>CM076079.1:23652500-24852500 GCA_038088235.1 Zacco platypus | reverse complement strand
CATTGATCTGAAAAACTCGAAAGAGAGAAATGTTTAGAGAATGCAGGTTGAATTTTACTTCCTTAAAGTTAATGTGCTTTGTCAGGATCTATGTATTAGGTGCAACAGTTACACTCTATAATCTAAAAAAGTTGGAGTCCAAATCATGTTCCACTGCACATTTACTGGCCTGTTCTTAGTAATGGAAGACTACAGGCGTATAAACAATTCCATGAGTGCTGTAGCTCTGTCGTCCATGACAACGCTGAGTGGGACGAGTTATAGCCTTCAGGCTCTCCACGGCAACCAGCGGCACAATTAAAAAAAGCAAACAAACGCAAAATGAAACACCCACCCTCCATCTCACCTCCACCCGCTACTCAACTGTGCATGCTATTCTTCTCGAATCAAAATACACAGCGGAGTCAACACACACCAGAGGAAGAACATCTATTATTTACATTCAACATAATACATGAAAGTAGTCCTTAATGTTACAGCAGATGTGTGTTCGAGATGTTCAGTGTCCATTGTTGAGCTACGAACCTGGATTTCACACTCCTTTACATGAGTGAAGTCGCTTTTCAAGAGAGTTGACAGTTATGCACTTACAATGGAAGTCTATTGGAAGCTCATTGTTAGTACATTTTTAGGGCTTTTAATACAGATGGGGACACATTAAATTAATTAAAAACTAATTATATAAAACAACTAATTATACAAAAAAATGTGATAATTGTTTTTCATAAAAACATGGCTTTTATGGTGTGATGCAACATAACGGCCAAAGGCATTAATCTGCATAAATAAAACAAACAACGCATTGACTTCTAAAGACACTTTTATCTATTCAGTGCTTTCAGCCAAGATAGTAATCAATATAATGGTAACACTTTACAATAAGTTTCATTAGTTAACATTAGTTAACAACATTAGTAAACATGGTAACACTTTATTATATGGAACACATAAATTATTAACTATGACCTTTCCCTTAATAAACGCCTAATTTACTGTTTATTAATAGTTAGTAAGGTAGTTGTTACGTTTCGGTATCAAGTAGGATTAAGAATGTAGAATAAGGTCATGGAGAATAATGCATTAATATGTGCTTAATAAGTACTAATAAATAGCCAATATTCTAGTAATATGTATGCTAATAAGCAACTAGTTAAAGGAGCCTAAAATAAAGTGGTACCATTAACATGAACTAATAATGAACTGCATTATACAGCGTTTATTAATCATTGTTAATGTTAATTTCAACATTTACTAATACATTATTAAAATCTTGTTAACATGAGTTAAAGTGAACTAACATGAACAAACAGTGAACAACTGTATTTTCATTAACTAACGTTAACGAAGATTAGTAAATACAGTAATGAATGTATTGCTCATAGTTATACTAAATTTAACTAATGTTTAACTAATGAAACTTATTGTAAAGTGTTACCCAATATGTACATTAATTATATATACAGTATATATAGATATATATATATATATATATATATATATATATATATATTGCACCTGAACTATTCTATTAATAAGGATCTCAATAAATAATTTAACTCATAAACATTGCATTAAATTGCATGCAACCACAGAGCCTTAGGACTTTTCATAATAGATCTGGATTTATTGCTTGACCATAAATGCCAGTTTACATGCATTTTTCTCAAACACATATACAAAGAACATTAGTTTATAACTTGTATCAGAGGGCAGGTTGGTTTGGAGACTGTGGAATGAATACTCATGCTGTTTAGGAAACTATAACTTGGGGAAAACATTAGCGTCAGATTATTGATGTAATATTTATGAAGTAATATCAGGAGGCTGTTGTTCCATTATTTAGAGCGATGGAGGGAGCAAGGAGTGGAGGGGGAAACAAACGGCTGGTGTTAAAAGATTCGTGCACCAAACTGCAGGTGGGTGGAAAAGGGCTTCCCCGGTATTGCTGACGCACAGCTTACATAAACACACACACGTGTCCTCACTTCCACAATGTGACCGCTTATTGCAAAACACAGTTAAACTACAACAAAAGCCCTCTCTGATAAAGATAGCACATTTAAACATGAGATTTTAGAAGGTGGGTGTGGCCTCAAAAGTGCTTGGGGGGATGTGGGTGTGGCCTCAGTGTTGTTTTTGGTACTTTTTTTGATTACTGAAATATATTGTTAAACTTTCAATCCACTCTTCTTTCCGTCACTTTTCACTGTTCACACAGGATGCGGGAAGCGTAAGTATTTACTTCATTTAACGCATTAGCGACAAGCAATGGCTGTGCACAAGTGGTCCGTGTAAACCCAAAATCCTGCTGTTTCAGCATTCTCAGCTTTTTGCACTACAAAATAAAAAAAGTATTTCACTGTGCGTTTACGTTGCGGCGGAAAAACTAGGGCTGCATTAAACAATTATTATGTATGTATTGTTATCTAACAAATACAGAGCATCAAAAAGCACGTTCTTTTTACGCTAAACCCCAACACCATGCATGTTTTATACTCAAGACAGACATTACTAGGCCTACCTAGTTTTACGCTTTTCATTTTCATAAAGTTGAGCATTTCTGAACTTTTCAACTCTTGGACACTCTCAATGCTGATCCACAATCCCACAAGCCACCGCATGATGCATGGCTGCATTAGTAGCCCACTTTTTATGCCTTCCCTATTCCCTCATTAACTTCCCTCAGTCTCGTTCACTCAGATGTACATCATTACTTACAGTGCACGAGTGCCTACTACCCTTACAATGGGTTTAAATGGAACGCTCCACGCCAGGGGTGTCCAAACTCGGTCCTGGCTGGAGGGCCACTGTCCAGCACAGTTTAGCTCTAGCTTGCCTCAACACACTTGAATGGAAGTTTCAAGTATACCTAGTAAGACCTTGATTAGCTGTTCAGGTGTGTTTAATTGAGGTTGAAGCTAAACTTTGCAAGACAATGGCCCTCCAGGAGCAGGATTAGACACCCCTGCCATAAGACCTTGTGGGTAAATTAAGTGCGAACACTACGAGTTGCTGTTGTTATGTCACAGTCGTGTTGCATTGTGGTCTATGGATCTTAGAGTGTAACAGTCTCCCTCTCTGTGAAAATTGAGGGCTCGAGGGTCTGTTCAAATAAACTTCCCTCATCCACTTGATAAAGTTGAACACACTTCAAAGGGATTCCCATGAGGGGAAGCGCTTAAGTTTGTGAGTGTATGTCTAAAAGTGGAGTTAAACACAGTCTGAAACATGAAATCTTTTTGGATACAGTTATTAAAAGTAAAAATTAAAAATTGTATAAAATGTTTTTCTACGCATTGACAGCACAAAAGCACCTTATGATACTCCAAATGAGGTTGTGCGATTAGAAGTGATGTCGGTGTTATGCCATGAAGGTTTTGACCATGTTACATTCATCTTTTCAACTATATGTCTCCATGTACATAAAGTTTCATGCTTTTGAAATATATTTATCCCTCAAAGTCAAAAACATGTTCGACAACATAAAAATGAAGTAACCTTTAAAATAATTAATGGAAAATGAAATTTTCCAATGCAATTAAAATGCAGTCGACAGGGGTTCCCGCAGCCAGGCATGGACAGAAATAAGTGCTAGATTTATTGAATATTTTTTGTCTCCTTTTACAACTAATTTTCAGTAGGATGCTTGAATGCAGAATGTTCTCTGTTTGTTTCATTCACATGTAACTGACCCCTCTCATGTAATGATACCCGAAATGAGCGCAAGCACAACAGCTTCCTAACCTCTCCAGATCCCTTTCCGTTACATGACCAGGATGTTGGTGAGAAACTCTGCACCACTATCAAGCCTGCTTATACGGACGCGGATTTGTATATTTATAAAGTTTGGATCCATCCAGCTAGTTCCATCATGACATCGCTGGAGGGGAGACGAGAATTGCCGCTGTATTGTAGTGACACCACAACACGCCATACAACAATGTGCCACAGGGACTCTCTCTCTCCTGCTGTCTATGTTTTCCTGCGTTTTCTTCTCTCCTCTCCTCCTCATTGTTTCCTGTTTTCCCTCCATCCCTGCTTTCTTTCTCTCTTTCATTTTTCTAGCAGACCCCTCTCCTCCTTTTCTGTGCTTGCCCACAGACCTGCTGCTGTCAGTTTGGTAAAGCATGGCCTCAATGAGCCATGGTGACTCACTGCGTGTGTGTGCGTGTGCTCATCAATCTAGAATGGAGAAACAAATAGGTTTTTTTTACTGATCTCCCTCCTGCCCTGTGAGATCTTCCAGGCGACTGTCAGAACACTCCTGTGTCATTCATGCCCCCTTAAGCAAACACACGGGTGTATGTGTGTGTGTGTGTGTATGTTGACATGTTTCCAAGTGCATGTTCTCATGTGTGAATTGTTCATCGGGGAGAGACAATGAATTTTGTCATGTCTCTGTATGGATGAGTGTGTGCGTGGTAAGTGAAACACTTTGAATTAGATCTGTAATGAGCAGCACTATGAGGTGACTGCACAGGGAGTTACAGACAAATGTTGCATTGCTGCACAACCACATGATGCAAACTGCTCTGACATTTGTTTAATTCTCAGAAACGGCATGTGAAACAACTTTCTCGCTCATCATCAGTGTTGGGGGTAATGCATTACAAAGAGTTACGTAATCTGATTACTTTTTCAAGTAACTAAAGTAACGCATTACTTTTTCAGTTTGCAACACAATATCTAATTGACTTTTTCAAAGTTACTTTTTCACATTTATTGTGCCATGCTCTCCTGTGCCATGTTTAGAGAAATAAAGTGCAGAGGTGCTGTTGTGCGCTGTGTGAACATGATGGTTATTGTAGTTCTATATTACTAAAGACTATATAGTTCTATATAGACTAAATATGAGCATATACTCATCTCACATGCACAAAAACATTCAGTATTCCTCGAAATGAATAAAAACAGTGAAATGCAATATCAGAAGAATTTTACGCAAACCTGTAATTAACTATATTATATTACAAATATAAAAAATACTTTGAATCTAATCTCACTTTATTAACCAATGTCTTTGCTACTGACCTTGAATGACCTAATTCAACCAAAGCAAAAATTACATTAAATAATTACATTAAAAATTAAATAGATTAAATAGGAGTGTTGAACTTCATTCTCCTATATCTTATTCTTCTTCAATCCAGAATGGCAGCTCAGCTGAAAATTTTGTTTGAGCTGCGCCGTCTACTGTACTACTGTGCGTTTCCTTCAACCTGAGGCTTATTCATCTCACTTTTGTGTGAAAGGGCCTCAATATTTGCCAAAAATAGGAAAAACTAAAAAGCAAGCCCAGCCCAGATGAGAAAAAGTAACCCAAAAGTAATGTAATGCATTACTTTTCATAAAAAGTAACTAAGTAAAGCAATTAGTTACATTTTCAGGGAGTAACATAATATTGCAATGCATTACTTTTAACACTGCTCATTATAACCCAACACTGCTCATCTCTTAATTCAATTCTCACTCTCGCTTTCCCTCTGACCATGTAGCCTACACACAAGCCTCTTTTTGTGGAAGAGAATCCTCTAAATCAAGGGTTCCCAACTTTTGCTGAACCCATATAACCTAAATTATTAACTTAATTACCTACCGAGATTTAAGTATTGTTTGAAAAAAAATGTTGGAAAGGACAGAAGGACAGCCTCCATGGTCGAGATGAGGGATCGCAGTCTTGAGAGAACCCAGACCACATTATTTGGGACCACCGGACTGGAGAATGGAGAGCTAGAGGGGTCAACAGGAGGGAAATCTTGAGCCGACTCTGGGGGTTCTGGGATGACTGGAGTGAAATGTGGAGTACAGGGCCAAATTAATGCTTAGGCATTCTAGGCACGTGCCTATGCTCCCACGCCCGGTATAGCCCAATTACAATGAGGAGAAATAACAGAAACCTAATGTATTTCTTTCTTTCTTTCTTTTTTTCATAGACCATTACTGTTGCTCACCCTTTATGCCTGTCTGTGGGGTTTGCAAAAATTTAACCAATAAAAAGCTTTAAAAGAGCTTGTGACTAAACCTCGTAACTCTATTGGCTCGTAAAACTGTCAGTCAAACTTCATAACCCCACCCGGCCTCAATCATGAGAGAAGAGTCACAGTCGCACCCAGTTTGGAGGGCCGCTGCTTGTCTGCAATCCAAAGGTAAATAAAGAACTGGTTCTTATATATTTGTTTATATATTTGAGGAGCAGAGAAGAGTGTCTTAGTCTGGCATTTGTCGTTGAGTAGCCAGTGCTGTCTTAAATATGATGTGCAAAGCACTTCATCTTTTTATAATATGGGATTTTGGCCAAATGAGAGAAAAACTGAGTAGTGAGCACCCATATAGCTACTAACAATAAACTTCATAACCTGTAAGTTAATGAAAACATAACATATAGCACTTACTGCCTCAGATGCAGCCATTTTAATTATGGAAAAAACTTCATTTGAGCTTGATTTTGGATAAATGCTAATAATATAATTTCACATGCAAGCATATGATCACATATAAAGCCACAATATCAACTTTGAAAACACAGTATTTGATCATGTAAACAAAAAAACAAGTTTAATTTCTAGAGAAGTAACTGTTTTGGTACGAGGTTCCCAGACAATATTACTTTTGCCTATATGTTACAATAAGAGTTCACTCCGGCTCTGGTGGATGCCCTGCAGAAACTAGATTGGCTGAGGCCATCCACCACTTCTCCCACGGTTAAAGGGAATATACTCAAATGAAGTGCCATATCCAGAAACTGGAAGAGTATCCCTCAAGCACCATTGGCAGGCAGCAGCAATCTGAGGGGTTCTTTAATTCTGTCTCTGAAGAAACAAATGAGAGTCTTATCCTCATAATTTACTGCATTAGCCAAATGTAAAAACTCATGAATGTGTTTCTCGAGGGAACGATTGTCCTGGGTGAGGTTGATGAGGCTGAATTCTGTGAAATCCATCCCCGCTGAGTTCAGTGTGTGTGTGTGTGTGGTGTGGTCGTCTATCGTGGGACTCAGAGGCAGAGACAGAAGATGAACTCAAATGCAGGATTGAAGGGTTGGTGAGTGACAGGAATACAGGTGAGTAAGCAGGTGAATATGGAACCAAGGATGCACTTAACTCAGAGTTGTATCAGTCTTTTTATTGCAGATGCTGACAGACATGCGGATACCACACAGGGGAGGAGGACAACAGAGATACAACAGACAGTCAATGGAGATCAACACTGGAAAACTGACAAAGAAGAACAAATGACGGCGAACAGACGGGGAAGTAATCCACAAGATACACGGGAGTCTGAACAGACTTTGGGGGTAACACAGATGAGACCAGACAAAGAGAGAATGTGAGTGTTGAGTATAAATGCTGTCCTTAGCAGGTTAACAAAGTCAATGCGCATCTCAATAAACTCCTTAGCCACGTTGTGAACCAGTATATAGTGTACACATTTTCAGGCACTGGTAAGGACAGTAAAAGACACTAATGACTATTTCCAGTGACATGACAACATCCTCATTGTACAACATCCTCATTTCAGCTGTAAATAAATTATAAATGTTATCTAGATTGTGTTCATGACCTGTCTAGCGATGTATGTTTATTGTGACATATAATCATATATGTACATTTATAGTTTGTATTTTAAAAAATGTGTAGAGAGTTGTCACACGTGATTAATGTTTAACAGTGAGCTTCGATGCTCCCTGGTTTTCACAGTGCATTGTGGGACTTTTTATAGAAGGAACGTTTTAGCTCACTGGAAAGATTTTGCGATTGAGACAGATCTTTAAATGGCCGACTCCATGATCTGTGCCCTGATTACTGAACTAGGGAGCTGATTGAGACGCACCCTGTTTTGATGACTGTAACTGTGTCTCATTTCAAAAGCTGCGCCCTCTGGAGGTCGCAATTGTCACATACGTCATTGACGCTGCTTCATTTCAGTAAAGAAAGCCATAAAGAAATTACAAGTTTACACTTCACAAGGAATAAAGGTCAATTTTATAATTGTTTCTTTTCTAAAATGAGACATTCTTGATGATGTATGCAGCTAAAAAAATGTGACCTGCGGAGGATGCAGCCTTCGAAATGAGACAGCTTGTGAGGAAGGTGAGGGAGCGCTGGGTGCACCGTGAAAATTAGCAACTCCTGACAAATTATCATTTGGCAATTCTTAGCATACTTTCTCTGGACTAAAATGTATCATATTGGGGTTAGGAGAAAGTATAGTATAGGGCTTCTACTATTTTGCTCAGTTGGGTTGAGCACACTTATGCAGTTTTCATTTAACTGCTAAACTGAATTTATTTTCTAGAAAGCAGTCTGTAGTTAACCAAACCCTTGGAAATCAGTTATGAAGCAGAACAACAGACCATTTTTAAATAAATTGTCACAAAAACAGTGGTTTCCAAAGCCATTCTTTCATAAATTATTTTGCAAAATTTAATTATTATTTTAATTGTTGATTTTTGAGAATGGTTTAGCAAATTATTTAACACTCACAATCTGACACTCCACCCATTCACGGACTATACGCAAAAGTCCACATTGATACTCTAAGGAAGGGGTTTTCAAACTCCTATACAGATTTTAGTTTCAGGGCAAATTGCAAATGGAAGGGAGCATCCTTATGGCCCACTCCATTCGAAGGGCAGAGTCCTTGAATTGGGCAGGACATTATGTAGCTGTTTCAAATGCACTTGGCGAAGGGAGCAATGAAAGACAACAGAATTTATTCATTATCGTCACCTGGGATGTTCCCATGACAACGCAGCATGGTGTCCATTAGCTGATTAACTGTTCTTATGACAGAAATTTCTTATTATTGCTGTTAACATAACTGTTGCAAATAAAGATACAATATCTATCTATCTATATACATATATATGTAAATGTATCTTTATCTTCAAGTATATGTGTATATTTCTCAGTTCTCAACTTTAAAACTTGCCGTCTCATCTTTGGACCCTGCATTAATTAACACATTTCTTACTTATGAAACTTATTTGAACATAACATTAAAAAAATGTGTGAAATATATCACGAAAAAATCCAAACAACTTGAATTGTTCAGTTTTAAATTATTCCACTATCTAGCTTTAAAATGAACAAGCAGCCTATTTGTCACATGACCATAAATGATAAAATCACTTCCTTAAAATGACCATCGCAAGTACCCTTCACTAGCGCCCTTGTGAAAGGGCCCTTCGTGAGGGGATGCAGTTGTTCACTTTTGTTTGGAACACCCCTACAAATAGCGTCCCACTCTCGAAGTGCCCTTGAAGGGTGCAAAAAAGCCATTTGGAAGTTGCCAAAAATCCTGCTCCAACAGTCAGTGATCAAGTGTGTTTAATTAAAGTTTGAGCTAAACGCTGCAGGGCTGAAGGAACTAAGTTTGACACCCCTGCTCTAAAGTATCTTACTTAAGTTCCTGTCTAGTTTGAATATTCACATTACTGAATGTCGCTAACAGTGTTGGGGAAAGTCACTTGTGTTAGTTACATTTTTATGGAAAGTAATGTTACTTTTTCTCATCTAGGCTGCTCTTTTTCTTTGTTTGTTTGTTTAGCAAATAAAAAAAAAATTCTAGCTTTGGCAAATGTAAAGGCCTTTTTATACCAAATGGGAAATGAATATGCCTGAGGCTGAAGAGGTTGCAAATTCACACCAGTACAGTAGAGGGCGCAACCTTTCAGCTGTGCTGCCATTCTGGATTGCCGAAGAATAGGACGCAGGAGAAGTAAATGAGTAAAAATACACTCACATTTAGTCTAGAACTAGTCTAGTCTAGAATAACCATCATGTTTTCAAGCCTAAACCAAAGGATAGCACAGAAATTCAATTCAGCTTATTTTTTAAAGCACATTTAAAGAACATGTTGTTCCAAAGTGCTGTACAGATTCAGGACCCTAGCCATTATTAAATGCTAAAGAATAATAGTACGTTTTAAGAGTAGATTTAAAACTAGACAGAGAAGGAGCAGCTTTAAAATGGCTGCAATCGCAAAAACTCGATCTCGCTTAGATTTGTATTCCGAACTAACCGAAGATGATTCAAGGATCTCAACTGTCTCGATGTTGAGTAGCACGACAAAAATTTGCAGATATACTGAAAGTGCATTTGATTTTATGTATTTAGAAGAAAAATGTAGAAATGTCCAACTGACACTTGTCATCATCATCCACTTCAGATCTGTCTAAACAAGCACTTATTAATAAAAATGAAGCCTGTTTTAAATATAGCACTTCACTCCTGTCTCTCTCTCTCGCTGTCTCTCTCTAAAAGTGCTTGTGGATTGGAGAGGTTTCAGCACCTTGGAGAGCTCTAGCAGCCACAATGAAACGAAAGAGGCATCTGATGGACCAGTTGCACGGGATGACGTTTTTCTATTTCCGCTTTCTTGAGTGTAAGCTTGTACGCTTCCGGTTCCGAGATATGAAGATATAAATGATGGCGCTCTTCTAAACACGATCTCTCCAAAAACTACCAAAGGTAACAATCAGCAAGCTCAGAAAAGGGAAAAGGGGTTCATGATGTATATATCTAGTTACATCGACAACTACGAAGGTAAGTTATTCAACTTACAATAGCTAACTGACTGACCAGCTAGCTCTAGTTAAGTTACTGGCTAACTTTGACAACTTGACAGGCTATTCGATCCTGTGTAAAGTGTTTTGATGATGTGTGATTAACGGTAAGCGTTACATTTAAAACAAAGATTCATCAGGGACAATGAGCGTCAGGGCTACCTGTTACAGGTCCATGAGAAACAGTGAGAAGCCTACATAACCTATGTTATGTGTTCAACGTTCACTGTTTTATTAACACTGTATGAAAGTGAGTAAATTGAGACAGGTGATAAAGGTCGATCTATTTGGATATCCTTAGATTACAGCATTGTGTGTGATGCCATAGAAAACCTGACATGGTTGAGCCTATTCCCATACCTTACCTGATCTGATCTGCCTGCTCTCAGCTTTCTCATTTTCTGTTTTGTATTGAACTTGTCCTAAATGTGAAATGACAGACATTTTGTTCTAATGAGTAGATTGTCTTTGAGGACTACTCACCAGTTGATATTTCAGTGGCAGTGTTCCTGTGTGGCTGGAAGAGCGCTGTTCCAGACCGTGCACTACTCCCCTCTGAACCTGAACCTGACCTCTACCCCCTGAGCTGATCTAGTATGTTGAATCAACCTGAATTGAATGTGAAACCTGGCAGAGTGAGTGACATGGTGTTCATTTCTACAAAGCCAAGGCAGTTTATGGTTGCTGACGGTGTAAGGTAATATCTATTGTCCCATGTAATTATATAGCCTGCTATATAACTTTGTGATTGAGTTTGAGTGTAAAATTGTTCTTAAAGTCCTAATTGTGAAATTAAATTATCCAAAGGAGCACATGTTACAAAGCAGTGCGTGGGGAGCTGCCTCAAAGTTGACGAGGTGTACAAAGACTTCTTGCCAAACATCGCTCCACTCATCACCACCATGGCGATAAATGCTCACATCCCACTGGTTGACTCCGCTTTTGGGAAAGTCTAGGAAGGTAGTCCTATATCCCACCAACATCCTTTACCAGTGAACCGGGTTGTAGTACGCCACCCAGATGCCCCTCCACCACCACCATCTCTACCTGTAGATGGCTATTGGCTGGAGCCTACCAGCTGTCAGTTTGTCTACAGTCCCTTGTCACTACAGTAGACATGGCAAGGAAAATAGAGGTTGCTACCAGGGAGCAGAGCAACACTGTACAGTGGCACCGTGTCAGGATCATGCATCATTCATAATAAATAATATTAAGTGTTATAATAAATATATTACCTTAAATGTGCTTCTATCAGTGGCCTCTCATCTGGCTGTCATGCCTTGCCGGATGTGTAAAACAATGCAGAACTCTAAACTTTCCTTAGTTGTAATGTGTAACGGCCCATCTCATAACAAGTTGTGGAGGAGGGGGTTTAAAGAGTTCATATACGTGTATAGTATTGTTTGAAAATAATTACTTTTAATAATGTAAAAGATGTCAACAAAAGGCTGTTTATTGAATCAGTTCTGGTAAGTAAATGTTTAACAAAATTATAGAACATTCATTAGAAAGTATTTACAAGAAACTATTAGATTAGAAATACATTATTAGATTGTATTTCTAAAATAATAGTTTCTTGTAAATACGTTTATGAATGTATTTCTAATTGTAGTAGTTTCTTGTAAATACTGTCAGAACGTATTTACAATAAACTATTTTAGGAATACATTCATTAGAAACTATCAAGCACAGAATAAGCAAAAAGTAAAATGTCATTAATACATGAGTCCAGAGTTATACATCATTGAGTTGCCCATGCCTTTACCACTGGAAGTTGACCAGCTGCTGTTTCCATCTCGGATTCGGAGTTTGAAGTATTGAACCGGTAAACCTCCTTTTTTAATCTCCTCAACTCCCCAGCAGTCACTACAGTCTCTCTGCTTAAATTACCTGCTACACACGAGTAATTTTCGTAGCGCTGAAACTCTTGATTTGCCAGTGAGCCCGTACCAAACGATCTACGGGAAACGAGTGAAAACTTATTTCGGAGTTATAGCGTGACGAATTACTACAAAGTGGTACACAACAATGTAATACCGACTTTTTCACCCGTTGGAAGGCCAATCGCCTTTCTTTAATCCTGAATCCGCTCATTTGTAATTACTAACGTTAGCTAAATCTTTGTGTCGAAAACTCTTGTTATTAGCAGTGCGGAAAAGCTTAGAACGGAAGTACTGACGCGCACACATAGCCTGGAAGTTGATCGACGCCATCTTGTGCACCTAGTCCATTATGAGTGGTGTTTCCAGCATGCCTTTCGCTGCTTTTGTATGTGTGCATGCACATATGGTGTGTCAGTGTCTGAGTGTAATCCTATATTTTATGCTTGTATCTCAGTGTGTTTGTATGTCCGAGTGTGTGTGGTGGATGATGACAGCACACCAGGTGTCCCCTCAGCAGGGGCTCCACTGTAAACATCAGTAAACAGCGGACCTGCTGACGAGCTCTGACCTTATCCACTCCTCTAAACTCCTTCCATCCCTCCATCTCCCTGTCTCCCTATCTCCCTGTATGTATGTATGCTCCACATCTGTCTCTCCTCTGCAGGGTAACTTTAATATTCATCTGCCCTCATTTGTCAAAGGTAAGATGAATCTTTATGCAAAGAGGAGACGTGTGTGTGTGTGTGTGTATGTGTGTGTACCTGGTATTCCCTACGTTTTGGGGACCAAATGTCCCCACAAGGAATACCACTGATAGTAAACTCATGGGGACATTTACGGCTTATAATTCTAAATTAAGGGTTTTGGAAATGTAAAAATGCATAAAGTTTTCTGTGACAGGTTTAGGGGTAGGGTTAGTGCAGAGGATAGAATATACAGTTTGTACTGTATAAAAAACATTACCTCTACGGGAAGTCCCCATAAAACATGGAAACAGAGTGTGTGTGTGTCCTATGGGTCCTAATGTGTATCAGAAACAATGAAACAAAATGAATGAGTGAACGGTAAAAAAAAATGAATTGGAGTGAAAGAAGGATAAAACTGTAAGCACACTAAAACTTAAGTTCAGAATACTCAAACATTTGAGGAAACTTATTACCTCACAACATTTAAGTATACTAACTCATTTTTTTTGAGAAATTTTTTGTGACAAGTGGGGTGAGGACAAGAGCTGTGGAAGCGGAATGTTGGTGTCTCTCATTAATCACGTCACAGGCACTTATGTCTCCCTATGTTAATTTTGGGCAAAAACACAAAATAACACTTGATTTCAACATTAATTTATACAGTCTGACGCAAAACATGCTGGGAATTAAAAATCTGCTGCAACTCAATCGTGTTAAGTTCAGCGTACTACAATAAAAAAAATTCTAATAAGTACAGTGAGCTTTCATTATTATTTGAGGGAAACAAACTCATTTCATTTAATTAATTTCACTGTTTGGTTTTATAGTGAGGAGAGATTTTTAGTTAAAATATATAACAAAACAGTTATTTAATTTAATATAGCTATTTTTTGCTGGAAATTCAAATCCAAAATGTTTTAAATATTACATAAGCACTTTCTATATGGTATGGAAGATTTGTGAAAAAAAAAAAAAATTTTAGAAATTAATACTTTTATTGAAGAAGGGAGCATTAAATTGACCAAAAGTGACAGTAAAGACATTTGTAATGTTTAAATTCTAAAAGAATCCTAACAAACATGTTTAGCAAACAACTGTTTTCAATCATGTTTATAATAGTTTAAATTAATTTATTTTTTTAATAAAACTTTAAAATATAATGTAAATACATAGTTCAGTCATGAAACTCTAGATGGCGCAGGCTGATTGGTCCTTAAGGCAACCTGATATTTTACCATTAATTACTTGGCACAAGGTGATTGGTCCATGTCACTTCTGTCAATGGCCAATGAGCTTATTGCTCACACACTTTGGCTGGTTGGTTACATTCAATATAGCAGTTTTCAGCGTGTTTCAGACTTCCTCTAAAACCCTCCACCTTCCCCAGCTCCACCTGTATAGATCTGCTATGGGTTATTGATATATGCTATTTGTGCAGCAGCACTATGTCTTACTCGCAGGAGCAAATCGGCATATGCATTGGCAGGAACAAGTTCCTGTACTTGTTCTGCAGCAGCAGCACTGACCCTTCGCAAAGACTCGCCCCCTTTAGTTACTGTTGCTTTGTCCGGCAAGCCATGCGCTCTCACGCCACACATCATGATCTCACGGAGTGAAAAATACATCCCGGAGCAAAGAGGACACTGACAAGGTGTCGACAGACGTATGAAACAGTTTCATATTTAATATATCCCTGTAGCTCCTTCAAGCGGCTCGTGAACCGATCATCCCTTCATACTAGTTCATTTATACAATCAAATAAACATGAATGGACATCAGAAGGAATGTTGTTTCAAGCGTGGAACGACGTGAGTACACACAATATTTGAACTTCAAGTTCACCAACGTTAATCTACTGACTCCCCTGACTGCTTTGTCAGACAAAATGGTGGATTCGGGGTTATGATTGGTCAGATCGCCTGTCAATCAAACTGTTTGCGAAGGGTCAATTCAGCAGCAGTGTAGCAGATCTATTCTGCCAAGACCAAATACATTGTCATATCCATTACCATCCTAAAAATTTTTTCCAAGAGTGGTCATGATTGAACTAGTAATATATATGGGGTATATTATGTTATATTATATATTTTTTGGATATGATACCATGGTATATCATGTTTTTTTAGATATAATAATACCATGTTGTTGGGGGGGGGTCTGTACTATACATGGAAATGTATGGAAATGCATGGAATTTTTTTTTTTTTATTTAATTTAATTTAATTTTATCTGGCACCATGTTATCATGGAATTACCAAACACTTTTAGACATGATACCATCACTGTACCATAGTACTGATACCATACTTGCTTTATCAGTGAACAGGAGAGGAGAACAGTGTAAGCAGAAGTGCTGCAGAGGAGAATGAACGTGTGATGCTGGAGACATATAGAACATGAGACCAAACACGTGTGAGAAATAAAAAGAGAGAGCAAGAGAACGGTAGATAGAAGTGTTCCTCCCAGCAGAGACAAGGTAATCTTGGCTGACCAACCTCGACCAAATTAGATAAATTGACCCTCACCTTTGTAGAGATTCATTTGTCTGTTTACTCGGATGCTGAGAGAGCCTGGAGAGCAGGAAGGTCAAACCCTCAACCCCTGTGTGGATGCCAGCTGTCTGATAGAGCGAGACAGACAGATAGAGAGAGAGAGAGAGAGAGAGAGACGGCTTCTCTCAGAGGGGCTGGGGAAGTTTAGGCTAAAGGTAAAGGTAAAGGATGGATGGAGCAATGGAAGGATGGATGGATCAGCAGGTCCACTTGACCCCCCGATTAGCTGAGCTCGCTTTAATTAGCGCTGAGCTAAGTGCCAGTAATTAGCCGCATTGTGTCACCTGCCAGAGGCCCTGCACCATCGCAGCACACGTTGCTATGGCTACCGGAGGACAAGAATGGAGGGGCGGAGGAAAGAAAGCTAGAGGAGAGGAAGAGAGCGAGAAAGCGACAACATTAGACGTGATCCAAACAAAAACAGCATGCAACAGGGACACGGATAAAGATTTGTTTTCCAGTGAGAAAGTCCATTGCCATGAAATACTAAGGATAAATTACATAAAAATCACATCCAAAAAAGGCCAGTAAACTAATAAACAAAAAAAATAATGTTTTACTGATGCTTGATGTTAAAAACATGCGTTTGGTGCTTAAAAATGCTTTAAAGTTTTGACATAATTTACGATTCAGGAATGACACAATTGCAATTAAGCGCAAAATTCCGAACATCATCTTTTGGTACTTAATCACATGGCAACAAACTTTCCTGAATAGCGCTGCATGCAGTATTGAATTTTTCAATAATCACTTCAAAAAATGTACAAGGTCTAGCTAGATTCCTGAAGGAAGAATAAGTGTTTGCAAAGCCAGACCAGTATAGTGTTAAAGTTTAAGGTTTAGATTTTAGGTTTTATAAATGAAATACTGCTTCCAGTCAGCACTGCTGTTGTCACGTGTCTTTCACAAAGAAATATCAATCAACAAGACCTCATATTTTAGTATGCAAATCTGTATATACAATACCTTCTGTTAGATTGTGAATGTTGGACATTATAACAGTGTAAGATTTACAAAAAAAAATTTAAATTAAGCATAAAGTTTGATGTAACCTATATCAATATATTGTACAATACTATATCCACTCGTTATCAAAAGTGAATAAATGAAAAGTAATGAGTATGCAAGAGCAAACAAGTTGTTTGTGTACTTTCAGTTTTACATACAGTGACACGTTGTTCCTTAACTTTGCCTTAACAAATTTACCAATGAGTTAGCATTTGTTTTCGTAAAAACTATGAAGACCGAAATAGCAAAACTAGTGGGAGGGAAAATACTTGTTTAATTGTTCTCATACCTGACCACAATATTCATGTTTTTAACGGATGAAAATGACGGGAGCTGCTAAATAAATATGAAAACGGTGTTTTTGGAGCTGTGCTGGAGACCGCCATCACGTCTTTCTTGATCAAACAACGCCCTCTGCTGGTCATACATAATCATTCACTCCATCTGTACTTTATGATCCCCCAAAAATCTAGACACTTAACAATTTAAAAAGTATTAATTTCATTTGATAGTGGCACTGCAACTATAATCCAACAACCAGAATGTGTTATTTTGAGCAGTATCTCCATTGTTTTAACATTTACGTCTTCACAAACTTCATTGTGTGAAATGTTTTGCTTTAAGAGAGCATCTCAAATATAATTCTTTAAAAATACACTACTCTTGAAATGTTTGGGTTTGGTTAGTTTTTTTGTTTTTGAAAGAAGTCTCCTATGCTCACCAAGGCTGCATTAATTTCAGCAAAGTATACAGCAAAAAAGTAATATTGTGAAACATTATTGCAATTTAAAATATTTGAATATTTTAAAATGCATTTTTATTCCCGTGATGCAAAGCTGACATGATCCTTCAGAAATATGCTGATTTGATGAAGAAAAAAGCATGTGTTTGGCATAAAAACTCTTGTAACATAAATGTCTTTACTGTCACTTTTGATAAATTTAACGCATCCTTGCTAAATAAAAGAATTTATTTATTAAAAAATTCTTGAACAAAACTTTTGAACAATAATTGTCAATTTGAGTATTTTTAATAATAGAAACATTCATTTTTAAACAGAATATTGCCTGTATCTAAACTTTTTTTTTTATTTGAGCTCTGAGATGGAAGACTATCAAAAAGCATTTTTAAAGTTTCTCTACAATCCTCTGAGCCAAATCTATAGTCAAAATAGACATTGCATTTGTTGTACATGTACACACGCCTCCACAGGAAAAAAAAAAGGTTTATGGTAATGAATTGCTGGGTGGATGGAGGAGAAAACTCTGAGCTAGTTAAAATACAGCCAGAAATGTGTTTTTTCATTGCAGTGGGTGAGAACTGTTATGTGGGCCTCTTCATAGCCCAGCTGATGCAGTGTAACAGGGTTTCTCCTGCTGACGTCAGAACAGTCCGTGCAAACCCCGCAGTCTCTGGGGAAGCAAACAAAGAGCAAAAAAAACAGCGAGAGAATAGAGGGAGAGCAGGCCACCTAGCAACCCCTCGTCCTGCTGCCATGGAGAGGTGGGCCGAGAGTGGAGGAGACAAACCTATAAGAGAGGAAGATGATGCAAGCACCAGGCAAATTCAGGGATTCCCTCATCTGGGGTTCACACCAGCCCACGTCCCAGGAATCACCCCACATGCCACGGGACTTCGGCAGTAATGAGATTCAATCACTGCAGAGCCTTATGTAACCAGCTAACTTTCACCAGTCTCACACAAATGCATGACGGATACAGTGAAACGAGCACTTTTGGTGAAAGTGGAGTCAGTGGATCTAATTGTAAAAACTTTGTAGGCATAAAAACTGTTTTTGGAGATTATTATTAATTGATGCTGAATTTGTAGCCCTCAATATTCAGTCAAATAAGCTGCTATCTTGTACACAGAAGAGCGATTTAATTAGTGTAGCATATAATGTGACATTTGAAGCTAATATGTGCACTTGTGATATAGACATGACTTGAAATGTGACTGACTGAAAGTATAATTATTTCTCATTCATTCTGCTTGCTTGTTTATTTGCACAGTTAGACTGGTTTTAATTGGTAAAGATAATTAGCTTTCTCATTACAGAGATTTGAGACACACACCATCAATAACATTCATTACTGCTCAATAAAGCTCTGTTTGTTTGTCATTATCTATCTATTAACTCCCTCCCTTTACAAACTGATAAAATTGGATTACTTGCTCCACCTAGTGACACTGCTTAGAATTGGTCTGTGATAATGTTTCTATTAAAACTCTCTCACAGCCTTCAAATTGATCTTATGCGAAATAACATGACCATTCCTTGCTTTAACAATTACTCTCTTGGGGGTCTGTGGCAGCATCTAATGTCATGACGAGTATTTGCCTAATTCTGACGACCTTCATAATTGCAGCTTTATTTCATTTAAAGCTGCTATTCTTAACTTTTTTTGGTTAAATAATTACCCAAAATGAATGGAGCATGTACATAACCAGCCAGTGTTCAAAACTATCTCCTTACCTTAACCCATTTCACAACGGTAAGCTTGTAATGTTTTATCATTCGGGTGGGTTTTCGCGGTAAATTCGAGCATGACGCCGTTTGTCTTTGCGTCATTACGTCACGCCCGTATACATAAAGAACGATTCCCAGATAGTAGGCTATATAGCATATGAGATGGATCATTTGTGGCCTTTTCTCACAGCAGCTGCAATAATAAATCTTATTATTTTGGTGGCGGATTGTATGATATGACAAATTAACGTTAGTGATTAGACTATAGAGAAATTTGAATCTGCAGGTAACGCTACACACTAAATACACAGTCACGCAATTCAGATGTTAACATTAACATTGAGAACAAAGTATAACAGCTTATCTCACGTCAAACCGTGCAAATTATTAAGCGATCATTAGATTTAAATCACCATAGGCAGCGCGATTTACTGTAATGCCATTTTCCCCCTCACTATTAGTCAGAACAAAAGTGGTAGACATGTTACATACTTGTTCCGATGACCTTCTCCGGTGAAAATTCTTTTGGTCATACTTTCAAGACTGCAATCTGTGATTCCGAAGTACAGTATCCACGCCGATGTGGTGATTGACAGCAGACATTAGATTCATCCGCGCTGAGGAGCCGTGCCGCCGCGGCACAACGCAACTAAAGTTAACAATTCCGCAAACAACTCCAGGTTTCAAACGGAGATGGCGGCAAAGAGGCAAAATTACAGACTGCAGCTTTAATTAAAGTGTCAGTTCCGGTCATGGATGCTGATACAGAGTTTCGCTATAAAGTCGTAACAGCCAGGATCCTAGAATCATCGCCTTTCACACATCCAGTGTGTGAATTTAACCAGCTTGAAAAGGCCCCTAATGAAATTTTACTTCTTAAAAGTCTAGATTTACTTTTTAAAAACTAGGTTCCCTTTTGAGATGGTTGCTCCATGTCCTGATACTATGGGGAAACAGCTTTCTACCTGAAATATTGAAGCCTGATTTCACTTAACACCATTGCCCTGCTTAAGAGCGCCTAAAGTACCGTGAAGATTAAGTCCAGTAACGTAGGACGGCGTGCAACTTTCCAGTTCCCTCTGGATTTCGTCTTCCGCATTTAATCTTAATAAACCCGACCCCAAATCCTAAACCTACCTACAGGCTTGTTCAAAATGCATCGGCACTGCACAGACAGATCGGCGTATGACATCAATGTGCCGCGAGAGCGATTCAAAAGCATAAGGAGTCGAATGCTCTCCAAATGCTCACGCGGTACTTTGATGTCATACAATCGGTCAGAGGCAACGCATCTCAAATAAGCCTAATACTAGGGGGGTAATAATTTGGCGGGGGTAAGAATTAGGCACAACAATCGTGCCAGGACACATGACTTGGGGGGGCTAATGGGGGGAGGTTGTTGTGTAATGTGTATTTAACATGTCTTTTTTACTAGTACTTCATTTAAATGTATGAATTTTAAAATAAATTTTATGTGGTTGAAAACACTGAAAAGCACGTTTGAATTTTGTAGTCAACATTCTAAAAACACTGGTGATCATACACATCAAATGGTTAAAATCGGTGCGTTTTGGGATCAAATTGAATCTGAGGTGGCACAAATCCGATCACCCCCTACCCCACCCCGACACGGGGCCTGGAAATTAAATGCTGCAGCATTTAAAAATCAGCATTTTCTGATACCACGTCCCACCGCCGAAAGGTTCTGAACTTTGAAAAAGTACTACCTCGTGAGCAGGGACTTTCTGGGAAAGGGCATTTATATTCTGAACTTCATTTAGACCCTGGTTCCTGTGGTCGAACACACACAGTACCACAACAAAGTCCCAAGTTCCTGGGGAAAGTTCCTGAGGTGGAAATGCGGCTTTTAAAATAACATCATATGACCCCTTTAAGAATTTTTTTTAAGATAGTTGGCATTTTGCTAAAGTTGAAATGGTTCTATAAGACATTGTTTCAGATCAACCGATTATTTCCTTGAAAAGGCCAACTGCAAAATTATAAATGTCTGCTAGACTGTCAAATTAGTTGTGTCAACTTTTAAGTTAAGACTGCATTTCTAACATACAGATGACCTCAAAGCTAAGAGACTTCGGCCCGGTTTCACAGACAGGGCTTAGACTAAGCCATGATTAGGCCTTAGTTTGATTAGGGCATCTAAGTAGCTTTTATGAACGTGACCTAGAAAAAAAAAAAGAAATATTACTGGTGTGCATCTTGAGACAAAAATAATGACACTGACATATTTTGAGATATACAATTAAGGGTAAGATGGGGGTAAGCCAGCTAACATATAATGGTCTCAGAATTTTGGCAAATGTTCTGGCAAGGTTCTCTTAAAGTTATGAACAAAAGTTCTTCGAGTAACATTAATAGAATTTTTGTTTAAAGTTATCGGGTTTTTAATAATGTTCGAGAAACATTAGCACAGAAACATTTATACGTTCATGGAATATATTTTTTCTGGTTTAGTTGTTCATCTAAAATTTTTACTCATTTCAGAATGTTCAAAGAACATTGAAAATAGATGTTCCCATTGTTTGCAAAATGATAAAATGGAAAATAACATTTGCATAACAAAAAAAAAAAAAACATTTTTAAAAAATTTGTAAAACCTAGACATTTTGAACGATTAGGAGAATATTTTTTTATATATAACATTTGGAATGTAAGCAAAGCGTCCTCAAGTTAAAATTTGGGGAAAAGGTTTTAGACTTTATCACTGGTTTTGAAACAAAACGTTCCTAAATAAATATTGTACACTAAATATTTTGTCCCTGTAACTTGCACTTTATCCAGTTCTGGTAAGAAAATGTTGATTTTGTTTATTACAAACAAAACTCACAGTAGCACATCATTGGAAAAAATATAGAAAGCCCTCATTTTAAACAATGGTTACAGGAATTGTCTCATTGTTTGGCTTTGGAAAAACTTGAATATATATTTTAAGAGAAAACTTTTATGGGATTTTTGAAGGAAACCGAGCCTAACCGTCTGTTTTCTGTGTAACCTGGCTCAACATGCATCACGTGTTATGATATTAACATACCATTTTATTAATTTTTTGTTTGTGTGTGTGTAATTGTTTCAAAATCAATAAAGACATAGCTAAGTATAACTAAGTATTTTACATTAATGACACATTATATGAAAATACATAATAAAAATATATGTATAGGAATGATATCATTCACATTCTGTAAAAGTTTAGCCAGGAGGGCTTATTGTCTACTATTTAGTTTCCATAACACATTGGTTGATGCATTATCATCATCCTGCACATTCTAAACTTATATCTAAATAGGCTACCATTTATAAGTAAAAGCACATTTCTTCATCGTCCTCCATCTTACTCTTGTCCCACCTTCATGTAATCACAGCTTTTTGACAACTCTTTTTACATCAACAAAAAAAATTAAATATTAGAACCTAATGGAAATGCAGCAACACCTGAAACAAGCAGTTTAAGCTAAAAAATTACAGCTCCCAAACCATTCTTTCTCCAATGAAAAACTGAAGGCAGATCTTAAATTAAAGGAATGGTTGCTGTTAATGCAGCTAAAGGTGGTACAGTTATTACTCTTGTACAGAGGGGAAAAGGTATTCCATAACGTTATGAAACATGTGCCTCAAAACCACTGGATGTGCTGAAGTAATAAATAAACAAACAAAGAATGGAGCTCTACAGAATTGCTGCAGGTTTGATACAAAATGCCTACAAGATGCCCACTCTTATGATGACCAAAGTCCAAAATGAAGAAGAAAACTTCAAATTAGATAGAAATAGCTATAACTACAAACTAAATGGAGTTAAATGAATAATCCATTAGGGATGTAATTGCATTTTTATTGAATAATAATTCCAGGTCAGTTAGTACACACTTAGCAGCAATCTCTTTCTTTTCATTCTTTTAATATATTAAGAGCATTGAGAATTGGCACAAACAATATATTAATGTTGACTATTCTCTCACAGTTCAAATCTATGCAATAACACCAATTTCCAACACACTAGAGAAAATATAAAAGAAAAACTGAATATGTTCAATTTGTCACATCTCACTCAGTGTAGGCATCGGTGAATTAAAAACAAGTTATTGTCATTTTTGATTATGCAAATAAGACTACTGAACAAAAGGGTGGGGGGGCAGGAACAAAGAAAAGAGTGCGACTGACTTGTCATTTTTGTGTGGGTTGGTGAGAACCAACCGCACAGAATTTAATTAAAAGAAAGAAAGAAAAAAAACTGTCTTTGTTTCTTTTTTAAAAACTGAATTACTCAAGAGAGACAGAAAATGTCAACTTGCCAATTAACTGAATTAAAGATCATGATCATCAGTTAAGACAACAATGTGTCATGACAACAGATGCATTACCGCATGTTATTCCTAAACCGTGTTTCTACAGAAACATCTACGTGCTATTAACTACATGTTTGAGTGTCTAACGCAAGACTGATGCATGTTTTGCACTGTTAAAAAGAAATGTAAAACGATCATTCTCCTCAAACGCAACTGCCCCATGTTTCATCATTCTACAAAATAAGGCAGAGAGAAGACAAAACACTAAATTAAACCACCACACCAATATGCACAAAACAAATAGCACTTTTTACAAGAAATTAACATGTTTCTGTACATCCTACCCTAAAAAAAGTGACAAATCAAACAAAGAAAGAAAAAATAACTTAAAAAGCCTATCAGAGTAAGGCAGAAATTTTGTACAGTCAATAGTATTATACAAATGAACATTTCAGCTAAATAACCGACTCATTTAAATAGACTATTCAAAACCGTTCCCCATCCATGTGGAATTCAATCTGACAGGCAGATGTGCTCTTTTCCTGTACAGCAGCGCCCCCTACCAGCTCTAAGTAGGATTGCAAATTGTAATATCTTTGCAACACCATAATTCAATCTGCCGTTGAACTCAAGATCAGTAACAAACACCAAATCCTCCAGTTCTGAACAGCTGTGCTGGGAAACAACTGCTCACATTTGGATTTAGGGCTACATGCAATTTCAAATGAACACGGTTCACAGGGTCCAATACAAAAAAAAAAGAAAAAAGAAAGTCTATAGGTGTCTTTAAAAAAAAAAAAAAAAAAAAAAAAAAGGAACAGAAGGTTTTACGCCAGCATAATTTATAAAAAGCACCTATGATTTTCAACACTGAACCATCTTCTAACTCTCTGGTGATGCCATTGTGCTGCGTCAACCAAATCCGCTCGGTACATTATTACAAACTGATATGGAGTATGAATATGAGCAAGCCACAACAACAAAAATACCAGCATTGAAAGGCAGATTACTCAAGACAGAGGGACCTTGCTCTTTTTTCTGTGGCCAACATGTGACTGTTTTCATCTTGTACCCTACCAAAACACCAGATGACACCTGCTATCTGATCTACCAGTTAGTGTCATAATACTTTCAAAATGTGTAACATCACGCTATGCGGATGTAAAATTAGCACAAGGGACTGGTTATGCGAGTTCTCCCGCCTCCAGCCCCAGCTGACAAAAGCACTATTAATGGCAAGAGCACTTGAGAGCCTGCAGCTTCCAGTAGACATCTGACCTCTTTGATCATGAATATTCACAACAAAACTCAGGCTCTGGATGTTCTGTGACCCGGAATAAGAACAGAACTGCTATGGGCGCCTCCACAACTCTCTACGGACGCTGTACTCGTGTGAAAATCAAGTCTGTTGCTATTCATTTAATAGCCCAATTTTTCTGTTCTCAATTCTCGTTCGTCCCATAGCGCGTGTCCTACATGCTAAAAAAAAAGGGAACCGGCCTCTATTATGGAAAACCCGGAGTTCTGGTATGGAATCTGCGGTTATAAGGGACAGAAGTGTTGATATATGATCATGTGCAGGCACTGCTTCCTTGCCTCATGCTTTACAAAGCTGCTCTCTACTATTAAGGCCTACAGAGAACAAGACAAGACCCAGCCTTACTTCAACGCACAGGAGTGATAACGTGGAAAATGAACGCATGAAGCCTGATGTCTAAACATACTCACCGCATTATATCTACTAGATAAAAACAGCCTCAGGCGATGTTTATGTGTTCATCTGCGGGTGTAGTATGTATCTATAGCAAAGAGCACTAATATTTGGTTGTTAGTATGAGGACGCATGTGATGTTTGTGTGTTGTCCAGGGATGGATGAACGCAGTGTGACTCATGGTGATTCGGCGTTGTTGTTGGCCGTGGGTGTGGCTTTCTTCTTTGGCGGTTTCTTCACTGTCTTGGTGGTCTGCTGGGGATGACCGCAGGAAATGGTGGTAAACAAAAACAAAAATAGCATTAATACTTTTTACAGTGATAAGACCAACTGGATGAACAATTTAGTGAAGGCATGTGGTCACAAAGGCATGGAAAATGTAGGTTGATGTGACAGACTACAGTGAATTCAGAAAGTATTGATAGCCCTTCATTTTGCTTTGACGCAGCCTTAAAGGGTTAGTTCACCCAAAATGTCAACATTTACTCACCCTCATGTTGTTCCAAACCCATGAGACTTTTGTTCATCTTTGGAACACAAATGAAGATCTTTTTGAGGAAATCAAAGATCTTTCTGTCCCTCCATAGACAGCTACACAACTACCACATTGATGCTTCAAGAAGGTCATAAAAAATGTGAAACTAATCCATATGAATCGAGTTGGTTAGACCAAATTTTCTGAAGAGGCTCAATTGTTTTATATGATATCAATACGCTTTTTATACCTCATTGTAAGGCTGGAACAATAAATCTATGCATCGTGAATTTCTCTCGAATCGATACTACGTTTATAACAGCAGATGGCGCTCTAAGCTACTTTTTAACTGCACACTCAAATGCTCACGAAGAAGATCACTGAAGAGCGCTTGTGCGTTCAGCTGAGTCTAAGAAAGGACTTGCACCTCAAAATGCTTTTATGACACGAGATTAATGTAAAAAGCCCACTGAAAACACCCTTGCAATTTGCTTCAACCGTTTCCAACTTTATGATCGATTATTTTATAGAAGGGCCAAGTAATTGGAAGCAAGCCGAGTACGGCTGTCTCTAAGGCCACATGTCCACCAAAGCATCTTTAGCCAGCTGAAAAACGCCTATATGAGCACTTGGGCATTGCAGCAAAAAAAAATTTTTTCAGTTGAGACGCTTTGTTGCTAAGATACACAATATCTGCGGCACTGTTACTTGTAACTGATTTTGCAGATCATTTGTTTCAGACTAAAAATGTTGACAATGTAGGAGTACTTGCCATGTATGTTTCGGAGACCAGCAATATTAATTTCTTATCCATTGTTCCATTATCTGCTTGTTGATGTTGTTGTGCAGCAAGAATGTTGTTGAATGTTGTTGAGAGTTGGTCGGTGTTGTATTTGTCCCGCCCCTCCTCCACTCTGATTGGATGGCTGGCTAAAAAGTGATAGTGATGAGTGCAGCGTTTTACTCCAAGTTGAACATTCAACTCAAGGTGACCTGTAAAAAACGCAGAGCGCCTCTTTGCGCTCCTGGCATTTAAAAAACGCGGCCCTCCCATTGAAAACAATAGGAAACGCAAACAGTGCAATGGCCTAAAGCACACAGTGCCATCTGCTGTTAAAAACTAAATCACAATGCATTTGGAAAACCTCAGTATCGATCCAGAATCATGTCTTGATTTGCAATGCATCGATTTATTATCCCAGCCTTACCTCATTGGTTCCTGCAAGTTAAGCAAATGCGCATGAGCTTCTGTTAACTACAACTAATGTGTGAGTTGATTAATATATATAAAAGCCTAAATGAAATCTGTTCATGTAAAGTGGTCGCGTCTCTTCAGAAAAATTGGACTAAACCACTCAATTTATATGGATTAGTTTTTACGATCTCTTTATGAACTTTTTGAAGTGTCAAAGTGGTAGTCACGTACCTGTCAAAGCCTTAAAGTGCCCCTATTATGTTTTTTCAGATATTACCTTTCATGTAGTGTGTAATATAGCCGTTTGCAAATGTAAAAGGTCTGCAAAGTGTCAAAGACCAAAGTGCAGGTAAATGGAGTTATTGTCTCCTAAACGAAAGAGCCAATTCTGAACTGCCTGAAACGAATCATCAGTGGGCCTGTTTACAACTGGTCACTTCATGCGTTCTCTCTAAACAGATAAATATCCATGAAAAGACCAAATGTACTGTAAATGCCCTCCGAAACACTTTCAAGACAGATTTAAATCCAATCACTCAAACCACTTCAGAAGGTGGTTTGAGACTAAATGCATCTGGTTGTTGAAACCACATATGTAAATTTTACTCCTCCCAAAACAGTAAAAAAATAAATAAATAAATGAACGTGCGAGTGTGTTATAGGCTATATGACATGTTATAGCCAGATATGACAGTACTACTACAACACACACCACCACAGATGGGTAGCTGAGCATCTCTTCAACAAGCCAACATGCAAACTGCTGCGAATGATACTGAAAGTGGCAGACTCTAAACACACAATCATCTTCACCACAAGTATTGAGACTAAATGATCTCAGCAGTGCTGATGCTGGTCTTTGGTCTTGAAATTAGCTGATGATATATAATAAAATGCAGCTCACATCTGTTTCTTTCCTTGACATGAACTCAGGTTTGAATATAATGCAGGAATTGGAGATCGATTTATATCAGTTTTGTGGAGACACATATGTGGCTAAGTGAAAATGTAACCGTTTTTAACAAATCAGCTATCCAATCAGTAAAACACACGACGTGATCAGGTGTAAACAGGCCTAGTAATTCCAGTCTTACTCGAAACAAAGTAGGTTTGCTTCTATAAAGTCAGCCTATGCCCATTTACTTTGACCCTCAAACATTGTAGTCGTATGCATGATTTTGGTCATGCACCTGAGATAAGCTTCTCACGAATCTGATTTTTGTTCTGTCATTATGGGATGTGGAATGTAAATAAATGTGAAAAATTAAAAATTAAACATCAGCACTACTAGCAGCAGGACTAAATTAATTGGTCTGAATGTTTTCTGAATGCACTGTATTTCAGAGAACTTCAATAGATTTCTCTTGATTTGCTTGCAGTTGCTTGAGTGGTAATCACATATTACAAACTACCAGGGACAAAATAAGCTATGCATGGCAATTGAGGGTATGGCAAATAAATCATCTTAGCAAGGAACATTTACTCATTTCAGTAGCTGCAGGCTTTTCATATTTTTTCAGAATTGAAGAATTAATATACAGTGCACAATATGTATGAGCCAATCAATTGTGTTTTCAGAGTTTCAAAGAAGAACAGCATGAAAATCCTGCTATACATGACCAGTGTTCCATTGAAGAAGAAAAAAAGGGCAATTTTTGGGTTCTCTTACTAAATATTCCAGACACAATCGACAAATGCTGAAATTGCCTCAAAACTCAGAACAGAAACATGTGCTGCAAATAATATAGTTTGTGACAAAAGAAGCATCACGGTCAAGACATTTGCACCGATTTTCTAATACTTCCACCCTTGCATGCTTTAGAAAACACGCTGTATTATTTAAATACTTGTACTAAATACATGAGTCTATGAGCAGGGCCTAAAATTAACACTTGCTGAGCGCCAAATGCAAGTAAAAATCAGTGTTGGCGAGTATATGAAATGGTGTTAAACGCTGTTTGGCAGGTAATATTTTTATGAATTCGTAAACAAACGTAAATGACTCAAACATGAATGGGACAGTTGATGGGCCAGTGCTGCATTGTCACAAAAGTTTAAGCCTTGCCAGTTTAAAAATATTCAAGTGCAAGATGCGAAGGGGAACTCAATTAATTACTTGAGCACTGTGTGGGAAGTTTAAACATCTGAAGCATGTGCGCAGAAAGCCGAACGAATGTGGATGAATAATAATTACAGCTCCCTTTCACGTCTTCTTGCACTTGAACGTAAATTTACACAAAATTTATAAATGCAGTCTCGGCAAGTACCCTAGTAAACACAGTCAGTTATATCTAAAATGAACGTAAACAGAACGTAAATTTTAAAAAAAACGCATGTGTATAATATACCTGCTGCCCTCTGCTTTTTTTTAAATGTTCACTCACTACTCTTGACTGAATAACTTTTGTTACTTTAAGGATTAATCTATGTTTAACTTATGTAGTAATATTTTACATTTGATTAATTGATTATTCAATTTGATTATTAAAGACAAGTAAACAGTCAGTAATAAAATAAGAACAAATAGTGTTTTAAATTAATATTAGTTAGAATGGTAGTATTAAAATGTTGGTTTCATAGCTGGTAGAAAAGAGTCATCGGCCATTGACAGGAGTGGAAAAAAGTTAGTTTTAGGCCCCGTCTACGTGTAAAAGAAACAAGAAAAGGGGGTGTTAGGCAGAATGATCAATGGAATCGTGTACCTCTGTCTTGGCAGCAGCTGGTTTCTTGGCAGCTCTGACGCTTGCGGTGCGTTTGGGGACCTTATCAGCTACATCTTCATCTGAATGCTCAGTCCTGCTATCCGACTGGTCGTCAGAGCGAGAGCTGTGCTGTGATTCAGTGTCAGTCGGGATGGGTGTGGCACGAACTGAGGAAAACAATAATGATAAATACAGTTTAGAGACAATTCCTACTCTGCAGCATGTGCTGTACAAGATGGTTTCCCTCTAGATGAGCAGCTGTCATGAATGTGACATGTTGCCATTTGCTTTTTATTAGTCGGAGGCAAACTATTTGAACCAGATATTAAGTAGGTCTCTCAGGCCAGGGGGTTTTCAAACGTTTTGATGCAACAGATCCCTGAATATGATGTTCTCTTTGTGACGGACCCCTTTTCCTAATTCAAAAACATAACCATCAAGACCCACTTGTATAGCAAAAATTGTTAGAAATGAGTAGAATATCTCAAAAATATATTATCTGAAATCAACCAGATCAAATGAGAGGTCTTGTGGTGTGAACATTGGCTCTCAGGCACTGTAGTGCAAACGGACTCTCTGTGGTATTTAAAGCTTGCCAGACCTCATTCAAAGCCTGAAACACAAAGACTTCTTTAGAAGAGCCTTTCACTTGTCCATTCAGAATGGATCATGTTTGACGCTCTTTAATTCAATGAAGGAGCTCTGTGTGCTAATAGAATCACTATCCATCTAATTATTGAAATCATCACCTCTGTGGAACTCTGGATGATTCTACCACATTGTTCGCGTTTGCTGTAAAGCCATGACCTTCGGCAACTTGCCAGTTTAATGACATCACAATGTGTGTGAAGAGCCTAAACTTTATGGTCTTGATCCGCTTGAATGAGTGCTGAAACACATCCAACAAAACAGAGTGCAGTTGCGAATAAAACTCCAGCAGATTGACCCCTCCTCTCTCTCATCCAGTAGGCAGCTGAATCACATGCTGGTCACATCAGCATCAGCATTATAAACAGGCTGAGACAATGGCTGCCTGCAGAGCAGCTTTCAGTGAGTCAGCAAACACACACACCTCACTGACCTGCCTGAGTGTGTTTGAACAGGACATTATAAATATGAGTAGCATTGAAGTAGCATTGAAACAAAGGGACATTTACTAAAGTTATCTGCCACTTTGGTTATACAAGCATTAAAGTAGTAGATTTATTGTGGTTACATACTAACATTTTTCAATCCACACCTCTCTGCTTCTGTATGTACAGGATTACATTTAGGGAGTCACGCCTATTACGGTTTTGAAACCAAACACTGAACGTGGCCCATTATGTTTTAGTTCCAAAGTTAAGACCTCGATATACTTCAAGTGAAATTGAAGAACAAACTGGTGTGATATTATTTCAAACAATATCAGGCCAAAGCAAATTTCACTGTAGATAGTTTCAGGAGTTTGAAACAGCTTGCTAAAGCGAACTTTACGGAAATAGCAGAGCTGGTGAACATATCAACGTCGCTATAATCAGAAGCTTTCTTAACTGCCTTTTTCTCACTGCTGTCATTTTTGATGCTTATTTTGTTATTGAAATGAAAGTGCGCAGACCATATTTACATATTCATCTAAAATCAGCAGTTTCGATTCTGTGCGCATGTAGTGTTAGAAGTAGGGATGTCAACTTACATCAATTAATCGATAAATCGTTAACCTTAACCTCTTACCTTAACCCTAACACTAAATTACCACCTTACTTAAAAACCATTTGGTTAACCAACACAAAATGGATGTCATTTTAGCTTGGAAGCTTTGTTTAACAGTGAATATAGGGAATAGGACAATCACTTTACAACAGCTATTAAATTTGCTCTATTTTCATAGCATGAAAAAATAACTGCTTTACATGAAAATGTGAACTGTAAAATCGTTGTACATAGACTTATGTCATATATCATTGAAAAGGTCTCAACTAGCAGAATACATCAAGCATACTTTTTTCTGTTAAAGACCAAACTTTAACTGAATATTAATATATTAGACAATGCATAGTGTATAAAGTGACATGACATGCTGCTTGACTAAAGCTATAGGATACAGTGTTTTCCAACATCATTTGAAAGTTCCACCAAGAGAAACTGGATCTTGAGTGTAGTCGGTGGGTATAGTGGGTAGGGACGATGTGTAGAGACCAATCGGACACAGTTTCACAGCTGGAGCGTACTTGGATTGGTTTGATAACTCATATTGGTCATGATTTACTGTGCGCCACAGAATAGGAGCGCACAGCTGAAGATCACTCATCCACCAAGATCTTATTGCTTGTTGTTTATTCTGTGTACTTTTTATGTACCTTATAAGTAGTTCTTATTTTCAGTAAAATCACTTGTTTAGACCCTTAGTTAATTATGTTTCGAGATAAATGGCTAACCTACCAAATCCATTCCAAGGCTTGAAGACATTAATAAATTTATAGTACGTAACTATGGCACACTTGCTTCATTTTTCCTTATGTGTCTGCTGCATGTGTTCTGCGCATGAGCCACATGCACTCTAATGATGATCTTGCTTATTCGACCATTGATAAGTTTTATTGGTTAAATTATAATTGACAATTAAATCGATCACCAATTAATCGTTAGCATACACAGGTAGGATAGTAGCCGCGTGTGTTACCTGTGCGTGTGACTGTTTTAGTACGAGGTAGCGTGGCTGCGGTGTGCGTGTCATCTGTGCCGTCCAGGTGCAGCGCGACTTCGTTCTGAATCAGAGTCAGATCCTGCATGCTGAAGCTGCGTAGCTTCTCTGATAACACACCCTGACCCTGCAGTTCAAGAACACAAAAATTACAATTGCATATTCTTATTCAAGATGCACAACAACATTACTGTACTTTTACGTATGACAAAGTTCTTTGCTGAACACAGTTTGAATAAAAGACAAATGCGTATTGAACAGAGACCCTGCCACTACACCACACAAAATACACTGGGTACATTTCTTTCTTAACTTTACACAATATGGAATAAACATCTGCACCTCAGTATAGCACCTACAGGTCACAACAATAAGAATTTTTATATGCTGGATCAGTATTTTTACTTGCCTTGCCTATATTTTCCACCACACAAAAAAGTATTTTACTTTTAGCAATTCTTATTTCAGAAAGAAGTATAATTATACACAACTGATCAAAAGTTTGTGATCCATTAGATTTCTTTTAAACAAATTAATACATTTATTCAGTGTTTTCACCTTTGTGGCAGCTGTGACGGCTGCAGTAGCTGCAATGTTGAGCCCTCTCTTCCCAAACCGCATCATTGTCTCATAACTGCGGTCTTTAGCCTGGGTTATGTACTCATCAATTTCCTGTAACACACACATATGTCATGCAACACAAATCCATTACCCTGCCTTAACTCTGATTGGTCAGGGAACCAGTTTGAAAACAACCACCTCTAACAATAGTTTGACTATATTAATGTACCTTTTCTTTATTGGAGAGAGTGGGGTGCACAAACTTGCGGTACAGTACGCTGGAACCCTTGGTGTACGGGGACAACAGCCAGACAACAAAGGCAATCTTAAGCTCAAAATAAAATGGAAACCTGGCAAAATGGAGGTCAACATATAAACAATTAATACAAGATAAATAAATAATCATCAATAACAATGATAGAGATGAAATTGACCATAATATATCACTAAAAATCAAATTGTATAGCTTGCAAAAATCAAATGTATATAGCATGATAAATGTGTCTAAAATAATCTAAAATAAAGTATTAACAGTTGACTGACCAAGAGAGAAGCATATCTGTGATAGTCTCTGCTGTCGTAAATATCGCAAACACTATCCAGTACATCATCCATTTCACCTGAGGAAGGAAAAACACACAGATGTTTTAATCAAGCACATGTGCACATGACGCATCAGGTCACATGCTCTTGCTGAATATAGCCTTGCGCGTTATGCACGACTGCTTGCTTATGGAAAAGAATTTTTTTTTTTTTAAAAAGCATTGTTGTCATTGCGTTTGGATTTGCCAGTTATGTCTTCATCTTTACTGCCAATAAGATTAATAGCAAGTTGAGCAATTATCAAATGAGACACATTACTGTGGTTGTTTTAAATAGCTTGTGCATTTATAAATCCTGGTCCACAAAAAAAAAAATCCAGAAGAATAAAAGGTAATGAAATATCCAAACTGTTTACTGAACATGTCTAAATGAATGGACAGCAGTCCTGTTTGTAATACAGATGAGACTATAAATGGTGTCTGGGAGCAAATTGCTACACCAGTGCCCTAGTGGTTTCCATAGCAACCAGTAACATGAGATAATGATATAATATAATATAATATAGTGGGTACGGAAAGTATTCAGACCCCCTTAAATTTTTCACTCTTTGTTATATTGCAGCCATTTGCTAAAATCATTTAAGTTCATTTTTTTCCTCATTAATGTACACACGGCACCCCATATTGACAGAAAAACACAGAATTCTTGACATTTTTGCAAATTTATTAAAAAAGAAAACTGAAATATCACATGGTCCTAAGTATTCAGACCGTTTGCTGTGACACTCATATTTAACTCAGGTGCTGTCCATTTCTTCTGATCATCCTTGAGATGGTTCTACACCTTCATTTGAGTCCAGCTGTGTTTGAGTATACTGATTGGACTTGATTAGGAAAGCCACACACCTGTCTATATAAGACCTTACAGCTCACAGTGCATGTCAGAGCAAATGAGAATCATGAGGTCAAAGGAACTGCCTGAAGAGCTCAGAGACAGAATTGTGGCAAGGCACAGATCTGGCCAAAGTTACTTAAGGTTCCTAAGAGCACAGTGGCCTCCATAATCCTTAAATGGAAGACGTTTGGGACGACCAGAACCCTTCCTAGAGCTGGCCGTCCGGCCAAACTGAGCTATCGGGGGAGAAGAGCCTTGGTGAGAGAGGTAAAGAAGAACCCAAAGATCACTGTGGCTGAGCTCCAGAGATGCAGTCGGGAGATGGTAGAAAGTTGTAGAAGGTCAACCATCACTGCAGCCCTCCACCAGTTGGGGCTTTACGGCAGAGTGGCCCGACGGAAGCCTCTCCTCAGTGCAAGACACATGAAAGCCCACATGGAGTTTGCGTTATAAAAAATAAAAAAATAAATAAAAACACCTGAAGGACTCCAAGATGGTGAGAAATAAGATTCTCTGGTCCGATGAGACCAAGATAGAACTTTTTGGCCTTAATTCTAAGCGGTATGTGTGGAGAAAACCAGGCATTGCTCATCACCTGTCCAATACAGTCCCAACAGTGAAGCATGGTGGTGGCAGCATCATGCTTCTGGTGGTGTTTTTCAGCTGCAGGGACAGGACGACTGGTTGCAATCGAGGGAAAGATGAATGCAGCCAAGTACAGGGATATCCTGGACGAAAACCTTCTCCAGAGTGCTCAGGACCTCAGGCTATTGCAAAAACTTGTTGCATCTTTCCCAAAAAGACTCATGGCTATATTAGATCAAAAGATAATTAGATCTACTAAATACTGAGCAAAGGGTCTGAATACTTAGGACCATGTGATATTTCAGTTTTTCTTTTTTAATAAATCTGCAAAAATATCAAGAATTCTGTGTTTTTCTGTCAATATGGGGTGCTGTGTGCACATTAATGAGGAAAAAAAATGAACTTAAATGATTTTAGCAAATAGCTGCAATATAACAAAGAGTGAAAAATTTAAGGGGGTCTGAATACTTTCCACATCCACTGCAATATTCTAATTTTCTGAGATACTGAATTTGGGATTTTCCTTAGTTGTCAGTTATAATCATCAAAATTAAAATAAATAAACATTTGAAATATATCAGTCTGTGTGTAATGAATGAATATAATATACAAGATTCACTTTTTGAATGGAATTAGTGAAATAAATCATCTTTTTGATGATATTCTAATTATATGACCAGCACCTGCATATATATATATATATATATATATATATATATATATATATATATATATATATATATATATATATATATATATATATATATATATATATATATATATATATATAATTAATGTACTATAATGTAGTATATAAAAAATTATAATATACAATATACTAGGAGCTTCATCGTTTTCTGCTACAGTTACCCACATAAAATATTGTCCACTTAATGGCAATATAATTGAATATAACTGAACATGACTATGACATAAAAAGAGTATAAAAAAAAAAAAATGAAGGTCAGGACAAATATATCCTATTTGAAGCTGTACTGAAATACTCACATACTCCTTGACGTTTTTCGTCTTCACAGCCTTATAAGAGGAATAGGCTGGGTAGAGGGTCCCAAAGGCCAGGCTGTGGAGAGAAAAAGACCCTTAGTGAATTGAACACACTCAAGACAAGCTCATCTTACCATTACACCAATTCACTTCAGCGGCTAAAATTTCTTTACTTGCACCGTTACCTCGAGTTACAGGACACCATTACTGCACTTAAGAGGCTGCCTATGCATTTAAGTGTTAGAGGATCTCTGGTTCATTCAAATCCAACCAGAACAGAAATAAACATTTTTTATGAATCACACATCCAATATTATGGAAATATTCAGAGGCTCTGTATTTCAGTGAAAAGCAAGCTCATAAAGCTGAACCCAGTCAATACTAACCCTACTGTACACACACCAGCATGTTTCATGACGCTATTGAAAGCAAACACTGTGAATCTGAGAGCCATTAAAAGTGAATCATTTATGGGTGCATGAAGACGGATCTACACACAAAAGGACCAGATTCCACACAGATGCCCTCAGACACGTGCCCTCGCGCACTCACGCTCCTACACACGCAAACACGCCATTTTGTGCTGATGTGACAAAATCTGAACGTTCTGCACTGGCAGATCCAGTAGAGGATGTCAGGATACAGGACAGACCACACCTAGCCACTGCATGCACTGCCGACAGCATTCTGAACACTGTGGCTTAAAGTCATCATGAAACCAAAATTGACAATTCTTAATTTTTTTTTTAATAGAATATTGCAGTGTTTATTATTAATTATTTAAAATCATGTGCCCTCTAAATCTTTACAGCAAAATAACTTCCGACATCTCTTCTCTGATGACCTGTTCACTGGCGCTAAGGCGGGACCACCTGTCACTCACATGAGATCGACCAATAGCGAACCACAACCATCTAACTATCCAATCAATTTCCCAAATAACATGATATGTAGATTTAGCCCCTGGAATGCGAATTTTACCAAGGGAACCCTGCCAAAAACAAGGATTTTACGCCCCTATAATGGATTGGGCTAGGTTTGGGCTGGTTTTGAGTAGCGGATAGGAAAAATTGGGCAGGTTTTGTTTGGACCCTTGTCACAATAGAGAAGAAAAGTAACCCAACTTCTGTTTTATGCCGACTTCAAAAACATGCCCTTAACTTATGGTTATGCATTATACTCTGTAAATGTGTATGTTCATATAGACTGTGCACCATGTGTAATGCATAATGAAGCATGAGGACAGAGAAGCAGTCTGGCACGTGGCAGACCAAATGCCCTCTGTCCCATTACAACTAGCCCGACTCCCATAATGCATCTGCTCATCACAGTTAAAGCCACAGCAAAGAGCATTCCATGAGATTCAGCAAAACCATGATAATGATGCCTGATGTTTGTTTCTAATGGCCTAGATCCAGACCACCAAAGTCATAACAATGAAATCAACCGATGCCATTTGTGCCCAAGCAGACTTTGGAATAATTTGTTCAGCACGTGCCGGGCCTAAGTGTTTGATGTACTCGGAGTTAGTAATCCGAGTATGATCCACTGAGAATCAAAATCACCTGACTGTAAATCCCACCTGAGACCCAAACATCACAAATGTGAGTCATATGGAACAGATTGGCCTCCTTCACATTATGTAACATTACCAGCTGGGACAAATCAGCTGGGCAGGTAGGCCTTTTTACAGAAAACCCCTCTAAACCTCATCTCAGAAATCTTTGATCACGGTTTGTGATTTAAAAAATTAGCATTTGAAAGTATGATGACATCAGCATATAGAGGAGATGATGTGGGTGTAATATAAACAGATGGGATCCCTGAAACATGGCCAGTTTTTTAACATTTCTATATTTCACATTCTCTATTGAAGTGTTTAGTACATTAAGTCACAATATCATTGATAGGGCCTTTTGCTCCAGGTATATCACACAACAAGCAACACAAATGCTGAACCCAGTCGCCTGGATGAAGTCATCGCTTAGTTTTATCAATTTAACCCTTTGTGCCATTTAAATGAGTAGTTAGACATGTTTAAATCCCTCTAAATGTTAATATTAATGCATTTCACTGAAAAAATAAGCTGATATATTCTCTTTTTCCGTCATGTATCCGCAGCAACACGCAACACAAAAACACGCGCGCGCCGCATTGACACTCACACCACCATCCGCGAAATGATCCACGACACCATCTTGATCTCTGCGAGGACTTTTCCTTATTTTAGTCGATTATTCAGCATCTCCATTCCGACCACACCAGTGATGCTAAATATCAAGAGGAACCTCGGCGAATCTTGTGTGTCTGTGTATCAGTACAGCCGTTATGATGACGGGAGCCGCTGCATATGCGCTCAATCAGCCCGTGTCTCTTAAAGGGACAGTGACATCTTTTCACCTGCTCCGTTTATTAAAAAACAAACATTCATTTATCGGTTTCATTGCTGCCCTGACAAATATTTGACAAGGTATCCATCATTTACTAGAGAAAGGTACAATAGTACATAGTTATTGTCAGGGGTTCAAACAGAAGAAAAAAATACTGTCATATGATAGGTGGTATATGTGGACTCATTTTAACCGGGTAGGATTTCATTGGTCAATTTCAAAAGTCATAATTTGGGGTTCAACTTTTTGTAAGTTCATCTTAATTAATCTTCATGTTTCATTTTTATTTATTTATATGATATTTTTGGCTTTCTGACCTTTACACAGCATTGGCGTGCCGTCAACTGTTGAGTTTAAACTGTGATGTTTTTAGAACTGAAACTATACAACCAACACTTTTTAATAAATATATTATCAGCTCAAAATGGTACATAAACCTTTGGTGATTAGGCCCCTATAATAAAAATATTTCCAAAGAACCACTTAAAACATTTTATTAGCTTCAAATTTTATTGCTGAAGGTTAAATGTATAACTATAACCATTTTCTAATTAATTATTTATCTGAAAAATATGTGTCTGTTTTCATTCATATCACAAATTCCTATTTAGTTATATGATTACATGATTCATATATTAATGGGCTCCAAACTACCAATAAATGGTTGAATTTTGCGACCGTTTTTTTTCTGCCAGTGCGAAGTTTTGTTAGAGGTCGTACTGGAGCTGAAATACAGAACTGATAAGAGCTGACATTTCTGTTTCATGTGAGACAGAAATGGCAAACAATAACGAAAACGAAACAGCGCTAATTGTTTGAGTACTAGTTTGAATTCGCAGCAAAATTAATAACATCGCTGCGAGATCTATTGGGACGCATTCAAATTGACCATTCACAAATAATAGTTACTGTTATATGTCCGACAAGCTATGCCGTTCTCACGCCATGGCCTGCACATATCATCTTCTCACACAGTGAAAAACACATTGTGGAGCAAAATTTGAAATTCTTTAATGTGCCATGACAGATCGCTGTAGCGCCTCAGATCAAGCGGCTCATGAACCGATCATCTCTTATCAAATAAACATGAATTAACATCAAGAGGAATGTTGTTTCAACTGCGGAAAGATGTCAGTACACACCATTTTTCAAGTTCAAGTGCACCGACCTAAATCCCTTAACTGCCTTGTCAGACATAGTCAGCAAATTTCCTCTGGCACTGATGTGGCCCAAATAAACAGCAGAGGTGCGGCCCAGATCTGGCCCACATCTTTTTAGCCAGAACTAAACCAAAAGAGGGCCATAACTCAACCAGTAGTAAGCCAAATAATAAAAGCAGACGTAGCCCATATGTGAGCCTTATATGTTATTTTTGTATGTCTGAGTTGGGGGTGTATTCCAGAGAGCAAGTTATGTGACATACCCAGATATGTTTAAGAGTAAGTAAGCCGATAACCTCAACTTTCGGTTCCAAAGACGGAGGTAACTTTCAGGGTATGTAAGTAACCATAGCAACTTACTCTCTGCAAATAACCTGCTCCGGAGCAGATCATGATCCAGGGTTAGTCTGCTTAAGAGGTATTCAGATGTGTTATTTAATTAATATAGTTATATTATTGTAGCTAAATTTGTTATATAGTTACAGTTATATGTACAATATTATATGATACTATATATATATATATATATATATATATATATATATATATATATATATATGCACTATTGTTATGTTTAAATGTTTATTTAATTCTAATGTTTTTATTTTATTGCAATCTCACACATGGATCTGCTTTTTTCCTTTTTATAACAGGACGTTTTCTGTACTATAATTTCTATAATAAAATACATTCGTGATATCTTATTAAATATTTAGCATCAAACAATATAATTCTTATTCTCAGTGAATAAAGAGTAACTTATTCAATAAAAAGATTGAAAAAATGATTACACAACCACGAAGTAGGTTATGTAAATCGCCATTAAACAAAAGAAGAAGGAAGTAGAATAGCACGCTTTTTCTTTGAGTCTGTTTCCATGGTGAATCATCGATTCGTCGCTCGGGTGAGAATGTCTTGTGAGTTAATCAGGAACATACTCTGGGTTGGTTGAACTTACTCCTTGATGCGTTTTTGGAACCAGCATACCTCGAGTAAGCAAGATTTGGGTTAATCAACTGAGAGTTCAGGGTAAGTAAACCTTGTAAGTTAACCTTGCTTTCTGGAATACCCCCTGTAAAGAGCTGATGGCCATGTGGCCCACACATGGATGAACACACCAAAAGCCATTAAGCACATTTACCCCCCATTCAATTTTGTTTTAAATTTAAAATATCCATCAAACAGTAAAACTCAATAAAACACAAAACAAAACAAAAATTGATTACGTCATTTTTTATTTTTTTTTTTATTAAATATATCATCTTAAACACAAAAGGAGTGTACCGATGTTGACAGTAATGTCTCACCAATCCTTCTCAGTCAACATCTATAAGAAGAAGGAAGATAAAAACGAAATTACAAAAATTGGCAGCACTTTAGTATGGGGCAACATTTGTCTCAATAAACTGCTAAATCACTGCTCATTAGCGTAATAGTAAGTAAGGTAGTTGCTATTGCATTTAAGTTTAGTATCAGGCAAGATCAAGAGAAGTAGAATATGGTCATGCTTTATAAGTACTAATAAATAGCCTTCATGCAAGCTAATTAAGCAACTAGTTAAAAGTGAGGATTGTTCCCCATACAAGTGTTAGCCAAACTTCTGTTTCCATCACACAAGACACACAGTAGCATGAAGAATACGCTGGTTTCCTTGTCATTTAAAACGAAGACTAGGCTATCTGTATACATACAAATAATTTATTTAATATTAATAATATGTAATTCTTAAATAATATTTAAGAATTCATAATTAAAACACTAAATCAACAGAAATAACTGAAATTACAGAATTATCTGCATTTAAATAGCTGGCAGTCACATGTTTAGAAATCCACCAATAGGAGTTAAAGGAAAGATGCAAACTAACCAGTAGTGTAGGCAGAAATGTGGACTGCCACAGTCCTGCCGCACAAGTTACATGTGTTTTTGCCAAAAAAGTATGAGCCAAAAGTTAACCATAAGTCACAATATCATCTGGGCCAAATACCTCAATAAAATTAGTGAGCCAAAAGAAATTCCCTCCAATTCTAAAGTCATGGCAAAACATGGTGAACCTTTGGCCCACATGTGCTCAGCCATGCCATATAGGCCAGATGTGCCAGCTATCCGCCACATTTGGCCCAAATGTTCTTGCTATCTTCTTGCTATCTTGCCACAAACAAGTTAAGGCTCTCCAGTCCACAAATCACCATGGATGTGGTAATGCTTACTAAAACCATAGTACATTTTCCAGCACTTAATAGCTCTAAATATTATCCAAGTTTAGTGTTATTTTAATGTAATGATTTGTAAAACTAAAAGTTTAAAGATGAAGGAAAACTAACACTTCTAGGTAAACAAACACTTAGAAGAAGACATGAAATTACCACTAGATGGCGGCAGAGAAGCACTTATGAACTCCATAATATATGGAATAGTCACGCAGTCTCATGAAAAACAAAAACTTCTTCAAGTTGTGACTGGATTACACAGAATACAAGTAAAGAGTGCTCCATTCATGATCACTGAATCTGTCTGTCAGTTCGGAATGGTACATTTAATAAGAGTAGAATATTTACTTTTTTCCCCTTTAAAATGTTTTTGCATTTTACTGATACGTTAATTTTATCTGCATCTCAAATCAAACTCAGTGCTTTACTGTCAAATTTCCAATGAATAAACACGTAATATTATTTTTAACTGTAAGTATTAAAGCAAAACATTAGTAGTATGATTAAATTACCCATAAATTACCCATACCCATTCATAAATAAAACTCCACCAGTGCCACTGTTATTTGTTATACCTGTTATTTTCATGTATGTATTGAATGTCAGTAGTCTAGGGCACCCCCTGCTTCCAGCTTCATGAGGTGCCCTGTGGGTCCCTGACGCTGAACGCCCCAGTTGTAATCCACCAGCCCAAGAAAACCAAAATTTAACAAGATGGCATTTAATTTAAAATCAACTTACTTCACAATATAACATGGGCTCAGGCACAAATAGAAATTAAAAAGAGAAAAAAAAAAATTATAATAATAAATAAAATAAATAAAATAATAATAAATAAAAATAAATTAATAAAAAGAAAATATCTGCATGGGCTCAAAAATAATTAACCTTCTCTTTATTATTATTATTATTGATGCTCAAATCATTACACATGTAATAACAAACAACACAATACAAAAGGGGGAAAAAAACAAAAACATCAACAACCAGGGGACATAATATAAATTGAACATATGATAATTACATGACACTGAAAAAAGGAAAAGAATTACAAACAGATAATGTTTTAAGGCTTTTCTGTTTTCTGTTCAGTTTAATTGAAGTGAGGTACTTTCCGAATTCTTTTATAAAAACAAGAAAAAGAAGATTAGTATTTAGATATTTAGATTTATGAACGTAGACTTTAGCTAGTAACAAGATCAAATTAATAACGTAAAACTGACTTTTTTCTAAATTGCTCATAATCAACAAAACCTAGTACCTCATTAAGAGAAGAAGCCCATATTCATAGAACTATCTCAGTGACGTCACAGTGACGCGCGCTCTAAACATTCGCAACTTCAGCTGCAGTCCAGTCGCTCTTGAGCTCAGTTTGTGTCCCTTTAACTGCAGGATGGAGAAAGGTAAAACTCAATACCGTCGGACGAGTAACGTTTTTTCGTGGAGTTTCGCTCAACGTGTCTGTAGCCTTCGGGGGAGTGCGTACGCGAAACGCAGTTCTCGCGACGGATTTTACGTGTCTGCTGCTTTCGTTGTGCCGCCGCGGAGCAGCATCCTATGGCAAGCCGTTTTCACTTTTATTCATTCTCAGGATATGAACTTTCACTAGTTAAAATGTTAATTCTTGATATCAGGAATTAGATTTCCACTAGTAACAATGGCAATTTTTGATATCAAGAATTATATTTCCACTAGTAACAAAGTTCATTGTTGATATCAACAATTGAATTGCTACTAGTAAAAATGTTAATTTCTGATATCATGAATGTGGTTGTTACTAGTAAGAAAGCCATTTTAGATATCAGAAATTATATTGATATCAGGAATTCATTGTCAGATATCAGAAATTAATATTTTTACTAGTAGCAATTCAGTTGTTGATATCAAGAATAGACATTTGCACTAGTAACAATGTAATTGTTGATATCATAAATTTGCATTTTTACTAGTAAGAATTGTATTCCTGATATGTGAAACTGGAATGTCAACTAGTAAGAAATTAATTCTTGATATCAACAATTATAGTTTATACTAGTGGAAATTGAATTGTTGATATCAAGAATTAACGTTGTTACTACTGGAAATATAATTCTTGATATCAAAAATTGCCGTTGTTACTAGTGGAAATCTAATTACTGATATCAAGAATTAACATTTTAACTAGTGAAAATGTAATTGTTGATATCACAAGTTCATATCCTGAGAATGAAGAGAATGAATAAAAGTCAAAACGGCTTGCCATAGCATCCGGTTACTACTACTTGGCTCCTGCTGCCAGGGTGTGGTGGGTGGGTGCAGCGGGGGCCAAGAGGGTCCCGACCCCGAGCGATGGAGGTGTGACAATGATTGACTAAAAGGACCTCTTTAGTTGTTGATCACTGTTAACTCCTGTTATAAACCTTGATATTCATTTGAATAACCTTGAAATGAAGACTTGTGATAATCAAACAGGTACAAAATTATAAATTGAACAAAGTGTCCTGTACATTATGCAATAAACAAGTTAAAAAGTAATGCAAAGCACCATGTATAATTTGCATCTCCAAGTGTATCTAAATAAATGTGCTATACGAGAAAAATGATTTGGTCTCCTAAGTTGGACCACAAAATATTCAGTCATTTCTGGCAACTGACCCTAGATGTATGTGACTTTGTTGTCCAGCTTTTCAGTCACACATACTTGTGGTATTGTATTACTCAATTAGTGTATTTATATTTATGATTTAAATGGAGCATTTCTGATTTTTCCTGCAAGTTGCATTTAATTATGACAAATAAAAATTATGATTATGCCTCTGGCTATTAAGACGTTCCAGCAACTGCTTGGCTGTAAGGAAGTACAAGTGAAGAGTTACTTGAGAATTTCTTGATGCATAGGGGAAACTCTGGCCATAATCAAAGTGAGCAGACAATATTTCAAAAGCTTTAGTTTATTGCAGTGCCATCCATGAACCACAAAATGTTTTATAAAATAAAATAGTAAGCATTTAACAAATAGATAGCTAAGAAATTCATTGTGTGATTTCCAAACAACAGGGCCAAATCCTTTCTTGTAAATCTTTATTGTGGAAAAAAAAAAAAATCATACACACTGCTAAGATCAATATATATATTGGTACATATTAATGAGCAGTAGTTCTGCAGAACTGGAATTGTTGATTTTTGAATGACTTCATCATAGCCATTCTTAACCTCCTGTTATCAGTGAAATATTACCTAAATGACATCTTACAAAAAAAGCAAAGGACATGTTTTCTTCAAAAAGACAAAAAACGAAACAAAAACAAAACAAAAAAAAACTTTAAACTAAAAAATAAAAAAACTTTGGTCTAATTCCCTTCCATGTTCTTCTTCCACCTCTCCATGAAACGGTGGCGGGAATCTTTTAATCATTTTAATTTCTGTTGACCCCCATCTTAACTAAAAGCTCTACTGAATTGAAGAGCACAAAATGAATGTTCTCTAAGAAGGAAACCCAGTGCTCACTTTTCACAGAAGTCATAGAAAAACCTTATTGAAGGCCTTTTAAAAGATTCATGTCAGCTTATGATCACCAGCTCTCTGAACAGTCCAACAAACTTTAAACGCGGAGCAAAAAACAGATTTTTTTTAAATACAGAGAAAAAGATTGTAAAACTAAACAATGCTTTTGTAACACTGATGAAGCAGCACCTTCATCCTACCAAAACGCTGAGAGACTTTCCATTATAAACAGCTTGTTTTGTGAGCGCACTGGCCTCATCCAAACCCAAATCTCTCCAACTAAGAGCGGCCTAGCTTGGGCTCATGGGCTTTTAGTGTTCCCACAGCATCCTTCACAGCATGGTAGATGATGTTCTTCACCTGTGAACAACAGGAATGCAACATTAAAATCAACAAAGCGCTTGGCAGAAAATACAGAAAAACTACATATAAAACCACATATGAAAATACCTGTAGCTTGTCCTCGTGGTTAGTGTGAGTGTTGGAAAGGTGCCGGAACTCTTGTGTCAGTCTAAAACAGTGCTTCACGTGTTCAGGAGAAACAAAGTCCTCTGCAACCTTGATACAGCTGTACAGATTGTGCACCTGGCAAAATCAAGATGAGGAAATTAGTATTTGTGTGGCAGGTAGGGGTGTGTGATATTTATCGTCTATGATAGTGTTTCTCAAACTTTTTCAGCTTAACGACGACTTCATTTTCCATTTTTTTTCTGGAGGACCACCTACCAGAATCCCACTCTAACACGGCCCCCAAATACAACAAAATAGGAAGGATAAACTAAATTTAAGTTTAATATGCAACTGTTTCGAGTCAAAAACTAATTATTCAAACACAAATGCAATGATATGATCCATTTTTTCATTATTAAAACACATTGACGTCAACCCCCCCTGCCCGCGATCCGGTGCGGGTTAAGAGCTTGCCTAGTTTAGGTCATCTTTTCGCGGACCACACTTTAAGAATTACTGGTCTATGATAATATCGTACTAAAGCAATACACCCTGTGAAGCTGTGATATACACTGAATTTAGGCACTACACTAAGTATGTGAAATAACGGTTATAAAACGGTTATTCCACATACCTTGCAAGGATACAGTAATATTGATGCGGTCACAGGTCTATGTTTGTAGAGTATTTTATAATGGCTTCAAATACAGCTCAACCAATCATAATCAAGGCTCAGATATATACAATTGTTGTTTTAATCATGTGGAGGCTGACATTACCAATTAATTCACTGACTTCGTTGACTAAACCAACAAAAACAGGCCACAATTTCTTACATTTCTATATGATATTGTACAGCGATATCACACAAGATGAACGTAAGCATGATTGTAAATGTGATCTTGAACACTGAACTGCTGTTGAAAATCTTTAAGTTAATACTGTTGATTAATTTTTAGATGCAATAGTGTTTTTGCCATTTTGTCCATGAAAAAAAGTTCCAAACTAACCACAACACAACAAACTGTCTATGAGCAACACACAGTGGTGTTTCTTTCCTGCAATAATCAGCAACGAACCAATGATTCAATAATCCATTCATAAAGACTGTAGCGGCATCCGATTTCAAATATTTCCCTTCTATATAGTATGTGAAAAAAGTACACCAAAAGAGTAGTCCGAACACATAGTATTTGAAAAAACAGGAGGGAAAATGTTCCCAGCTGACCTACTACTTCCACAAAGATTCTGAAGTGTGCATTCGATGAACACTTTTGGACAATGATGGACAATGGAAGTGAAGTGACGCAACTGACGCTGGTAAATCACACAACAGGAACAACACGGCGATAGCATGTCCAGATTTCATTCTTATTACCCATACTCATTCTATATAGAGCTTTCTTTTTTGACACGAATTCAATTTTAAATTCAAATGTAGTACCTACTCAGTATGCGATTTCTGACACAGCAAGTATCTTGCTTCGCTCCTGAATGAATCAGTTTAAACAAAGTGGTTGAATGACTCAGTTACTCATTCAATAAAGCAGTGGCTTGGCGCCACCTACTGGCGGTTTTAGTTTCATATTTAAAGTATCCTTTCATTTTTTTAATAATTTTATATTTTAAAATCCCCCGTAGTCAATTTTATCCCTTAAAACTCATCTTTGATCACCAATATGACATATTTAAATGTTTTTCCTTAAAATAGCTTAAATCTAACGCTACACCCTTGCCTTATTTATTATACACTGCTCTATGAATATGCAAATTAGCCCCACCTCCACTCACACCAGCTAAGATATCCATTCGTTGAAAATCACATTTTGTTGTGATTGGTTACGAGGTAGTTTGTGACATCAGAAACAGAGAATACTCAGCAATGGTGTTGACTTATGAAATTGCACATTATTTGGCTTAAACCATATTAAAAACACCACTTAGACATATAAACAACATTAAAAGCTTGATTTTCACCACAGGGGGACTTTAATATTCAAAATATGTTTATAACAATTTGAGCATTATATATGGAACTGTAACTGCAGTGTAAATGCTGCTTTCGATGCAGTTCCTGTGCCACTTTGGCACATTAGTTTGGTAACATCTCTATAGTGTCTTATTATTCTATGTGAATTTGTTGATTAAATTTTATTGATTGAATTTTACATAAAAGATGATGCATAGATCTAATGAGGTCACAAAAAAAGATTATGAAGATAAAAATGCACCTGGAAATGGTGACAAATATAAACATATTAATGAAAAAATTAATTTCTGTCACTGCTGTGAACTGACCAATAAGATGAACATGGAAATATGACAGGAGTCGGCCATCCACAACAGGCCAAAACCAGCCAACGTACCAACACAAATTCAGCAAGTTGTCTAATTATTTTTATCAACAAAATCCCAGAAAATATTGAGATATAACTGTAAAGATTGCACACTCCGGGTTTCAATTGCATGATTATCTAACCTGATGTGGTGCTCCAGCTGGGATGAACACAGCATCTCCCAAAAACTGCACAATGGACCAGCCCTGGACTCCATACTCCTCGAACAGCCTGCGGCGCAGCGTCTGGTCCAGGTACCAGCTCTGGTCATGGATAGGATCGTGGTCTGGTGGGTTCTCTTGACCTTGTTCGTCTCCAACCTGCAATAAACAGGTGAAATTAACTTCAGTTATTCATCCCACATTAAGAAGACAGAAAGTAGAAAACTCTGCCCATGTGACATTAAAATTGTCCTCAAGGCAAATAGGTTTGGAACCACATGAGGTTCTTCATACTTCCACACATGCAATAAAATCAAACGGAGAACGTCATCCTTTCACCTTTCGCAGAAGCTCGCGGATCTTTTCAGCGTCTTTGGCGGCGTAGATGTGCCAGAGAGCTCCAGGTTTCTCCTTGACCTCGTAGACTCTTTTCTTAGTCATGTCATCCACATCACCCTCTTCAATGGTCAGCATCACCTCTGCAGTTATAACAGGTCAGTCAGTAAACAGACAAACACACAAACATAACTTCTGTAAGTCTTCATTCTTTCAATAAGACAGTGAAATACAGCAATACTATTCATAGATTGCACAAGCGTCTTTTGTGTCTACACTATGGCTTTAAATAGTGAATAAAACAGTGAAAGCACATAAACAGTGCGCAAATGAATTACAGCAGTGTGAGCACAGTCACAAAGCTTGAATGTAAAATGTAAACCTGCAGAAATCACAAATCCCAAACACAGAAAAATATAATTGTGCACAGAAATCAACATGGTGAGAGGAGAAATAACAAAACCGCGAGTCCTGAAAGGTCGCATGCACAGTGGGATTGTTTAAGAAATACATTTTCTTTCCGAGTTCATGTCATAGTAGCTGTAAAATTATTTGTACATTGGAGAAACAGGTTTCCATTAAGGCAAACATGCTTAGTTTCATAAATGTATGCTGCGCAGAAGGCTAACAGCAAATTATAAACTGTCAGGCATTTCATTGAAATGTTGTCCATTAGAGGGAGCCACAGGATAAGAAATCTAATGTTTTTCTATCAGTTTCCACCTGTTTGAATGGAAATGCATTGATCTAGTACATTTGTATAACTATGGTGTACTGACAGTATAGTTTTATATAATTAGTGCAGATATGTGAAAGGCTTATAGATCATTAAAAGTTTTTTAAACTTTTATAAACCCCAATAATGAAAAAAAATCGTTTTTCAAATTGCCAGACATGATTAAATATATTGCCGTCCATTTAAATAAATACATTTACCTTTTGTAGAACATACATATTTTGTGATTTCTCTAAGACTAAAAGACCAAATTTAGATAATATGCTTTGTGTGCATGATCTGGACGAAATACATAATGATCCGCCACTATTTTGTGATTACACATCACTTAATGTTGATGAAAAAATTGAAAGTTTAACGAAATGTCCAATATCAAACCAACAGCTTTTTATGCCGAGATCACAGAAAAACTCAAATTAAATTTTTTTTAAAAAAATGTTTAAAGTAATAAAGCATGGTCTTTTAGGGCTTCCGCAGTACACAGCTGCTCCAATCTTCCAGCCACTAAGACGTATGAACTTAGAAAGAAAACTAATGTTTGCCATCCCATTCCTAACACACCCCGTTTTAAGTGTCTTTGTTCGGAGAGGGCCAGCAACAGCCAATCACAACAGATCGACATTGTTAATGTAATACAAGCAGCCAATCAAAATAAGTTGCAGAGAAGGTCAGCAGCCAATAGCATGTGTTAACATAGGTTTGGACCCTGCCCCGTCAAAACTGACTAACGTGCTTGAAGATTTCAGCTCACCCTTGTGGTCAGTTCTGTGAGACCTGTCAGGACTTGCTATTTTGTTATTTCCCTCACAACGGGTTGATTTGTGCGCACAATCACTTTGGGATTTGCGTTTTCTGCTGGTTTACATTATACGTGCAAGCTTTGTCACTGTGCCCACACCGCTGGAATTCACTTCCACGCTGTATTTATGCGCTCGTACTGTTTTGTCCATCATTTAACGTTATGCTACACAGGGTCTCTAAGCATTAGTTGGGAAAGGAGATTTAATATTTTAAAAGTTTAAGAGTGATTACAATTACCTAACAATAGGGCTGTCAAAATCATTAACAAAATTCAAATATTTCAGAAAATTCATTCAGATGTTTGACAGCGTAACAGTTTCATTCTACTATTTTCAACCACATGCTCTTTCTCCTTGCCCTCCGAGGACATCACCAAAACTCAAACACACAACGTGATTGACAGGCAGAAAAAGTTTATCTGATGAGCACTATTGTACCAAATCACTTGAAATTCATTTATTTTCTGTTTATTTTTTATCTGCCGTCAGACTGAGACGTTGTTGCCATAACGCATTGCTATGGGTTGTGCCTTGCGCATATATACACACACACACACACACACACACACACACATACATATGCTTATAAATATGATTACTGTAGTAATTGTTTTATTGAAATTACTCCCGTTACAGATACCCCCCTTTTTTTTTTTTTTACATTTGAGCTCCTGCACCAGAGAAACTCTCTACACATCCCTGTAAACACTGGATTGTATACTCGAATGAGGGGCCCAAAAAACTTGATCAGGACATCCCTACTCTTTTCTTGCCGTTTCAGACTGCCGCAGACAGTGTGACTCAGGGTGCTTTCACACTGGGAGTTTAGTTCAAAACGGGGTACGGTTCACATTAAAATTTGTAAATACGATCACTGTCATGCAGACCCAGGAGCACGCCTGGGTACCAAACCCAAAACCTGATGTAGTAGCTGTTTTGAGTTCGCTTGTTGCACTGTTGCACGTAATTCATGTGAATGTGAAAGCAACTCCGATTCGGGTGCGCACTTGTTCAGGTAGAAAAGTAACCTGCGAATGCGTTTTAGCTGATGACGATGTCATTAGTTCAGCAAAACATGTTGACAGTGGTGATGGTTTACCTTGGATGGCAGCGAGAGAGAGAGTGCTCAGTGTAATCGCGCATAGTGAGGGCAATCAAAGCGGCAATAATTGGCTCGCCATCTGCTGTTTTTTTTTTTTCCCCAAGACTTCATTTGCAAGCAGCAGAAAGCCGCCTTCATGCGACGCACATACAGAAAACCCAAATGTCGTTCGCTCTGCTGCACAGAACAGCACAAAATTAATTAAAAAAAACAATATATTGACCCGCGCCCTATTGATGCACGCAATCAGACCAGGGTTCGGAAAAATCGAATTGAGTGTGAAACCAGACCTAGTGTGAAAGCCCTCTCAGTGATATCTGTCATGTAGTGAGGACACATTACAACAGTGGGATTCCAAGAAATAATCACTTACATCATTCTTCAGTTACTCACTCACGTGCAAAACACACTTATACAAACATTATCGAGTAGGGCTTCAGAGCATGTTACTCTTTTTCTCATTGTGTGGCAGGACTACAAAACAACTACACGTTTTGACTTTTTATCTTAAGAAGGAACTGAATGCGATTATGTATGAACTACAATAAATTTGAGATTAATTGAAATTAAATATTGGTAACACTTTACAATACGGTTCATTAGTTAAACTAATAATGAACTGCACTTATACAGCATTTATTAATCTTTGTTAATGTTACTTTCTACATTTATTATTACATTAATAAAATCTTGTTAACAGTTAATGCACAGAGAACTAACACAAACAAACAAACAAACAACTGTATTTATTAACTAACGTTAATGAAGATTTGTAAATCCAGTAACAAATGCACTGATGAAGTTCATGTTAGTTAATACATTAACTAATGTTTAACTAATGAACTTTATTGTAAAGTGTTACCAAAATATTTTAATCTAATGACAGCCCTACAGATCAAGCAAGCTGAAATAAAAATAAACTGTTCCAACTAAAAAAAAAAATTCTGACCACAGATACTGAGAATAAAAAACTAATTGAAATTCAAATATCTTTTAAAACATTTAAAAAGGAATGACAGGATCAGCAACCACCACTAAAAAGCATGGAAATTAAAATAAGTTTTCCCTAAAGCAGAACTATTTAAAGGGGTCATAATATAAGTCACTGCTGAACACTGCAAATTTCTAACAAATCAGTCCGATATTGAAAATTGTTCTGTTCATGTTATGAACCAGATTCACCAGTTCATTGAAGACAACTGGCTCAAAAGAGCGATCCATTCTATCCCATTGCAGAAGTCAACACCCTTAGTCTTCGGAGCAGATCCCTCCAGTGAGCTAACATACAACTTCAGAAGACTTGGAATATAGAGTAATAGGCCGTGACACACTAAGCAGACCAATGTCGAACCATTGTTGAACATCTGTTGTTCTAGTTTCAGCAGTGTGTTCTGCATCGTTTTGGCACTCGTTGAAGCCACTCTGTAGCTTTTCGGCCAATTGAGCACGTTGAGTCGCCATCAGAGTCGTCAATAAGAGAACACTCTGATCGGCTGTTCAGCTTAGCGAACCAGTGCACAAGAGAAACGAAGGTGACCAACAATTTCAAGAGGGCACAAACAGAAGGCTCTTCTCATTTTTCATCATCTCTTCTGAGATTTTCCCTTGAATCCATCTGCAATGTGTGGAATGGTGTGAAAGTGATGCTTTGTTTATGGCTTCGATATCCACTGTCCTCTTATTGGTTCCTCTTTTGAATAACGAATACAGACAACTGCAACCTGCTGGTATGAAGAGATATTTCCTCTCACGCAGGCACAGAACGTACATGCAAGTTGACCATTGGCTGTAGTCTTTGCGGCATGTCCAACTTTTTTTTCCCAAACAGTCGGCCACTAGTTCTTTGATGTCATTTGGTGTGTCTGGGTCTTTAACTGTGTATACCAATGTTTCCCAAACCTGTTCCTGGAGGGATACCGAGACATTTTGTATGTCTCCCTAACATTGTCACTTCTAACGAGTTGAAACGCGTGTTTTAGATTAGGAAGAGTTCAAAAATGTATACTGTTGTGCTGCATCCCATTTCGCATACTAACCTAAATGGTATTCGAAATTAGAATTATGTGAACCAATTCCAAGTACGTTGAAATGAGTCTTTTAAAGACACATAGATGGTCTACTTTTTCCGAAGTGGAGATCCATGCAAACTCTAACAGCTAATATTGGCCAAAACACATTGCATATTGGAAGAGGATTCGATTACAACTACAAACACGAATAAAAAGTGTTAAACTACAAACATGGTGGATGTGCAAGACCGACTGTTAAGTAGAGAGGTTTAGATAAAGGGATTTGAGTGATTAATAATCAGTATCTAACCAGATGAAAAAATTTATTCAAATGTTATCCACATTATATTTAATCTGCAACAGCATTGCAAACTTTTATAAAAGATAAGCTTGGTAATTAACTTTTAAATGCATCATTATTCAAACATGAGGAGAGTTCTCCGCATGAAAGACCCACGAACGGCAGATCAACGTGCTACTACATTACTCTTCGATATGGTAGGAAATTAAATTAAACTGAAAGGAGGATTTTAACTAAGAAAAGGTAATTGACAGGACAGTTTAAAATGATGAAAGATGCAAACACGACAAAGTAGTCATGTCCAAAAACTTTTCTAACTGCTACACACACAAAACTTAAAGGCACACTTTTAAGGCATAGCAGGCGAATTGCCTCCAGGAACAGGGGTGGGAAACAATGGTTTATACTCTTACATACCACGATGAACAACTGTTGTCGAGTGGCATGAAGATTTTTATTCTTCAAAGAAAAAAAAATTTTGTTCGACAGATGAACTAGAAGCATATGGATTTGAAATAGTGATAGTCCTTTAATAAATTGTCTTTGTAGTCTGAGGAGGACGTTAAGTTTTCTGAAAGTCATTATACATCACATTCCTACTTGAAAAGAACCAAGGAAATTGTGGTTCTCTTTATTATATGACCCCTTTAAAAAAATAAAGTTAACTCAATCATCAAGTGGTCTGAAGGGGCATCAACACAGTGAGATGTATAAAAAAAAAAAAAAAAAAAACACCACTTATGGTCACTATGTTTTGGTGTCCAGGGAAATTCTGAATGGAGTACAAAATACCCATTACCCATATATTGGTGTTTTATAACGAACTATTAACAATAATACATCATTTAAATGTAAAGAGCAGTAAAAGATGGGTTAAAGCAATGGCAGTGTAGAACGAGAAGCGAGAAAAGTGGGAGGGGCATGCCTGAGGTGAAACAAATGAAAAAAAATGCACAGACCTTTGAATCCAGCGAGGTCTGCTTCTGTGAATGAGAAATGGTGCCACAATCAAAAGTAGCAAGACCCCAAGAGCACAGGCCGCCCTAAAGGCCTTGACTGCATCCTGCCCACTGGCCTGTGAGTGGTTTGGATGCTACAGGTGTGCTACGATTGCTCATAATCTGCACAAGTTTTACCATGAGAGACCGCAGTCAGAGCGGATGCTATATTGAATGACACCAACAAAAATTCAGCTACGAGGGAAAGACATTCAATATGTCGTACTGATCATGAACGACGATGTACATCTATGCAAACATGGACGTCACCTCATAGACCTTACAACCTTCGACTGTACTTCAAATTAAATACAGCTTCTTCTCTTAAGGTCTGCCATGGTGGCCTCTAGGAAATTACCTCTTTAGGAAGGCTTGGGACTATTATTTACTGATTTAAAACTTTGGAACAAAGTTAGGGGTCTGAATACTTTTGCACGGCACTGTATCTATTTTGTTCTATATGAATGTCATTTTCCTTATCCAAATATTTTATGGGTGGATTCTCTAAATCTAGCTCATTCTTAAAGGGAAAGTTCACCTAAAAATGAATTATTTACTAACCCGCATATCATTCCAAACCTGTATGAATTTCTTTATTTCACAGAACAAAATTTGACAGAATGACCAATTCAGCATTCACTTTCAATGTACGAGGAAAAAAAAGTAATGAAAGTGACTTCAAATTCTGCCTCTCCTTTTGTATTTCGACCAACAGGATCAGAACAACATGAGAGTGTGTAAACGAAGGGAAAAAAAACTTCAACCATTTATGGTTGAACTAACCCTTTTAGTGTTTAGAGGGAACGTGTTTTCAGGGAACTTGTGAACATTGTATTATTTTTGATCATTTTTTGGTATTTCATTGAAAGTTTGAAACCATTATTTGTGATAACATTTCCAAATAAGACAAAATATTAAAAAAAAAAATATGTCACACTTAATTTGTTTTTTACTTTAAGTTATTGATTATGAAGTGTTTTTTGTAGACTACGAAATTACACAAAATGCCCATCCTTATACAGTACAAGAACAAACAACAAATCTGGGAGATACAAACTAAAACATTAAAATATAATTTAGCAATGTGAGTGAACAGAAACAATAACTGAAGTACATTAGTAGCAATAGAAATGCTTTATTTTGAAATATACAAAAGCTTAATGCTTACCTTTTTCTTGTTCAGTGTCTCCTTCTGGGACGCCCACATACACCATTACGTTGACTGCATCGGATACGTCCAGATGCAGGTTAGTGGTGCCAACTTTCCTGTCTTCTGTGGAAATCAGGCCTGAGAGAGACATGGCAAAGGAAAGAGGTTAAAGAAATGGTGATGAATTCCTCATGAGTACTGGCAGGGTTTTTTTATGAAGAACCCTTACCATAGGCGTTGTACATTTTAGGACCCAGATCTGGCCGAACGAAGAAGTTTGGAAGACGAGAGGCCAGGTTGAGACGGCCATCTCTCTTTGTGTATTCTGGTAGAGGAAGGTTGTCCATGAGATCATCAAACCTGTGAAAAGGAGAGCATAAGTAAGCCAAATCATTAAAACTCCTAAACACACTGGCTGCTCCCAATTAGTTATAGCACAGATGAAGATGCCAAGGCGTCAAATGACATCAGAAAACCTACCGAGTGGGCATCATGTCTCTGAAATCTTCTCCAGGAGGCCAGTCTTTAAGTTTTAGTACCATAGGTTGGCCATCTCCACCTTGCAACCGTTCTAGAGAAGAAAGGAGAATATAATAGGCCCCCAGGTTAAAGTGATTTCATGGTTAACTGGTTATGGTGACAGCTAGGAATATTAACAACTAAATCAGCAATCAATTAAACTGTTGTTAATAATTTAAACAACTATGAAAAGCCAAGCCAAGTTTGAGCATAAGGTCCAAAAAGTCTAGAAATGCTAAAGCATCTGTACTCACTGGAAATGACCTGGAAGCCATCCCAGAAGTCTCGGACTTTGACATCAGAGATGATGGCACAGTTCCTACAGTTGACCAGGTCTACATCCTGGTCTCCAAACTCCTCGCTGAAAGCCTCAGGCTTCCATAAGTAACCCTTCAGCTTCTTGTGTATGCCCGAAACCAGCACAGGCTAAACAAAAGAAAATGTTATTCTTAGCATCAGCAGAATGTAACTAATGAAACAAAAGTATCCATTTGACAATCACTATTCACCTGTCCTTGTTTCCAGCACTCTCTGAAGATCTTCCAGTTGTTGCTGTTGCTGGGGTCCTGTAGGCAGAGTAAACGGCCATCACACAGCCAGGAGTGGGAGGTGTGGGGGTCTAGTACACTGAGACCCATGACCCCCTCTCTTCGAGGAACAGTCCCAGACTCGGTGCCTTCTGCTGAGCCTGACACACGCCGACCCTCTGCCTTTTTTGTCTCTACTACTGATGCAATGATATGATCCAGGAAATTAGGAAGTCCTCCCTTCATTTTATCAGCCTGCTAAGGAGGGAAAGAACAAAACAATATGAATGAAATATACTTGGTACATTTCATGTCTCAATAACAATATTCACATTACCACTCCAATATTTAGTGTCAGTAATACATATTTTTAAAGAAAATAATACTTTTATTCAGAAAGGATACACAAAATTGATAAAAAGTGACCCTAAAGATACTTATAATATTACAAAGGATTACTATTTAAAAAAAAATTTCTTCAAGGAATACTGAAAAAAGAATCCATTATAGTTTCCACAAAAATATAAAAATAAACAGCACAACTGTTTTAAACATTGATAATAATCAAATGTTTCTTAACAAATCAGCATATTAGAATGATTTCTGAAGGATCATGTGACACTGAAGACTGGAGTGATGCTGAAAATTTAGCTTGACCACCACAGGAATAAATTACATTTTGAAATATATTAAAATAGAAAACAGTTATTTTAAATTGTAACAATGGTAGCAATTTATTTTATAGTATGTGTACTTTCCTGGCACATATATAGTAATTATGTTGTAAGAGTGGTCACACAAGGTACTTACCTGACATGGAAACTAATACAAAACAGTACGGTACTTTCCAGCGGTACATACATGGTAACCACTTTGTATCTATAAACAAGTGTTGGGTAATAATGGGCACTTCCTTATAGTGTCTGTATATGCTAACTAACAGACACGTTACTGTACTTACTAATGGTATTTACACAGTAACTTTTGTACTTACAGACAAGTGTAGGTAATAAGAGGCACTTATTTATGGTAACTAGTAAGACATTACTGTACTTACTAATGGTATTTACATGCTTTCTATGCTGTACTCACTGAAAAGTGTGGACACTTACTTACAGTACATGTTAACTACCGTGAAACAAATGTGCTTACCAAAATGATACACTGCAGTAACTATACAGCACTTAATAGTGTTAATACTTTTGACACATGAGAAATAAATAAGAGTCTAGTAGCTTATTGGAGTGTTTCTGATCTGTCAACACACACATAATTATTAGGGTATGTATGTCATTAAAATACCCCTATTGGCCCAATTGATTCCAAGTGAATCATTGTCCATTAAAGATTAGGCAAGTTGAACCACAATAGTATACCATCCAGTACTCAAAAAGTATCTTGCACCATGCATATACCCCAGACTTAGTGAGCTGAAAATTTAACCCCAAAATGTTTTAAATAAAACATAACTATAAAGTAACATCTTTTTTGAATAATGCAGTTCTACTGGCTTAAATACTTATAAAAATGCTTTTCTCAATGGTACAGGATTCATAAAAAAATTATAATATCCATAAATGTTTATCCCGAGAACAAACACAGCTTCACATGATTTAAAAGCAATTTTCAAAACATGTAAGATAGAAGCAAGTTAAAGCACTGATACATACACCAGCAGTGGAGAACACTGGAGGAAAGGGGACTCCTCCCTCCGTGGGACCTTGTGGGAGCTTCCCAGGGCCAGAGTTCAGCAGATCTCGAAGGCTAGTACCCTCTGCTTTGGGTTGGGACGGGCCAGCACCCAGCAGCAGACTATTGAAGAGCTTGGGGCTGGACCCCGAGGGTTTGGAAAGGGTGCTGAAGGAGTCCAGGCCAAACGGAGCACGAGGGTCACGACCCATCATGGAGCGTAGAGACTCTGAAAAATGATAAAAGAAGAGGGAGAGCCTGAGCACAGTGTATCTGCAAAGATTCACCAAGAAGCTGCACATTTTAAAAAGAAAATCAAGAGATGTGTTCCTTTTAGGATGTAAACAATCCATCAAAATGTTATGTTAAAATTTAGTCAAGTTTATTCTTAAAAATGGTTGGAGGGTTGTGTGTGTGTGTGTGTTGAAGTTGAAGTGTCTAAAAACCAGTGCAGAACCGATATTTAATGCATTTTTATTTTTTGCACAATGGTAACTAAATTAAAAGACTACAATGATATAAGGGAAGCAAACATTTTTAAATATAATAATTTAAAACTATAAAATATAATTTTAATTATTTTTAAAAGAAAGTTAAAAACTTATCCTTTTATTTTAGATTTAACTAAAATGAATGTAATTTTTTTTTTTTACCTGATTTTTGCATTCTGTGATTGTCTTTTATTATTAAGCATTAATTTCCCATCTTTTGTTATGCATTACATATATACTAATTACATTTTTATCATTATAAAGTGGGTTTCATGTTATACTTATTGTATTTTTTTATTTGTTTTTGATTAACATTTTGCTTGATGTAATGCTTTTTTTATTGTAAAGCACCTTGATCTGCATTTCTTGTATGAAAGATGCAACACAAATAAAGCTTATAATAAATGTTATTATGGTTTATTATAACAAAAATATATAATAATAATATTTTTGCATATATATAAGAATAACTAAAAATATAAATTACATTCATTAATATAATTGTTCTATAAGCATGATAAATATAATGGTCCAACATAATTTCAGGCTTCAATTTCACCTTTGGGCTCCTTTTGCGTGGCCAGGTCAGCTAGCCAGTGCAGGGCTGAGGAACTGGCCTTGCCATCTTTTGCGCCTGGTATCGGGGCAGCAGGAACAGGGCTAGATGCGCTGCTGTTTGTTCCACTGGTGTTTGATGTTGTGTCAGCAGTGCCCGCCTCTTCAGCAGGTTCTGTTTTGACTACTACACCTGCTGCAGTTTCCCCATTCGGGCGGGTTGTGGCTGACGTGGAGGTGGTTCCATTCCCCGAAGTCTGAGCTGCACCCGACTGCAATAGTTAAGAGACAAAAGATGGGATATTAAAAGAAAAGTCTAGAAAATAAAAAACAAACATGTTTCTGCAATAATTTAGAATATCAAAAAGACAGCTTGCCTGTGAAAGGCCATTTGGAGCACTGGGCCGCACCAAGGGTTTGTTATGTCGACTAGTGCAGGGACAGTTCGCTTTGATCCCCCATTTACCTCTAGCTGCGTGTACCATGTCACCTATGCTGTACAATGCTAAAGGAATAAAGAGAGATGATATAAATGTGCTTGTGCCTCGTTACTGTCATTTCTTTATTTCTTTTTTAAAATATTATATATATATATAAAATAATAAAAAATAAATGCACTAACCTGTGCCAGGTATAATTTGAGTAGGCATGAGGTTCTGTGGTTCGTGTGGCTGGCCTTTAGCACACTTCAGCCATGAGAACACCTCTTCATCAGGACTGTCCTCTACTGAAAGAGTTGGAGGAGTCAGAGACATGCTGTACTAGATGTACCCGATACAAGATAGTGGTCTTGTATCAAATAGGATGAGAGTTTGACTAGTCATTAATGTGGTAGGATCCTTGTCATATCTACCTTCGGGTGGTCTGTTTTTGCGTAGCCGGTAGCAGTCGAGACAAACACCAAAACCGCATTTGCGACACACCCAGTGGATGTTGAACAGTGTCGTTTCACACACATCGCACATTTCTCTCACCCCCCTCACAGCTCGCTTCCATGCCACTTTTTCTGCAAAACCACAGAGATTATCAGATTTCATTCAAGTCCTTATCTGAATTTTAAAACAGTCACTTGCTTTTCATTTTTGTTGTTTTGTATTATTTTAGTTTTGTTACTATTTTAGTGAACATTTATAATACAAATGTTACATTTTTATTTTAGGTAAAAGAACCTTTTTTTGTGCAAATTTTAGTAACAGTTTCAACTATAAAGTCCTAAAACTAAAATAAGTGACCTTGAGGTCCTAAAAAGGTAAAAATATAAAATTATTATTATTTTATTATGATTTTTCACTGCTAAAGAATATGGAAATGTGTCTAAATCGCTTAACATGGCCTCAAACTTGAATAGAATGTGTTTTCATTGAAAAACTACTCAAAAAATTAATACGTGAAGCAACACATTAAATTATTAATAATTTGTTCTGCTTGTATTCATTAATGTGGACTGAAATATACCAATGATGGAAGATGCATCACTTTTTTTAAATATATAATTGCTCAGATACAAGTAATTCATTCAAATGTCCACATTTTTTCCAAAATCTTAAATGTATAATTTCTAGACCTGAAAAAGTCATGTAAATTAATAAAAATCTTTTGGTTAAAAAAAACCTGTAGAACTTTCAGCTCTAACTGGAGTCTTCTGGAATCCTGCAATGTATTACATTAAAATTTAGTCAATTAAAATTTAGTTTTTATTGTTTTTAAATCTATGAGGTTAAGATCCACTGAACTATATGCAAATAGTGTTTGATTTATGTTAGATTTATTCAGATAAGTTATTCAATGTGAACAGGCCTTTACTCAGTTTTAATAAACATTAACAGTTACTTACGATGGGGCTCTACCATCATCATGGCCTCTTTCTCTGACATGACCAACTGGCAAAACTGGTCACCCACATTTGCTAAAATATATTTGGACGTGTCCAGGTCAAGTCCTTCCTGTGCCGTGAGGGAGGGGAGCCAGAGCCCCATTGCCATGCTGTCACTCTGCTGCGGGCTCAGAAAGCCTTCCACACGAAGAACTCCCTTCTTAGTGAAAGCCAACCTGTTACAACACAAGTAAAGATGTCAGTGTTATAACCTTAGGCAAGAGTTAAGCTAGTCATACCAGAAGCTGTCTGAATCTTATTCACCTGCGAAAGTGGAAGAATCGGCAGGCCACGTTTGGGTCGTCATCATCTGAATCCTGCTCGCGGGATTTCCTGTAGCGCTCCAGACGGCACTCGCGGCATTTGTGTAGGTGGGGAGCTACATTGATGCAGGAGCCGTCTTGCAGGAAGGACTCTCCGGACTGCTTCAAGCGGCGAACTTTACTCTGGTCCTTCAACACGGACTGTCCCACTAAAAAGAGGTTTACACATGAACTTAAAAATCAGATGACCGCGAATGCCGATTGATCTATCAATATGAACTACTAATTAGTGGTCGACCATTGTGGATTTTTTGATGGTGATGCTGAAATCTTAGACAGCAGGGTGGCTGATCGACAGAACTGTTAAACAAAGGCCGTAAACAAATTAAGAGTGCAGTAGGGATGACACGTTTATAGGCCGGAAACGAGGTAAGACTTTAACACTTCCGGTTCCATCATAATGAAGTCAATGGGTTTTTTGGTTAAATGCCTGAAATAAGTTCTGTAAAGAAAATAAGTTCAATATATTTTCACAGTGTATTCTATGTAGTGTTGTTAAAAGTACTGACTGCAATATCAAGTCGGTACTGAAATTAAAAATGTGATGCTTTGAGCCCTGTTGAGGGGATTCGTAAACACCTCTGATTCGTGTTTGTGTTCACAAGCTCAACATATGTCTGTGATTGGTGTTTACGAATCCACTCAACAGCGGAATTTTTTTTCAAATTTCTGTACCGACTTGGTATTGTGGTCGGATCTTTTGACAACACTAATTCTATGGCATAGAATACATTAGTAATATCCTCATAATAATATCCTATTCTGACTCCAACTTTCAGGGAAAAGGTTTTTTAATAAAGACTGAAAGAGTTGTTGGAAGCTTAGTGACAGCAATGCTAAAGTCATGCAACCGCAGTGTAGTGAGTTTATAGTATACGTTTAGCTTTTACTCCTGCCGATTGTATTTAGGTTTCAAAATTCATAAATGACTTCTTCAACATGATAATCTTCACAAATAAACTTTGGTTCCAAAAGCCAATGGAAAAATCCTACTGGGTTTTTTGTCGAGGGAACCAGGGTGATGCTGACTTACAGGTTGGCCTACAAAAATGTGTCATCACTGCAGCACTCTATGGAGGAGAATGGGAGCTCTTGTGCATCTGCACTCACACACTGATATCAGTTCTCACAGCTATTAAAATAAAAGTCTCGCTTCTGACACTTCTCAGCCAAACAGAAAAACTTATCGGCCAATGCCGATAATAAATAAACACCAAATATCGACCAATACATAGGTTGACCACTACTACTGACTGCATAGAAATGCTGAGGAAAAATTTGAAAGGCATGAAGCAAAATTAAACAAAACTATTTGTGCCCATACAATGAAAGTCATTGAGGTCTAAAACAACACTGGATCCAGTGACTTTTATTGTATACTATGGACAAACAAACAAAAACCATTAAGACATTTTTCTAAATATTTTCCTTCATGTTCAACAAAAGAGAGAAACCCATACAAGGTTTGGACCAACATGAGGGTGAGTCAATGATGACAGAAATTTCACTTTTGGGTGAACTAATTAATGAATTACACAGCATGCAGTTGTCAAGCACGTTACCTTTAAAGGGTTTGCTCCGCGGCCGGCTCTTAGCCACAGGCTGACTCTTTTTCTTATCCTCATTGGCTGTGGGAACCCCAGGTTTCTGGCTCTGGCCCGAATTGTCCTCTGCCTCACTCAAATCAGACAGGTCGCTGTTGCTACTGGACTCTGAATCCCTTTTGGTAGACTGACCGCGTTCTTCCAAGGAAAACTTGGTTTGGTCGAAGGGCATAGCGACACCTTGGCCTTCAGTGCTGAGCCGGGGTCCCGTGCTGACATCTGAACCCTCCTTGTTTGGTTTGGACGTTTGTTGCCCATCCTGTGCTACTGACGTGAATGACGGAGTGGTCATGAGAGAAGAAGCAGCGAACTGGGGAGCTAAGATTCCCTTAGGAGGTTCTGCCATTGTGAACAGATTTGGCTTGGCATCATTACCAGGAGGATCTTGATTAAGTACACTGGTGCTGCCTGAAGGTGAAACTGCAGATGCGGACAGGGCAGATGATGACTTTGGAGTTGACAAGGAACTGAAAGGGCTGTGCGAAACAGCTCCACCATAAGCAAGAAATGGATTTGTCTCCTTTGACGCCTGTAGGAACAGGTTCTCATGAGTTTCGGAAACCTTGTTGCCGGCAAGCAAACCAAAACTGCTGACTGGGCTCGAGCTGTTAACATTTCTAATTGCACTGGTTCCTAATCCTAAAGAGGGTTTCAGCACCTCCTCAGAGCTTGTAGCTTGAACTATGGCTGAGGGAAAAGTGGCTGGTAGTTTTCCGTGTGCCTCCACCACTGCTCCAAAAGGCTTGTTCATTAGGATTCCATTGCCTGCAGGCTTGATATCAGGCACTTTTGGCTGCTCTTTCAGTGGTGCCAGGCCACTAGCAGATGCTGAACCAAACAGCCCAGCGGATCCAGAAGTCACAAACGTCTTTTTGAAACCATCAGCGGGTGCAGTAGGCTTGAACAGGCTAGGCGGCTCCTTGTTCAGGCACTCGGACAAGGACGTGAAAGCCTTTGACTGGCCTTGCGTGATACTCTGGTTCTGATTCATGCATTGGAAGAACAGGTTCTGTGAAGAATCAGCGTCCTTTCTCTGCAGTTCTTTCGCAGCTCCAAAGGGAAACCCAAAAGGCTTGTCCTCCTGGGAAGAACCATTGGTCTGTGTGGGAACATCCCCAAACACTCCCTCACTTGACTGTTTACCAAATACTGCAGCAGCTAGAGCAGGGGTCTTGGGGGTCTGAAATATAAATAATCCAAATATGCAATGATCAAAGACTAATAAGAAATAAATAAGAAAGAGTCCATAAAAAGAAAAGGACAAAACTTGGTAAAACCAGTGTTGTTATTAACTAAAACTAAAATGAAGCAGTTGAAATAAAGATGAAATAAAATAATTAATATGGAAAACTTTTTAAAAAGATTTGAAAAAAAAAATTATGCCTGGGAACTAACTGAAATAAGTTAAGTAGAATAGTAAAATTACTGAAACGAAAATGAATAGAAAAACAAATGTAAAATAGTTAAACAGAAATACAAAACATGACAATGGCACATCAAATTACTGAAACTATAAAGGCTAATTCAAAATACTATAAAAAATACTATAAAATACTACATAATTAAAATCATAAAAAACATGCCAATTATTTTAATAAACGATCTTTATATTCATGTTGATTTCATATGGTTTCAAAAGAAACCTTAAAAATGTTATAAAAGTTTAATTCAATCATTCTAAAGCTGTTTTAGTATTTCTTATAAATGTATATTAGCTCATATCATTATATTTTTAGGGACCTCTAAAGAATCCTAATGATTTTATGTCAAGGTCGTCAATTTCTTTTTTAAAATGACTTATGATTTGGCATACAAAAGGTTTTTTCAACCTGCTTCACAGCTTTTTCCCCCCTATGAAATAAAATCTTATGCTACTGCTATATATTTATAAACAAGCTTATTTTAATATCTGAATTAAAATATCAGAGAAGTGATATACTCAATTGTATACATAAATTACATTTTTAATGTATTTTTGAATCAATTAATAGATCCAAAGGGAATCTTGTCCTACCTGGCTTGCTTCTGGGGTCGATCCCCATATACTGGGCTTTTGGTTTCCGTCTACAGGAACAGAAAGAGCCACACTTGAAGCATTGTCTTGGGAAGGTGATGAAATGGTCACAGGACCTGGAGACACTAGGGCAGCCGTTTTAGGATACCCTGAAAGGACACCTCCCTCCTCCCTCTCAGTTGCTGGGAGTGTGGGAGATGATTTGGGGGCAGGGGCCCCGGGCACCAAGCTGGGCATTTGACCCAAAGAAGGAAAAGTATTAGAAAAAGGCGATGGGGCAGGCTTCAATGGAGGTGGTGTTGGAGTGGACGCAGGAAGCACCGCAGATATCCGTTCTTGGTTTGGGACAAAACTGCCATTCTCCTTGACAAAACCTGTGCTCCTTGTGTGGGAGTGATCCTGCTGAGAGGAATTGCTGTTGTTAGAGGAGTCTTGGCTTGGGAAAGCTACTGGACTACAGGTGCTCGACACCCTCCCACCTACGCCACCCCCTCCGTCTTTTCCCTCCACTACTCCCTCTCCCGGCATCTCTACAGGTGTTACCATAGCCTCAGCGTCCTTGTTGGAGCCATTCCCATTCTGACTGTCAGAGGCACCCTCCCCGGCTCCTTTGAAACGTTTGAGAGTAACGTCTTCATCTCCTCCAGATGCTGTCCGGCGCCGCCGACTGCCCTCACCTTTCCCACCATCACTGTCCTTCTTGCGTCTATCTTGGCTCTAAGAAATATGATATGGTAGAATGACCCAAGCACAAGATCAATTATGATGTTCATTTTATATATATATACACATATATACATACATACATACATACAAACTCACACACATTACTGTTGACAAGTTTGAGGTCAGTAAGATTTTCTGAAAGAAGCTCATATGCTCACCAAGGTTACCTTAATTTTTAATAATTTTAAAATTGAATTTTCAGCAACATTACTTTGTGTCAGGATTATTTGATGAACAGAAGCATTTATTTGAAATAGAAATGTCTGTAGCATTATAAATGTCTTACTGACACTTTTTAACAATTTTGATCTTACTGACCTCAAACTTTTTAACATTAGTGTGTATATAATATTCAGTATTTAAATGACCATTGTGGCTTGTAAATGCACTTAACAAAAAAACTGGATGCAATATGTTCTCAAAAAGACTCCAAAACAAAGTCTTAGCGGTATAAATTCCAACTATCATTTGTAATATTTTAAATACTATTTTTTGGAAATCAAATTTAACATTTAATAAATTCTTTCTAGTGCAATTAAAAATAACACTCCAATTTAACCAAAAATAATTTCTTTGAAATGGGACATAATTATGCTCTAATCAACAGAAACAGAAACCTAACATACCTCATCTAATTGTTCCACAGCAAGCATCACATGAATAACTCGAGGATCGACCACTTGTGTCTCCTCACCCTGAAACGATAAACCATGATTGACACGTCAAGCCTAAATCAGCTTTCATCAACTGTACCCCATGAATCAGTCAATGGTAACACTATAAAGTTTCTAAACAGAGAGCATGCCGACTTTCACACAAACCTGGTCCATGGTAATCTCCATAATGTGCGTAACAGGATCATGCCGAGATACGAGCCCCAGGGCCCAGGGCTCCTCAAACTCCGGCTGGTACACCTGTACTCTCCGACCTTGAATAGTGTAAGGTCCTGCACAAGACAGAAAATAAATAAAGTGATAGTTCACGCAAAAATATTAATTTTGTCATCAGAATTTTGGGTGAACTGTCCCTTTATATACTGCAGAACTTCATTTCAGGCTTTGCACAGGTAAGTTTACTCAAGCACGTTTATAGAGTTAGAGTTTATTTATAGTTAAATGCAACTGACCTTTCCGCAGGATCTCCTGCAGTTCAGAGTCTCTGTGCCAGCTGCTGATGGCAGCTTGAAGTGCAGGCTGCTCTTGTAGCAGAGAGTGCCTCAAGTCATTTTGAGTCTGAAGAAAGAAAGATAATCTGTTTGATCCATTTCTATTTGAACTTTTACAGTGCAAAGATTCTGCATTAGTACATATATATAGTGATCAGAATGTAGATCTTATGATGGTCACCAACCTCAAAAGTGTGCAGTGAATTCCCATTAGGGAGAAACGCCAAAGTTCTAGGTCCAAAGAACTCGACAGGAACCAGAGATCCCAAACCCACACGGTCAACCAGCGGTTTGAACATCTGAAGATTGAGACAAAACATAGCATGTGGGTTTGGGAAAAAAGTATCGGTTGCACAAGCGAGTCAATAAAACTCTTTATTCACTCACTCTTACAAGATCTAAACAATTTCCAAAAGCTTATAACTACAACAAAAAACAAAGATGCCTGACAATATGTCGATATTATATATCTGCCCCTCTCAACCTGTATTAAAGCCACCATGAAATCAAAATTGACGATTCTTTTTTTCTTTTGTTTGTTTATTGCAGTATTTATTGTAAATTATGTATCCATGCATTTTGTTATGCGTCTTAAATTCATCTGTTCACGTAATCTTTAATCAAAATAACATCCCTGTCACTCACATCAGATCCACCAATAGCAAACCATCCAATCAATTCCCCGTGGGCAAAATCAATCGTTTCTTGTTTGCAAAGCTGTTTAACTCCGATATATACGTCACAATAGGAAAGAAAAGACTTGCGCTAACTAAGAGCTGTCTTGAATGATCAGATCACAAGTGGCCAATTGAAAAATTACCAGGATGGAAAGAGCAGAATTCAAGAGTGCATCTGTACTCACCAAGGCTGGCCATTGAGTAGCAGCCACTCCTAGAGCAGCGGTGAGGGAAGGGTCGCTGCAGCTGGCCCAGACGATGGCACTCTCCATGAGAACCGCACGCACCTCGTCCCCGTACATCTGCACCCATGAGCGCTGACGCCAACGGCTCTCTTCAAATTCCACAAACACCTACAATGAAGATAGAAGGTTGGCATTTTTGCAGAACACCGAAAGTAAAATGCTGCACTCTACCCAACCTTTTTTTGTCTTATGTACCACAACAATCATGCCAAAAGGCTCAAATAACCCTTCATCAGCACCAAAAGAGAAAAATGCTCCTTATAACTCATATTTCAGCCTTATTATTAAAATACAGTGAGTGAAACACTAACCAAGTAGCTTCCTCTCAAAAAAGAGTAGCTCATTTTATAAATCAGAGAATCTGTTTTTTAGAACAGCATTTAGTTTGAGACATCTGAAGGAACAAAAAGAAGCATCAGCTAGTCTTCTGGATTGACTCCAGCAAATAACAGATCACTAACAGATGGTAAAAATGAACAGGATTAAATCAAACCAATGCACAAGAAATATTAAGTCTGCATGTATTGTCTACCATGTATTTAATTGGTTCTGGACTTGTAATTCACACTCAGGCCATTAAGCTGAATCTAGGTCCGGTTTCACAGATGAGGTTAGATTGAACCAGGATTAAGCCTTAGTTCAATTAAGGCGTTGAAGATTCTTTCATAAATATGCCTTAGAAAAAAAAAACATTACTGGTGTGCATTTTGAGACAAATAATTGCACTGGCATATTTTAAGATATTTCACTGCTTCAAGTTAAAACGGCTCAAACATGCCTTTTAGTCTGAGACCATCTTAAAGCTTGTCTGTGAAACCAGGCACTAATGTAATTTAATGAATGACAAAAAAACATCAGATTTTAAATGAAGTTCCCCTGTGTGAAAATGAATAGCTAATCTTTCCTAAGTTTTTATCGATGTAATCTAAATAGAATTAAACCATTTATCAAAGCTCCCATTCCCCATCATCAAAAAAATAAATATAACTTAAAAGACGATCTGACATAAACAATGGCCATTCCCTTTGTATTCATAATGAGTATGTTTCATCGATTTGAGGAGTGCGTTTATCGTGCTGAATATATTTTAATCACAATGGGCCTTTACTGAATCTAGTGCGGTCCAAAACTAGTAAACTGCCTCACCAGAATGCATCAATGACTCCCAAAAATACAAGACGGCTCACCAGGATTTAAGCCAGCACATATCAGCAGCTAGCTACTTAGCTAACTAGCACTCCAACACACATTTAAATGTCCCTCTGCATATTTCTCCCTCATTTCAGAATAAGATGCAACCTAGAGTCATGTCTTATTGTGTTACACTTTGAAACTGACGAATGCACCAGTGTTTACTCGCATGGGCTGGTTTTGTTTGATGTTTTGACGGTGTGTTGTTGTTGTTGTGTCGGTCTCACCTCCACCCCCGGGCTGGCCAGTCCGATCACACTGACTGCCCGCACGGTGCCGCGGAGCCAGGCCGCCTGATCCATCCCCCCGCTCGCCGCTGCAGCTGCGGAGCTCTCGTCATTGAGCAGCAGCAGCAGCCGCTTCCCGATCAAACCGAGCGAGTCCCCCATATTACAACCACCATGAAGAAAGCGACTTCCTCCGAGCTCCGCTAAAATCCGAGATCAATCGTGTCTCAGCTATATCAGTCAATAACTATAGCCACATATATGAATGACTGCAGCCTATGGGCGCGGGATTTGCATTGGCAAGCTGAGACTACTGAGAACGCACTTAACTTGGAAGGTAAGGTGTTATTGTTCGAGCTACAGCCCCTTGTCCTCATCCGCCATTTAGCTGTGCAGTGATCAAACGCACCCCTCGTACTGCTGCGGGACTGCGCTTCATTGGCTACCACTGAAATGGAGCAGCGCCCCCTGCTGGACACTGTACGCGCCATACACAGTGAACACACTTCTCTGGAGGTCTGTAGGGGAGGCTCACGCCAAACTCTCGCGAGATTCATCTGCGCTTATTTGGAGTCGCGCAGCAACGAGATGAAGCGTCCGCGTTATTTACAATAGTTACTTATTGTAAATAACTTATTGACAACAGTTGACAATTACACTTTCTTCAATTTTATTTTAAAACACTTTTAAATACTTTCTTTTGTGTAAGTATTTTTCAATGATTAAAACTATTCCCAGTGGGGAAAATCCCTAACTTTTAGTAAATTACCTCTCCATTTTGAACTACTTTAATGTTTGACGCTTCTTTAATGTCCAATCCTCCATATAAATCAAAACAGCTTAAACCTCACCATAGACCTATACACTCAAAATGGTGCTTTGCAACGACTCCAATAGAGGAATCAATTTTTGTTGTCCAAAGAACCTTTTAAAAGAACCATTTTTTCGAGGTGTAAACAACATTTTAATAACATTTTTCCACTGTAAACTACAAAGAACCTTTAATGGAATGAAACGTTTCCGTAAAGGTTCTTTTTGGAAACTTGAATGGCAATAAAGAACCTTTATCTGTATTTGTGTAGTGGCACAGCATCTGGAAATACCGTGAAATTAAACGTGTTATAGTTTCTGATTATTTATCAATGTTATCCTGTAAAAGATAAAGATATTATCCAATATATCCAATGTACTACCTACAACACATCAGTGCAACAATTTATAAATATTCATTAACATCATTAATTATATATATATTCCACAATACAAAAATAAAACAACGCAAATATTTCAAAATTTGAAATTAAAAGTGTTTAAGTCACTCGCATTTCTAAAGGAACAGTGTCCAACAGTAAAGTTACTGCAGGAGTCCGCGTCTCTCGTGCCTCCTCTCCCCTCATAGATAGGCCGGGTCCCAAATGGCACCCTAAACCCTCACGGTTTCCTCTGAGGCTGCTTTCCACTCCAGCTTTAGACACGCACTCGCGAACTTCACTAAGCACTTCCTCTTGGGAGAATTCCTGCCGCCATTTTGAAGTGCGTTCCACTTCGTGAAGTGGACGAGGAGTTTATATGGACAGACCCTCACTCCCCCGATTTTGACAGAGGGAACGTGTCTACTTCATATGTATTACACTCCATATCCCACAATGCAACACGATTGTGACGTCACCTCACCTCACATTAAATTTACAACACCACAAACAACTCTATGATATATTATTTTTTAATATTTAAAATACACATATATACATATAGAATGGTGCATTAAACAATTTCGTAAAGAAAGAAATTGAATAATAAATGGGCTCAAGGTGGTCAAGGGCTTAGGACGTTTCATAGATATATCTACGAGGACGTTCCAGTTCAGGTTCCGCCAGTAGTGGGCACTCATGCAACGTAAGTAATGACAGTAAGTAACGTAAGTAAGCAATGTACATTCGACGAGTCAACGAGACTGAGGGAAGTTAGCGAGGGAAGGGCGAAAAAACGAACTGGAAAGTAGCCCGAGTCCGCACTTTCGCGACATAATACCGCTTTAACTGCCGGGTAAAATCCTCTGCGTAACTCGCGGGCTCGGCTGAAGTGCGCTTCCAGGGCGCATAGCGGCCCTAAGGGGGCGCTCGCGAGCACCCTTCTGAAACTTAAAACGATGACTGGGACACCCTACGTTCTCGTGGACTCAAAGGACACGCGCACGCGGCAGCAATTGTAAGTCCACCACAAGACCGAAAGTGCATAGAAGGGTGATATTTGGGATTCAGCCAAAATCAACAGTCCCCTAGCATGCGATGGTTTTTGTGGGGGGTAATTGAGAATAAATGGAAAGTCACGTGAGAGGAGGCAATGCCTCCATCGCGCTATGATTGGATGAAATTGGTTATAATTGGATATGATTGGTTTGTGCGATAAATCCCGCCTTTTGTTTATGTTTGTGTTCCGCGCGTCAGTCTGAATAAACAAAATAATGGCGTCAGTGGGAAGACTAATTATAAAGTAAGTAAACAGCTCAGCCACTTAGATATCACCGCTTTATGTCACGTCAAAATCAAACTTGAAAAGATCTGAAAGCATAATGACTGCGGGTTTTTTAGTGCAATCAGCTTGGGGAAATTAAGGATACATCTTCGTGTCTGTGACAGACAGTGTTTACCGAGCAGGACTGATGATCCGAAATAGCTTTTTAATTGTAGTCTACTAAATAAAATGGCTTTTTAATGGTTGACTATTAAAAAACAGCTGAACATCAGTATACAAATAAGATATATTGTTTAAATTGTTACTGCCTTTATTTATTATTTTGGAATAATTGTAATAATGTTTAAACACTAACTTGATGAGATGGACTCGGTTTAATAAATAGAACATCCATTACATTGTTAATGTAAAAATACAGAATAGATTAAATAAAAAATAATTCTTTTTGATGTAATGTAAAGTAATGTTTATTTATTTCTAGAGCATTGCTGGAGATATTTTGCCATTTTTTATAATGAACACTTAAAAATAGATCACATTTAATATGTAAAATAAAGTAAGTACAAACATCTATTTGTCAGGAAATACTTTGTGGTTCTTCACAAAGTATTCAATTCACTGTTGCCTGTAAAAGGGCATGTAACAAATGGTCTTTTTCACACACACTTTTCATTTGATTGACAATGTAAAATATTCTCTCATATGAATGTGTCAGAAACAGAAGGGTTCTCTCTGTTGTTGGTGATCTGAGACTCTCCCCACATCATAGCGTACCCTCGCCATCTGTCTTCTCTTGGGATGATGATGATGATGATGATGAATCCTGGAACAGGTGGGGTGAGAAGATAGGCGGGGGAGAATGAGAGAGGACGTCCCACAGGAAATGATCCCTGGTGTTGGCTGATCCAGCATCCCAGAAGGATTTGAAAAGCATGGAACTGAGAGAATTCAGTGTTTCTGTTGCCAGCAGGGGCCGCAAGAGACCATTCTCGATGGTTTATGAGGGGCCTCCTTCGTGGTTAGGAAGAAGATTTCAGTCTCTTGGAACTATGACCACTAGGATTTTTGGGATATGTTTGGGATACAGATGACATCTAGACTGCTGAGACCTGACAGGAGCATCTTAGTTATGGCTGACAAAGTTCTGGTATCCTGAATAAAGTGTTAAATAAACAAATTTTTCATCCTTTCTTAACATTTTTCCTGAATGACGAGTTAAGGCAACCTGACAATCTTTTTTATGTTTGGGTTGACTCCTCCTTCAATATTTTGATAATTGTCTAGCCTGGAAATGACAATTATATTATTATAATTGAGCTCCTAAATCTAGTTTAATTCAAGAGCTCGTGTAACTGTGACACTAAAATCTGTTTTCTCCACTAGATGGCGACATTTCAAAACAATCACGCTGAAGTTCAGCTTCGCTTACCTTGAAATTCAAAAGATGGATGGCAAGAAAGCGGTTAACAGGACAATATAATATTCCAAAATAATTAAATGTTAATAAACTATAATAATACCAAATTTTAGATAACCTACAAGGAAGCACATAAAGAGTTTTATATGGCAGATACTGAGCACATGAAAAGGGTCCCATGTTTTCTGTTTAAATAGCACATCCCTGTAAAAAAAAAATGTTTGTAATATTAACGGTAAAACTGTAAAAATGCTGTAGTAAAAACCTGTTAAAGGTGGGGTAAGTCGTTTTTCAAAAACACTGTTTGGAAGTCAGTCAGGTCGAGGCCAACAACAAACATGTAACCGGTATTTGGGGGCGTATGACGGTCGAGGAGACAGAACGAGCAAGAGGGAGATTTGAAAAAAAAACTGCAGAAAGAGATGAGACCATTCAAAAGAGCTCAAAATAATATCACTGTAATGAAGGTTTATGACTGGGGAAGTGCTTTAGGACCCAAGTTAATATTAGAAAAGTGCAAGGCTGGTTAGGATTGGAGGGCGAGTTTTGGAGGCGGAGCAATGAAGAGAGGGGTGGGTTTGATTGGGTTGAGTTCAAATATCAACAATGTCCAACAGCGTTTTTGAAAAACTACTAACCCCACTTTTAATTGTTAACGGCACGTTCTTTTACCATATAGTGAAAACCTGATAGACCTAACAGGCATTTTATGTAATTTTATGGTAAAATACTGTTAAATGAACAGAGTTTGGAAGAACGTAATGTCAAAATGTAAACTGACATTCCTTGTGTCACTGCGTGACAATTGACATTTGATGGTACTTTGTCTATAAAAATAGTTTGTTAGTTTTTGTAATTACGTATAGGTTCATATTACATCTTATGTTGTTTAAATAATGTTTATTGCATTAACTTTAGTGTCGTGTCTGATAACAGGATGGTGTTTTGTATTTCTGTGTATGACACTATGCATACTTCCATAAATTCAGTATATTATAAGTATAATATACAGGTACAAAACAGGTTTTATTACATTAGATGGAATATTAACATTATATCAGTTAATGAAACATAGATGTTTAACAAATTTAAGCTCAGACCCATTAAATCTAAAAGTTGCAACCGTGTTTGTTTATGTTAATGTGCTGACAACCACAGCTGCCGTTTATTTTTACTCTAAATTTTGCAGGTTTATTTTTTAGTCTGGGAAGCTGAGAAAATATATTCCCAAGGTATTTGTATTTGCTTAATATGACATGGGTTATTGTGGGAACTTTTCAAAAGGGTGTTCTGTTCCCCAGCACTGCATGGCTCTCAATAGCAGGCCTAGATCGAGGGAATTTAACAAATGCTCGGAGTAATGGAATCACAAAAGACTATAGCTTCCTTATGTTAGGCTTAGAAGTTTATAGAGTCGATAGGGCCGTGGGAAAATGAGTTCTGACCTTTTAAAAAGTTTACTTAATGCGTGTTGACAGACCATTAAACTAGGGAATATAGGACCCTTTTTCACGTTCATTATATAAACCTGAGAACACGGGTATGCTCCCGGTTGAGATCATTTATTACTTGTAATTATGTTAATATTATTAGGGAAAATGATTATAAAATGCTACCAAAAACAGCAACAAGGAGGAGATGATTTCATAGTTTATTATTAGAAGATTCATAAAATGCAACATATACACTACCGGTGAGAAATTTGAATATTTTTAAACTATTTTGAAAGAATTTTCACCCTCACCAAGGCTGCATTTATTTTATCAAAAATAAAACTATAATTTTGTGAAATACAATTACAATTTAAAATGTTTTCTGTCAATATGTCTTAAAATTTGAAGCTGAAAACAGTTGTGCCGCTTCATATTTTTGAGGAAACTGATACAATCCCATTCAAAAGTTTAAGGATGCATTAAATTGATCAAAGGTAACAAAGATATTTATAATGTTACAAAAGATTTCTATTTCAAATAAATACTGTTCTTTTGAGCTTTATATTCATCAAAGGATCAAAAATCATATTAGAATGATTTCTGAAGGTTCACATGACACTGAAGACACTGAAAATTCAGCTAAAACAAAATATATTAAACTAGAAAACAGTTCTTTTACATTTTAATAATATTTCACAATATTACTGTTTACACTATTTTTGACAAAATAAAAGCAGCCTTGGAGAGCAAAAGAGACTTCTTTCAAAAACATTTAAAAATCCAAACTTTTGGCCAGTAGAGTACACAACATCTAAACGGTCCCTTATTTCATAAATGACACATGACAGTTTGTTTTTACGTGATTCCTCACAAGATAATATTGTAAACTGTATGCATACTGCATTCTGAACATCATTAGGCCTGTATGAGAAAGGAGCCAAAGTGTCTTCAAGTGTTATTTTACAACTAATGAACTACCAGTTGACTTCTACAGCCTGCACCATCTGTCAAATCACTCAAAACCCAACTAGGCTACTTCAAAAAGGTTGCTACTGTTTGTGAGATCAAGAGGAAGGCTTATGTTAATTCATGTAGTTATGTTAAACAACAGTGGTTGGGCAACTGCAAGTCATCTAATCCACAAATCTATATTGGCAAAATAATGTGCGATTATGCAAAGATACACTGAGATTACTGCGAGTACAGCACCCGTAATCAAAGTCTCTATTAACAGAATACGAGCCGTTCTTTTCCAGTGAGGAGAGGAGCCAATGCAGCTCACTAGATGTCCAGCCAGGCGGCTCTCCCGCATTCTGCGGCAGTGACTCAGCATTGGCATGAGGTTAAACTCGCTCTCCGTTTGGACAGCGTCAAAGTGTCTATGCCAGCGGTGTGACCGGCATCACTGATATGCGAGGCAGTTGTGCGGCGTGCACTCCTCTTGTTCTTCCAGCTCGGGGCACGGCGTGCCACTGTTGGCGGGTTTCAGCAGGATATAACGGGTGCGATGGCGCAGTCCGCCCCGAGAGCACGGCCCCAGACACAGGCCCCAAGACGACCACATCGACACCTCGCAGTCCAATGGCGTTTCTGAAACACATGCGGGAATCGTGAGTCTGGAAGCAATCCGTCAAGAGATTACGTTTATGTGGCTGTTTATGCATGGGCAGATACAGAAAAACAGGCCACTGGCGTATTCTACGGCAGACCGGCTCAGATATCCCAACTAATTGAAGAAATGTGCACTTTACCATAAGTCTAGGAACTCAGTTATGCAATTTGCCATAGCAATTTGCAATGGAAATTGTAATACTGAATCTTTAAAAGTGCCCCAATTGTTCTTTTTCGGATATTCCCTTTCATGTAGTGTGTAATATAGCTGTTTATGAATGTAAAATGTCTGCAAAGTTTCTAAGATCAAAGTGTTAAATGGAGTTATGTTTAAATCCAAAGTTGCAAATTTGGAATATCCCATCAAACATTTGAAAACTGCGTTGGGGGTAAAGCATCACAAGTAGCGAGTAACGCAAGTTACTTTTTCACATTAATTGACTGTCAGCTCTCCTGTGCCATGTTTAGAGAAATAAAGTGCAGAGGTGTTGTTGTGCGCTGTGTGAACATGATGGTTATTGTAGTTCTAGATTAAACTTTTCATACAAAAGTAACTAAGGCAATTAAGTATTTTAGCAAGTAATGCAATATTGTAATCAGGGCTGGGTAGGTTACTTTTAACATGTATTTCACTACAGATTACAAAATACATGCTTTAAAAAGTAATTTGTAACGTATTTCGTTACATTACTCAAGTTTAGTAACTTAATCTAAATACTTTAGAATACTTTGGAATACTAATAAGTGTGGAACAAACACAAAAAAGGTAATTGCAAGTTTTTATCTCTCAATTCTGACTTTTTCCCTCAGAATTACATGATATAAAGTTGCAATTGCGAGTTATAAAGTCAGAATTATGAGATATAATCTCGCAATATTGAGAAAAGTCAGAATTATGAGATATAAACTCACATACTAAATTCACAATTGCAAGAAAAAAAGTCAGTATTGCAAGTTATCTCCCAATTATAACTTGCAATTGTGAGTTTAAATCTCGCAATTCTGAGAAAAAGAAGTCAGAATTGTGAAATGCAAAATAACAATTGTGAGAGAAAAAAAACAAATTGTGGGAAAAAGTTGCAGTGACGAGTGAATTATAAAATGACTCACAAACAACTATCACAAAACATGAAAACAGTTGTGGATCATCCAGGTCAAGACAGGACAGTAAAGTTGACAGTAGGGCAATTTTTTTATTATAAATTCAGTCATTTTGTCTTGTTCAGGACAGTACTAAATAAAAATAACAAAATTTTTAATATCCCTCTTAAAAGTATTAAAATGTTGATGAAACTTAACTCCGCTTTTTCAGACGGTCAGAGTCAAAGAATCACCAATTGCCGTTTAAATGACATTAAAATTCAAAGTAATCACTTTGGTAATCTAAAATACTTTTCAGATGTAACTGTAATCTGATTACCACCCATTTAAAATGTAACTGTAATGAAATACAGTTACTCAAATTTTGTATTTTAAATACGCAACTAAGTTACTTGTATTTCGTTACTCTCCAACCCTGATTGTAATGCATTACTTTTAAAAGTAACTTTCCCCAAAACTGTTTGGAAATAAAGCACTGTTTCCATCCTGTGAGTCGAAGAGAAAAAAAATTGTGTTAAACTGGCAAAAATGGAAGAAAAATGGAAGTTGCTGAATAGAAGCGACTGAATATAAAAATGCGCTTGTGCCTCAGCGTGCACAGTTTTCATCGTAGTTTATGTTGTGGTATCGCATAAAAATGAGTGCATACGTTTTTAGAATTTATCCATATTTTGGCATAATTTTGTTCGTATCACTGTGTATCAAGTGTTGAGCAAGATCCAGAGCTGAAATTCATATATGCATAGATGCATGCATGTTTTTTTTGGAGACAAAATTAGGAACCTTTACAATAGCATAATAGGGGTGCTTTAAAAAAAGAAATTGCAACCAGCACATTAGTTAGTGGAACAACACACATGCTAAAATTTAGGTGGAAGCAAATAAAAAGTGTTTACCACATGTGGCGTTCATTAGGGTTCATCAAGTTTGAACTGTTTACTTGCCCCAAAAACACTGAAACAATTTAAATCATGCTGAATGCTGTGGTGAACCACAACATCTTAATGAAGCACATAGAACTCCTTTTTTTGGATTTACTAGCCAAATAAAAAGAAGATCTTGGTCAAGAAACACAATACTCTGCCCTGGCATGTGTGAAACGTGTATTAGATCTACCTGAGAATCTGTGAGGTTTGGTTGCTTCAGGCAGGATGTGATTGGACACTCGGTTCTGTTGACGGACAAGTGAGCGGCCCTGACGCTTCACCCAAATGGTGGCCAGAGGCGGGAGTTCTGTTAGCCGAGGATAATAGAAGGAATTTGCCGGGTGGTTTGGCTTCTGAGAGGTGATCTGCATCAGAATAAAACAACACATGCATGTTAAAACAGTGATTTGAAAAACACAGCAAATACACTACCGGCCTAGAAAGGTAAGTTCGGCTTACAAAATTGACATCCTTGCCTTTTATTCAAATATTATTAAAAATGTGATATGTAGCATGTGATGACACAATGAAACAAAGAAATTACAAACAAATGCAAAAACAAGAGAGAACCAACAAAATATTAATAACTGATTATGTTGTAGTCAATGGATGACGACTTTTTCTTTTTAAATACATTTTTTTGCCAAATAATTTTGTCAGATAAAAACCTTAAAATATATATATATAGATATATCAAATGCAATATCTCACCATGGTGATATTTTCTGGGGGTGTTGTTGGAAAGTTTGGTGAGGAGAAAGTGAAGCCGCTATCTGTGCCAGCATCAAATGGGTGCAAGTCAAAGGTCATTTCCTGTTTCCACTGCCCACCCTCACACAGGTTCAGACTGTCAACCCCCACAAACCAGTCTGGACTGGGGATCACTTTCACTATCAGAGACAGCTGTGAGAGAAAACACGACATGATCAGTCACTCTCATGTTGAAAACGCACACACAGACATGATCGACGCTGATTTACCTTTGGCAACGTACTTCCTTTTTTCAGCGTGCTCTGCTAACATAATTGGCTTCATAAGTCACATCTGAAACTTTTCTTTGTAGCCATTTCCAGTATTTTCCACTCCTTCCTGTGTATGTTAGGTTAAACCATCTGGGATTTTTTAAAATGGTGATGAATGTTTCCTTTTTGACTATGACCTCATTCAGGAAGATCCTTTCGGTCAGAGCAGAATGAGGGAATAGCCACACGACAGTCGCACAGAGAGAAACAAGCCATACTGTGACAATGTCTATTTCAGGATGAGCGCAAGCCTAATATTGAGCCAAAGATGATTCATCAGACATACAATAAAACCTGACCAATCCTGTTGGCTTCAGTTCATTTAAGGTGTATCAGTCAAACCTCTTTACAAAGAGGTAGATTCATATTTTCTCAACAAAATATAAGTGCAAATCTCACCACCAGGGTTAGCAGGACATTGCTCTACAGTTGCTAAAATGTTCTGAGTGATTTTTAGTGTGTTTGCTAAGGTGTTGCTTAATGGTGCTAGTCAAAAGGAAACTTTAAAGGAAGGATCTTTTTAAAAACACTATTAAAAATAAAGGTTCTTTATTGCCATTGATGGTCAATTTTGGGGGTAACTCATTACAAGTAATGCGAGTTTCAAAAATCAGATTACTTTTGTCAAGTAACTAGTAAAGTAACGCATTACTTTTAAATTTACTGTAGCTGTGTCCGAAACTGCTCCCTATCTACTATATAGTGTACTATATTGGGTGTCGGCCATTTTGTAGTGCTGTCCGAATTCTGAGTGAACGACTTCATTCCCTACATTCCTTCACTACTTTTACCCACAATCCTCTCTGATTTTGAATGTACGTTCGATGTACACTCATTAAAGCGCCGTTACCCAAAATCCAACACGATAAGACGATTGAGCGCGAAAGAAAAATAAATATGGCGGACGGCAATACGGGAAGCGGCAACTTCTACAAATGCAAGTGTAATTTTTTATAAATTAGAACATCTTTGTAAAGATATTTTGAAGCGAAATGATACAGGTTTATATCATAATATATATACTTATTATCATATGATAATTTGGTCAATTTTTCTCATATGTTAGTGAACTGTTGTACATTATATACTTTTGTTTATATTGTATTCATTTACTATTATATTTTTTATAAACAAATGTGACAGTGTAGTGTTTTTGTTCTGTTATTTTTAAATATAAATTTACTAAATAGCACGACACAGGTGTTTTATTCTCTCTTTATTCTCAATAAACATGACAAATAAACAGTAATATACAATTCATTAAGCTAAACAGGACATATTACAGATGGGTATAGGAAATGTCAATGACGAAATTGTCTGCGCTGTCTGGCGCGTGCTATTAACGTCAGTGTCCGAATTCGCTCACTCATTTTCGTTCACTCTTTGCTGATATAGTGCGCTCAACTGCCATGCACTATATAGGGGTTAGTGAATGAGTGAACAAGTGGGCGGTTTCGGACACAGCTTGTGACGAGCAGGGCGGGCGAGAGCCGTGAGGGAACGGCGCGAGGCCGGTGGCGCAAGTGATAATGAGCGTCAGCTGCGCGGCGCACCGGTCTCGTATCTCTCACGGAGGAGCTCCGGAAGCATAAAAGAGGAGCGACGACAGTGAAGGACGAGAGAGGAGTCCAGGCCTGGATTTTATGTTGTTTTAGTTTGTTTGTGTGGGCGGCAGTCGCCGTGAGGAACTGTGAACTGTTTTACTTTCGTTTTATTGTTTGTTTATTTGTTTATTAAAAGTACGTTGAACGTTCGCCGGTTCCCGCCTTCTTCCCGTTCTTAAGAACTGTGTTACATTTACAATGTAATATCTGAGTTGCTTTTTCAAAAAAAGTAACACGCTACATTGTTGTCCCATTGAATGACTGACACCTCTCCTGTCCTCATGTTGAGAGAAATCGAGAGTGCGGAGGCGTTGTGTGAACATGATGGTTATTGTAGTTCTACACTGAATGTGAACATCTCACTTCCTCAAAATGAATAAAAACACAAATCAAACTCAGAATATTACCTAATATTAAATAACACAAATATACTTTGTTTTTACTCACACTTTATTAACCAGTGTATCAATACTGCTGACCTTTGATCCAATTCAATAATAAGGAAAAATTTACTACATTTGCCAAAAATAGAACTTTTTTGTTTTTAAAAACAAACAAGTAAGCCCTGCCCAGGTGATAAAAAAAGTAAGGCAAAAGTAATATATCATATTACTTTCCATTAAAAGTAACTAAGTAACACAATTACTTACTTTTTAGGGAGTAACACAATATTTTAATGCATTACTTTTAAAAGCAACTTTCCCCAACACTGTCAGACCTAGTAATCTCACATCTCCTTTAGAGTTTCAGAAGAGATCGCAAAATGTCTCAAACTGCTCCGAGTTGCAATCTAAAAAAATCTTAAAAAGCAGTTCTATAATCTGTATGTAAACTGTTATTTTTTGGAATTCTATGTGTATCATTTAAGGAAAAAATACAGTACTGATACAAAATAAGTGCTTGCATACTTCCAAAGGGGGCAGCAAGATGACTCAAAATGATTTTGATTTATGTAATAAATTAATTTAAATACTTAACTCACCAAAACCCCTAAAAATCAAGTTGTTCAGCAAGGAAACTGGCATACTTATTTTAATTTGCAGGAAAAGTTCTTGAAACTTCTGGAATCATTTAATTAATCACGGTTAACAATATTATACTACAGGGACCTTGGAGTCAAAAAGGTTGAGAACCACTGCATTAAGACTTTTGTATTTTGAAAGAGAAACTTTTTCCTCTGGGACACAAACTTAAGCAACTTAACTTTGAATTGGATCTCACTTTATAGTTTTTTCTCACAACACATCATCGCCAAAGCAAGCAACAATAGCCCGACCAATATATTTGTAGTCGGCACTTTGCATCCATATTTGGGCCACAATTTTGGTACCTTGTGACAACATCCAGTCCACAGCTGACTTTTCTCCAGGCTGGATTTACTCTCGTCTCTCGCTCACATCTCTTCTCATTCTGTGGCTTTTCCAGGAATACCTCCTGCTATATCAATTTCTCTGGCGTGAGAGGCGAGCGGTGCCTCATCCCTCTGCTGTCTGTTCCGGCCCTGCGCTAATAGAGCTCAATCTCTCTTCAGGGCACAAAGTCACACTAACACATAATTGCCAAACCAATGCCCTGATTTGCCAGAACAGTGTGTCAGGAAAAATAATACACAACTCATCTATTCCTCTGTCTGTCTGCATGTGCTGCTGGAACGTGCTGTGGTTTCTTGCATGGCTCGCGCTTTGTAGAAACACACAGCGCTGTCACTGTCTGGATTCTATTAAATGCAAAAGAACCTCGAGTAATTTTGGTCAGCATTTTGCTGTTTTTGATTACTTTATTTTCCTGTCGATTTGAAGCTGATGGTCATGCATGTGCAGGAAATTTGACACCGTGTCTCTTTTTTGGAGATCGTAAGTAATTAAATACTTTTCGGCTGTAACCCAACAGTGTATTTACATAGTTTCTCAGAAAATGACAGCAATATCTGTGTATGCTGCCTTCATCTTTCTATTTTGTTAATGGAAATAAATTTACATTCACTTTCCAACCTAAGCTGCTACTATCAATTCAAGTTACTGTCAAATGTGCATTTCAATTCTTGATACTTGAAAAATGTACTTAAAGGAACAGTTCACCCCAAAATTAAAATTTTGTCGTCCTTTACTCACCCTTATGCTGTTACAGACCTGTCTGAGTTTCTTTCTTCTGTTGAACACAAAAGAAGATATTTTGAAGAATGTTGGTAACCAGACAGTTGTCGGTAGCCATTGACTTCCATAGTGTTTCCATACTATGGAAGTCAATCGGTGCATTAAGTGAGAGTGAGCAATGACAAAACTTTCATTTTTGGGTGAACTATTTCTTTAAGTACAGACACACACACACACAAAAAATTACTTTATTGTTACTGGTTGATAGTGTTGGAATAAAAAAAAAATATATATGAAAAAATATAAATATATGAAAAAAATATATATGTATATATATATATATATATATATATATATATATATATATATATATATATATATATATATATATGTGTTTGTTTGTGTGCGTGTGTGTGTGTGTGTGTGTGTGTGTGTGCGAATGTGAATTTAGGCACTTTTGGCCACTATTGTTATACTTGAATTAATATTTTTGTTATGCAAATTTTAAATTGCATGTCAAAAAAGCATTTCCTATTTGCTTTCTTGGGTCTTTTGTTTTTTGATGTGATTATTAAGTCTGATCACTAAGAAAAGTAATAAGTCAGATCTTCTCGACAAGTCACATGATTTGAGGTATCATTAATTTTTGAATTCTGTAGCACAAACATTCATGACAAATTACTTACTAAAGTTTAATACTATTAAATACGCTTAATATCAGGGTGTAAGCAATCAGTTCATCAATAATAAGTGAACAGAAACTCACAGTTCACACACACACCTCACAGTCTCATCCCAAGGCCACATTCATACTCTCAGTCACACTTTACTGCCTTGCGGATCTAAAAACAGCAGCGCCAAAGCAGACATCCCGCCATGCTGTGGTTAAGTGCCAGAAGGCCTGAATGCCAAGCGCATCTGACGGTAGTTGCAGTTTTTATAAGTCTTCTTTGTATTCCAGACTTTGGCAATAAAGATATGTAGGTCACCAGCAGCACCAGAACTGCCTTTATACCCTATAACCAACTGACTCATGCCTAACAGGAAAATAAATATTCCAGAAACTAAGAGGGAAAGGATCCAGCCTGTCCCTATCTGCAGATCTGGTGTGGGTGCAGGAAACGCAGCACAGGAGCCGGAAGGGAGGGAGTGAGGCTTGTGGTCTGGAGGTCCCGGGACTCTGGATGTGGTTTTGGAGACCTGCGCTCTGGTGAAGTCTGTCTTTGTGCAATATAGAACTAAATTTTATCATTAATATCAGCATGAACTCAATGACGTATGCAGGACTTCTCCAATCACATAGACATCTTAAACCCGCTTCTGCAAGCATTCATCTGCTTCCACTTTTAAGTGCAACAACCAATCAAAATCCAATAAACAAATGATGCACATTTGCCACCCCAGATTTATCCCATTAAAATATATAAATCTAAACGGTGTTTCATGTACCACTTTTTAGTAGCAGTGTTTCAATGTGATGACATAAAAAAAGAAAAACATGCTAAAAAAAAAAAAATTCTTCGTTGTCTTTGCAGGCTGCACACGCTGTGTAGTGAACTTCATGAACAGATGACTCTTATGAACCTTATTTTTTTGGTGAGTCAAAAACACAACCAGTGTGGCCCAATTCACAAACAAATGGACTGTGTTTCCCATTTGTTCATGAATCGGAAAATTACTCTCGGCTAACACAATTCCCTCTGAGAAATCTAATCCCATCCCATCCACAACGCTATTCATTGTGGATTTTGACCTGTGTCATGTACTGTTTTCGCATTGTGAGCAGATTCACCAAACTGTGCCACACAATCTCATGGCCTCTGCATTTTTATCATAGAAACAGGCATTTGCCATCAGACCAAAAAAAAAAAAAAAATGAAACAAATAAGAAGATCCTGATCATGGAAAATAATACAAATCTTAATTAACTACACTGACATTTTTACAAGGTCTTAACACGGACTGACAGACGGACAGATAGACAGACAGGCTGAAAGATATTTCTGTTAAGAAGTCTCAGAAGTCTTAGAGGGTTAGTTCACCCAAAAATGAAAATTACAGTGGTTCAAGCGACGAGAATTCTTTTTGTGCAAAAAACTAAATTTATTCAACAGTTTCCTGTCTTCCATGTCAGTCTCCGACGCAGGCTTCCGGGTTCTACGTCATAACTCTGGTTCATTATTGGTCGGCTGCTGCGTCAGTATCACACGCATGCGTCATGCTGCTCATGTGAACAGCGTCAGCCAATACTGAGCCGGCTCTCTTTACTACCTTTCTGGGCCTTGAAAGTGGTAATTGTTGTTGCAGCCTATCAGAGGCCAGAGAGCTCTCGGATTTCATCAAAAATATCATAACTTGTCTTCAGAATATGAACAAAGGTCTTATGGGTTTAGAGTGACATGAGGGTCAGTAATTAATGACAGAATTTTTATTTTTTAGTCTCAGTTCCTAAATATTTTGGCCATGCTTTAATGTTAGCAATTTCAAATGTTTTTGATGTACTTCAACTTGATGCACTAAAAACTTGTGATTTATATATTATTAAAGTAGCCTATGGTAAATTAATAAAACAAATCTTCTCAGTTTAGTAATGATAGACCTACTCTAATAGACACATTTAGAATCTGTTGATGTGTTTAATAGATATTTCCTTATTTATTATTATTAAACAGTAGATGGTTACTTTGTGGTAATGCAACAGTATTGCATATAAAGCCATAAATCCTCAGGAATGATGCATGGATGTTTGCTTTGGTGTTTGGTCTCAATTCTCATGCCACCCTATAAAACATTTTTTTAGATCTGCCCAGACTCTTACTAGTATCCATCCTAGTGATCATTACTTCCGAAGATCTGTTTTCATTTAAATTCTAATCTAAAGACAGTGCATCAATTAAAAAAGCAGATTTACCAATGTCTCTACTGGGAAAATGGTGATCTTACCAGAGGACTCCTGGGCGTCAGGAGCAGTTCTGTAGAGCTGTGGCCGATGCCAGCGGGAATCCCAGCTGTGCGGTACATGGAACCCACCGTTCGCATCTTCCTCGCCTCTTTCGCATCCTTCACCAGATCCACTGTAAGCCCCTGCTCAGCAAAGCTCCTCATGCCATCGCTCGCTGGCGCCCCCTCCTGCCACAGCCGGTACTGCTCATTATGGGTCACAGCTGCACAGATACCAAAGTAAAAGATTAAGGGAAAACTCAAAGGAAACATATTTAAATTGCTCATACTCTCAGGCCGCGTGATTCCTCGGGCAGGTTCTGTCGTGGCCCGTTGAACATTACTACCACCATTTTTATTGCTCATGAGATTTCACAAAACACAAATACAGATCTATCACCTTCCGTGTGCCCAACACACCTCGAGCTGTTTAAAATAAAGCCATGCGGAAGCCCCAATGCCAAGAGAATAAACACCTAAAAACAAAACCTTCAGTGAGAAAAACCAGACCTGCTATGAGTCTAGCGTGCACCTAAAGTGCAGGGGTGACGGAGACGGTTATGTAATATATTAAAGTAGATTTTCATGCCCTGCAGATGATATCAGTGCTTCAAGGCGGCAAAAGGTTAAAGTCTTAAACTTATTCAAAACAAAGGCTTTGCTTGATGACGACTTGATTTCGTGGAATCATGAGAGGTGTTGTCTTCACGTCTACAGCTGGTGGAAAAGAATCAGGATGGGACTTAGGCAGAAATCATGTTCATGGATGAGATTATTAACGTTACTGTAGTATGAAGCAGAGCAGGGCCGAGGCCGCTGGCACAATTGCTAATGAGAGACGAGCGCGACACACGGCTTGAGAGCAGCGGAACCTTTATTATGGTGCAGTCGCCACTTCCACTTCTTTCCGGTCAAGCGTATGTGGGGTAAAGCAGCGCTGTTTTATCATATTAGATATATTTGAGTGTGCTGAAAGTTATAGTCCTACTCTGCGTTCACACAACGGCTACTATGAGACACTTGTTGCACACTGCAGTAAGCTAGATCGATATTAGGCATGGTAAAACATGGTACTCGTTGTAAATCAGGAAAACGAGATGTAAACAATTAGACGAACATGTTGAGCTATATTACATGATTAGTTTTCTGTCGATGAATGTACACTCACCTAAAGGATTATTAGGAACACCATACTAATACTGTGTTTGACCCCCTTTCGCCTTCAGAACTGCCTTAATTCTACGTGGCATTGATTCAACAAGGTGCTGAAAGCATTCTTTAGAAATGTTGGCCCATATTGATAGGATAGCATCTTGCAGTTGATGGAGATTTGTGGGATGCACATCCAGGGCACGAAGCTCCCGTTCCACCACATCCCAAAGATGCTCTATTGGGTTGAGATCTGGTGACTGTGGGGGCCATTTTAGTACAGTGAACTCATTGTCATGTTCAAGAAACCAATTTGAAATGATTCGAGCTTTGTGACATTATTAGGATGGGCACATTGTGGTCCTGAAGGAATGGATATGGTCCGAAACAATGCTCAGGTAGGCCGTGGCATTTAAACGATGCCCAATTGGCACTAAGGGGCCTAAAGTGTGCCAAGAAAACATCACCCACACCATTACACCACCACCACCAGCCTGCACAGTGGTAACAAGGCCACTTTCCCATTCTGACATTCAGTTTGGAGTTCAGGAGATTGTCTTGACCAGGACCACACCCCTAAATGCATTGAAGCAACTGCCATGTGATTGGTTGATTAGATAATTGCATTAATGAGAAATTGAACAGGTGTTCCTAATAATCCTTTAGGTGAGTGTATCTGTTCAAACAGTTGTAATTTTAGTGGTTTTGAAACCGTGACTTTTTCAACCTGCAGAAAACCTTGAAACTGGCCCATGCCTAGTCCAAAAACATAGTATTCGAAAAACAGTAGTGAAAAGTCCCTGGATAACCAACTACTTCCGACAAGATTCTTAAGTGAGCATATGATGGACACTTTACGATCCCATGAGGCCATGGGAGGAGATTTATGAACGGTAGTGGTAATGATAGCGACGCAACTGACCCACACCATGTTGTCACATGACAGTGACAACATGGTGGATGTAGTAAATCCAGATTACACACACTCCTACTCTATAGTATGAGTAAATTCAAATCTGAGCAGAAGCAATACTGATGCCTGCTTCAGCATTTTAGAACTTCCTTTATAGAGCGTGACAGACGTGGTCTTTAAATATGACTAATTGCTTTTGTTTCCTTTTTTATAAGTCATTTTGGATAAAAGCGTCTGGTAAATGCATAAATGTAAATGTGGTCTGCCTCAGTATGGAAAGAGCTGCATAGAAAACAGAAAACAGCATGTGTGGAACAACATGTGTAAATACAGCCAGAATTTTCATTTTTGGGTGAACTATTCCTCCGAAGACAAAACGTGCCTAGTTTGATAATTCATCTATTAGCTCTTGATATCACAATAAAGGTTTTGAAATAGGAAGGAGCTAAGATAATGTTTCTGAAATGATTTCAGCCTCTCTTTAACATCCCAGTGTGTTCTTCATAGCTACAAACCATTTTGGTCTGGCAGACCCCGAGCTGGGAGCGAGAGTGCAGGAAAATGAGAGAAAAAGATACAAGTAAGAATGGGAGGAAGGCAGGGAGCACATTTGGCACCCTGACACGTCTAGTCCTTCCATGCTACATGTCTGGACCAAATGTGGACCGAAAAATTGAAGAGCTGACCTCAATCAACTAAACCACGAACCTCTCCCGCTTTCATCTCTCTATCTCCGTTTTTCCTCAAATTGTCTTATCCTTCATCCGTACAGCACAACCTTTTGATTAGATACAAAAATGTGCGGTTTCTGGACATAATTGTAATACAACAGTGCTAAATGGATAAAGAGAGAGCCATAAAGCCATCCAGGAGGCAGCAGAAACCGCACAGACATCATCTCAGCGCTCCAAACCACAGCCTGAACTTTCAGGATCTCTGGGTTTTAAATGTTTTGGCTGAGGCGTCCATGTCTGCTGCTGGTCTTGGCTTGTGTACGGTGGCATGTGATGGCTGGTATAGCGGTGACACCCAGAGAGTGCGTTCTCAGAAAACGCGAGCACACTGACATTGCATTAAAGTCAATGACCATTGCAGGCCGCATGCGTTGTGTATTTATGGAAGGAACATAAAAGAAGAGGGTGAACCTGCAGGGCAGCCGTTGTCATCTGGCAACGGTTATTACTCTTCAACCTCTCTCTCATTCTGCTTTCCTCATTAGACTGCCCCGCTCCCGTGGTGTGGCAGGTAATGTTTGGGCGGTCGTCGGGGCAAATCGCAGGGTTAACAGACCAGCTGTGAGTACTTAGTGTCTTGACATATGGTGAGGTGGGGAAGTTTGAACAGCCTCATCCCTAACAGAACGTGGAGCCAACGCTGACGGTCAACCTCAGAAAACGAGACACCTCATCTCTCACAAAGCTCACACTCTCACTTTCTGACACCTTGCAAGAGTCTTACCCATGAGCTTGGACCACTGAGCAGGTGGTCGGAACAAGGGATACTGTTTGGGGAAGGTCTGTGGACTCCAGTGGCCGGTGAACACCAGGATGTAAGAGGCGGGTCCTCGAGCGCTGCACTCTGTCCCATTGTTCAGGTTCACTGGGGCCGTGCAGGACAGAGTAAACCTGAGCAGCACGACGAGCAGCTGCTGCAGCCAACCAGGAACAAAGATCTCTGATGACATCATCTGTGTCAGGAAAAAAAAAAAGAGCAGGAAAAGTCATTAGCCAAGAACGGTGCACTTCTCCTGGAGAAAACCTACAGTTTGTTTCCCATTTTATGGTTAATATTAGCGAAAAGGCCATGCAGAAATCAAATAAATTAGAGTTTTTCTTTCTACAATAATCCTGATCCGCTCATGCAGCAAATATGTATTGCAATAGGAAATTACATAACTTTGGTTCCTGACACCATAATCCTCTGTCGAGGAAACTATCTGAGATTTGCAGCATGCTTCAGATGAGAGCGCATTTAAAGACTCTGAACCACTGATTCGAAACAAAAGATTCGTAAAGCTTTGAAGCTTCATGAAGCAGTGTTTTGAAATCACCCATCACTAGATATTGTTGAGTAAAATCATTTAGTTTTTTAAAAAATGTTTTTAGTACCCTTCTGGACATTAGAAAGTGTTAATTATCTGGCTGTTAATGGAGGCCTCACTGATCCATCGGATTTCACCAAAAGGTCCTACCGGTGTGGAACGACATGAGGGTGAGTAATTAATGACAGAATTTTCATTTTAGGGTGAACTAACCCTTTATAGAGACAGGAACTAAAACAGAACATTTCAGCAGAGGGTGCACTGCAGACTAGACTAGAAAAATGTGTTTTTGACACATTCAAATCTTGTAAATGTATTCTAGCAGGCTTAAAAAAAAATACAATTATGAACTTGTATATGGCCACTTTAAAATTCATCAATATGCATGAGATTTTATGGTTGTTTTTTGTCTGTTTTGAAGCTTGACAGCACCGTCCCCCTTTCATATTCCATGTTTGAAAAGGAGTGATCAAAATATTTCATTTCGTGCATCAAGAAAATCAGTCATTCTGACTTTGGAACAACATAAGTGAGTAAATTTTGGGTTGAACTATCCCTTTAAAGCAAGACAAGTTAGCTTCAGAAACCTTAGACTTACATCATGATTTAAATAAAACATAATTGCATAAAACATAACAGCTGTTGAAGGCATGTGTGATGAACTCGACATCACCACTGCACAGATTTACCCAGAACCTCACAGTCACCTCCCAGCCAAGCCCCTCTTATCACAACAACCCTAGGCTTGCTGTTTATTCCCAACTAAATTAAAATAACAGAACAGCAAGCGGTTGTGACTGATTTATTTTCATCCCATATATCCTGTGATCGAATGTATTACGCAAGACCAGCTCAGTCCCCAGCAGAAGATTTAAAGCATGACTGCATTAGGCACTGGGATCTTGTCTGCCACTGTCTTTTAATAAAGAGGCGAAGCGACAAAGGGCACAAGTTCATCACCGCAGGCTCAGACTATTGCTCTGGCCCCGTCCACTGGATCCCCATAGTTTATAACAAGCCACGATCAGATGACAGACCCGCAGATCAAAGACAAAGGCTCACAGCGTCCCCGCTTCTGGTATTTTAATGCTCGCTTGTTAAAATTTGAAGTCATTAATGTAGGTTTAGGTTAGACTGGTAGTTTTATATAAATATATATATATAGATAGATATAAAATCTATCTGAGAGGGTGACTGTGATGCTATTGAAGAAAACCAGCGGACAGAATTATAATAGTGCTAATAATGAACAGATATATTAAGATCCATGAGGAGAGAGGTCTAGAGTCACCAGAAATGACCTCATGTCTAATGGACATAGTTCTGGAGTGAGAGAGCAGCTAAATGCTCCTTGTTTTAAAACCGGCTAGACCACAGGTTCAATGGGACATGGATAAAATCTTACGAGCGAGGACTGAACGTGCACTCCTTTGTGGTTTCCTTTCTTTTTCTTCAGAACTCAGAGTCTCTTTCTCCAATATTTGGCAGATCAGGTTTCGGCATCTTTTGGAAAATCTGAAGAGTCACAGCACTTTCACACATACAGACTTTTCAGCTGCATTTTTTCCCATTTCGAGGTGAAGTGTGTGTGAACAGAAATGCCAGCAAATCAGCCACAGCAATTTGCCTGTTTGAGCAGTTGTAACATTGCTGGAAAAATTCTGAACTGATACACGCATTTATGAGGTGCTCTGACACAAGAAATCTGCTCTTTAATTCTTTCAAGGAAGGAGCAGACTCAATAAGTCTTCATATTGGTTTTGAAAAAAAAAAATAAGCAAGACTAAAGGCAAAAAACTATTGTTTTATCATGCACTGGTCAATTTTGAGATTTATTTTCCTTCCATGACATTTCTTCTTTCAGACTAATGGAAAGAAAACATGCAAAATGCACATTTTATTTCACCTATCTATTTGCGCCTGTATTTTTAAGTTCTGTAGAGGCTGTTTTGTCAAAATTAGTGTTTAAACCTTACAGGTTTGTTCCCATTTCTATTCTGAGGGTTTTGTTCATATATCAATTGCCTTGAAACATATTTAACATTATGTCTACAAACAAGGTGAACACTTCTGAATGTCGTCAGTATTTTCTGATTCATGAAGTTATCCTCTGCAAATCCTTTAACCCTAGTAAGTCAATAAAATGAAACAAATTTTGAACCTTATCAAATGTTCAGAATTCTTGGTTCTTGATTGGTTTCTATAAACAAATTGGTGCATATTTAATTAGACAATGTCTCATTTGCATATTTAAACATAACATTTCAGAAAACTCGTAATAAAAAAAACAATTGTCTTAATCAACTGGGGATGTAACTATTAGTTCACATTTTACCACATTTGCAGAATCTAAAAGGACTCTAAAAATGTCATGTGGTGTAAACAAAAGTAATACTAATAATAGAAATAAACAATGAATGTACACATTTTAATCCTTATTTTTAAAAATGCTTTTAATATTTTTCAAGCTAAGGTTTTTTATTATTTTATTTACAAATGTCATTATTCTTGGGGGGAGTTACACCACATGACATTTACAGCCAGAACTAATCTTGACGTCATAAAAAGGTCACATTATCTGATATTTAAAGAGACTTATTGACCTTGGCTCACAGTCATGAGGGTCTGTGGGGGTCATCTCAGTGACATCATTTCCTGTTTGTTTTTTTTCATGCATGTTGGTTGCACCACATGAAAATCATTATTATCTACATTTTGAAAAAAAAACTGGACAAGCACTTAAATCAAAAGAGCTAATTGTCATCTTAATAAATTTGTCAGGCGATCTTGGAACATTGAGATTCTAGATGTCTGACATAGCTGTTTAAAAGCCATTTCTACTAAATAACATCACAGTTTTAACTGCATTTTAGTGCTGATGTGTAAACGGGGATAAAAAAAAACTGTTGAAAGTGTGAAAAGCAGATGTGGCATTTGCCACAAAAGGTAATCCACCCGTTTTACTGCAATTTAACAGGTTTCATGTGTGAAAGTGACTACAACCTACGATCATCAGGCACACATGCTACAATTGCTCCGTAATGTTTGTCCTCAATACAAACAGATCTGTTTATTCGTGTGAGACAATGCCTTGTCCAATCTAGTGCAGTCACCATTACCGAACATCATCCGCTGACTATTAAAACATTATACATATTATGATCTCCCATCTGCAGTGACGTTATGCACACGTACAAATGCAAAGTCCCACATTTTCCACATTATCTCTTTCTCTGGCGCTTGGACTGTGAAATTAAATCCAATCACAGAATAATGTTCAGGCGCGTTTTGCGGGTTAGGATGCACTTCTGCAGCCCTGCACTTGCCAGTGGTTGCAGATGCTGCGTGACACTGACCTAAAGCAAACCTCCCTCTGTTTGCCCTCTCCAGCGCAGTATCAAAAGACACACGTATTCTCAAACATCCGAGAGACACAGCAAATCTCTGCTCTCAGCACGAACCAGACACAATAAAACCAGGGGAGACGGAAAAGTGCCAAAGAAAAGAGCTTGCGGCTTTTCGTCACTTAAGCTTAAACTTACAGGGAGAGCAATTATGAAGCCGCAGTGCGCTTGTACTGAAGAAAAGAGGTCAGAAATCCTGTATTTCAGTTGCATGCAAAGGAAAAACCTTTAGAGTAAGAAATGAATGAGAAGGGGGGGGATAGTTAAATAACTGTTAAGAGCAGAACATGTGTTGAAACACTTAAAGACTGCAGCATTGTTCCTCAAAGAGACGTCAAACCGGCAGAAGAGGAGTGTGGGAAGGTTGCGGTATAGAAGCACAGTAGGAAAGTGGAGAAGCAGAAAAGCAACCTTTGCCTTAACCTTTGCCACAGCAGCCAGCATGAGCGCAAAACACACACACACACACACACACACAGACGCAGACGGATGACACGCTAGTTAACAGCTCACTCTTACCTGGCTGTGATGGTAGACAGCAGGACAGGGTTTGCGGAGATGTGCACTACGGATCAAGATACCTCACTTTCATGCTCTCTTCCCCCTCCTCTTTTTTCTTCCTCTCTCTCCTCCCATTCTTCACCCCCACCTCCATGTATGGGTACACACACATACACACACACACACTTTCTCTCTCTTATAACAGTCTTGCTCTTTTTCCTGTCTTCTCTGTTTATCTCTTTTTCTTCTCCTGTGAGATCACAGACGGTCCCCTGTGTAACGGCAAAGTTGATGTGTTCATTTATGAATAACTGACTCCATAAGTAAGCACTCATCTAATAGTTCATAGCTGTCTGAGCTGTTTGTGTGTGGGAATTTCAGTGATGTTTTGCTTAAAGAATTTCATGTGAAAATACTTAACTTTGTAATACAACTGCGTCATTTGTTGGTTGCTTCTCCTGGAAAGTGTAAACATTTTTCTGTGGCTCTATCAAAACATTGTTCGGTTTGTTTGTGCAACCAGCCTGACAACAGCTCAGCCAATGGCGTGATTTTGAGGAGTGGCTCTCTGTTTGTTTTGCCAAAGGTCGAGGAAGGGGAGTGTTTGGGAAACTTGTTTGAAAACAGTCATTGGGTGCATTCGAATACAAGCAGGCTAATAGTAGTCAAAAAAACAGTATGTGAAAAAACTAGTATGTCTGAATTTAGAGTACTAGGAAAACAGTAGGTAAAAGCTTCACAGGTTGACCAGCCAAACTTCCAGCGAGATTCAGAAGTGCGCATGCACATCCACTGGACATATCCCATGAGGCCACAGGAGAGGAGTTGTAAATGGCAGTGAAGCAGCGTATATGCCACTGTATGACGAATGTTAGCATATCCAGATTGCATTACTGCATATACTATATAGAACATACTTTTAGCGATCAGGAAGCACTTATCCAAAAGAAAATACCAACTTACAATTTCAAACGCAGCCATATTTTAACGATTCCGTTTAGTGATTGAACCTGCGCAGATATTACACACATCAAATTAAAGCTTCAGAGCTTTACACACTGTAGAAATAAATATTTATATTTAATGTGTGTGTGTTTTTTTTAAAAATTTATCTCATTAAATAAAAACGGGAGTTGCCGCTTTAGCCATCTCTTAAAATTTGGGGAAAGTTTTAGCTGATGGAGCAGGTTATGTTTAGAGTTGGTTTGCTTAAGAGGTATTCAGATGTGTGTTATATAATTAATATAGTTATATTAATGTAACTAAATTTGTAAATAGTAACAGTTATATATATATATATATATATATATATATATATATATATATATACTAATATATACATATACCAATATATATATATATATATATATATATATATATATATATATATATATATACACACACAGTAAAAAAAAATAAAAAAAAAATAATATATATATATATATATATATATATATATATATATATATATATACATACACACACTCATACCAGTGCAATATGGCTGTATATCAGCACAGTTATGATTCGGCTGTAGGCAGGAGGCCATATCGCACGGTGACAAGTGTGATATTGTGTTTATACAACAGTTCGACGGCACGAGTGTGTAAATAAGAAATAACAACGGATTGTCCTTAAAAACTCTCTTTGTAAGGAACTACTTCCTTCCGCCGCAGATTGAAATATCCAGTTGACAGTTTAACCGTTGAGCCCAAGCCTCCATTACTAATTCTAAAATGTCACTTTAGAACTAGTAACGAAGGAACGTTGAGTCGCTTCATTGAAACTCATTGTAATATGGGGAGGAGGGGAGGGAGGGAGAGAGAGGGAGAGAGGGAGAGGGGGAGAGGGGGAGAGAGAGGGGGGGAGAGAGAGAGAGAGAGAGAATTGCTTGAGCGAGTTTATTACCTTCCTTGCATCTAGCTGATATTCTTCAGATCAATCTTCATAATATACATAATCACAAAAATCAGTTTGAATGTCCGCTGACGAAAGCTCTTTAGTCCTTTTAACATTTAAAACATGACAGCGCTAGTTAATGCATGTCAGTTGCGTCTCGTGGAAAGTTGTTTACAGTAAAGACACTTCCTTGTTTCAGTCCATTTCAATATAAAAGTCTTTGCGACTGACTGACTCACTCATAAAGACAGTCTTTGCCGCCATCTCGTGGCGTTTTAATGTTCACTTTCACTGAAGTCGAAATCACTAACATACTTTCTCAATACCAAAAAAATATTTATATAAAATATTTAACTATAATATTTAAATTAACAACAATAGCCATTATAACAGTATAAGAAATAAGGAAATAAACAAGCAAACAGTTCATTCAAACGTACAAAAGCATCGCTCTAGTTAGTACAGGATTTGATTTCAATGTAAATATAAAGTTATGAAAATTAATATAGCCATTAACCCAAATCTATTTGCTCTCGAACAAGTAGTAGATTAATAAGACCAACGGTTGCCCATTTGATATACCCAAAACGAATTTTAGGTCATGTTTAAACACTACATAAGTACGGTGGCCGAGAGAGCTCAACGCGCTGCAAATTAAGAAAACTCATGCAAATAGAAAAAAATACCAACAAATTAAGAAAACGTGATCATCAGTTTGATAACACATGTGCTGCAAATCCTCACAACACAAACAAACACAGAAACGCGCTGCAAATAGCACAAACCATAACAGAAATGTTTCAAGGGGACGCCAAAAATTGACGAACCCTTCTAGGACCTGCTTATTAGCTGTGGCCGAAACCAGTTCAACTCACCCGTTCACTCATTCACTAATCCCTATATAGTGTACGGCCAGGGTCGTGGAGTAACGAAATACAAGTAACTTAGTTACGTATTTAAAATACAAAATCTGAGTAACCGTATTTTATTACAGTTACATTTTAAATGGGTGGTAATCAGATTACAGTTACATCTGAAAAGTAATTTAGATTACCAAAGTGATTACTTTAATATATTTTAATAATATTTTTTAGCTTGTGTTGTTGTCGTCAAATAGGGTTCATCACTTTTTGGGTTTCCCTTGAAACATTTCCGTTGTGGTTTGTGCTATTTGCAGCACGTTTCTGTGTTTGCATGTGTTGTGAAGATTTGCAGCGCGTTTCTGTTTTTGCATGTGTTGTGAGGATTTGCAGCGCATTTCTGTGTTTGCAGCGTGTTTCTATATTTTCTTGTGTTGTGAAGATTTGCAGCGCGTTTCTGTGTTTGCATGTGTTGTGAGGATTTGCAGCGCGTTTCTGTATTTTCTTGTGTTGTGAGGATTTGTAGCACAAGTGTTGTCAAACTGATGATCACGTTTTCTTAATTTGTTGGTGTTTTTTTCTATTTGCATGTGTTTTCTCATTCGCAGCGTGTTGAGCTCTCTCGGCCACCGTACATGAGAGCCAGCGGCAAATTCCCGAAGGACTGACCGAGATGAAGCTGTTCTTTGCGTGTACATGAGCGCTCAACGGTCACTGACAGCCTGGAGTCTAAACAATATATGCATATCTGGGGTCTAAACAACTATATTCTCGACTAAAAAACAATTAAAACAACATTCCGTCACAAATTAACAGTAGTATCTATAAAAATATATGGTGGATTTGCTCGTCCGCCACTACAGCGGAGTGATTGAAACGGTGAAACGGTTACCGAAGATAATCACATGACTGGAAAGACAGCCAATCAATCAGATTCTAGAACCAGAAAGAACCGTTGTATATATAGATCAAGTTTATATATATGAACTGTCTGTAACTATACAAATTTAGTATGCTATAGTTTCTATTAAAAAAAAAAACATGATATCTAATTAAATAATTAGCATCAAACAAACAATAATTCTTATTCTCAGTGAATAGAGATTAAAAGATTGAAAAAAATGATTGCACAACCACCAAATAGGTGGTAAGTAGGTAATGTAAATCAGCATTAAACAAAAGAATGTCTTGTGAGTTAACCAGGAACATACTCTGGGTTGAGCGAACTTACTCCAGGACGCGTTTTTGGAACCAGCATACCTAGCAAGTAAGCAAGGTTTGGGTTGATCAACTGAGAGTTCAGGGTATATGTGACGGCAAGTTAACCTTGCTTGCCAACACAATGCCAGAGTACACTGTTAACAATTTTCCTGTATTTTTACAGTACAGTACTGGCAGCACGGTTGCCAGCAAGTTACTGTATTTTCATATACAGTAAACGTACTGTAATTTAATTTACAGTACACAAGAAGAGTGCTGTAATTCTACAAAACAGTATTTTACTGTATTTGTACAGCATTTTCTAATTTTGGTCTGCTGTAATTAATAATACAGTATTGTACTGTTGGTTTTTACGGTAATGTGCTGCTAAATCTACAGCGACATTTAACAATGTGTTGTTTTGCAGTTGCTAAGATGTTCTTAGTGGGTTTATTTTAGCATGTTGCGGTTTCCCAAAGGAACTCAAGTCCCTTCAGTGTCAGTCTATGGGATTTTTTCTCAAAGTGTACCTCCATTTTATTTTGTTTTTTTAGAAAATAGTCCAAATTTCTTCTTGACTTATCATTCCATATATCAGTATATAACAGTAGTTCAAACAGTTTGAGATGTTACACCATGACGTTCAAGGGTTTAAATGTTGTTTGCTTTAGTTTTACTGCATTGATATAGCGGATCAGCAGCTCACACACTTGCACTAGAGGTTTTAACAGCACGTACTGATTTTGCAGAGTTAGAAACGTTCCTGGGTCAACATTCCAGTCCAAAAATGCAGTCAAAACCATAGAACCTCAGAGGAAAATGATCCCTAAATAACACTGATGTAGAAGCACCTAACCCTGGAGGTAATCCTAAACTTGATATAAACTTTAAACTTGTCCCTCAAATCCGATTGGTTGATTGAAATGTTGTTCCAGGATCAAGTTGCACTTGGTGAAATCAAGTTCTGCGTTTTAGCACAGGAAGATTGGTTTTCATAATAACAGACCCATAGACGTGAACGACATCTGGGAATTTTCTGGTTAGAAAGCAGTCGGCCTCTGTGGGAACTCACGTCAGTCCGACATAAGACACATTTGTCACTGATTTGCCCATTAAGAAAAGACACCAGCAGAAATACAGCTGAAAGCCAAGAGGATTTTACCAGGCTCCATAAATCAAGACTGGCATTTACAGGAAAAGTCCCATGTAAAAGCCTCTAGTCATCAAATGTGTTACTGTTAACCGTATCAGGCGAATGTAGTCATCATTTCTTCAGAGACCAGACTGGACGGTGATTAGTTTGCATTGACGCAGATGGGATTGGACACCATAAACGAAGCGATCGCTTTCTGTCTCAATGAGTGTTATGTACACTGAGTACACCGACCCTAACGTGAACCTCTCCTGGACAAAAGCCCTTGATAAATCAGCTAGTGGGCAAGCAAGAGGGACGAGGGGAGCTGATGAGACCAAGAATGTACAAGAAACATAGGAGTATGTATGGCTGGAGCATTTTCGCAATTGCTCACATCGTCTCAATCAGGGCTGGGTAGGTTACTTTTAAAATGTATTTCACTACAAATTACAAAATACATGCTTAAAAAAGTAATTTGTAACGTATTTCGTTACATTACTCAAGTTTAGTAACTTAATCGAAATACTTTAGAATACTTTGGAATACTAATAAGTGTGGAACAAACACAAAAAAGGTAATTGCAAGTTTTATTCTCACACTTTTTCCCTCAGAATTGTGTGATATAAAGTTGCAATTGCGAGTTATAAAGTCAATATTATGATAAACTCACAATATAGAGAAGTCAAAATTATGAAAAACTCACAATATAGAGAAAAGTCAAAATTATGAGAAATAAACTCGCAATATTGAGAAAAGTCAGAATTATGAAAAACTCACAATATAGAGAAAAGTCAATATTATGATAAACTCACAATATAGAGAAGTCAAAATTATGAAAAACTCACAATATAGAGAAAAGTCAAAATTATGAGAAATAAACTCACAATATTGAGAAAAGTCAGAATTATGAGGAATAAACTTGCAATATTGAGAAAAGTCAAAATTATGATAAACTCACAACATTGAGAACAGTCAATATTATGATAAACTCACAATATTGAGAAAAGTCAAAATTATGAGAAATAAACTCACAATATAGAGAAAAGTCAATATTATGATAAACTCACAATATTGAGAAAAGTCAGAATTATGAGAAATAAACTTGCAATATTGAGAAAAGTCAAAATTATGAGAAATAAACACAATATTGAGAAAAGTCAATATTATGATAACCTCACAATATTGAGAAGTCAAAATGATGAGATATAAAATTGCAATATTGAGAAAAGTCAGAATTATGATATATATACTGAAAATATTGAGAAAAGTCAGAATTATGAGAAATAAACTCACACTAAATTCACAATTGCAAGAAAAAAAGTCAGTATTCCAAGTTTATATCTCCCAATATTAAATAAAAATAACAGAATATGATCCCTCTTAAAAGTATTAAAGTGTTGATGAAACTTAACTCCGCTTTTTCAGACTGTCCGAGAATCACCAATTGCTGTTTAAATGACATTAAAATTCAAAGTAATCACTTTTGTAATCTAAAATACTTTTCAGATGTAACAGTAACTTGTATTTCGTTACTCCCCAGCCCTGGTCTCACGTTGCAGGCCAATGCAACTAAAACTTGATCTGTTTGCTAATATTTCACTAGTACACTAAAAAAAAACACTTCACTAAGGTTTCAAACTTTAGGTTTTTATTTATTGACTTGTTTGTTCAGTTTAAATAATTGTGGTTGCGAAAACAGCCAATATAAAGTTTTGTAATCCAAAACCTTTGATTGATTTTGGGGCATTTTGAGTAAAGAGTTCCATAAGGTAAATGAGCTCACGCTCGGTCGTCTAAGGACAATAAAACAAATTTAGTATCCAAAAATGTCATTTCTGCTTAGTATTTCAAGTGTGGCTGTCCATTCCTTCAACGGCTCACTTTTTCCTGTCATTTCACCTCCGACAACTTGTCAGAGGGAACCATGACGGCATTCTGTGGGATTAAGTGGCGATGCATTGAAGCCACGTCAAATAAACTGCTAAGACAAACCTGTAGAAAAAAAAAAAAAAAACATTTACATGGGGTCAGAGTGCTACATAAACAGTCATTCTCTGCTGACTGACTCCCATAAACAGTGGAATCTAGTTTTACGTCTTGTCTGAGGGAAACCATTTTAGACATAATACATGGTCACCTTCTTGTCTGGAGTTGCAGCGCAGACGTATGCAGTAGTGGCCTTTGATACGTTTCACCAGTTTCATTTGAAACAGGCAACAGAAGGGACCTCGGCTTGCGCTCGAAAAAAAGCCCCGCTCCCTAAATCCCGCCACGCACACACCTGGGTCTGAAATTAACAGGGGCTTGGGACAAAAATGCCACCAAAATGAATAAAAAAAGCCCCAAAAATCCAAGATACATTGCAAAAAAATCTCTGTATAAGTTTTTTTTATAAGCAACAAGCACAAGCAAGAATGCCGTTTTCCTGAATAATGTAATATTGATTTTATACAACATTTCAATACTCAGGTAGTTAATATTATATGTGACTAACAGTTTAGACAATATTGACTGTTTTTACTTGATTTTGCAAATAAAAATTGTTCCAAACAGTAAAGCCATTGACAACAGTTAGTTTCGTTACTGAATGTATCCACGTTTTTGAACAAATCGGAATGTGAATGACTCAACGACTCACTTAAAGACAGTGGCTGCATCCAAAATCACATACTCTCGAGTAGGTACTTATATGTTCTATATAGTATGAATGTAATCCGGACGTCGCCTACTACATTCACCATGCTGTCATTATCATGTGACCTACCAGCGTCAGTTGTGTCGCTTCACTGCCATTCATAAATCCTTTCCCGTGGCCTCATGGGATAGTACAGTCAATTGTATGCAAACTTCAGAATCTCGCCAGAAGTAGGTGGTCATCCGGGTACTTTTTGCCTTTTTTATGAGTACTGTGAATTCGGACGTACCCGTTTTCCACCTAACATATATAATAGTGAAGTATGTGATTTCGGATGCAGCCATTCACTTGTTTTGTCCCTGAATGAATCAGCCATTTTGAACAAATCGTTTGAATGACTGAATGATTTAATGAGTCACTCATTAAGACAATGATTTGCTGCCACCTGTTGGCAGCTTTAGTATCATTTCATTTTAGCGTAGAGGCTTGAGTGACGGAGAATGAATGCCATTTTTGTTTTCGGTCATGATTGTATCATTAGTTGTGGTTAAAGTCATTGGGGGCCTCTACCTCTGGACATATGATATAACATCACGTCTAAAATCAGGCCCTGGGTAGTTTAAACTCAAACACACATCTAGTGCATTACAGAATAGGACCTTCTACTTAAATTAGAATGAAAGTTAAAGAGGAAAAAATGGGTAATTCTCAGTACAAAATGGGATTATTTAGAGATTTTAGAATTTTTTTATTCTATATAACCCATTAAAAAGTAACTGTGATGTATGTGGACAAGCAAATTGGCTACATACGTAAAGCATATGCATTTTATAACTGCCAAAACCTAAATATTCACAAATAAGATTAATAACGCTCCATAGGCTTAGCTAATTAGCAAATGTGTAATAACTGGGCATTTTCAGTTATTGTGTGACAAAATAAAATTTACTTCATTGTAGGAAATTGTTTATTGGAGGATTTTGTGGAAGAATCAGAAGAAAACAACCATTTTAAACTACATGGAGTTTGTTTTTACGCATATAAAAGATTGGAGTATTTCAAAACTGAATGGTCGTTTTGGGTCAGTGGATGTTAAAAACAAAGAAACTTGCTTAATTAAATAAACAGTCTTTAAAAAGTTTCAACATCACCATGTTGCACAATCCTTACAAGACTTCAGACAAAATGGTGAATCACTGCAATAAAACTGTTTTTCTCTATCATTTTTGTTTCAACACTTTTCCGACATCAGCTGAAAGGAGCAACCTCATAATCCAAACATCATAAAACATCCACAAACGTAAAACTACATTTCACTCAACTATACGGTGGAAGCTGTTATTTTTTTTTCTACTCTGTTTTTCCAAGATAGCCCATTTAGACCAGTTTTTTTTCCATTTACAAGACATAAAGAATGTTTACTGCCAAACCTTTATGATTAACCTACACTCCTAAACTTCAGCTTTCAACATAATCTGAAATGACATGAACAACATTCTACATAACTCAATTATGCACAAAAGGGTTTTCCTGCCCTCAATGGAAGACTTCGTATGTGGCAGAAGGAGTTTCTTGGAGACATTTGGTAACAATTTAAGCCAGCGGAGGTAGGGGGTGTATGCCCCGAACACCTCATTAACCTGATTGGCAACACATCAGCACCCGGGGACATTAGCTGATAAACACATTCAGAGGGAGCACCCTGCTAAAAATACACTGCAAAATACTTTCCTCCCTTTAATCACCTCAAACCGTGCTTTTCCCTACAGCCAAAGATGTTTGTATGAATACAAAACCACTAACACCTGAAGAGCAGCAAGTCTGGAAAACTTGAGTTATGAGCTCTTGGCTAAACTCGCACGAACATTAACTTGCCAACAGAAATGACATTTTTAGAGTTAAAGCTCTTTTACTCAAAATTATGTTCCTGTTCTTACTGTGCACAACATTTACCAATGCACAATACTCCATTGAAAAAAAAAACACTTGTAGCCTTTAATCAAAAATAGTATTAAAATAATATCTCTAATGCCTTTAAAAGAAGTTTCCTATTCCACTGATGTCACTATATATACGTGATCTGAGATTAAACAGTTTCTTGCTTGAGTTTCAGTCAAAACACACCACCGTTTAAAAGTTTGGGGTTCATTTGATTTCTTAATGATTTTGAAAGACATTATTTCAATTATTTGATTGAAAATACAGTAAAATTGTGATTACAAACTACAATTACTTCTCTATTTTAATATATAGTTTATTCCAGTGATGGTAAAACTGAATTTTCATCATCATTACTCCACATGATCCTTCAGAAATCATTCTAATAGGATTATTTGCTGCTCGAGAAACATTATCATCAATGTTGAAAACAGTGAGATTCTTTGAGAAGTTCAATAGCATTTATTTGAAATAGAAATCTTTTGTAACATTATAAATGTTTTACCCTCCCTTTTGATCAATGATGAGTTCTTGCTATATAAAAATATTAATTTCTGTAGAGTATGTTCAGAAAAATCGTCGTCGAATGATGTTACACTTTGACTTCAGAGTTCAGCTTTTCAATTCGTGCCAGAAAAGAGCGAGCGACCAGTGGTTTAATCTTTAGGATTTTATTAAAATACCTTGTGGAATTTACCATCAGAGGTTACCATCACAAACATGATTGTTTTCTAATAAAAAAAGTAAACAAAAACAAAAGTAAAGCTTAAGAGCCTAGTTACAGGTTTTTTTTTGTGTTGTTTTTACTTTTTTGCAGTCTGGTGATGAGGGGAAAAAAAAAAAAAAAAAAAAAAAAAAAGTCAATTCACAACAAAAAGAAGGTAAGAGAAAGGAATAAAAAGTTCACATGTTGTAAAAATACATTTCCCAACTTCAACGTTACACGCAGTTCTATTAAAACATTCATTCTTCTGTTGTTAGGGGTCAGTGCGACAAATACGCAAAAGAAAAGAGGAGGAAAGAGAGATAGAAAGGAAAACTATCACTGAGAAAGACACTCACTGTTGAAAGATGGACTGTGTAAGAGAGCTCTGGAGATCTACAACATGATCTTCGTTCGGATCGAGGGAGAGTAACTGGCGGTTGTAGGATATGTGTGTATTAGAACCCTGAGAGAGAAACTGACTGCTCCAAGTCCATATCATCCGTCCTCTCCAGCCTCCCTTCATGGACTAGATTTAACCACATCGGCGGCTCCTGAAAGGGTCTTTCATAGTGCCTGAGCATTTCACACCTCCAAGTCAAAGCCATTTGTGTTCTCTAGAAATATGCACAAAGCACACGGAGCAACTTATGGCTAAATAAAACAGCTTCCTCTCTCTTGCATGTGTGTCGGCAGGGGGAAGAGGAGAGGTCAGGGGTTTGTAGAGAAAAACATATTCACCAAGCCCACCACGATCTACAACATTAAGGCAGCGGGGACCACACGACGAGAAACGGGATTCCCGGATGCTGAGGGTGAAAGAATCGAACGAGACTCGTCTTGAAATGTTTCAATACAACATGTTGAACACTGAATGACACAAACTAGATCAAAACGTCTCATTTCTTGGTTAACACATAGCGCACATCTCATATCGAAGATGATGCCGATGGCAAATGAAACACCACAATAATGCTAGAAGAAAAATTCAAAAACGTTGTAGTACAGAGAAATTTTACAGAGCAGCTATAAAGTGTTGACGAGAATAAAGGGGATCACTTCAGTCTAGGAAAAGCTGCACGTCAATCAAAATTCAACATCAAAACATGGCCGATGGGGAAGCGAGGGGGAGGGGCCCGATGGGTGCGACCATCCTATTATCATGCATTAATCCATGAGGACGATGTCCATCTGGGGACACTTATGCTGACATCAGCTATCTAGAACAAACTGTTTGTAGGCAGCAAATCATCCCCGATCACACTACTGCCGTTTCCAAATAGTTTCAGACCCCTCTTCTCCGTTTATTAGCATACATGTCGACAAAGACGTGAAACTGTGCTCCTTTATACAGAAAATTACAAAAATCACAGATAAAGAACTTTCTAAAGCTAAAGCCTGAGATTCAAACTACACCTAATGAAACAATAGTAAGAGACATCCTATGCTTGAAGGGAGAAGAAGAAAAAAAAAACAGCTTCATTTTGTCATTTGCAAAGAACTGATGATAAGCAGTCACACACTGTCACATACATGCAGACGCATACACACCCCCTCAGAAATAGGAACCTATCATCTAAAAAAGCTGTACAACGCGAAAGATTTGAGCATACATTCAATATCTGTTACTGAGGTACTAGAAAGGCCTTTCTCTTCAGACTGAACGCTATCCCGAGACACTCTTCTACCTTCTTTGGAAAGCAACCAGTGACCTAGCTTTTACATTCTTTCCACCTTATCTTCTGTGCTCTAAACGGTGAAACGCAGAGAAAACAAAGGCTGATATCATAGAAGACGCCCATGCAATGTCAAGCTCAGGGTATGACCTGCTTTAATTGTGGCACAGAGCTGCCACATCACCCATCCTGAGTATCTGGAAGTATGTAGATGAGTGACAGATGGAGCAGCCCACAACAGATCTGTCTGAATCTCTGCTAAACCTTCACGATAGGCTCGCTGTGCAACCGTCGGCTGAGCGGAGACGAATTAATCAGCCCAAACCTGAACCTGAGGGGGAAAGCAAGTTGCCACCACCTGCTGGCCATCAACGTTACTGCCGCCTCCAGAGCGCATAAGCCCAGCTCGGCTAAACCAGGACTTCCTCCCAAAAAGGTGGATGAAGTTCCGTTTGTTTATCAGGCCTGTATGAAAACGTATTACAAAGAGTATTAAGAGTTTAAGTGCCTTGTGGGAAGGAGGAAGGGCAGGGCAGGCGAATGCGCTACACAGTGATTTCATGGGAATTGACGGAGGGGGCGAGAGCGGAGATATGAAGGGTGGACAAGAGTGCCTCGCCACATCACAAAGAGAAGGCCTAATCGGAAAAGGAGGCACAAGGAGGAAGTACAGCAAGAGATAATTCAGGACAGAGAGAAGATATGGAAAACAAGGCAAATATTCTTCAAATGGCTAAGAATAAAAAAGGTGCCAATATTATCAGCTTAGCAATGGTGGATCTCAGTATGAGTCAAGGGGAGGTCAATGTTGTATGAACATTGTAAAAATGGCATCTGTTTTTTTTTTTTTTTTTGGAGGGGGGAGTTAAGATGTGTCGTATGATTTGTTAAACCAGCTATTTTACACAGTTTGTCCAATGAATATGGCTTTGTTTGAAACTTGCATTAATGAAGATGGCTGCCTATGAGCAATCTCCCATCATCTAGCTGTTCACTAAGCAGCACAAGGGGCGACACAAAATAAAATGAAGTCAGCCATCACAAGACGATGGAATCTCACATATGCGATCTCAATGACACTGTTATGCAGACCTCAGGCATTACGGACGCTGTAAATCTTGTGACTTAAATGGAGCACATGATCAAACCCCCAACAGCTCTGGAGGTGAAGCTCTCTTGTTTTCTGAAAGACAAAGAGAGAGAGCGAGAGACAGAAGAAAATGGACAACTCTAGAAGATGCCTTCCACATACAGAGAGTGAGAGGAACATGAAACATCTGAGCACTTCCCATGGACCGAGTTACTCTTAGCCACGGGCTATCACCATTAGTCTTGATCTGTTATTGAGCACCAGCTGTGAAAAACTGATGGCTGCTGAATTTAATCAAAGATGTTAGCCAGCTGTTACTTTGTTTTGATGATCAAACATTTGCTAAGATGGGACAGGTTGAGAAGGTTTTACAAATGTATGCTAGGAGGATGGGCAGGGGACGAAGGAAAGAAAACAAGGTCCATGCGTTTATTTCCACGCTGTTAAAACAGATTAGAAAAGAACAAATGTAAGAAACACTACTCAGAAACAAACTCCAACTAGTCCAGAGTAGATACAAAGCAAAGGAATTGGGATTTCGTAGCTTACAAATAGTGTGTATCAACCCAATTATTGAATCCTTGAGAGAAGTTATTGCTTTCTGCCAAAGTGATCAACGGAGGATACAGCGAGTGGAAATGAGGGGTACGTTTGGGGTAGAGGGTTTCACTCCTGGGTTTGTACATGTGTTCTGTTGGACTGGGGTGACCCAAGGTCACACTGAAAGCAAGGGGTGTCAGTCCCCCTGGGTGAGGTGAAAGGGCATCAATCAGGGCAAAGATGGAATGTGCTGGGATGCTATTGGTCGGAAGGGATGTCTCTGTCCGCCTCTGCCTTGGAAGGTTGTCCGGGCGATGGGGTATGAGGCGGGTGTGAGACCGGGGCGATGGCATGGGCCAGGGGTAGAGATCCAGCCACAATGCCCTCAACTCCTGCCCCGGCTCCAGGCAGCCCACCCGTTGCTACACCAATCAGCCCTGCAGGGAACCTACGACAGAGACGCGTCAGATTTCACTCTCTCAAACATGCTGACATACTTTAAGAACACGAAAAGCAGTGAGAACAGACATGTCACCTATAGGCTGCAGCTCCGTTGAGTTCAGAGTGCACGGTGGTGGCCTCCATAGACGGCCACTGAGAGGCTGCCATCAAATACTCCTTATTCACACAGTTCTTCAGACTGTCCGGGATACGACCTGCTCGGACACAGGAGAGCATGGACCATGAATAACAGCCTCACATCAAAGACAGGCTGTGGTTAATCAGTCATTTACACAACATCAACACCAGAAAAGGTGATAAACTGTCAGGGCTTTACAGACAATTTTATGCTGTTAGTAGTATCTTTGATTTGAATTAGGAGCATTTTAACAAGCTATTTCAACCTCCATTTCCATACTGATTTCTAAAATTACTCCACAGACATTTGATATTGTGACAGCTGGTGACACCAAAAACATCAGCGTACAAAAACGGATACGCCATTTTAACAAGGGAAGTGTATTATTTTGTATATTAAAAATACACAAAATAATGCAATAGTAAAAAGAATGTTTCATTTTGGGGTCACAGAAACACTTTCATTAAAAATCTTTACACAAGTCAACCGAAAAATAAAGAATTCTAACCATCTAGTCAATTTTACTAATTTTTCATTTCTGAAGAGGTGAAATTGCAGACACTGAAACTTCCTACTGATTTTAAAAATAATAATAAACAAACAATTAAAACATTTATGAAGTTAAATTGCCAATAGCGTGGCTGTGGATTTGTTTGATGATCTGTTGACATTTTTATTTTATGTCTTCATCTGTCCAGCGACGCCAAAACCTGCTGCACAATTATAACTGCACGTATAAGGATACTTAAACTTAATGTTTTGTATTACTTGTTTATTATCGTATGATATGTGTTGGAAAATGTCAAAAACACATAGAAGAAAATAAGTGAATCCTCCTGCAAAGCATTTTATCGAGCAGATATTCACAGCAGGCACAGGCTGATAATGAACACCTGGTGTTTTCTGACCTGTGATGGCTCTGCGCACCTCCCGCGCTGCCTCTTCTCTGGCCTCAATGGAGGCCTGTTCACTGTACCAGGATGTGTGTGGGGTACAGATAAGATTTGGGGCGTCCTTCAGTGGGCCCTGAGAGAAACTGGTAAAGAAAATGGGGTTAGTGTCACGTTAGGGGAGAAAAATAAAAAATAATAAGGGGGGTTTCACAGGCAAATCGTTGAACATGGGTTATAAAATTGTGGGATTATAAAATAATGAAATCAAATAGGAAATTTTGTTTCTCTCACCTGAAGGGCTCTGCCTCATGGACGTCCAGGGCAGCTCCCCGTATTCTGCCTTCTTTCAGAGCCTGGGCCAAAGCTTTCTCATCCACCAGACCACCGCGCGCAGTGTTCACTAGGAAGGCGCCCTGGCGCATCTACACACGCACACACACAAAAAGCAATGATTTATGTTAAAAGAAAGCCAAATATAACACGTTGTCACATTTAGATTCCACATCAATCTCTTGCCACAACAGAGGTGTATTCCAGAAAGCAGGTTAAACGACATACCAGGGTAAGTTCATGGATAAGAAAATAGAAACCTTAGGAAACTTAGGGTTTCAAAAACGGAGGTAACTTTCAGGGTATGCAAGTAGACATAGCAACTTATTCTCTGAACATAACGTAGGTTTACTTCAGAGGTATTCAGTGTATGTGTACCCTATTGATGAGGCTCCATGGGTGTTTTGCATATTATATAGTTGGTTTTCTTTTCTTTAATTATAAAGCAGTATTATAGCAAAGCAATGTTTATTTTACTCTATATATTTAATTTTCATCATCACAGATTTGCATTCCAAATAATTTTTGCAACATAATGCTTTCATACAGCATTTTTTATAATATACATGATGTATCTTACAAATGTACGAGCAAAATGACAAAAAAAAACATCCATCTTTATTAGCAGACACTTTTTAGTTCAGTCTTCCGCAATTTATGCATTTAGCATCAAGAAACAATGTAATTTTAGTTCAAATAGTTCAAAAACTAATTAAAGATAAAAACATTAGATTAAAAAGCAATTGCACAACCACCCAGCAGGTGGTGATATGCACAAAGAATGTAATATTGCCATTAAACAAAAGAAGAAGTAATATGTTGCACTTCTACTTGGTGTCCATTTCCATGTTGACTATATTTGGCACACTGTTGAGAATGTCTTCCCTGAACACTCAGACAAAAAGAAAATGAACTTACTCCCGGATGCATTTGTGGAACTGATAACCGGGTAAGAAAGGTTTGCGTTAATTAAGATTTTGGGGGTTTATGTGACAGTAAGTTAATCTACAATATTCTCCAGGTCTCATTTCGCTGCATGCCATTTTGTACTCCCAGTATGTCCACTTAACAGCAGATAAGTAATGACTAATGTTTGAATCACTTTCAGTATTTTTCTCCTTTTATGTTTAATACAGAGAGAACAATGTTTGTGTCTGCCACAGATGTGTTGGAAGAGTAACCTTTTCCCATTTATCTTGGGAATAAACTTGAGCAGTTTACATCTGAAAATTAAGCCAGATTGCCTTCATACCAACTGTGAGCTGTACTGGAGTCCATATGAACATAATCCAGTCCTCCATTTTCATGAATTGGGTGCGGTCCCATTGCGTAAACCCAAGTTCAGAAAAGAGCTTTCACAGGAAGCAAATGAATCAAACTCTGATGTCAAACAGACCCAGGTCCATACCAAAAGCAGTCAGTACTGAACTGCTTCAACAGTGCCGTTTAATGAAAAGAGTGTTACTGGAGATTTTTGTACCTGTTTGATGGTGAAGTCATTGATGAGGTGGTGGTTGTGTTCATTTAGGCTGCAGTGTAGCGAGACACAGTCCGAGTGGATGAGCAAGTCTTGTAGTGTCGCCATGCGCTGTAGCCCTAGTGATCGCTCCACCCCATCCGGCAGGTACGGGTCATAGAAAATCACTCCAAACCCGAAGGCCTTTGCCCTCAGAGCAACTGCCTGGCCCACACGTCCTAAAAACAGCCATCATAAACAATTTTAGTCTGAACTTAGTTGACCACATTACCAATCTCAAATCAGTTAAAACCGTTGATTAGATTGAGGTTCATGAGGTTCAAAGACTCGCTCATGATTCATTTTAAGGGAAGACACCCCAGGCAAAGAGAGTTAAAAACAAAACAACAACAACAACAACTGATATATATCACCAAACTTACCCAGTTGACTGTTTACATTGAGAATTGTATTTTTTGTTAAACAAGTTTTCTGAAATGTTATGTACATATAGTGATATGCATATCGCAAAAATAGAGCAATCAATTTTAATACTTCAAAGGATTACGAAAAGTTTTAGGTCGACGCAGACAGCAATAGACTGGACACATACGTGTGTGCAAGACATGCTTAAAGTTATTAGGTGCAATAAACAAAGTACTCAAATGCACAGGAAGCAACCTCTCTGACGGCAGGTAATCAGGATTTCAGTTCTCTTCCACAGCTTATATGGCCAAATACATACAAAATGACCAAAATGCCCATCTTGGTGTTTTAAGTGGAGTAAACAGGTGAGAAAGAAAGCACGTTTTTCAAAATATATTGGATCCTTGCATCTCTAAAAAGTGACAGCAGTCACTTCCATCTGTGTACTTAATGTTAATCAAACAATAGACAGAAAAATCACTCACTGCTCTTGACAGTATAACATCTGTAGCTTTAATAAGAATCAGTGTATATTTAATTTGTATAGTTAAAACCAAGCTTTAGAGATGCACAAATACCAAATTTCAAAAACACAATCGGTGCATCTCTACTAAACAAGGTTTTATTTTCACGTTTCTTTATTCAATTTCTGTTGGTAAGCAAACAATGTAGTTAGGTTTACACTGGTGTTAAAATGAAACTGACTTTATGTAATGCTACAACTACATTGCTAAGAATGTGAACTTATTGCTTATATCATTTTCAGGTTTTAAATATACAGCTCTGGAAAAAATTAAGAGACCACTGCATATTTTTTGTTATTTTGACCAGTTGTTGCTTTTGGCAAATAAATGCTCTAAATTACAATATTTTTATTTGGAATTTGGGAAAAATGTCAGTAGTTTATAGAATAAAACAAAAATGTTAATTTTACCCAAACACATACCTATAAATAGTAAACGCAGAGAAACTGATAATTTTGCAGTGGTCTCTTAATTTTTTCCAGAGCTGTATATTAAAGTAGGGTTGCAACAACTAATCGATAAAATCGATAATGAAAATTAATCGACAACAATTGTCATTATCGATTAGTCGGGTCTGCCCACAGTGCACGCAAAACTTCCGCCAGTCTTGTCAAATTACAGCGCTGAATAACGCATTTCGATGGACAAAATGCATTTAAAAATAGTGGAGGAAACAGAATGAGGCTGCTGCGGGAAAGGTACATGATCCAAACTGCCCAAAACATGAGAACTCTTTATTTTAAACTTCAAGTGAATGCATAAGCTCTGTGTTTAACAAGGCTTGCTGTGTCAGGCGCTTGACAGATGCGTGCGCATCCTTACCGCAAAACGTTCATTCTACGGCTATATCCTTATCAGTAAATGTTTCAAATTTATGCGAGCATTTCCATTTTGTATAAAGGTTTGTCCTTACAGTCTGCGTTAAACTTAAGACTTTACGTTACTGAATGAGCGCCGGCAAACACTCGTGTCAGACAGACGGAACGCAGTAGAGTTGTTGAAAGTTAACAACTCTAACAGCAGGTGATTGAATAAATGTAAGAATTTTCTATTATTTACACAGGATAAAGAAATGACAGTAAGAGGTTATGTGTGTGTTCCTGCTGAACATTTCTCTTGCCTGTTGGTTAATACTGAGTGTGTTTTTGATTTTCTTCATTATCTTTATTATTATCTTAATTTTTAAAGTAGACATTTAAACTATATTCACTATATACATTGCTTAAATTTATTAATTTATTAGGTACTGGTGATTATCAAAATCATTTTTAAGTTTCTGTAATGGTTAATCCACCAGTATGTGTAAGCATTTTAGTCACAGTAGTATTTCTAACGCTAAAATATAAATATTATTGTCATGAATTTTCGAATTTACTGTTTAACAAGCAAGACAGAAAAAAATAGTAAAGCACTTTTTCAGATGCCCAATTACAGTCAATAACAACAGAGACTGTGGAAAAGTACCTATAAATCAATGCCAGCAAGAATGCAAGTCATTATCAAAGCCAAAGGAGGCCAAACAAAATATAAAGTGTTTTGGACATTATGTGTGAATAATGACTTTTTGTCAGATTTGTATTCTCTTTTCTGTGACAGGTAGTCTAAGAAATTAAGCACTGTATGTTTTCAATTGGCACGTTTGTTTGAAGGACATTGGACAGGATGTGCCAATTATTATGGATAATTATTTTTGTCAAAATAATAATAAAAAAGAAAATCAGGATTTTTATCCGATTAATCAAAAGAAAAAAATAATCGGCCAACTAATATTTAAATAAATTATCCCATTAATTTTTGAATGCTGCTGTATGTCATGTTTTATACTCAGTTATACAACTTATATTGCAGTTATTTTGTATTGAATGAAAATGTGCCATCAGCTGTCACCTTAATAAACCTGATTCATTCAAAAAGACTTGGTTTTCCTGCCAGCCCTGATTTAATCATATCAGGACTCACCCAGTCCGATGATGCCCAACGTTTCCCCGCGAATACGCGCAGCGCCTCCGGCGACCTCTCGAATCTGCTCCACACTGGAGGCACGGGTGCCTTCACGCAGAGCCTGATGCATCCAGGTGACGCGACGGTACAGATTTAGAATTAGACACATGGCAGTGTCTGCTGTCTCCTCCACAGATGCGGCTGGCACGTTACACACTGCTATACCTGTTTAAAACAGATTTAGTTTAAACGATCAGTCCGACTAAAACTTATTCAATCAAAACATGATCATTTCACAACAGGGAGAGGAAAAAAAAAAAAACAACAACTCACCCAACTCTGCTGCAGCTTTTATATCAACATTGTCAAATCCACTGCCAATCCTCACGATGACCCGAAGACCTTTGAATTTGTCCAGGTCGTCTCGCGAGAGCGTAATGGTGTGATAGAGCAAAGCACCAACAGCCTCATTTAGGACCTGCAGCAGAACAAAAACCCATGAAACTGACTAAATAAAAGCCTTGGATATGGGCACAGCCTGTGACATTACCTTTTCATGGATCTCTTGGGTGGACTGGGCATCACAGAAGGCCACAGTGGCCACGTCCTTCAGGATGGGCATCTCCACAGTACAGTCCCGCCCATCCAGCAGTGCCACCAGAGGACGAGGGTGCATGGGCCCATTGAGGATGGGTGGTCGAATACCTGCAGGACACCAAAGATCACCTTAATCATTGCTTTCACGTAACGGAAACTCAAATTGTTAATCAAGTGACCACAGTTCTCATCACAAACACCACGTGTCCTTCACATGAACCTACAAGCAAACATTTTAAAATCATTACAGTAAAGCAGGGCCAATGTGAACAAACACCAAAGCTTATGGATACTAGTCATGTTAATAAACAACAGCAGCATCTGCCATCGTTTGCAACAATAACTTCAACGTTCATTACATCAGATTAGCAGATTAAGCAGCATTAAATAAATCCATCCTGTAAGAACATCCTTAAATGCATTATGAGAGGCAAAACCAAATATTCAAGCCTTTCAAGACTATCAGCATTTCTTTAACCAAACAGATGATGGATGATTTACGTCAACAAACGTCCATATCAAATGACACCTAACTATTAGAAAGCTAGAAAAGCATTTCATAATATTTTGAACGCTAGTGGCCTGATAAATTCCAGGAAACTATTTTATGATTATCACTATTATGAGGCAAGACAACAGCTAACAACTCCAGGGTCCAACCCAACCCCCCCAACCTCACAAACGAAAGTGTGAGCAGGGGACAGAGGGAGGGAAGGAGATGAGGAAAGGGGGCAGGGAGTCTTCACATGACTCATTATGACCTACATTCAGCAGACTGGAAGCTAAATTATCTTTGTCTCCATACTGCTAAATCACTAACTACTTCAGGCCTAATACATCAAAGATTGAAATCTCTAAATATAATAGCAAAAAAGAAAAAAAAAAAAAATTTTTTTTTGGTGTTTAACAGTTTGCACAATAAAGCCTGCACGGAGCCATCCACATGCATATGAACATTTTTAGATGTTGCATCATAACCTATTTGCATGAGAGTTGAAGTGATCAACCCACTTTTACACCCCAAAATGAAAACTGTCATTTACACACCCTCACATCGTTGCCAAGTTTCTTTTTCTGTGGTACAAAGAAAATAATTTGAAGAATGCTGGTAACCAAACTGTTTGGTCACCATTGACTTTTATTGTTTGGACAAAAACAAAAAATAAATAAATTGAGAAATGTCTTTTGTGATCCATAGAAAAATTTAACACATACATGTATGCATGTAATTTTCTTTTATCGGTGAACTAACTCTTTAAGGTTTGAAATGGTTTAAATTTTGAGAGCTCTGCATTCTATCCCATTACACTCCATCTAGCTGTAGTTTTGTACAAGCAGTTTTGCACATCCCTATTTGGAGAAGTGATTTCGCTAATGTTATCATCAAGGTTTAAAAGTTATTTATCAATCAACAGTAAGTATATTCAAAGTAACTGTTACAATATAAATGGTAAAATATAGGGCTGTCTCGATTCCTTGAACTGGGAAAAAACAAACAAAAAAAACAACAACCGTCGACTGCAATTTACCCGTGTCAATAAACTGGAAAAATACCGGAAGTGGCGCATTACCTGGATGAGTACTCATGAACCACGCTAATAGACCATTTCCTAAAGCTACACGATACATTAAAACCATTTAAAAATCATACAATAGCATAGTACTATTATGAATTCATAAAGGCTGCGATTCAATTAAATAAATGTATACGCCCTGCGTTTTTAATATATATGTACTTTATTTATTTGCATGTGTGTAAGTTACTTGAGTCTCAGGAAGTATCCGTTCACAGCTCCTCGGATATGGGCACTTATTTACATGCGTGGAGCATGTCTCGTATGTATTTTAAGTCATTTTAAAGGCTATAGTTCAGTTAGGTCTATTTTTATTAGCACAAATTTTGTTGGCACTTTATTTTACAGTTCTGTTCCACGTGTACATACTATGTACTTTTTATAGTTATTACAATAACTGGGTAATAACCAGGTACTAACCCTACCCCTAAAACTAACCTTAACCCATGTAGTTACCTTAAATTAACCACTACTTTCTTAGTTAGGTACACAGCAAGTACACGTAATTTAAAGTGTAACCAAAAATTTAAACAATTAATTGATTAAATATTGAAATAAATCGGCCGATTACCAGATTACCAAGATAATCGTTAGTGACAGCCCTACTAAAACACATTTCAAGCAGTTACGCTTTAAATGAGATGTTTTTAATGACAACTTCTTGCAGTGAGTTTTAGTGTGATAATTTAAAGATCTCTTTTGAAACAAGAAAGTTGTGCAATAACTTCATAGTTATTTGGCACATTAATTAGCTACCCATCAATTAATTACCCAACTGAAGGTCTGAGCTTACCTTCGCATATTTTATCAAGTGTCTAGTGGTCCATTTTGGATACATGTAGATTTCACATGCCTAGTTAGACCCTGTCACTTACAGATACACCTCTGCACATGTAAACACTTTTTTAGATTGAATTGTGAGGTGCAGACATGCTACGGGATGTCATGGTGAACACAAAGAGGAGGTATACAATACAAAGATGCTGTAACAATGCAATACAGCATCATTACAAGGCAAAATGCCAAATTAAAGAGGATTGGTCATACAGACTAAACAGTCATTAAACTTGAGATTCAAACAGCCATAACAAAGCAGAGCTGCATTTATTGCATATGCGGCACATGACAGAGACAGTCTTAAAGGATTAGTTCACTTCAGAATTAAAATTTCCTAATAATTTACTGACCCCCATGTCATCCAAGATGTTTGTCTGTCTTTCTTCAGTCGAAAAGAAATATTTGAGGAAAATATTCCAGGATTTCTCCCCATATAGTGGACTTCAGTTGAAGGTTCAAATTACAGGTTCAATGCATCTTCAAAGGGCTCTACAAGATCCCAGACGAGGAATAAGGGTCTTATCTAGCAAAATGATCTTTCATTTTCTAAAAAAAATTTTAAAAAAAAATAAATAAATAAAAAAAGATTTATATAATTTCACCAGAAATGCTGGCCTTGCACTGCTCTTCGATGTGCCACGCATTACATAATCATGTTGGAAAGGTCATGCATGACATATGCTGAAGTACTACAGTAGGGCGAAAAACATCTCAATTTCTCATCCAACTTCAAAGTAGTCCAAAATCGTTGTTTTACCTTTTTTGGTCAAAGCCATTTGACTTAGTTTTTGCATGTTCGCTTTGTAAACACTTGTTCAGTACTTCGTCCAACAGCAGCTCTGCGATACATCACACATTACATAATCACGTTGGAAAGGTCTATATAAATTTTTATTTATTTATTTTTTCAGAAAATGGCCGATCATTTCACTAGGTAATTCCTCGGCTGGGTTCCTGTAGAACCCTTTGAAGCTGCATTGAAACTGCCATTTTGACCTTCAACCCTTTGGTAGACGTTGAATGATAATGGCAAAAAATCTTGAAATATTTTCCTCAAAAACGAAAAGAAATTAAGACAGACATCTTGGATGAGGATGGGGGTGAGTAAATTATCAGGAAATTTTAATTCTGAAGTGAACTAATCCTTTAAAAGCAAATATTTTAGTACACAGTCACAATTAAATGTAAAAAAGGAGCAGTGATGTCATTTCTGTTCACAGTTCACAGCACTTTTTTTTTTTTTTTTTTTTTAAATTAGCAGGGTAAAAAGCTGACATCAGACAATGAGGAATTTCTGCCTGTTACAGCCAAACGCAGAACAACTACAGGAAGGACATTTCTGAGCAAACGCAAAAACAAATCCAGCCTGGGACGAATTTCCGAAACGTAGAGTTCTTAGGAAGAGACAGGAAAGGATGCAAGAGGAGAACTTAATTGATCTGTATCATCACATTCCCATCATGCATCAGGATGTTCTGTGTACCACGATCATTAAACTGCATTACATAACGAACAGTGTGACAAATGGCAAAATTCATTGCGGCATCGCCAAATCTGCCCATTTTAAGAGGAATTAAGAGATGCAGTTCAGGGAATGCACTGCCAGAAGTATCGAAAAACAAGGTGTGAGATTTTGCTCGTCATAATTATGATCTCATTATCACACATGCCCAAGAACAGCTGTGGGGGAAAAGGGTGTTAAACCGTTCATCCAACTCACAAACCCTGAAACCTATTACTACTGAACGATGCTTGTGTAAAATCGAATCTGGTGGCAATCCGAACAGCCATGCAACATTCTATGATTTTAATACCCAACGCCCCCCTTCCATCATTGACAGGTGTTGCTGCACTGGCGGCTGAGATGGGGGTGGGGTAAGACGCCTTCGTGACGTTCACCAACACATACTCATGCTATCACACTCCTGTGCGCAGCTAATGATTAAGGAGAGTGCCATAACGAGACCTTAAAGACAAATATTTGCATTCTTTCCCTCCAAATCAATGCTTCTGCGTGATGGCAGTACAGAGCGTGAGCAGAATAAACATAACATAAAAAACAAGCAAGATGTAGAAAAGAACAAAATGGCTGAGCGGCAAAATTCATAGTCCGCGGTGCTCTCGCAAGGAACAATGTAAACACTTATTGCTGTAGGGTCACTGGGAGAACGGCGCTGAGAGCACAGATGCCGTGCGTTGAGTCTGCGCCAGGATGCATGAGAAAGAGAGGGCCGCAATACAAGCATGGCCATGCAAACAATGCCATTCATTCAGTGCTCATTTCTCCTCTACTTCACCCCCCTCCCAAACCTTCTCTCGCTCTCCCTCCCTCGCCATTTCACCCCCCACATGGTCCTCACACGCACACACGGTCTCAAGGAGAGGGGGGGAAGGGTGGGTGGATGATAATACAGCTGCACCACACCCTGCCTCCTGCTTGGCCAACACACACACACACACACACTTGCTCAAGCTGCAAGGACATGCACTATAAGCGGCAAAAAGGAAAATTACGCCCGCTGCTGACACCACACCCATGTGAATTACTCGCACTGCATCTTCAAAGCGACTCACACACACATACACGTAACACCAAACAGGTACACGTAGGTCCAAACCTTGCATCATGAAATCCACGCGCCTGTCTTCTCTCCCCTCCTCTCCTTCTATCGCTCTCTCTCCACCCTTTACAATCAGTGTCAGGCTGTTTTTGCCTGGCAGACACCCATCTCCCATGTCATCCACACTGGCCCCTCCCCCACGGCGACGGTCCAATCAGAGGCCTGGACTTTGAGTGCTGGCCAACCAGCACAAACCTCCACGGCATTGACAAGCAGCACTAGAGGCAGTTAGGCAGTTGTTGTTTTTTAAAGAGACAGAGTCTTGTTCTGCTCACATCTACATGACCTCGCTCTTCCAAAGAAACGCCTCCGTTATCCTCTTCACCCGCCCCCTAGCTCTCTCTTTTGCTGTCACTTGGATAAATATCACTGCCATCTGCAGCTGTAGACATAAAACTGGGCTTAAATATCAGGAAAATGATCAGAGGAGATATTTTCAAAAATCGCACTGCCTGAGCTCATGACATTAATAATTTTCTAATAGGATTTTATCTGCAAACAAAAATTGCTTTGCTTAATAATAAAATAAATAGTTTGATCCAAGGCAACTGCCAGTTACAATCTCTATGTAAATTGCATAATGGCAAAAGACACTTTCCCTATTTGAATTAGCATTTAAACCAGTCACAATTAAGGGTGTAACGGAAATCACGGTTCGGTACAGCGAGTGGGAGAAAACTAAACAGAAAATTGCTTTTTTTAATGAAACTATTGTTTATTTTGAACAATTGTGTCAGTGTTAAATTGAATTATAATTAATTTACTTGAAGATTTAAAAAAAACTTAGCTAATGCTGTAAACTATATAACGTGCCCTTATTTACACATTACTATAATATTAATGGTTACAAATTACAATTACAACCAGAGCCCAAATTATCATTGAATGTTAATAATTAACACTGAAACAAAAAAGAAAAACATGTAAATTGCACATAAGGCAGGTTTTGCATTAACTTCAAAATCTAATTATAAAGTTACTTTTCGACTCAAATTCATTTACACAGTGGCTGTCATAACTTCTTTTCATGGCAAATTTATTTAAACATACATTAAGACATTACTAACAGGTAAATACAATGAATATACACTAATTTAGAGCATATATTTAGTGAAATGCTCCCCAATAGAGTTCATTTCAATAGTCAAGTAATAATACTGTCGACACTAAATGCCTGAGGTAAATGAAATGCTATGTGAGATATTATTCTCAAGCCGTTTTAATGATAACTTTCCGTTGAGAGATTACATGTAAACATATCCATTGATCGGCTTTTCTTCTGCACTTTTCACAGGAAGCAAAGAGCGTTGCATTGCCGAGCACACCCCCTTCTGGATTGGAGTGTGGATTGCCTGTGACTGACTGTATTTGTCAAGTAGAGATGTTCCGATACCGATTCCGATACCTGAGCTCAGAGTACCGGCTGATACCAAGTACCGATCCGATACCTGGGTGTGAATCTGTATATAAAGCTGTATATACAACTAGTCCTGTATGAATTGAAAGAATTATTTTATGGTGTGCTTCAGACTTATCCCTTAATAAATCATGAACACATTCATACAGTGAACTAGAGTATTTTTATTATCCGACATACATTTGTCAGTAATATTTATTTTTACTTAAGTGAAAAAGAACTTCAAATACAGACACAAATCTAACACTTAATATAACGATTGAGCTATGGATGTGCCGGATGCCTTGTTATCTTGCAGCACTGCGCTTTGAAGAGTAAAAGATGACGGCGTCTCTGTGTCCACATTGTGCTGTCAAACTTAGTAAAGACGTGTCGCAGTTCGAAATGTTGGTATTAAATCTGATTGTTTGCACATCTTTTAGCTTACATGAAATGTGTTCATGCACTGTCTCACATAGTTTAGGGAAAGCTGTTTCAGAGATGTATTTGCGATCAGGCAAACTGTACCTGGCTGTCTTTTGAAAACGTTTCTCTTCATTTGAATGAAGCTTCCGAAGATTGTTGATTCCGGCTCGGCTCATCCTTCTCTGTCCAAGCCTTTCTGTAACCATCGTGTTTTTCGGGGTGACGCATCTTCAAATGCTTTAAGTTACTCGCGTTAAAGTTGCTAACACTTTTGCCACCCCTAAAAATTGCAGCATGGCATATGAGACACGTCGTTGTTTTGCTGGCTGGTTGGTCCAGTCTGTAATACTGCCAAACAGTGAACATACTGCTAGCACGTTTTCATTTCTTCTTCGCTGCTCTAAACAGTGGTTGCTTGTGGCAACACAACACAGCTTTCTGTGTTCGCATTCTGAACAGCGAAGAAGAATTGATTTCTGATTTGCTGCGTTAAGCAAAGCTAGCGGGCGCAGCTAGCCGGCACAGCAAGGTCTTGTTTAAGAAAATGGTATCGGATCAGAATTTTTTGTGGTATTTCCGATACTAGTATCGGAATCGGAACAACCCTATTGTCAAGTGACTAGATGCACCGAACCGTGACATCCATGCCATGACGGTTCTGGATGACTACATGTACTGTTACACCCCTAGTCACTCAAGAGGCTGTGATATATGGTTCAAATTGTCATTACAAAGAGCACAATGTGACCTAATATTGGAAATCAAGAACCAGTTCTTATTCAGAACCAGTTCCATTTTTTCTTTTTCTTTTGTTCTGGAACGGCCAACATGGAATTCTTTCAAATTACTAAAGCATTGTTAACCGTGAAAAAAAAAAAAAAAAAAAAAAAAAAAAAAAAAAAGTAGGTGGACGTATACTAGGGCTCCACAATTAATCGAATTTCTAATTGTAATTACAATTACGGATGCCACAATTAAGTAATCGTTCAAAGGAACAATTACATTACTTTATTCTGTGTGCTTAAGATGTGCGTTTTTTTTTCTTTTTTTATACAGTATATCTTAATTGTTGTAATTTTAGTACAACATAATACCAGGCATATTTACTTTTTGGTAAATCAATGGATAGCTGACATTTGAGGCTTAATGCTATTTAAAAAAAGCAATAAAAGTTTTTCAGGAAGCGTGTTTTCAGCTCGTTTAATTTCATAAACTAATATGGCAAGCAGTTGCTTCAAACAATGGTATAAAACTATTCAAAACATCATTCAATGTAAATTGTGATAATCTGAATTAATAAATTACAATTACAATTTCAAAGGAATAATCGACAATTATGATTTCTGTCATAATCGTGCAGCCCTACCTTGTACTTTGTTCTATCCATCTGTAATTCACTGGATTTTGAGATGTAGTTGTTGCACTCAAAAGTAGAGGCAGATGAAAGTGAGCTTGCAGGAGCAAGTCCAAGCAAAATAATTATTAGAGAAGGCCTGCATATGTCACCATTCTGTCATTTGCACCGGAAGATCAATTTATGACATTGTGATCAAAACATATGCATGGAAGAATCGTTTATGATCACTAATATTCATTTAGAAAACAGAGTGAAATTTCATTCCATGCCGATTAAGTAAAAATCATATGGCCTGCAAAAAGATTATTTAATAAGTAACCTCCATGACATTTAGATCAACAGGAAGGTTCAAATAACAGGGCACGCAAATATAGGCCAAAACCTAAAATAAACAAACAAACAAATAAATAAATACTAATAAGCCATGTAGTGTAGCAAGAGGCTTCCCGAACTGTCTTATCAGTCAATTGCAAATTGATGCAGAATTGCATACAGAGTTCATCTAATAGTCATGCTTATCTTGATGTAATGCCAAATAGATTTTACGCATTCGATCACAACTGCGACCCATTAAACCCTGGGTCCACAAATTAGGATCTATTCAAATTTTAGCAAGCAGGTCTAACATCTACATTTTGTGTTGAGTTCCTCTTTGACGTTGAGCCAAAAACATGAAAGGGACTGCAATACACAGGACACGACTCATTGATATACAGGCTATATAACTCATTGATATAGTCGACCATCTGTTAACAAGAAGGATTCCACGTGATATTCATCCTTCGTCAACCTCAAATATGGCTTATCACTTGAAACAAGTCCGCTCGCTCTTAATATTAACCTAGATAAAGGTGTGCTATTGTTTGTGTGCAACTGGAGCGCACTTACTGCATGACATGGAGGTGCCGGTGCGATCACTTACTCCATTTTGAGTCATACAGATAAGAATAATCCAACATTCAAAACTGTAAATGGTTTGCTTTTATTTCTGTGAACTCACAACAACAAAACGTTGTGCTTTTGTAAAATAATGAAAGCAAACAAGATGCACTTTCTGCCGTCTCAGCCTCAAATGAACTTGAGCGCGTCACAGAAATTAACAGCATGTACTTGCCTCACAGACATGAGAAATATATCAATGGAAAGCTTGAAATGTCTACTTTTAAATGCATCAGTTCAAATCTAAAACAAATATTCTCAGATTATGTAATCTGTATGAAACGTGCATATAGGCATATACAAAAACCGAAAACACAGAAAACATAAGTTTATCAATAAATTTTTGAAATGTTTACAGCCTCCTGTTTTTTCATGCCACATTTTTAATCAATACATTTCCTGAAAGCGTTATGCGTGCGTTTGAGCACTGATGAGGCTATGTATTATATATGGGCGATAAAAGCCTCAATATAATTTACACGGTTTATCAACAAACGCACGAATAGTCGACTAATCGTTTAAATGAATGACTACAAGTCGACTAGAAAAATCTTTCGTCGAGGGCAGCCCTAATGTTCACCAAATCTAAAGAGAACAAGCGTTCCCTGGATTTGTGAATGTAGCAGAAAATGGACAGGAGTTTCAATCATTTAGTAGTAATGTGTTATTTAATAAAGTACACAGGCAATGTTTTTTTAATAACAGTAGTGCGAGTGTCTGAACTGCCTGTGTCGCCCTGCACAAACAGGAAGGAGAAAAGATAAGAGAACAGAGCTCAAACTGTCTTACAACAACACTACCTGGCACACAGACATGCCAAACATTTATGAAATAACCACATCGCCCATCCATTACTCTGTGTTTGTTAGTTCACATAGCACACTGACACTGACAGTGCCAGACGATTCACTCAAGGTTAACACAGACACACACAAACAATAAATGAATAAAAAAACACTTTTCTATAAACATTTGGAAAACTTAATATCACTTTTTGAAGTTCAGCTCAAGACATATAATGCAACGCTTTTCAGGCCTGCGTATCTTGTGTTGGATTTCAAGGATTAAAGTCAACATGAAATCAAAACTGACCCATAATCAGGGTATTATGTAAAGAATTCATCAGCTTACAAAATACCAAGTAGATAAAAACATTCTTTCATCAAAACCTAATAACTTGACTTAAAATTTAACCAACAGGTGTCCAACAGAACTGACTCATAACCCAATCAGTTACACTCCCATCCTAAATATATACAGATCACATTATGGATGTAAAGTTGGTGCAAACATTATTTCGTTGAATTTAAGAGCTTTAAAAGGTTGTAGAAAGTCAATAGGATGTTTGGTTGCATCTTCTCACCTTCACAGATGCGGTCCAGTCTCTGCCGCTTCACTTTGTGTTTGTCCATCAGAGCCATCGACTGGCAGTTCTTCAGTAAGACCAGCTACGGCCACAACGAGGGAGAGAGGGCACAGCACAGCGTTCAGTCCAGAAACCACCCAAATCCTTAAAATAGCTGTGAAGATTAATTTCATAGGTTAAGATTCAGACCAAAAGCGCACAACTTCCTAAACAATAAACATGTCATATACATTTCATCCAGTGTAAAATACTTCCACTGTGAAACTTTTCAAGAATAAACAGTGACATTTCTTCAACCACATAAATGACTGATGACTTAAATGGTGCAGGGAAATGTCAAATGAAACTACCCACCTGATGATGTCAAAGCCAATCAACTCCTCTGGTGACGTCACGGTCTTTATAATGGCAGCTGAAGGGGGAGGACATCAAACAAGCATTAGTTACGAACAAGGACAGAGTGTAGAGAGCTGGCATTTGTCTCATTACTTGAAATGAAAAATCATAAGAGAACCTAGTTATACATCATCTGACGCGTTTGAAAGAGGGAAAAACGCAGATTTCTCCACTAGCTTTAAATGAAGTGCCTTAAAGAGTACCGTTTAAACTAGCTTATTGAAGACTAGCTTATTTCACTGAACCATTTGATAAAGTATATATGCAGAACGAACGAACGAATAAATGAACGCCTGTTTAGACATTATTTAGCATGTATGTTTTGAGCGCTCAGTTGATGATAACTTCGTGATTGTTAACTTCAGTTTAATTTCGTTTAGTTATTTCTCTATCGTGATGCTTAATGAACAAACCTGTGACTGTGTAGAGTAGTTCAGGACAGAAAAAACTACAGAAGAGCACATAAATTAAGTGAAATATCCACAAATCCCGACAAGCGTCGTGTCGCCGCGTCTTGAGCGCTCTTCGGTCGCGAGACTGCAGAACTCTGCGCGCGGAGTCATTGAGCGCGAGACGAACGGCTGCGGTCTCAAACGGTCGCGTTTAGCGGAATAAACTTGCAGTTTCGGCGATTTTAACTTCTGCGTTGTAGTTTTGTCGCGTCGCTCGCTCTCTTGAAGTTCTTCAGTTAGCGTTGTGCTAGCTAATTAGCACATGCAGCAAGACACAATGCAAATGACTACACAATTAACCTCCTAACCCTGTAAACAAAACGCGTAGAGGAAAACTTAAGTGCGTATTTGTTTTTAATCGCTCTTATAACTGTATTAATCTCTGATAGCGCTCCTTCTCCGACTTTGAATACCCACACACTGATAAAGGCGCTTAGACTGGTTGCTAACTAAGCTACCAAACATTAAACAGTGCGAGAGATACAGTCATAATAACATGCTGCACTCTTACAGCGCACACAATCGAGTCTGATGTGAATAATGTGTCAAAGACAGTCCAGAGGCAGGGTAACGCACCCCACTCACCCGAAAAAGCGTCTCTCGAGGTTGATGTACGGGTCAGTGTGGTCACGGTAGGTGAATCAACTCTTCCCCGCTATCACTCGCCATGAAATCTGCACAGAAAAGGAAGTCGAGGCCGCACAGACAACGTGCTGTGGAAAGAGCGAGTATTCAGAGCAGAGACATGAGCGATGTACAGACGAGCGCCTTCTACAGGTCAGTCTGTGAGATTGCGGTGACCATCGAGTGGTATGCATACTTCATTTTCGTTTCTTCATTCGTCATGTTTTCTGCCACCGAATCAAAAAGGAAATTGCGACTTTTATTCGTGCAGTTCTGGAGAAAAACAAACTCAGAAGTGCGAGTGTCAAAATTGCGAGATGTTAACTTCTTTTTTTTTTTAGGAAGGAGAAAAAGGTTTTTTGAGGAAAAAGCTCAGAATTGTATATTGTCAACTCATAATTCTAAAACTGTTCTCTGCAATTGCAAGTTTATATCTCAAAATTCAGACCTTTTTTTCTCTTGCAATTCTAGAAGAAAAAAAAAAGAGAGAAACTCAGAATTCCAAGATAGAAGTCAAAACTGACAGATGTGAACTAAAAAAGGGCAGATGTGAGCTCGCAATTACAGATTTATAATTTGTAATTCTGTGGGAAAAAAAGGTCTAAAGTAGAATTATAAATTATAAATCCCAGAATTGTAATTGTGACATCAAAATTCAGACGTCAATTCATAGAAAACTCAGAATTCCAAATAAAACTCAAAATTGTGAAGGAAAAAGTCAGAATTGTGAGAAGTCGCAAATACATTTTTTTTTCTGTGGGGGAAACGAGCTTCCATAATATTTAGATTAATGGAGACGCATGAGGGGGAGCGGGGTAAGATGTGTCAGTGAGTAAGCCATCTCACGCCCTAAATTTGCATTATTTGTTACATGGCCATACATTTAGAAAGGGCCCTCATATACAGCTGGCTGTGAATATTTTTTTTTAAGCAGTTCATATTCAATTTATGTTGGTAAATTGTGTAAAACCATGAGTATTAACTTAGCCATGAATTATTAAATCAAGCATTTCCCCACAATGGTAGCTGTGGGGTAAAAATGTATTATCAGAAGCTTTAAGGTAAGATGTATCAGTGACTAAGCTATTAGTAAGCTTTGAATCAAGCAGGAAATACCATTACAAAATGTTGAAAAGTTACACAATTAAGGACAATCCACGGTCGTACACTTCCTAAGATCTAGAGGCTTCTGTTGAACACGCTGGGATGTCTTTCTCAGAGAATTCTTGCCACACATTAAGATGGTGTGAAAATGTCTAGTTAGAATAAACCAAAAACTTGCATAACCAAATTCATTTTAACTTGTAAATGAATTAGCATACCACTTAAACCCTGAATATTTCTGCTCCCAAGTTGACTAGATAGATAGAAGATAGATAAGATGGTAGATAGATTCTGATTGAGAACTACCTGTAGATGTAATGGATGATTCAGTTGTCTTGCATAACAAAATGACAGCAGTGTACAAGAATAATAATAGAAACACTGGAACTCTGGAGAACCTAAATCACACTTACTGTGCAGATGCAGATCTGTGTGGGCAGCAGCTTTTCTGAAGCCAAAGGCTATCCCAACCCCTTTCACATCATTAATACTAATATATTTTAGGTGTTTCTTTGTCTGTTGTCTCTACATCTTAGATTGTCACTTCCCCATGCACACAAAAACGTCATAACAGAGATCATTGTTGTGAAAGTGTTTGAGCAACATTTAATACTTATACTTTCATGTTATTATCATCCACCATACGTAAACTCATTGTATGCAATAGTGTTTTCAGTACTTTACCTTTATGCATTATCATAGTAATCAATATTCATAAATTATATTCACATTTTCATCTGTATCATTATACAATGAAGTTGAAGTTGACCTTTTATCACTCAAAAGACAGTGGAACCGAGAGGATATCATTCACATTTTCATGCCGTGTTCTTCGTTTTATCATCTCTTATGAATTGTTTCAGTCTTGACACACACTCTCTACAATTCCTCTTGCTATCCCATCTTTATTATTTTGGAAAAGAAATAGAGTGATGAATCTATAAGAAGAATAATTTAACATTGCAGAAAAAAACACAACCAATAAATTACTCCTTTAAACCCACATCTAGCATTGCCACCGTTACTTCTCTGTGAGAGACAGCTGTAGTATCCTCTCCAGCTCTTCCTCCTCTTCCCTCCTCTTCCTTTAGGGAACAAAAAGAGGAATGTTATTGGCTTATAAAAATGAATGGAAACAAACTCTTCTACATTTTTTTTTATGTATATATATATTAATTTGAATAGTTACTTTTTTTCTCTATTGAACACATGAGATGATCGCTCACATTAGGTTGCCACAGTGAAAATGTCAAGAACAAAACAAGATGTTAATGGTTTTGTAGTATAGATTCTCAGAGACTGATATATTGTATATTATGCTGAAAATGAAAAAAGGAAAGAAAGATAACCTAATAATTCTACTGCTATAGGGACAAAAATGTGTAGTAAATGTACCTGTCATGATCTATATAGTGCAACAAAACAAAAACCTACAACAAAATTGGATGAAAAATGCGTAGTAAATCTGCTTGTCGTAACAAAACGAAAAAAAAAAAAAACTAAATTTTCTCTTAGATGAAAAATCTGCAGTAAATGTTATTGTCATGTAATATACAGCACAAAACAAAACGTAATTTTCTCTTGCACGAAAAATGTGTAGTAAATGTGCATTATGTTGTATATAGCGCAACAAAACAAAAACCTAAAACAAAATTGGATGAAAAATGCGTAGTAAATCTGCTTGTCGTAACAAAGCGCAACAAAACGAAAAAAACAAAACTAAATTTTCTCTTAGATGAAAAATCTGCAGTAAATGTTATTGTCATGCAATATACAGCACAAAACAAAAATAAAACAAAATGTAATTTTCTCTTGCACGAAAAATGTGTAGTAAATGTGCTTGTCATGATCTATATAGTGCAACAAAACAAAAACCTACAACAAAATTGGATGAAAAATGCGTAGTAAATCTGCTTGTTGTAACAAAACGAAAAAAAAACAAAACTACATTTTCTCTTAGATGAAAAATCTGCAGTAAATGTTATTGTCATGTAATATACAGCACAAAACAAAAATAAAACAAAACGTAATTTTCACGAAAAATGTGTAGTAAATGTGCATCATGTTGTATATAGCGCAACAAACAAAAAATAAAAATTGTTTCTTGAATAGAAAACGTTTAGTAAATATTCTTGCCGTGATGTATAGAGCATACCGAAACAAAACATTATTTAAAAACTGTGTGTCAGGAGTCTATGATGCCTTGAAATCAGGTTTGGGAACAGATGGATTCTGTCATTCCTGCTCAATCATCATCATTCGTACCTGTCTAACTCCTCTTGTTCTCTGCATGAAAGCTCCATCGCGATGCGTAGCTGTTCATCAAAAGTGCTGGCCACAGCAAACGCTCCCGGCGCCCGAGGCTCGGCCAATGAGCTGTAACACGGAGGTGAGTTGAGGGCGGGATCAGATGGGGATAACGGCAGGCCAGGATCTGATTCTCCACTCTCTCCTCCAGCCAGTGACAAAGACAGAGATTCCTGAATCGCCCTATCAGAGACACAATCACATTTCAAAGCAGCTGAACAACTGATATGCACATCCTCACACTCAATCTACATACTGTTATTGATCCACACACGCACCTCTCGAGCTGAGAGTCCTCCTCATAAAGCGGAGGCTGAGAAACTGGACGAGTGTTAGTGAGAGCCTCCCATATGGTCACCTACAGAAACATAGGAAAAGAAAGAGAAATGAGGGAGTGGGAGGAAAGCAGTCGAGGGAATAATGAATAGCTGATGTCTGCTAATTGTTTAGTATTGACTAATCATCATTAATATTATGGCTTAATTGTGAAAAGTACTGATTTCTGCATCTAATTAGATCCGTTGCTGTCGCATTAACGACATGTTTGCAGCATTGAACACTGAAATTAATTACAAACATGTCTGCTGTACACATGAATGGTTTTTCAAATGAAATGAAATTAATAACGACAAACATCGTTTAGTATTTTAACCTTAATTACATGAATCAAAATAATAATATTGTCAGCTAAGAATAGATTGAATCTGTAGTTGCTTTCTCGGTTACAGAACAAAAAAATATCAGATGGTGGTTGAATAAGAGTTAATTTTGTAATGTCTTATAATGGCTGGTTTATGGTAACAACAACAACAACAAAAAAAAGGCTAATAAAAAGGTCAATAATATCTATAATTACTAATCATGGTATATTTCGTTTTTGCATGAAAGTAAAAGAGAAAAAAACATCCAGATAATTCTAAAATGTCACAAATTAAATAAAATAAAATTTCTCTTGGATGATAAACGTACCATGCTTTGTGCACAAAAAAAAGGTGTAGTAAATGTGCTTGTCATGCTGCATATAGTGCAACAGAAACACAAACACAGCTAAAATAAAATAAAATGTCTGTATTCTGCAATCTGCTGTATATTTTGCAGAGCAACATCAATTTATGAGCAACTTTACAGAAATGAACCTGAACCTCCAACTTTCTATTTACCCAAAAATAACAAATTGATCATTTATGTACCTGGTCACTCTCCGTTCCCGCATCCAGCAGGCTCTGCTGTATGGCGAACTGGAGTAAATTATCATCCTCATCTCTCATCGGTTCACTGCGGCCTGGTCCAAGAGTGGTGTATTCTGGGGGAGGCTCAAACACAGACGGGTCTATTTCACACTGCAGAGGGGGAGGTGTCTGACCTGAAACCAGCGAGTCAAGGGTGAATAACCAGCACAGTTACAGTCAAAGGAACTTTGGACCTGAACAGAAGAGATGCATACCAGGCTCTGTGGGTTCTTGTGGAGATAGAACAGTAACAGAACTGACCGGCTCATCACAGCCACAAAGATTGCTGAATGTCACTCGAGCATTCAACACGTGGAAGAGAGGAATTTCTAAGAGTAAGACATGATTAAAGTCAATTTAAAGTGCCCTGTTATGCTATTTTTGTTTTGTTTTGAACCTCCTACAACATGCATCCAAGGCTAAAAAAAAAACACTTTAATTTTCTCATAATGTACAGTGTGGCATCACCTCTTTTCTCACAGTGTCTGAACTGCTCTATAAAGGATTCAGTCTCTCTAAACCCCTTTTTTAGTCTGCTGTGATTGGTGTACTCTGCTCTGATTGGTCAGATGGTCCAGTCTGTTGTGATTTGTCGGCGAAACACATTACCGTATCTTAATTCCAGCTCTGGATCTTCCTCAGCACTTGATACGCAGTGATACGAACAGTAATGACGGCATTGTTTTTACCAAATTAATTCATCGTTTGGAATTGCATGCAAAGTGGATTTGCTTTCGCAGCACAGGAAACAGAGTCTTCTCAACATGCCAACAAAAAGTCTTTCAGGCCTCAGCTACAACAACAGTGCTTGAGAGTCAAAGTAGACGTTGTTTGTGGGCAGCCAATGAAGACCATAGTTAGGCATTATGCAAATAAATAATTCAAAAAGGAAGTAAGACTGGAAGTTCTGACGAGGCCGCTCAGAATCGGTTCTTTCTTTTGGTAGACAGTCACTCTATTTATCTGCACTTTGATCTTTGAAACTTTCAGAACTTTTCATTCACAAACAGCTATATTACACACTACATGAAAGGTAATACCTGAAAAAGCATAATGGGGCACTTTAAATTTGCACTGGCAACAATTTTTGGTGTATTTCTGAGTGATTTGGTGTATGGAGATATTCTTTGAGAAAATTTAAAATAAGGTATTAAAGACAAATGTAATGTGGAATAACAATAAGACAAAGAAAGTATATTAAGAAATCAAGTTGAATTTAAGATTATAAAATGGAGAGTCAGCAGGATGTGCCTTTTCTTCTCACCTATCTTTACAGGAAACCCAGGTGGTAGGCGTAGGGTGATGAAATCACGCAGCTTGGCAAAGTGGGCGTTAGATATGGCCATGAGGTCAATGATGGGCGTCACCTGCTCAGCCAGTGAAAGAGGATGAACTTCACTCAACCAGAGAGTGGCTTTAAACCTGAGAGAGACAGACAGAGGTACAACATATTCTTAATTCGCATACAAACACTGTTCAATCAAGGCACTTTGGAGTTGCCATAGAGACAGTACCTCTGCACTTTGCTGGTAAGCTCAACGGGCCGCCCAATATCTCTGCCATTCAGATTAAACTCTGCATCAAAGTACTCCTCCGCTGTAATAGCTGTTGGATTATGGGGACTAGCGCACTGAGAAACCTGACTCTAAAAACACAATATACAAATGAATCAGTGTTGTATCATTTCAATACAGTCACCAATATACTCTGTAAATAAGATATATACACTACCGTTCACAAGTTTGGGGACGGTAAGGTTTTTTTAATGTTTAATGTCTCTCATGATTAACAAGGCTGCATTTATTTTATCAAAAATACAGTAAAAACAGTAATAGTATGAAATATTATTACAATTTAAAAGAACTGTTTTCTATGTTAATATATTTAAAATGTAAAGTATTCCTGTGATGCAAAGCTGAATTTTCAGCATCATTACTTCCAGTCTTCAGTGTCACATGATCCTTCAAAAATCATTCTTATATTCTGATTTGCTGCTCAAGAAACTTGAATTATTATTATCAATGTTGGAAACAGTTGTGCTGCATTTTTTCAGGATTCTTTGATGAATATAAAGTTCAAAAGAACTGTATTTATTTGAACATTATATTATTGTAACATTATAAATGTCTTTACTGTGACTTTTGATCAGTTTATGCATACTTGCTGAATTAATTGAAGTATTAATTTCTTTAAAAAAAATTGTACTAACCCCAAATTTTTGGTTATTTTTTTAACGATCATAATCTTTTAATAATCATTTAACTATTAAATCATTTTTATTTGAATTATTTTGTAATTTACTTGCTAAATATATGATTAATTTATATTTTTTAAATAGTTTTTTTCTTTTTTTCCTCAATAATTGTTACAAAAAACTAAATATATTTGAAATATAAATAAAAAATAAAATGATATGCAAGAGATCGCTGATCACACTCACCCCAGTACTAGAGATGTGTTGCTCAGCAATACCGAGGAACGACTGTAGAGGAGTTCTAGATCCTGAAAGCACAGAGGAGGCTGAAGTGTGTAGAAGGTGGCCGTACAAAAGAAAAATACATTTCAAAAATGGTCTCATACTGTATATTTATTAATAAAATTGACTATTAGCACCATTTTTCTGTCTGTTTGGGTTCATGTACCTTTACTCCTAGACTTGTCCTGATCAGAAAGGTGTTCAGTCCGAGAACGTGTCACTAACTCCACATTAATGGCACTGTAAACCTACAATTATGTAATTATAAAAAGCAGTTATGAAAGCATTTCAGAGAAATGCTGTTGAAAATTTAAATCAACACCTAAACAAACAATTTTATGAATATTTGCTAGATGTCTGTGCTGAAAAAAATGTGTTTGTACATAGTCCTGACTGTGTAAACAGGACAAAAAACTAAGTGGAACAGACCAATCCACTGAGCACCAAAACACTCTTGTAGCCAATCAGCAGTAGGGGGCGTGTCCACCCATAAGAGGGAGTAGAGAGAGTGAGCAAGAGGGAGATTGTACAAAGACTGTACAAAGAGAGATGGCTGAGATATTACCAAAGAGGAAAAGGTCAGAGGAAAAGGTCAGAGGAATATAATTGGAAGAGGAAGTTTTACGATCAGGCTAGAGCTTTTAGGACCAGCGTAAATATTAAAAAAGCAGTCCAGATAAACAGATGCAGAGGTTGCATTGTTTCTGCTCGATACATGAGTGACATTGGTTTTTCCTATGTTTCACAGAACTAAAAAATGCTGTTGTTGTTGAATCACATCTGATTCATCCAAAATTGTTCAAGCTGTATGATGCGCCAGCTGCGCGATGAAGGGAGGAGTGTGTTTGGGTCTCTATTTCAAATATCAACAGTGTTTCTCAGAAATCGCTTACAGCACATTTAAATGCCTCTTAAAGTGAAATTAGACCCACCTTTGCTTCATATCCGCTCACAAACTCTGTCTTCTCTGAGCGCCATCCCCAAATCCCAGACTTATTTCTACAGTCGGGACAGAAGAGAGAATTCGGTGTGCGTTCCTTACAGACTTAAGAGTGATTCATATCTGTGGGAAATGCTCTTCCTGTACCTCTCAAAGGCAATGTTGCGTGTGTTGAGATGAGTGGACACTATAGGAGAGGTGAGTCTCTGGGCCGTGTTCTCCTGTGAGGGCAGCATGGCGGCGAGCAGTGAGGGAGTGTCACGTGGAGACAGAGACAGCGGTTCTGTATACACCACCTGCTTCTCGTGGTCCACCTCCATCACCATTGCCCCACTCTCTGCAAAACACACAAGCTACTTCAAACCCCTGAACTCTGCTTGTGCACCCTGCTTGAGTGTGTGTTGAAGAAAACTTAAGCGGTGTTATGTTTTCAACTTCATTTGTGTGTAATGTTGCATTACATGTTTGAGCATGAAAAACGTCTGCAAAGTTACAAAGCCCACTCCAAAGCAGAGATATTCTCTGTATCAATAAGCACTGTTTCTGAACTAGGGCTGTGACGATAAACCGATGCTTCTCAATTCGTGGATTGATTCTTAGGTTTTCCAAATGTGATTCTGAGCTCAGTTTTTAACAGCACATGGTGCTCTAGGCCAGTTTTTAACTGCACTCTCAAATGCTCACGAAGAAGAGCGCTCGTGTGTTCGGTAGAGTCTGAGAACGGACTCGCACCTCAGAATGCTTTTATGACGAATGCAAACACCCTTGTAATTCACATCAACCTTTTCGACCTTTATGAATAATTATTTTATAGAAGGTTCAAGTGGTGTGTGTAAGGAATTGAAAGCAAGCAAAGTACGGCTGTGTCTAAAGCATGCAGTGCCAGCTGCTGTTAAAATTTAAGCCCAGAATCAATTCGAGAGAGAATCGCGATGTATTCAGAAAATCTCAGAATCAATCCAGTATCATTTCTCGATTCGCCATGCATCGATTTATTTTCCCAGCTCTTTTCTAAACTCCCTGAAACATATCGATTGTAGTCTTGAGTTCATCCAGGAATGTCACGACAATCCTCATTTAAATAATTCCCACCCAAGGCATACGCGGAATAAAAGGGACGAGGCCTGGTTGAGTTGCGTTAGTAGTGTGTTGAAACTGGCGGTTATGATAAGGGGCATGACATTTCCGAAACACACTTGATGCGTTTGACCAATCACAACACACTGGTCCAGCCTACCAATCACGGGCCGTATTCACAAAACATTTTACTTTATCTTACCACTAAGAGCTCTCGTAAATAGCAGTAAAGGTTCTTAGCTAAGAGTTTGCTCTTAAAACCCATTCACAAAAATGCTGAGACAAACTTTTACTAAGGAATAGAGCAAAGTCTTAAGCTAAGAGAAAAGACGGGGGGACCTCATTGCTATGGATGATGTCATCATGCTTACTAAGAATGCCCACAGTGATTGGCTGATAGGCGAGGGGTCTCTATTAGTGATTTAATCATAGAAATGTTGTAGAACAAGGTTTCATGCTGCCATATTCAAATAAAGATTTTAAAATGTAGGGTAAGGTGCTTTTTTACATTCAAGCATGAAAAGCTATTCTAGTAAACCCCAAAAACAAAATCAAGACTTATATATGATGACATAGCCTTTTTAAAGACTCACCTCCACCTTTAAAGATGTAGCTGCGTCGGCCCTTAAGCCAGGTCATGTGCTCAAAGCCCAATAAAGTGGTGTCGACCCGCAAACATGAACCGCTTTTCCATACACGATACACGTCGCTTGGACAAACTTTGGACACTAGAGGAACTGAGCAATTGAAACAGAATGACAACTGACTGTCAGGAGCAATTGATCACAGGAGCTGTCCACGTCAGTGGTGCTGAAATGGTTAGGGTTGCAAACTGGGTTGTCAAAGGAGGGACAGAAGTTATCCAAGTTATCTTTGTGGGTCTTTCAGAACATTCAGAACAACTTACCCCAGCTAGTAAATTCCCATTTCATCTCCACATAGAAGTCGCGTGCCTGCAGAAAAAGACAACGTGCTGGAATGCTTTCTGAGAGAGGATATTAATTCAAAACAACATTACACCTGATAGTTTTATAAGAAACAGTCAAGTCAATTTTATTTGTATAGCGTATTTCACAATTTCAAAGCAGCTTTACAGAAAATCATGAGGTTAGTGGTTGTAGTATTTTAATGTCTTTTAGCGGGGCTATATTACAATTTGCGACAATATAGACAATCCTGCAGCCGCAATTTTCAATAAAGGACGGATTTACTTATAGTAGTTGTACAATTGTTATTAATTATTCATTTGTTAGTCAGTTTGAGTTATGTGTTGATACGAAGAATCAGGAAGCCTGTGGTTCCCCAGTGAATGGACATCAGTCAGGGTGTATGTGTGCATGCGCATCACCTGTCTGAGTTTGCTCAGTAGCTCAGGAATACCAGCCAGTCTCTCTGTGGCTCTTCTGAAGTCTCTGTACTGAAGGACCAGCTGCACCAGCTCAGGGTCTCCAGTGCTCACTGCTTCCTGCAAAACTGCACACATAATTCAACACTGCCATCACCACTGGCCTGTACCCATGAGATATACTAAAGATGCAAATGTTGGGAAAACTAGGAAAAGCAAAATGAAAATGATACACTAAATTATTTATATTGATACACTTAATTATTAATATTGACCTCTGTGTGGTTTCAGACCAGTGTTATTTTGTTTTTTCTGAGGAATAAAAACCAAGATGTTCTCCAGAATGCCATGACAGCTCTTTTCCATATAATGGAAGTGAATAAGGAATTAATTTTTTATTTTAATTTTAAATTATTTTTATTAATAAAAATTATTTTATCATTATAGGCAGCTGCACAGACCTGAAAGAAGTGCTCCCCCCCCCATTCTTCCATTTAAATAAAAAGCAACAATAATAATATTAGTTATAATATTTACAGTTTATAAAAATGCTCAAAAGCTGTTAAAATTTCAAAGTTCACTTTTGTTTATTTTATTTTTAATTTCATTTTCCTTTATTTATCCAGGTTAAAACTAATTTAGATATTACAATGCCAACCACAATACAATACAACACTATCTGAGATCACAGCAACAATTTACTGAGGGATAAAACACAGTCTTTTAAAAAACAACAAGCTTAAAGTGTTAGGTCACCCAAAAATGAAAATTCTGTCATTAATTACTCATCCTCATGTCATTCCACACCCGTTAGACCTTCGTTCATCTTCAGAACAGAAATTAAGATATTTTTGATGAAATCTGAGGGGTACATGACTCGTTCGTAGACAGCAATGTACTTTCAAGGTCCAGAAAGGTACTAAACACATCGTTAAAACAGTCAACGTGACTGCAGTGGTTCAACCTTAATTTTATGAAGCGACGAGAATACTTTTTGTGTGCAATAACAAAACAAAAATAGCGACTTTATATCTTCTCTTCTGTGTCATCTCATAAGCTGTTTACGTTCAGCGCTTCCATGTTTACATCAGAATGCCGGCTCAGTATTGGCCGGCTCCTGCGTCAGCATCACCCATGCGTTGTTTCATCATTTTGCAGACGCTTTTATCCAAAGCAACTTACAAGGGGAGCAGCGTTGTGCTGCTCATGTGTGCAACTTTGCCCAAAACTGAGCCGGCATTCAGACGTAAACACGGAAGCCTTCGCCGTACTGCGTCAACTGCGTAAGGATAATGACAGGGAAGAGAAGAGATTATTTTTTTTAAATTAAGAGGTTATTTTTGTTTTGCTTTTGTGCAAAAAAGTATTCTCATCACTTCATAAGATTAAGGTTGAACCAGTTCAGTCACATTGACGGTTTTAACGATGTCTTTAGTACCGTTCTGGACCTTGAAATTGTTGATTAAATCACCGTCTACAAACGAGTCACAAACGAGTCACATACCTCTCGGATTTCATCAAAAATATCTTAACTTGTGTTCCGAAGACAAACGAAGGTCTTAAATGTGTGGAACGACATGAGGATGAGTAATTAATGACAGAGTTTTCATTTTTGGGTGAATTAATTTAAAATAATTCACGACGGAAGCATGGACAACTGTAAAATATTTTCTTGATTATTTCAAGAAACAGAAGCATTGTATTTAAAATCTTTTTTCCAAGCTCTGTTCAGACTCGAGGGATATTGAGATTAAACAGGCCATTTGAGCAAAGATTATAGTGTACATCTTTACTGGATAAACTGAGAGACAAATGAGTTAAATCACTATATAATAATAAAAAGTACCAATTTAAACTTCCCCGCTTAACCAGAGGTGGTAACTGGGCCGTGTCATAACAAACCATCATGTTTTTGATAACTATAACCAGTTATAAAACGTGAAGCACTGAGAAAGACAATGTCTAGAAGGCTACTGGAGCATTAAAGCAGACCTTATGATAGTCCGATAGTGCAAAAGAGGTCTTTCTCACCCTAAAAGAGAATAAAAGTCCTATTTCTGAAGTAAAACCCTAAATTAAGTTTAGAAATTAAAACTTAATTGACTATCAAATAAAACACCAAATAGCTTTTGTTTGTTTCTCATAATGTGATTTTCGGTCAATTGTATTGAAGGCCAATCTGATTCCAAGATTTTAACATTTTTTTCTCCATTTATTTTCATTGACGGAAAAGTCCACACTTCTGTTCCACAGAGGAAATTAATACAGCCTTATTTGGGGTTGAAGTATTTCACGAAATGGTTCGTACCCGTCCATCCCTGTGTGTTGTTGTGTGTGGGATCGGCGTTGTGTCTCAGTAAGACGCGCGTGGACTCCAGGTGCCCGAGACACACGGACAGCTCGAGCGGCGTGCGCCCGCGCGGATCCAGCCGCTCCATGTCATACTGTAAAGAATAATAAAACCGGATTAACTCAGGCGAAAGCCCATGATTTTAAAATAATAAATAGCATAAACTACTCCATGCACCTGCTTTTTCTGAAGCTCCCTGTCCAGTTCTTGATATTGATTGTTCCACACCAGATAATGTAAAGGAAACGCCTCTTCAGCCATTTCAGGGATGTTGGATTTAAGTTTTCAGTTCTCTCTGGTTTATTTCACGAAGTTAAAATGTATTTTTTGGTCGCCGAATAACGTTAGGTTTTTAGGAAAATGTTTTTCGGGCAGCGGCCACCTTTGCATCTAAACAAATAGATACACGAGATTTTATTTACGAGCCGTTCGTGTCATTTGATAAGATTGTGTCGTTTAATCCGCTGTGTGAATTCATTCCCTCAGGACTCCAGACGTCTCATTTACCGGCCTGATTCGTTTGTTATTTTTGCTGTAAATCCCTACGTTTGCTTAAAATATCCACTGACAGGCAAGCAAACAGCTGCTTAGCTAGCGAAGCTAAGTCAAAATATTTGCAAGTCTTTATAAAATATCCTTTTTCAAGACTAAAACGATTTTAAATTGATCGGTAAAAACGAGCGGCGATCCGTTAAATGAGGTAAAATCGAGAGCATGGATGAGTTGGAGGTTTATTTGCAGTAAAGCATCCTTGAGTTAGCAGATAGCTTCCCATCAGCCTCATCATCAGGCTAGTGCTGGTGGAGCTCGCTGACACATGATGTTCTCACTGTCCGCTGATAGACACAATTACTTAGTTCCATTATATTCCTGTCGGGCTGTAATGTCCTGGTGGGAAAGTGCAGATAAAACAGCGCAGACTGCAAGCGGAGGCCTATTTTCCTCCCATGTCCACATGAAAAACGCATCGGATGCAGGCTTGGCTGTGTTGATACCCTCCTCATGCGCCTTCTGCATGGAGGCTGAACGCAACTCATCTGGGATCAGACAGCAGCATGCACAGGACTTATAAACTAACCTGAGATCAGATGACATCACAATCTATATGAGCTAGCATCATATACACACTTTTGTAATTAATCAGACCACAAATTAAGCTTGAGGTGCTGTCTGATCTGTGATTAATCGATCCGAAACAGATATTTATCTGAAAACAAATAACACTAGATGGATTTGGCAAATTCATAAATCATTCTGAGATCAGGCAGATTTATATATTCAGTACAATGCCAACTTGAGACAAGCTACAATGGTTGGTGGCTGAATTTATAAACTCATTTGGAGATCAGACAGCATCATGCACACAACTTTGATATTTATCAGAGACCAAATAACATCAGTCAACCATGTGGTGAATTCATAAACTTCAGACAGGATCATGTGCTGAATTTATACAGTGATCTGAGATCAGACACTATCGTGGTTTGAATGTATGAAGTCATTTAGGACCAGACAAAAATCAAAACGTCATGATGCCGTTTTTATAAACTCCATGAGATCAGATTGGGATGTACATAAACCCTTAACCTATCGGCATCAGACTGTGATGATCTTAAACGCCACTGAACAAATTCATTTATATCCGCTACTTAAGTCGACTAGAAACCAATAACACCATATTTAATCGGTTAACTAAGAGAATTTAACAATTTCAGATGTCAACATTTTCACTTATTCAAATCAATTCAAGCTCATATTTTATATTTCTTTTTTTATTTTCTTGAAAAAGAAAAAAAAAAGTGAAAAAGTTTCTCAAAATAATTATAATGCTACAGATTTCTGTCTTACTACAGGAGAGGAAAACATTTACACAAGGGTGCTTATATATTTATATATCTCTATACTCTCAGGTATTAAGGAGGGAGAGGAATTAAGAACAAAAAGGTATTCCTCAAGTAAAATGACATTTAAAGTAAGAGGATGAGTGAAAAGGAAATGAAATACAATGCTAACCTCCACACTACTAAGGATAAATGAATTTGTGTCTAGGTGACAATGGATCAGAGTAGAATCAAAGGTTTTAAAGCAGACAGTAATCTGCTCTAAAACAGAAAACAAACTGTAGAGGAATAGCACCTGTTGATCTCTTTAATATAAGAGCCCATGGCATGACAGGCCTGAGAACCGATCTGATTGCCAATTGCAGTGTTTGTGTATCCACAGAACAAAGGGAAATAGTTAACTACAAAAGTATACTCATCACCCAGATCCATTTATACATTAGCCCCACCCTGGATGCTTTGAGCTCCTCCCTCCTAAGCTGCTATACATGAAACCTGTTCCTCTGTCAAACAGAGAACCTCGCCGCAGACCTGCAGAACCCATCACACACACACATACGGATTCTGCGTTCCTTCTCAGTCACACAAATATTCACAAAGTCTCTCTCTCTCTCCCTGAGAAGGGCAGCTTTTACGATATCCTCTGGATGAGCTTGTCATCTGATAGGCAGTAGAGGGCATTGACAGACAGCTCCGAGATAAAGCTTTCGCACGCTTGCCGCGAGACCCCTTTGCAGCCGCGAAGGTCCAGTATGGACAGACAGGATAAACGGCGCAGGTATACCAGACATCGGTCTGTCAGGCGGCTGCAACCTGAAGACGACATCAAACGGAAGAATTTATTTTTGCTGAACATGTCGCCAAGTTGGGAGCTATAAGCAGGTTGGTGCGTACTTGCTTACCTGCCAAGTTGAGGTGTGCGAGTGTGTTGCGTGTGGAGGAGCCAACTGCGCTGAGGAGGTTGAGAGCACCATCTGTGATGGGACAATGCGAGAGCTCCAGGCGTGTGAGCAGAGGCATGTGTCTGATGATCAGCCTGAGCGTGGCTTCAGTCACCTCCAGACCGCACAGCCACAAGCACTGCATGTTCTTCATCTGGGAACGGTTATCGCTGCCTACAGACACACAGATGATATATATTACACACCCCTACTTATGTCTTAGGAGCTGTTGACATGACACGTTTTTAACTAAAAAAATGAATTTTTATGCATTTTGGCCACTTATTCTCACAGCGTTTTGGGGGCCTGAAAACACAAACTTTTAAAAAACTGGTTTCAAAGTGCAAGTTACCATTATCATCTCTGTGTAAACATCAAAAATGTTAATTTGTGAAAATGGTGCCTACATATGTGCCTTAGGCATTCAGTCAACAGGCGAAAAGTGTTTCTTTACAAAGTGACATCGCCAACTACTGGCCTGGCATGAATAATACAGCGTTTTCTTAGTCGTTTTCATGAATCCGTGTGGACAGGGATCGTTTTGGCAATGTTGTTGTCTGTATGTCCTGGCTCACAGACCTTTCCCGATCCCAAACCCCTTTTTTTCTCCCACTTTGCTTTCTGTCCCATCATAAAGGCAAAAATAAATCTTAAAAAAAGCAAACTTATCCGGCGATGTCATGTAAATGTACCCAAGATAATAGCGTAATTCTTGTTTTAAATGTGCAAGCTTCCATCGAGTATGCTTTGAGAGCACAGTGTTTCACTGCATGCTGTAGCCTATTTTAATTCAGTTAAATTACCCCCAAATTCAATATATAAGGGGCTATTTTCCCAATGAGCTCAAGAATGATAAATAAATAAATTTATATATAAAATTTATATTTATTAATCATTCTTGAGCTATATTATATATATATATATACAGCTCTGGAAAAAATTAAGAGACCACTGCATATTTTTTGTTATTTTGACCAGTTGTTGCTTTTGGCAAATAAATGCTCTAAATTACAATATTTTTATTTGGAATTTGGGAAAAATGTCAGTAGTTTATAGAATAAAACAAAAATGATAATTTTACCCAAACACATACCTATAAATAGTAAACGCAGAGAAACTGATAATTGTGCAGTGGTCTCTTAATTTTTTCCAGAGCTGTATATATGTATGCAATATTACATGAGCGCAGTTTTTTCCTAAATATCAGTATGACTGCAATTGTCAAGTTAACATTGCGAGTTACATTTTATGCACAATTTTGTCAGTATTTTGTTTTTGTTTTGTCAAACAATTACAAATTAATTCACTGCTGATCTGTTTTGCATCTCTAAGAACCACAGCGGTTTCATTACTGAATTAATCCACGTTCTGAACTAATCAGTTTAATCAATTAAATGACTGAACGAATTAGCAATTTGAAAGAATCTTATGAATGAATGACAAAGACTCAACTCATTAAGTAAGTGGCTTGCTGCCACTTAAAAGGCAGTTTAAGTTTCATACTTAAACTACTGGTTTATTCTTTAAAAACTAATTCATCATTAAATATTCAATTAAAAAAGATGCATTGTAAATACATACAAGCCACCTCTGAGTTGCATTAAATCATCTGTAAATACATTCAAATGCATCTTCACATGCAAATGCCTCTTCACATGTAGTGCAAAGATGGGTTGTTGATGATGATGATGATCTCATTTGATTGGCAATATGTCTTATTCATGGAATGTAACAATAACAAAAGATAAATACTACTTAGGTCAGAAAAAAATACCCTCATTAATGTATTCTATTAAAATCAGTTTAGGGGAACAAATATTGACTCATAGTGGAAAGTTAAATTTGTCACAGTTGTGAAATGACCACCGCACAGAATATGAAAAGCTTTGGGAATCAGCAGCCTATGACAGGCTTAAACTAGCCAATGTACCAGCACAAAAACACAATCAGCCAATTATATCTTCATCTACAAAAATCCCAGATAATATAGAAATATTTGTCATTATCATACACCCCTTAATAAAACAGTTAAAAAAAATGACGCATTACCTGGTGGGTTCAGCAGATCCCTGATTTGAGCGTCCTTGACGCCGTCGGCCCAGCGCAGGTCTAAAGAGCGCAGTAAAGGACAACTTGGAGAGCTCAGAGCTGAGACTGATGCCCAATTACACCCTGATAGCACCAGATCTTTAAGGCCTGTGAGAGAGCAGTTTGTGAATAACATATAGTACTGGGCGTTAAAACAGACGCAGTGGTAATGTGAGAACACTCACCTGGCAGACGGTTGATGAGCCAGCTGAGCTGCTTCTTGGAGATGTTGGCCCAAGAGAGGTCCAGTGTGACAGGCTGCCGTTTAATTATGCCCGTGAGGGCCTGTGGGCTTATAGATCGGCATCGACTCAGACTGATCCGCGTCCATAAACGCTTGTCACAGCCCCTGTAACACCACCACAGTATTAAAATAAACAAACCTTTGCTTTGTTTCAAAGTATATTGAGCTGCCTCAATATACATACACGCATGAAGGAAATGCCAGAATGCACTCCCACAAAACTCCAAAACGAAAAACAAAAGAAATGTAGAAACTCCAAACACTGCACAAATGTAGGGCTGCACAATTGATCAAAATACTGCAATTCTTGAATCACAATACCTGTGATAAAGATTAATTAAAGATATGCAGATATGAGTAAAGCACAGCACTGTGTACTTGTACAAGTGAACAGTCAATGATCCGCAGTTTTCAACGTCTCAGAGCAGGTCATGCACCAACCATCTCAAACATGTAATGAGAAGTACTTAGCCGTTATCAACAAGGCTTTAAGTGCTTCCTGAGGTTTTCCGCCAATTTTTGTTTTTTGCCAAAAACTATTCTTACAGTTTAATTTTACACTGACCTATTACAATACTAATATTTTGTTAATATTTTTAAGTTAGTAATCTATCTATCTATCTATCTATCTATCCATCTATCTATCTACCTACAAACAACTATTACTACCATTTATAATAATAAATAAATGAAAATTATCATCAATAATAATAATAATAATATCATCATTTATTAATAACAATAACAATAATAATAATAATAATAATAATAATAATAGTTAGTAGTAGCAGTATAAAAACAAAGAAACAAAACCACAACATATTTGGCCAAACTGCACAGCCCTACAAACAAGCACAGCAAACCTGGAGCTTTTTTTTAATAAAACTTCTATTAGGGAAAAATTATAATTTCAGTTCATATGCCATTTCAGAAGAAAGCTGCCTATGTAAACAGTAAACAAGGTAGCTCACTAGATTTTCTAACAGCCGCAGGAACAGGTAGATGTGTGTTGACTGTGCACTCACCATTTGTACCAACTCTTGCAAACAGCCATGCAAACACACAGCTCTGCACGGGTCAAGTAGCGGAACACGGATACCCAAACCTCCCTCTCCCAGCCTGGCTCGTTCCCTCCTCCGTTCTGCTCTGGCAAGGGCCGTAACTGGGAACTGGGACAGGAGTCAGAGGACTTCCCCCTTTCCAATCGTGTTTTTTTCCCAATTCTATCTCGAGTTAGCCGGTGAGGAGAGCCTTTAAAATTTGATCTCAGAGACCGCACCACGTGCGAGTGTTTGGATGCGCTCCTCGTCAGAGTGTGTGATGATGAAAGAGGTGATTTGTTTAGGTGCAATCTGCCCACAGGTGAACGAGGACTGTCTGAGCGAGGGGCGCCGTTTCGCAATGGGGGACGGAGCAGGGCTTTGTGGTTTTGCGGAAGGCTTCTAGAAGACAAGTTGGCTTCCAATTTAGGAACAATAGCGCTTGGGTCGCGCCGACCTCTCGATGGCTGTAACGTCACCGTGACGCAAGACCCCTGGCCTCTGACATCATCATTTAGCACCACAGAAGTGTCAGTCGGAGTCGACTCCCCTCCCTCACTGCTCCCCTCGCTCTCTCCATTTCGATGACTGTCGCCGTTCTCATCTTCACCAGTTTTGCCGCCTCGTCTCTGAGGACGGTTCTCTTTACCATTATACTGTCCGTTCTCCTTCCGCTCCTCCTGTTCTCCTTCCACAGAATCATCTCTTTCTACTTCAGTCTCCATTCTTTCTCTCAGACCTCCACCTCTGCCACCTCCGCGTAGTCGTACCCCTCTTCCACGACAGGATGACATCCCTCGGCCACGGGAAACACTCCGGGCGGGTCCTGCTCTGATTACACCCCCTCTCTCCAGACTCCGCTGACGCAGGAGCTTCGGAGAAAGAGAGACAGACGAATGGGTCTGAGAGACAGACAGAAATAGAGAGAACGAAAGCACAGCCGAGAGTGACAGAGAGAGCATGTGAGAATGGTATAAGGAGGATTGCAGATGCGGTGTGATGAGGGAAGCAGATGTTATAGGCTCAAAACACTCACCGACTGGAGGATTTTGTTCCTTTCCAATTTTATCTGCAACAGAAATTAAGAAATCAGACATGCAGCATTACATTAGACCAGTGTTTCTCAAACTTTTTCAGCCCAAGGACCACTTCGTCTTCCAATTTTTTTCTGAGGACCACCTAACAGAATCCCACTCTAACACGCCCCCCAAAAACAACAAAATAGGAACAATAAACTAAATTTAAGTTTAATATGCAACTGTTTCAAGTCAAAAACTAATTATTCAAACACAAATGCAATGATATGATCCATCTTTTCTTTATTAAAACACACTGACGTCAACCCCCCCCGCCCGCGATCCGGTGCGGGTTAACAGATTGCGTAGTTTAGGTCATCTTTTCGCGGACCACTAGGGGGTGATGGGGGACCACACTTTAAGAATTACTGCATTAGACTGATGTCATCAGACGTTGGACAATCATCATAAAGCCTGATCCACATTGCAGCTTATTTTGGCCGAAAACTACCCATTTAAGACAGGAAGTGAGCATCAGACCACCTAGAGACCTTTATAGCCGCGTTTCCGCCCCAGGAACTTTCTCCAGGAACTTGTGACTTTGTTACGCTGTGTGTATCAACTGCAGAAACCAGGGTCTAAATGAAGTTCCGGGTAAAAATGAGAGCACTCCTTGCTCACGAGGTAGCACTTTTTCAAAGTTCCGGAAATTTCGGCAGAGTGATGTGGGACTGAACATGCTGATTGGTTGATTCCAAGAGGCATTTTATTTTAACCACCATTTTTAAAAGTATGTCACTGTGCGTGTAGTTTGCTATTCGAATCAAACAATAGAGTTTAAAAAAAAAAAAAAAAAAGACCAATGGACAAACAACGAGGTTCAGGCTTACATGCGACATATGACAAAATCCAGCGTGAACTAGAAAGTTACTCACAGTCCTAGTTCATCGGACTAATCTTCACGGTACTTAAAACCACAATGGTAACGCAAACAGCAACAGAATTTTCTGGTGAATTTCGGTTCGTTTGTCGAATTTTTCATATTTGTTGTAACTCCATTGTTGATTCGAATAACAAAAAACGCTTACTGCACACACCGCAACACATTTTTAAAATGTTAGTTGAAATAAAATGCTGCATGGAGTCAACCAATCAAAATGTTCAACGCCCAAGTTCCACCGCCGAATGTTCCTGAACTAACATTCTGAGGGGGAAATTCTCACCCGGAACTTCATTTAGACCCTGGTCCCAAATTCCAGAGGAAAGTTCCTATGGTGGATATATTGCTATAGTTCATCTCCAACTTCTGACAATGATAATGATTGTCAAACATGTCTGATGAATGGGAATGTAATAACTGGAAAGCAACTTTACACATATTTTACAGATTTAATGTATACTTACTCTTTTCCTGAGCTGTAACTCCAGTGCCCCTGCTCTCCTCCTGTTCTGTTGGTGCTGCAGCAGGAGTCTCTGGGAAGGAGGCGGCTGCCGTCTGGAACGCGTCAGTGGCGGGGTGGAGGTGGAGAGGGGTGGGCGACCTCTGCGCCCTATACGCAAGCCCCCCACCCCAATCCCCTCTCTGTATGCTCGCTTAGCTGGAGGACCAGACAAGCGACCGCCGTTGGACACGGTCTCCTCATCACTACTGCTGGAAGACTAATACCAATAAAACACACAATCATTATCAAATTAGTCTTCAGATCTAATTATCCGTGGAGTCACTCAAGCAAAGGCCTGTTAAAACAAGATGACTTGTGTTTTAAAAAAAAGACAGCTGCGAAAGAATACCTCTGTTTTCTTGCCCTGGACACATTTTGGACACTCCCAACAACTGGGAAGGTCCTTATTGATAACACCCTCACCGGGTACCTGCAATATACAAGTGGCATGAACATAGTGCTTATAACAGCTAATTCCATAAAAGTGAGATGCAGGATACACACGTACATGTACCTTTATACATTCTGGATGAGTGATCTGAGCGCATTCGGAGCATTCCATGAGCGTCTGGACGGACTCAAAGTCTTCAGACTCTTGATAACCTTCTTTACATATGGCACATACTGCAGTAAGAGGTAGCGCTGGCTATAAACAACAAGTGTGAGATACAAACAATTTATTAAATTTTAATTGACAGTGTGCACAATTAAATATACTTTGCCACTGCAAATTTTGTGGCTGGTAACTATTTTTATATGGTCTTTAAAAGTATCACCAAGGCTGAATTTGATAAAAACAGTAAAAGATAAATAAATAATAATAAAAAAAGTTATATTATAAAATATTATAATTTAAATAAACTTTCTATTTTAAAATATTTTAAGATGGGATTTATTCCCGTGATGCAAATATGAATTTTTGTAAAAATATTACTGAACCCAATTTTTTAGTGTAAATGTAATGGTCAAAACTTTAACCAAATTACATTCATATAATTTCATTAATGACTAACAATGAACACCAATACGTACTGCAAGACACTGTCGGAGAACACAGCTCTTCTTGAGTCTGCCAGGTCCTCCAAACTTCCTCATGTCCCTACAGTAGTTGCAGTCGCCACACTCAGTGCGAAGACAGGCCTCACAGCGTTTGCAGCGCACACGTCTGCGTCTCAGAGCTGAGATGGAGGAAGACGGCTTCACAGGCCGAGGAACAGGAGGCAACACGGGGGCTGAACCGGGAGCACGTGGGCGGTAAAGCAGAGACAGAGGCGGTGGTGGTGGCTGATACCACGAAGGCTGCAGATAGAAGAACACATTTTACTTCAACATGATGGTCTGTGTTATAAAGACAGTGGTCACAGAACAAGTGTATAACCTACCCTTTTGGGCCATTTGACAATTGGTTTTCCAGTGTAAGACAATTTGGGGTCATCATTGGCATGTTCCTCTAGTAGCTTCTGTTGGGGTAGAAAAAAAAAAAATCAAATGTGCTTGTTTTCTTTCTTTCTATACAATATTTTTATGGCCACATGGCATTTATGTTTGTACCCGTATGTCACTAAGCAGTGCTGGAGCGTTTCTGATGCCTGCTGGAACACATTTCTTGTGTGCTGGCAAATCCTCCAACTTATGTAGTAATTCCCACAGTCCCTCCAGCTCAAAGGGTGTTAGGTGAACTTTCACCCCTGGACGAGCGGGAGGAGTGAGTGCTGCTTCATCCTCAGGTTCCTCCTTCACCTCCACATCCTCTTTCTCTTCACTTCCTGCATCTCCATCAATTCCTCCTTGTTTGATCACATCTTCCTTCTTCAGCCCTGTGAAGAACAAAACAGACATGCCAGTTTAATTATATTTGTATTTATGTTGGGCTGTAACGGTACACGTATGCATCCCGAAAATATTCAGTATGGGTCTTTTGGGTTGGCAAGCATGTACCGAACTATTGCAGCATTGTTTTAACTTCTGCATGCAGATATCAACAATCATCATAACTGAGAAATGTACCGAACTGCCGATTTTGTGTACCATTACACCCAATTGTTCTTGTACACATTCACAGCCGTATATAAAAATGATCTGTACTGACCAATGCCCAGTGAGTGCTTCTGGAACTCAGGTGTGAGGTGAGACGTGTTGGTCAGACAGTACAAGTAACGCTCCAACACATACCAACACATCTCAAAGTAGAAAGGGTAGCGGAACTTAGCCGGTACCTGTACAGAAACCATAGAGACAGTTGGAAACAGTTCACAAATTGTTATCGGTGGAATAATCAAGTGTGTGATTGTGTATGAGCACTCACCCGTGTGCGGTCCTCAATGTTGTAAATGTTGAGCTGCATGGGAATGTTAAAGCTGTGTAGAAAGTTACCCCCAAACACCAGAGTATCCATCGGGGTGTACACTGCATGGATCCACCCTACATACAAAGACACAGTGGTTTACTCCCAGAAAACCCAATGAGCTTCCTCGCTAAAGCAATTAAAGCATCATAAGATTCTGCATGTTTGTACCCGAGGGGATCATGAACGTGTAGCCTTGCTTCAGTTCGATCCGTTGGCATGCGGAGGCTTTATCGCCGAGAAAGATGTCCCCTTGCTTTCCTGACAACACCCAGTTCTCATAGAGCTCCAGGTTTTGAGGTGTGGGTGGGATCAGCCAGAACACCTGAGATCATTCAGCACAACAAGGTCAAAAGGGACAGGTAATTATGAAATACCAGAGGGATAGATTGACACAAGTCTTATAAATGCTGCAATTACAGGCAACAAGAGAATTTGACAGGGAGAGGCAGATACAAAACAACAATACAGTACTCTACAGCAATTAGAGCGCAGAAAGAAAAATATTCACAATTTTAATGGTTTTAAGTGCTAAGAAAGCAAGAATATCTAGCTACACTACCCTCAGTAGTGTCAGTAAGTAGTAAATACTTTTATTCAACAGTATAAATATAATAAGAAATGTTTGAGCAACAAATCATCATATTAGAATGATTTCTGAAGAGTCATGTAACACTGAAGAAAATTCAGCTTTGACATCACAGGCATCAGGAGGAATAAATTACATTGATATTCAAATACATTAAAAAAGAAAAGTCATTTTAAATTGCATTGTTTTGTTGTACTGTAATCATTACAATTTCTACTGCTTTTTTGATCAAATTGGTAGGGATAACAAACTTCAAAAATCAACCCCAAACTTTTGAACCGTAGTGTATGTTTAGAATAGCTTGCCACCATACTATGCAATGTACAGTATGCATTGTGTGTGTGCAGAAATACCTGGATGGCCTATTACATTGCTAAAATGCGCTTGACCTGAACTTTCATTTCCAGCTTGACCACTGGACTCTATATATTTACAGTCATGATAGCTTTTCGTGACTTATTTAATCAACAAGTTAAGGTCACAATGTAATGTAACACTGTTTAGTACACTGTTAAATATTTAGTACCGCATTTGATTCCGTTTCACATACTATTTCCATTAATGTTGTACAGTATTCAGTGAGGAGTGAGCTAGTATTTCATTCTGAACTCAGTCAGCACACTACATAGTGTTGTACCTTTAAAACAGCACTCACCTTCCCTCCCCTGTGGATGTGATACCAGACCGATGTGCCACCAAAGTCTATGTGGAAATCTGTGAAGCATCCCTCGACACTCATCAAACAATACCTGAAAATAAAAATCAAAAAAAAATCAAGCTCATTTTGCCGTAGCATTGAAACAAAAACAGTTTAAATGGAATTACACCATGGTCTGTCCGACCATGTACTCGATTCTGATTGGCTGCAAGGTGTGCATTAAAACAATTTATACGACGGGGCTGTTGAATGCTCCAATCTGATTGCTTGGAGAACGTTCTACGGTGTGCAATTATTTTCAGGGTAACGCACAGCTAAAGTAGTTTAAGGCAGTCTTCACCGCTTTACAGTTCCATATCACTTCGCCAAATGATTTCTGTTATTTTAACTACGAAACAAACAAAACCCACAATGACACTGACCAAGCCAAAAAAAATAACTAAATAAACACACATTTTATTTATTTATTTTATATATGTAAAGTATATAAAAGAATAAAAGCGACTGATGTCCTGAAAGCACATACCCTCTTCCCTCTCTCACTCACATACACACTTGCATAGAAATGTGTTAATTTCTGCAAATTAATCAGTAAAATAGGTTAGCAACTTAAAAGCTACACAACACATCTCATCGGCGAGTTTATAACTGCGGTTCTCCAGATAGATAAACTTACAGTCTCGCTATTAGCAGAGAGACTGCTGCCATGAGAGATGCACAGACTCAGGTAGGCTAATTCACATGATTATTCTCTCTCAACTGCATTAACAACTGTACTGATCTGCTACCAATGGCTCAAACCTATGTTACTAATTCTGAAATGACATTTTGGAATGAGCAATGGAGGACTCCAATAAGATGCGCAAGAAATTAGTCCCACACACAAGAGTGTTTTAAAAAACCTGACAAATGACTTGAAATACCACATTTGAACAGTGTCTTGAGGTGTGGTAATCATTGTACAAGCAGAATTATTGACTCCGGACCATTAAATTATGAGAAAATAATGCACACCCGCATTATTTTCTAATAATTTCAATGGGCCTGTCAATTATTCCCACAGGTACTTGCAGGCAGTTTAATCACCGTTCTTTATTAATGGGCTGCTTTCATTAGCTGTGTTTCCATCACCCTGTTTTTATGCACATTTTGAAGTATCGCATCAGAAACGATCGCTGGAAAAGCCCAATTTCGAAAAAACGTCCTTTCATTCACAGAAGTCTTTATGCTCGCTTGAGGTGGTTTTTGACTTGTGTGAAAAAGCGTTAATGCACATGATGGGAGATGGACCTTTGCCGAATAAATTCTGACGTATATGGTAATCCAGTAAAATTAATGCTATACTTCAATCATTCAAATAAATGTGACCTTACCACACTAGATCGGTGTCTGAGTCAAAGAGGGCAGAATGCTAAGATCTAAGAAGCCGTAACTGACAAAAATAAACCTTCCAGTCAAAAATTGCACTGCAAAAAACAATACCAGCTTTAACTTGTCAATGCTGGCAAATGATCGTGGTAAAAGCGGAATAATCCACGGCTAGCTGTGCATTAAATGACTTGAATGCACTCTACTTCCCGTTGGATGATTCTTTGCTTCCATATCGTGCATTAACAGTTTAAAATCATTGCTAGCCGTGGATTAACCCTTACTTGTGTGAGTGAACAAAATGAAACAACTTACTTCTGTACTTTAGGGTACTGCATTTCTATAATGGCATTGGTGGAGTCTCTCTGTCTTTCTTTAAGATGACGTGGCCACATGTTGTCCACCCAGTCAATCATATCAACCTAATGAAAACAAGCCAACACATGAAGAAACTGTTTTCGCAGACACAAAAAGGCATTTGTTTGAGTAGAGCTCAACCGAAAATGTATTTTGCTGATATATCAATAATATATAGTAAAAATATTTTCAACACTATCCATGCTTCATCTGTCTTCATTGTGCACTCTATAACCCACCTTAATAATTTAAACCCTTATTAGCTGATATTACACTCACTGTTGTCAATATCCACCGTTCAAAAGCGGTTATTGGCAAAAATTAATCATCAAAAATTGAGTGCGCACGTACCGAGGCAGGTCTCTTTACTAGATGCTCTAGTTTTGTGTGACTGAACTCAAGGCTGATGACATTGTACAGCTTTTCGCGCTCAGATGCCGGCGTCTCATAGTATCTCCTCCACTGACCCATTGACATCTCAATGCCTTTTTGAGTGGTCACATCCATCACATCGACCATCCTGCGACTGCCTATCGGAGTAAAGGTAGGGAAGCGAATATTAGCAGCCATTACAGACACTACAAATGTTCAAAGTGTGAGAGGATCAAAAGCTTTTCTTCTTACCCACAAACAATTTCACATCACTGACACTAAATTCTGGGTCAGGCATCCTACGAAAGACAGATAATATAAAGCAATAAGTTTCAAATGATAAAGAGCAGCAAACAGCTGTACAACTGGCATGATAAAATGAGTCATACTTTATGCCAAGGCCATCTGGTTTCTTGAAGATAATGGGGTCCCGGAGTCCCTCCCGTTGGATGTACTCCAAGGTGAAGTCTGCAAAGAACACCATACACAGTTAACTTGGATCTCCAAAAATGCTGTATATCAGTGTTTTTTTTTTTAAACAATTTAAAGCATTTCAAAGAAGTTTTTTTTTTTACAGAAACTGCTGCCTCATAACCGAAAGCAAAGGTGGCAGTGGCAAAGAAAAATTTCACAATATGGGTAGTCAGAATAACAGGAACCAAAACTCAGCACAAAAGTCAGTGATGGAACTAAACAGATTACACGCACCTTTCCCATCCATAATTTTGACCAGATCCGAGTTGTATCGGTTACTTTGGAGTTTCTCGTCAAGGTCAAAGGATCTCTTCCCTTCGATCTCATCATCCGAAATTCCATCATCCTGGTAACGCCGCCGTGTCCCAGTCCGCTTAAAACAAGATACACATTAATAAGAGCTCAAGGAAACAAAAACTCAGATTCATATAGAAATTTGAAATGCTAAATTCATCTTGATTCACATTTATATGGCCGGGCAGTCAGACGTTGATAAAATATTATCTTTTACAACAACACACACTGATGTGAACAGATGCTTTCCTATCTTCACAAATGCACCATAAGAACTTTCTAGGCCATATGAGAGACATCAGATAGGGTGGATCCCCATTTAAAGCAAATATTTAAAAAAGGCGAAATTTATTATTTTACTGTTGCTGTGGCACAGGCTTTGTGATGACAGTGTACATATGAGAGTGAGGTTTTGACAGTCTCTTCCCTAGGCGTGTTCACTGTATTATCAACAAACCCCTCGGGTGTGACGTCAGGTCTAGAGCGCCAGCTGTCGGCAGTACAACCTCATTACAGCTCGGTTAAAACTACTCACAAATGTTCCCTAGACAGCAATTTACATTGCATATTAGCTGTTGAGTAAATGTGAAACTTACCAGGCGTTTGCTATAGCGTGAACTCTCCTCTTCCATGCTCTGAAAAAGTGAAGGGATAAATTACAAGAGCGTTTCTAGCAGACGCTCATAATAAATGGCATCAGGTGCAGCGAGTATAACTGCATTAATGAATCAATGCAGCTGAAACTAGCTTGAATGGAAGACCACTAAACAATCACGCCTTAATTTTTAAGCCCCTATTGACCACCTACTTAACAAGAGTTACATAAACAAATCTCCACAGAATATGTAGTCATCAAAACACGCTCAAACGCTACATTTCAGAAGAAAAGAAATTAACTGCAGTAGACTGAAATCAGGTGCAACCGGTTCATGCGTCTCAAAAACTATGTAAAAGCGTTAGGAAGATGAATGCGGTCTATGTATGCAGATCATTAGGCGTTGAGATGCAATTTTTATAATCAGCAGTAGGATGTGATCAGACAACAGAGCCTGTTTAAATTCTTCCCAAAAACTTCCCATTTCTAAACCAATAAATCACAACGAAACTATAGTCCCAACCAACAGAATGTCTCTAATCCGCTGCTCATGAAGTAAATGAACAGTGACAGATATCTGACATTTATTACAGTTAAAGCTCCACTAGTCTGAAGCTGCTAGCCTTAGCGAGCGCTGCGCTACTTTTGACCGAAAACCAATAACGTTTATATAATTCAACTTTAAAAATGGTCTTATTTCAAACACAAAGTTCAGTTGTGACGGCTCTGTTGCTGAAAAGCATATGGAGAGTTTAAAGTAGTAGAGTCAAAGCCCCTGACAGTGGAGGCTAACCGGCTAATCCACTAGCATTTCCATTGACAATCCGCGCTAGCCCGTTAGCCTGCTAGAAACAAAACAAAAAAGCCCTTTAAACAATACCTAGCCTTCAACTTTCGCTTTCTGACGATGTTGACGAGTCGTTTTGTGGGAATAGCCTTAAAAATTCCCTTTGGACTGCGAATTCATTCTGTGGAAAGGTGTCGTTTTTGACTTGATATTCTTAATTTTTGTACGATAAAGTTAAATCAATCCGCTTTCATCCGCCATTTTCAGATTGTCATGATACACACACACACCACTACTATCTAATCACACGACACGCCCCCTATAGCAACAACCAATGAGATAGCGGTAATGCAAATTAGAGGAAAGATGATTGGGCAAGAGTAACGCCATTCAAAAGGAGGCTTTTTATTGTCAACGCCCCTCGTTTGTTCATTATATTACGGGAGCCAATAAATGTTCGGATTGTTGCTTATAACGGCTAGTTTATTGGCTGCGGAGTGAAAATCGGGTCATTATAGCAGCCTATTAGTGCAAAGAATATTTTTGTTGAAATATAAACCTATCAACAGACGCATATAATATCCAAAAACTGATTGTTTGATTTTTCTGTAACCACCCGCAATTCGTAAGAAGAGGATTAAACGAAGGCATTATAATATTTATTGTCTTGTAAAACAGTCAAGTCAAAAGCCACCTGCCCCCATTCAAAAACATTCAAGGGTGTCCCGGACCCTGATTGGTCGCATTCGGGGATTAAATCCACGTCAAACAAAACGCATCAACACAGTCTCTGTAAACCTTATGGCAACAAAAACGTCTCGTTTTAATAGATATTTACTAACACATGAAAGACAACAATCCCTTATTGAAGCATTCAAAATACGTGTATTTTACTACAGTTGAAAACACAAAAACAACAACACAAAAACATAATAGTTTTTATTCCTATTAGACTATAAGACATATAACTACGAGAAAAACTAACACACACACACACAAAGAAATAGGAAAAACAATATCTCTCGGCTCCTTTCTCTCAATAATTGTCCTTGTTTGAGAAGCAGCGCTAGAGGGCGCTGTCTGTGCGGGGTTAGTCTGCTCGAGGAGAACTACACGGCAAGTGTTTCTCTTGGAATCATGGACCAAACTGAGAAGAAGAAGAAGAAGAAGAAGAAGAAGAGGAAGAAGAGCAGGAGATACAAGCGGAGCTGCTCTCGGGGTCATTTCAGCCTGAAAGATAGTGAGATTGACAATTTGAGATGAGCACAATTTAACCACATAATGACAACATTATAGGGTTAATTCAGGTAAACTGGCTAAATTATTCAGTTATCCTCAATGAACTATATAGCCTCTCTTTTCAAATTTACGTTCATTATATATTTGACTTGTGAATACACGTCAGTGGTCTTGTGTTCATTTGTTTACCCAGGATAATATGATGATATGGCAGAATCATTCCGTGGAATTTTAGTTTGGAGGACATTATTGAAAAATTCAATGAACAAACATTTGTGCAATTACAGTTTCTCTTACACATGAATACTATATATTTATTTTTAATGCTTACCATTAAGAAAAGAAGCTGTAAAGGTAAGAAAACACAACAATCCCCAGAATCACACAGCAAAGCATGATCATCATTTTCTTCTACAGAGAGAAAGATGGATAGTTATGAGACAGCAAAAAAAAAAGTATATTATATGTATTTTAATATATAAAAGTTAATGTCACTAAATCCAAATCAGTTCTATGGAAGCCCGTTTCCACCACTGTTGAGGAAAAAAAAATTTCCGTAAGTCATAATAATGAGAAACTCTCTCCTAATAATGACTTAGTATCTCATAATAATGACTTAGTATCTCATAATAATGACTTAGTATCTCATAATAATGAGAAACTTTCTCCTAATAATGACTTAGTATCTCATAATAATGAGAAACTTTCTCATAGTAATGACTTAGTATCTCATAATAATGACTTAACATCTCATAATAATGACTTGGTATCTCATAATAATGACTTAGTATCTCATAATAATGAGAAACCTTCTCCTAATAATGACTTAGTATCTCATAATAATGACTTAGTATCTCATAATAATGACTTAGTATCTCATAATAATGAGAAACTTTCTCCTAATAATGACTTAGTATCTCATAATAATGAGAAACTTTCTCGTAATAATGACTTAGTATCTCATAATAATGACTTGGTATCTCATAATAATGACTTAACATCTCATAATAATGACTTGGTATCTCATAATAATGACTTAGTATCTCATAATAATGAGAAACCTTCTCATAATAATGACTTAGTATCTCATAATAATGACTTAACATCTCATAATAATGACTTAGTATCTCATAATAATGACTTAGTATCTCATAATAATGAGAAACTTTCTCCTAATAATGACTTAGTATCTCATAATAATGAGAAACTTTCTCATAGTAATGACTTAGTATCTCATAATAATGACTTAACATCTCATAATAATGACTTGGTATCTCATAATAATGACTTAGTATCTCATAATAATGAGAAACTTTCTCCTAATAATGACTTAGTATCTCATAATAATGAGAAACTTTCTCGTAATAATGACTTAGTATCTCATAATAATGACTTGGTATCTCATAATGACTTGGTATCTCATAATAATGACTTAACATCTCATAATAATGACTTGGTATCTCATAATAATGACTTGGTATCTCATAATAATGACTTAGTATCTCATAATAATGAGAAACCTTCTCATAATAATGACTTAGTATCTCATAATAATGAGAAACCTTCTCATAATAATGACTTAGTATCTCATAATAATGACTTATCATCTCATAATAATGACTTAGTATCTCATAATAATGAGACACTTCTCCTAATAATGACTTAGTATCTCATAATAATGACTTAGTATCTCATTATAATTACTTAGTATCTCATAATAATGAGAAACTTTCTCATAATAATGACTTAGTATCTCATAATAATAATGAGAAACTTTCTCCTAATACTGACTTAGTATTTCATAATAATGACTTAGTATCTCATAATAATGAGAAACTTTCTCCTAATAATGACTTAGTATCTCATAATAATGACTTAGTATCTCATAATAATGAGAAACTTTCTCATAATAATGACTTAGTATCTCATAATAATGAGAAACTTTCTCAAAATAATGACTTAGTATCTCATATTAATGACTTAGTATCTCACAATAATGACTTAGTATCTTTAACTTAATAAAAAAATAAAAAAGGTTGTTTTTTTGGTTTTTTGATTAAGTTAAAGATACTAAGTCATTATTATGAGAAAGTTTCTCATTATTATGACTTAGGGATATATTTATTTTCTGGCGGAAACGGGCTTCCATACAGTTCTCACAGCAGGTCACATGTCTATTAAAAAGTTGCCTATGAAAAATCACGCACAATTCTTTTAAATTGACAAAAGGGAGAATGAGGAATAACACAAAGGAAAAGCTTTGGTTTAGGGCCTGTGTGTATGTGTGTCAAAAGAGTGTTCACTTACTTACCATCAGCACAAGGTCAAGAGTTCGGACAGTACACACATCATGCGTGTCATTGGCTCATGATACAAACCAAAGAAGAAGTTCTTCTGTTAGTGTTTCCTAATGACATGATTCTGTTTTTGCATAAAGAATATACAGACATGCTGAAATCACCTCATTGTGACTCAGTTCAGCAGAAACAGGTGACGTTACTGAGCTTTTAACTTCCCCTGTGCTTAACGCTAAACTAGTTGAATGCTTATACTGTCAACACCTCAGCCTTGTCATAAAATGACACAGTACTGAAACATTGTCATCCAGGACAGCAATATGTCCTTATTCATCACGATAACATCATCTTAAAAGTACACTATGTAACTTTTGGCCCTCTAGCGGTTAAAAAACAAAACTGCATGTATTTTTCAAAAAACACTGATTTGGTTGTGCTATGAGTATGAATGTGAATATGGTTATCCTAAACATTCACTACTAGGCTTAAGAGAAATAACAAGTTGAGCTGGAAAGGATCTCAAGCTGACTAGCTGAAGATGTTTCTGTAGCTTTACAGATTAATAGACAAGATAGTTCCTTAAAAATAAATTCCAGCACAGCGCTATACAATAGACAATGCTTTACATGAACTCTGTCAGAGAGCTACATAAGGCAGTTTATCTGTTCAATAGAATGCCTTACTCACCTGTTAAGTAATAAAAATACCATCTCAGCTTTCACAACATTTCATCTCCTCTATTAGCAGTTTGCTTTAAACGGGCAATTCCCCGGAGGAGAAGATTTAGATTGAGATTTAGCGGCTCCATGTCAAGTTGTCAACCTTTCTGTCTTGTTGTGAGAACTAACCTATACCACACCATACATGCATCCAAGTAGTACAGGCAATTTTTCTGTATTTGCGGATATGACAAGATGCAGGAGTGAGGTCAATTTGTGAATAAATGTACACGATAATTCAACTCTGTTATCGATAAAAATCATACTAATCTACTTTTTGTGGATGTGTCAAACAATATTGTTCTAGGCACACGAGTGTGAATGTGCTGCAATTACATTTGCTAGCCAAAGGCATTATTAGACACTTTTGCAATCATCTTCAACCCCATAACGTTCAGTCCCAAAACATATTTAATGTAACAGGACTGACCCAATCCACACACTGAACCTGAGTGATACTTATACCAGTGAATGTTTTTTTTTTTGCCTCTCGTTCAGTTTAAATCAATGAGCTAAAGTAACACAATTTTTGTAACATTTTGTCACAACTTAATTTCATTGTGTTCAATCCATCTAATATATTTAAAAGTGAAGTTTACCTAATCCATTTGTGTTAACATTACATTTTTTGTGTCTGTAGTTCCCAGTATGCTTTGCGAGGGACTGCATTAGGACAGTAAATTTAGTGATTAACAGCTGTTTTATGTTTTTAGTTAAGGGGAAGACATGTTTGAGCTTAATGTTCAGTTATGTTGGACATTTAGGAGTTTCTGTAGTGTTTTTGAGTAATGCTTGTGCTTAAGGCCCGGGCATACTTCATTTTCCACGTTCCGCTCCATCCGCGCCTTTCAAAGTATATACTCCTTTGGCCACAAGAGTGGAAAGTCCATGGACTTTGTTTTCAAGAGCTAAACTCACTCGCATATGCAGATACAAAAATTGGGCTGCACACGGACCCTCCTGAAAATTGCATCACCTGAACAATTCACGGACCAACGCAGAATGTGGACGGCCGAAGTATATTTTGGGCTTTAGGCACTCTGTGATCTATACTAATGTCATGACAGCAATTTTTTCTTATTTGTTCATTATATACATTGAGTATAAAGATGAATGAAACTACTTAATTAATTAAACCTCAATAAATTAATTTGAAAAAAATTAAGTTGGACCAACATAAGAAAATTTTGTTTGACAAATGTAATAAAGTTAAGTTATATATACTAGAGTAATTAAACCCATTAAAACGATTTGAAATCATATTTGTCCACTGCTAAATATTGGGAGGTGCATCACCAACAAAAAAAAAAAAAAAAAAAAAAAAAAAGCTTGAATGTTTCCAGCACAATGGCAGTTTTCTGACCATGATCCCCATGAATGAACCCATTAATTTCTCATGTATTTACAACATACTTAGAAAATATATAATGTAATTTATTCATTTAGTTAATTCTAGTTTTCCCATACAGAAGTTTATAACATTAAAAAAACATACAGATATGCGCTTCCATTCTGGACGACCCATCAATGCTTAGCTTATTGTGTTCATTTCACAGGGTCCTTTAACAGAAGCTAAAATCACCTCTGACTCTCTGAGACCTTTTGATCAAAAGCATTTTAGTAGCTCATCCAGTAGATATAGCCATTGAAGTTTGAGTGGCTCCTAAGAACACAAGCTAAAACAATAAAAACATTTAAGGCATGAAATGGAGATTACCTTTCCCTTGTAAGTCTCACAAAAATCCCTTATTCTGTGCTCATTGATTTGTCCATGTATTTAAAATATACTTCCTTCAAAAGCCATTCCTGGCATGTAGTAGAAGTTCCTTAAACATTTCCCATCACGCCTTTACAAAAAAAAAAAACTGTTTCCTTGCTCGGGTTCCAGCAGAGTAGTTTCCCATTGGTTTGTGCTGATGAAGGGAGGAGGGAGCGGAGCATCAGCTTCATAATTCCCAAGGAAGAACAGGGAGGATGAGAAGGAGAGGAGGAAGTGATCAGCTGTAATAAAGGAGAGTTCGTGAGCAGCCATAGAGGAGATGTTCTGATGGAGAGGTTATCATAGAACCTGTGTGAGGATGACGATGATGATGATGATGAGCACAACGGCAACAATCACACCCAGTATGATCATCTTCTACAAGAGACGAAACAAACACGATCCATTAATCCAACAGCAAACATCGAAAAACCTCAACCCTTCACCATCAGAGGAAACACCAGAGCCCAATAGAACCGTAACACACAGAGAATATAGAACTCAACACTACAACCAAACCGACAGATGCCCAGGAAACCCAAAAGTACAAACAAAGCATCCTTACATCCCACAGAAAGACTACAGAAGATCAACTAAAATCCTGGTCACCCAAACTCCATGCCTGCATAATAAACACCCACACCATTCCCAGCTACAAAACCTTACACACATTCCTCTGAAATTTACTCACCAAAGACTTTATCTCAGACCTACAGACAATCCCACAATTAAAGCAATAACTGCCAAAATCGCCAAAACCACAGACACTATAATAATTGTTTTCTGTGAAGAAAAACACAGATGCAAACAACTGTTAAACTACTTTAAACAATTAAGTACCAGTTAAGCAACTTATTCAGACACAAAAATATACGAGTCTGGAATATCTCGAATTACATTCATTTCCGGACTAAACATTGCATTTATGGAATACACTTAATGTCTAGAAAACTAGTGCTGAAAAGTGAAAACAATATTTCATGGCAAATATTCACAATGAGAAAGAAAGAAAGAAAGAAAAGAAAAAGAAAGAAAGAAAGAAAGAAAAGAAAAAGAAAGAAAGGAGCAACCCAAATTACCTTTAACACTTCACAATAATGTTCCATTAGTAAAGGCTAGTTCATGCATTAAGTGAGCAATACATTACTTACAGTACTTAACCATCTTTGTTAACATTAGCTAATAAAATGACAACTGTTCTGTGTTAGTTCATGTTAGTTCAGGTTCATCAACTAATGTTAACTGATACAACTTTTGATTTTAATAATGTATTAGTAAATTAGATTATCATTAACTAAGATTGCTAAATGCTTTAGAAATATTTTTCATTGTTAGTTCATGTTAACTGATGTAGTTAGCTAATATTAACACATGAAACCTTACAATAAAGTAATTACTTCTAATATTCTTATAATACTACTATTACTTCTATGATATATATTTTCATATAAACCTGAATCTCAGAATTTGTCTCTGAAACACTTATAATTTGGACATCTCACTAACAGTCTTATACTCTTAATATTTAATATTAATATATCTTAATATTTTGTACTGCCTTGGTTATTCCATGTACATTAAATGTTCATGTTTATATCATTACTTGTAATTTTAATGAATTATATTACTTTTGTATGTCTTTTATGTCTTAATACATATCTCTTTAATGAACTTTTTAATATAATTCTATGCATTCAAGTATCATAAATTTAAAAGAGATAGTTTACCCGAAAGTCATACAGGTTTGAAATGACATGAGGGTGAGACAATAATGACGGAATATTCATTTTTGGGAGGTGTGTCCCTTTAAAATACAAAAAAAATCTTGTTGTACCTGTACAAATGACAATTAAAGGGTTAGTTTGCCCAAAATGAAAATTATCCCATGATTTACTCACCCTCAAGCCATCCTATGTGTATATGACTACCTTCTTTCAGACAAACAAATTTGGAGACATATTTAAAAATATCCTTAGTCCTCCAAGGTTTATAATGGTTGTGAATGGCTGCCCAGATTTTGAAAAAAAAAATACATCCATAAAAAAAAACAATCCATACGACTCCAGGGGGTTAATAAAGGCCTTCTGAAGCGAACTGATGTGTTTGTGTAAGACAAGTATCCTTATTTAAAACTTTATTAAGTAAAATAACGAGCTTGCGGCGCGACAGCCATACGTACATCCAAAAAGCGTTTACTTCCACGACGTAGTACGCATTGCCATGACGTTCTTCACAATGACATGATGTTCTACGCATTATAGCGTAGGACATGGCATAGTACGTCACGGCATAGTGTAGAACATCATGGCATTGTGCACTACGTCTTGGAAGTAAAAAATTATAAGTATTTTATGGATGCATGCATTTTTTTTTGTCTTCAAAATCTGGGCAGCCATTCACAACCACTATAAACCTTGGAGGACATTTTTTAAATATATCTGTTTACGATTGTGTTCGTCTGAAAGAAGATAGTCATATACACCTGACTTGAGGGTGAGTAAATCATGGGATAATTTTCATTTTTGGTTAAACTATCCCTTTAAGAGAAGTAGTTTCATAGGCGGAGCAAGTTTTTATATTTTTATATGCACAAACGTTCACAGATGAATCATTCACAATAAGAACTGTGAATTAAGCAAATAGTGTCAGGTTAGATTTCATGTTGAAATAAATGAACTAATAAGATCTTGTCTGTGGGTAGCTGTGGCTCGAATGTTATATAAGGGTTATTTAAATCCGTTTTGGGAAATTTCCTGATCCTGCTCCTTCTTCCCCGCATAATTTCCTGTGTTTTCTATACCATCTGCATCAATAAAAATGTCAAGAAGGCCAAAACTGCCGTGCTAACAGATGGAGACAGGCCACGTTAAGCTCTTGCAGTTTTTTCACTTTGTGTATATGTGTGTAATGTGTCAAACATTTCGTTGCCATTAATATGACATGAAAACTGTCGGCAACTGACATGAAAACTGTTTAATGATCTTGTTTCCCACTTTGCTTCCTGTCTGCTTACTGTCCTATCATCATAAAGGCAAAAATAAATCTTAAAAAAGACACGGAAACCGAACACGTGGCCTTAATGATTATTTCATTACCTGAAATATGCTGAAGTCTTGAAATGGGAAGTTTCAGGGCGTAACAGGATTAGTATTAAACAGTTTGTTTGCGTTTGTGTGTGTGTGTGACTAAGTGTAACGTCATAGGGCTTGGACACAGTACAGAGAGTCTCTGGGGAAGGGTGGAACAAAGGGGCGGGACGGGCCTGATAATCATAATGAACTCACACGTCGAGCCTCCTGCTGATATTTAGCGGCTTTTTTAGTGTCAGCAACCGCCCGCTCCACAAAACCCACTGACTGGTCCATGTTGCTCTCAATCCTGTCAATCATACCACCCTACAATATATTTTGGGTGAAGAAGAGAGAAGGACAAAGAAAAAGAAGAGGAAATAGAGAGGGCAGAGAGAGAAAAGGAAAGGTGGGGGCAAAAAAGGAAGAGAAAAGAAACAGCAGAAACCACAGTGACTGTTATAGTGAGGTCAGACTGGGCAGCAGGTGAGGTCCGTACCTTCCGGGCTTTACTCTGATACCTGACTGCTTTCTTAGTTTCAGTCTTTGCAGCTTCAACGTGATCGACTGCTTTACCCACATTCACCTCAATGTTATCAACCATGTTGCCCTGAAACATAAGGTGGGGAAATACAATGAAAACACACATATAGAGTGTCTATCACACATAGATGTGGAGACCGGGGCTAGTTGACACACAGGGAAGTTATTCCAATCCTAGTCTTAAACAGTCAATGTGAGTTTTCCTGTACAGTAATGTAGAAATTCTCAGTATATTTTTAAGTCAAGACTTTGGCTATAAAGAAATGGTCTTTCAAAAACAAGCCCACACTGATTCACTGGAGTAAAAAGTGTGACAACTAGCCCCGGTCTCCCCTAATCAACGCTGACAGAACAGGCACTTGAATCAAATGGATTTATTAGAGAAAAATACCACATTCTTACCTTTCAGTTTCCCTCCGTAGCAAGCATTTAATAAGCAAAATAATGGTGGATTGGTCAATATTGTATCAGAACTCTTTAGATCATGTGGATTTATTTTATCATTATTTTAGATCTGCTCCAAAACCTTATGAATTGCCTCATAGCAAACATCTAAATAGAGAGCTGCCTTCTAAGGCACTAATATGTAATTGATTTGAAACACACCTCAGCACATGTAAACACTGTTCTTTTGAACTTTCTATTCATTAAAGAATCCTGAAAAAATGTGTTACTGCAGCACAACTGTTTTCAACATTGATATTAATAAGAAATGTTTCTTGAGACTGTTCACATCCAGACAGAATTATACATTTATATGGCAACACTATCAACGGCAAATGAATCTGCAGAAGTCAGGAGGTACAAGTTGGAGGTCTCCGGAAATTCAAAGCTTTACAAGTAATATACATAAATATATTATAAATAATTTTATATTTAGCATTTTACTTGACTCTACCCTCTATTTGTTTTATAAATCACACATGTGATACTGCATTACATGTTGACTGAATGGAGGTGTCTTTGTAAAAAGTACCAAATGTTACAAATTTGACGCTTTAAGTGCCGTTGAGCGGATTCGTAAACACCTCTGATTGGCCATTGTGTGCACACGCTCATCAGATGTGTCTGTGATTGTCTACAAAGATCAACGCTTCAAAAACATATTGTAAATAGACATCAATGACGCTCTTCACCAATCACTTACACAGATACACACGGCAGCGTTTGAAAGCAGATAGCTGACAGATGCCTGCCTTCAAACGTTCTCTCTCCTGCTTTCAAATTCAAGCGCTCCAGTGCCTTGATCATTGTAGACATATATGTTGAGCACCTAAACACATTGGCCAATCAGAGGTGTTTATGATTCCACTCAACAGCGCTCAAAGCGGCACATCTTTAAAATTTCAATACTGACTTGGTATCGAAGTCGGTACTTTTGACAACACTAATTATAAGTATAATTTTGCTGCCGACTATTCACCTTCAGTGTTTCTATGATGCTTAAAATGTTAAATGTTAAAAGCAGCTCACTGGGTTTTGGAAAACAGCTATTGAGTTTCTTCTAAACAAAGGTGAAGGTGTAATGGGTGTATGAAGTTTGTGACCAAACAAAGAAAAAATGAATGAGAGGAAAACAGGCAGTCAAGGAAATAAAAAGGTACGAACAAAGAGGAGTAAGAGAACACTCACATGTGAAAGAAGGGGCTGATGGGGAAGTCATTCCAACCAGTTGCATATGGCTTAGCAGCCAAGAGACCAAACCAACAGAACGAGTTTGAACATAGAGGAAGAGAGGAAAGGATGCTACAGACATAGAGAAGCAGAGAAAGAGAAGGAAATACATGATAATGAGGGGAGAGATAGAAAACAATGACAGTATGAAAAGATGGAGAAAATGTTGCACAAACAGATGCATGTGATGAAAGGTGAGGTGTACCTGGCTCTCCACCAGCATGGCGATGTCCACAAACATGTCGTGCAGTTCCTTTATGCTGCTTTCCAGACGCACAATGTCTTTGTGACGTGCTTCAATCTCACTCAGCGCTTGTTTAGAGATCCCTGAATCCACAATCTGCAATACAAACAGCAGTTATATCAGGATGTAGAATGAAATATTCGTATTTGACAGATTTTGGGAGTGTGGGGTGATTTGATCCAATGACTTTAGGACACTGGAGTAAATGGTCATAAGATGCAGTGGCCACGTACACTAGAAATGGAGTCTGTGGTATGAGTCTCATTATCTGATGAGTTGATCTGAGTTGTAAAATATTATTGTCTCAAACTCATTATCACTAGCCTATTGGTGTTCGTCATTGGTGACCAGTTAAACAGTTAACTACTTTAAAAGCAATATGTTACATTGTTCTTTCTAATAAAAGTAAGTATTGATACTAAAAAGTATTATGTTTGCATTACATTTGCATTATAATGTGTGTGGGTGGGCTACTTCTCTAATGCTGTAAAGTCGGCACAGAAGCTGCATTGATGCTACGAGATAAGGCTGTATTTACACAGCAACCACAATCACAGGAAACAATGAATCACTCAAATGTTACATTTATGATACATTGATAGCTGATTAGTGCTGATTAGTCTGGCCAGAGTCAACTTATTTTAAGATTAGAGATGGTCAATATCAACAAAATCTTATTTTGTGCCACCAATTCGACAACATTAAGATTTTGAAAATAATTCTAATTAAATTATACATTCATTTTAATTTTCCATTTTAAATTTAAACATATTATTCAAATTAAAATAACACAATTTTAAGAGCTTAAATGTTCTTCAGGCATCCCATTCTTTTTAACCAATGAATTTTTACATCGATTTTTCTAGTTGTTTTGTGAATTATTTGATGAAGATTAAGAATAAGGATTTTATTTTTTTACACAATAAAATATTTTAAAGTTTGACATAACTAAAAAAAACTAGGCTGCCTCATATATCCATGTTTTTCAAGGCCATTGGAACTCTGGTTCTTCAAAGAACTGATAAGGGGATGAAATAAAATAAGAAATATGTTGATTTGTAGTTGTTTTAGCATATTTTAATGTATTTTCTCCTTAAAACTGCAGTGCACCAAAGACAGTCTCAAAAAAGCTGTTTGAAACTACCCCAGTTTCCTACCATCACAAAATATGTAAGTTCCCCATGAATGTGCTTTTCCTATCATTATTTCTATGAATGCTGATTTTTAGACGGCAGCTGTCTCTGAACAGGAACATGGTTTGTGTAACATTAGCAACACATTACTAGCGGTTTGACAGCATAGTCAAGGCAAGGGTTAATCTTATCAATTACCATTATGTGTCGACTTTTATTCAATTTCTGAATGTATTATATATGGCCTAGAAAGTGCGCAAAGACAACTCCCTTTATAATCATTAAAAATCTTTTGCGTTCCCTTGCAAAACCTGTTGTGAGCTCGGACAAACACTTCCTGCTTAATGTCCCTCTGGCTGGCAGTAGTGTTTCAGTCAACTCCGTGCATGAATACACACAAATAATACGCGGCTCATTTAGAGTTTGAACTTGTTTGACTCAAATATAAATAAATGCAGTCAGTGCTTAGCTCAAGGAGCGAGGGAATGGAAATATCTTTACGAGGGAACGCAAAAGATTTTTTTTTTAATTCCTCCCATCCCAATTTTTTTCCACCACCACGTCCCTTTAGGGGCTCCGTAGATTTGCGAGTACTCAGTAACGAACATAGAGATGTGCGTTTTAACCGGTGAGTGGATTCTGATTCTGACAACTCTGATTGGTCACTACGTTCAAAAGAACAACAAACATGTCTGTGATTGGTTACATTGATCACAGATGCAAAAACACATAGTAAATAGAAACATTTGCAAACACAAAAACTCACTGGAGAGCTTATCACATCTGTTTCATAAATATGATACTATTACAGTATCAACTGTGGGTGCTCTTGCTTTCGTTTGAGGGTGCTAGCACCCCCGTAGAACCGGGCCTGGCTGTATAATTCTCTTCTTCTTCTGAATCAGTTTCTGGTTCAAACATATATGGCTAAATTACACCAATACTTCCACTTGCCATTGTCGAGCATTTAGTACAATTGAACGAGATAGTCTGAGCTGGTGTGATCGAGTAAACAAAGGTGTAGAGTTACATTAAAACTCCTTTAAGGCATGAAGAAAATATCTTCATAGGAAAAAATTATTGACTGCAGGGGGACTTTTAAGTCATCTTGAGGTCCCCTAATTGAGAACCACTGCTTTAGAATATGGATGTATGGAAAAAATTTTGAACTGTTGCTCTGCCACACACACGCAGACACAAATGCACGCATTACCCCTGCTGTGAAAACAGCTGCGTTTCCTCCCTCCAGCATCTCCTCCAGCTCCTCATCAGTTGTGGCTTTACCAGCTAGAGCCAGAAGCAGAACAAAAGCAAGTCAAAGACAGAAAAGGGGAATAGCACAGCGTCAGTTTGACACGCTTCGACCACAAGCCTGTTAAACATGTCGTGCACTGCACACTGTGAGGCTGAGGTCACGTTTAATAAGGTCTGTCTCATGCACTGGTGTTTAGTCAGGAGTGAGTGTGCGGGCGACACTTACTGATCTCTAACTGTCTCTGAATACGACCTTTACTTTTCTCTCTGAAGTCCACCTGAGCTTCATTGTATTTGGTCATCACATCAACAAACTTCCTGGAAAGAACAGCGTGCTGGCGGGGCAACATGAGGGCAGAGTTAATAGAGCGTGTGTATTTGTGTGTGTTATGTGAGCAGGATGTTAACTTACCTGTGATTTCCGTATTCTCATGTCGGCCGATAATCTTTCCGCTTCTTCTGCCTCGAGATTCCTTTCAATGGCTGTACGGGAAATACACACAGGAGAGGGTTAACAACAACTAAAAACATTTTCAGTACTTATTAAAGATTAAACTTGATGTATAATAAAAGTAAATAAAAATATATATAGACATTAAAAAACTCATAATGAATACTAAAAATAAGAATAAATACTTACATTAAAATTACTAAAACTTTAACTAAAACAAACCCAAATATTAAATAAAACCACAATAGTATCTCAATGATCCTGACTCTGACTCATTGTTTACTGACTCATGGTAAACAATGGATTCATAAAGGTGGATAAATGGCTTACATTATTCTGGGTCAGAAGTGTTTGAAAAGTCAAACCTTGTTCTGTGTGTCCTAGTTTTCTTGCCCTAATGAGAAAAGCACAAACCAGGCCAGCACACATGTAGGGACACTTACTCTTCAGTTTGTTACGAGCATTGTTGGCCATTTTCTTGATGTCGTTAGTTAGCGCCTCCAAATCATCCTGTGTTTCTGTTCACAGAGAGAAAAAAAAACAGAAGTGGGGGTGGTGGGGGTACAGAATGGTTATAAGAATGTAGAGATGAAAGGAGATTGTAATAGTGCTGGTTTGTGCATGTTTTGTCATTGTTAAACATTTTATTGTTCAGAGGTTCCTCTTTCATTGCTCAGACTTAATGGAGTTATGTTTCATACCCGTTCAAACGTTTAGTCTTGGTAAGAGAATGTTTTTGTAAGACTCTTTCGCTCACCAAGGCTTTATTTATTCGATCGAAAATACTTTGAAAATAGTAATATTGTGAAATATTATTACACTTTAAAATACCTGTATATATATATATATATATATATATATATATATATATATAAGAAAACATATATAATACATATATAAAAGCTGAATTTTCAGCATCATTGCTCATTACTCCAAATGATTTGCTGCTCTCTCAGGAAACCTTTATTATAATTATTATCAATGTTGAAAATGGTTTCATATTTTGGGGAAACCGTGATACAATTTTCCAGGATTCTTTTATGAACAGAAAGTTCAAAAGAACAGCATTTCTTTTAAATCAAAATCTTTTTACTTGTGATCAATTTAATGCACCACTGCTGAATAAAAATAGTATTTTTTATCAAAAAAAAAAAACTTACAGACAGCAAAATTTTTAATGCCAGTGTATCAATTTACTCTCAAATCTCCTTGAATTACATAGTTATTTATCAATATTAATTTATAAATATTGTATTCATTGGCAATTCATTTTAAATCATAATACAATTAATGGTAGCACTTTATTTTACAGTCCTGTTCCCCATGTACATACCATGTACGTACTTATTACAGTAATTGCAATAATTGGTTAATAACTAGGTACTAACCCTGAACCTACCCCTAAAACTAACCTTAACTCATGTAGTTACCTTATATTACCCTGTACTTTCTTAGAAAAGTACACTGTAAGTACACGTAAGTGCACGTACTGTAAAATAAAAGTGTAACCCAATTAATTATCTAAAGTAATGTTAATATATATCTTGAAATGTACGGTTACACTTTATCGTAAGGTGTCCGTGTTACAGTGAAATGATACATTTAAGTACCGAGTAATAATAATTAAGCACATGTACTCACTATAGGGTTTAGGATTAGTTGCATGTAATTATGCATAATTTATAGTTATTACTACAGAACTTACATGTAACATGTAACATGGATGAAGTGTTACCAAATGTGTTACTACGTGTAAAAAAAAAACAATATTAACAAATGTTGTAAAAGTGTTGTTCATGTTGACTATTAAGTTAAATAGTCCATGCACTAAATAATGTTAATGAATAGAACCTTACTGTAAAGTGTTACAATGAATCCTTTGCACTGATGCCTCATGTACACTAGCTGTTATATACGAGGGGTACGATTGCTGCAGTATAGGGCCGTAGCCAGAGGGGCAAAAGATGGTGACGACCCAAATGCGATTTCAACCCAGGGAAGGCTCACAGTAACAATCCGCACCAGGACCACAGATACCCTAGATATGGCCTTGCTACTGTATATGACTATGGTCATCTTCAGAGCTCAGAGTCTACGTCACCTGTTACTCAGTGGTTACTACCATTTAGAGGAAAACAGTGTTGAACTGGCTCATAATGAGTGCACATGCAAATGTGTCTTACTCTGGTCCGATGTTGGTGCAGAAAGAATAACGGAGTAAAGTTTCTTCACTTCGGCCACATTCTCATCAATCTTATCAATGCTGTTCCTGATATCTTCAATCTGAAACAAAGAAACAAGGTCAATTAAAAACACCAATGACACACATTCATCCAAAGCACATCAAAAGTATTTACACAAGCATGACTGTAAAATATACAGAAGAACATGCCTGGCCGAAGAACTCGTCCATAAAAGCAGCATTGTCCACAGCGATCTCAACATCTTCGTCATCATGATCGCATGTCTGAAACATACAGCATAAGAATTGTTTTGTAGTTACATTTTTTACCTAAATACATGCAGTGGAAGCCTATTTGTCCTAGAAACAGGCCAGAAACAGGATATGGTGTGATGTACATAGACAACACTTAAAAAGGTAATTAAAATATCATGTAAAGATATATTTTCTAATGATCTGACGCCATTTTTTCACACACCCTTATATTGTTATGTCATTAATTCACTGTCTAGAAACTAAATACAGTTGAGTACAAATTTGGAAAGATATTTAAACTCTATTGCTTACATATCTAGTGGAGTAATACTGAGAAAGCCCTGAAAATGACCGGTAATTTCCAGGCTTGGGAATTTCTTAGCCAATAACTAAAACTGATAATCACAAGTTTGTTGTGGCTGATAAACACCAATTTTATTTATTTTATTTTTTGCATTTTAAACCTTTTAAATGAAGCAGCTAGTGGATTAGCAACTGTATTCAATAAAAACCATAAAGTTTAAAACCTTGTGATCTGGACATTATTATGCATTAAGGCAGTATGAGCAAGTCTTACAGTCAGCATGAAACGGTTGCGATAGTGTTTTCTTTCCTATTTTGTCTGTCTTTCTTTTGGAAATCATTCAGACGTATCAGTTGTAGTACTTAAAGAGGTCATTTAATGTTTTCTTTTTTCTTTTAGTGTGTAATTTATGTGTTTGTGCATGTATACGATCTACAAAGTTACAAAGCTCGTCTCCCACAAAGCAATTTGTTCTATCTAACAGAGAACACTGATCCAGACCTGCTTAAAACGCCTCGAGCAAAGTTCAGACTTCCACAAATGTCATTGTCACAGAGTGAAATATTAGTATAATGCCCGCCCAAAGGCATACACAAAGAAACGCTGTTCGTGAGCAGTACAACCAAAAAGTTAGCTTGTTCTCCAAAACTAGGGAAAAGACAATGATATATATAAAGATGTATATAAAGATATGCTATAAACAAAGATGTCTACTTACTAATGTGAAACATTCTGCTCAAGTCATGCTTGATTATCCGCATTTTCAGAATCCAACTTTCGGCTAGAACTGATACGGTAAAACCAGTGATATTATTAACTGTGCGTTTAAAACTGCTGTAGAAGCCTTGGAAGCTGAAGCTCGAGATTATGGTAAGGGGCGCTACATTTACGATACAAGCTGTTAGGCTAAAACACAACGCACTGGGTCTGCCGGCCAATCAGAGCACTCTGAGTTTTTTGGTAAGAGGGGCTTTGTAGAAATCAGCATGTTTCAGAAAGACAGGGAAGAGAGGAGCTGCAATAATGTACAGTATGTGAAAAATAATGAGTTTTTTGAACATTAAAGCGAAGCGTGTGCAAGTCTGGGCAAGGCTTAGCCTTCACATGGCCACAGGCTTGAGACTAGCCTTCAATGTTTAACCACTGCCTGCTGCTGCTTCTGAGTGAGCTGCCTATGACTGCTGGTCTAGGATCAGTTTTCTCTATTATAATAGTATATTGGTGAAAAAAGATTTGGCAAATGCTCCAGTGTGCATCTGTGTTTGCAATCTGGAGAGCATCAAAGGTTTCTATTTACAGCATGTTTTTGCAGCCAATCACGAACATTTTTCGGAAGTCTTCATGACGGGACGTTTAAAACTATTTCATTGAAATCTATTTAAATGTGTTTTAAAGGAGAAAGCATCTCTTTCCTCAGCCTTGCACTGCAGTTGGTTCACACTCCACCTATGTTCTCACACCCAATAATCAAAATAAACCTTTAAAATAGCATCATATGACCCCTTTAAAAACAGCACAGATGGAATGTAATATCTCACAGGAATGGACCTTAATTCATATTATGATAACACTCTTGCTTTTCTTCATATTTTTACTTATTACTTAATAAAACATAAATTGAATATGGCTTAAAACATAAATAAAACATATAATTACTGAAAACATCAACAGAATATGACTTAAAACGCCATATCGTTGTTTACAGCAGATGATCCTGATTAAAACAAGCCAAAGCGCAACAACACAGTACACAGATCCTAAATAAATCCTTATAGAGTGACAAGAAAAGCTAACATGGCTCAAACACTGGATAATTCCAGGTCGCGTTTATATGCTGTGCACTGGTACGCTGAGGCATGAGTTTGTCTTACATGCACATTACAAAAAATACAAATATATATACATTAGCATTTACAATTTCCTGCAGTAATTTCACCATCAATAGCCATAATACTAGTAATTGAATATATCAGTGAATGACATATCAGCCACCAATGTGTTGTTCACCTCTTGTTCCAAGTCTAACCAATGTCAAGTCAAGTTTATAGAGTAGTTCACTTTAGATTGGCTTCTGTTTAGTTAATGGGCTTTGTTATTAAACTGCACTTTAAGATTATGGTTGTTGCATTTATCACGTCACATGAACATCCATGTTACAGGCCTCTGCTGACAAGGCACAATGTAAACTGTCAAATCTAGGCTTTTATTGCATGTGAAGTCTTCCTAAATGAATAACACGGCTCTCTATAAAATCCTTACGAAAGTAACTATGGTAAATTGAGATTTTGTGCAATGTTACAACAGCTAATTTGACCTGCACAACACTTTAAGGACAGAATGGTGTGCCTTGTGACGTTTTATGAGGAGCATGTGGAGAGCGGTGTTGTTTTCTATTTTAATAATAGCTTTACTGTCAAATGACGCAATTAAACACATTAACACCATCATAGAACAGAGCTTTGAGCATGATAACTCAAATGTCAGGAGACAAGAGGGTTAAAGTCTCAGTGAAATCACACCTACTTTATGACACCATTCAAGCCATTTCCATATAGTCATCAAACTTGCAGCTCAGTCACTTCATCACAGAGAACGCACACACACATACACACACACACACACACACACACCACACACACATACACACACACACCACACACCACACACACACACACACACACACACACACACACCACACACCACACACACAAATATCTTTGGATCTTGGTGAAACCCTATATGAAGCTCAAACACTTTCACTCATTCAGCATTTCTGAGAGATCAAATGACACAATCAACATTTTACAAAAAAAGTAAAAAACCAAAATATTAGTACAGTTATTTTTGCTTCTATATTTTGCTGCATACTTTGTCACTTGATTTCTTTTTAAGACATACACTACTGCTCAAACATTTGGGTAAAAGACATTTATAACGTTACAAGTTATGTTCTATTTCAAATAAATTCTGTTATTATGATCTTTCTGTTCATCAAAGAATCCTGAAGAAATGTATCAGCATTTTAGAATGATTTCTGAAGGATCGTGTGATGGTGAAGACTGGAGTAATGACGCATACTGAAACATGCTGACCTAAAACTTTTGAATGGTAAAGTAGTTGAGTAATAGCAGTAAAAGCTAGACTTTTACATTTTTTAAGAACATGCATATGGATATATTGGTACCATCTTGGTTATCAGACAATAATAGATTTATCGGTTTCATTCGATATTGAATATTTATAGTTTTTTTCGATTGCTAAACAACAGTGGGCACAACTGGAGTCACATGTGCAAATCTCTAACTACAGTCTGCACAGCAGCAGTTCATGTGGACCAAACTCTAGTTCGTTTTTCATTGCTTGAACACAGTTTTCAAAACTCTACACCCTTATCCCATGACTTTAACCACAACCTGCACAACACTGTGGATTTACAGCACTTTGTTCAAATGCTAACACACTGCTGTCAAAACTGTGAACCACACATTCAAAACAGAATAGATTTCAGCCTTGTGCCTTTCAAACACTGCTGATTGCAATTTCAGCTGAAAGGCTAAGCAGGTGTCTTGTTTTAGACTTGTTAGTGAACACACACACACACACATATACACACACACATATATATATATATATATATATATATATATATATATATGAAACAGAAACACTAATTTTTAAAATGGAACAAGGATGTGATGTTGAGGAGTTGTGCATAGTGTTTGGCTGCACTGAGCCTGTTTTGAGCCATGTGTTAAGAGTTGTGTTGCTTGGAATGAGTTTTTCAGGTGATGTGAACTGTTTAGCTCAGGTGACTGTTGGTAGTGCAGACTGGAGTTAGAGTTGTGCACATGTAGCTCCAGTTGTGCTCACTGTCTTTTAGCAATCGAAAAAAACTGTAAATTGTTCATCACTCAATTTTGAAAAAAATTAATTTTTTTCAACAATGTTTTGTTAATAATTCTATAAAATTAGACTGAATGTTATAATGTTGTGATGCGTAAATTCACATCTAGCATTTAAAATGACTAGTTTTTAGTGTTTGAATCTTAATTTTAATATTGGCCGTGACCAGTGTCGGGGGAAAGTTACTTTTAAAAGTAATGCGTTACAATATTATGTTACTACCTTAAAAACACACAAACAAACAAATGCAGTGTGCTGGAAAAGCTATGAATTGAGGTAGAAGTAGTAAGGTAGTAATGCGTTACAATATTGTGTTACTCCCTTAAAAAGTAACTAATTGTGATACTTAGTTACTTTTTATTGAAAGTAATGCGCTACATTTGTGTTACTTTTTCTCGCCTGGACTGGGCTTGCTAGTTTATTTTAATTATAAAAAAAAGGTTTTGGCAAATATAAAAGCCTTTTTTTAAAACCAAAAGTGAAATTCACATCTGTACAGTAGAGGGCGCAACTCAAACAAATCTTTCAGCTGTGCTGCAGTTCTGAATTACATAAGAATAGGATGCAGGAGAAGAAAGTTCAACAAAAAAAATAAAGCAAATGTGATGTTTATTTAAAGTCGTTTATACCTATTAGTATAGTTGAATTGGATCATCGAAGTTTAGCAGCAAAGACATTGGTTAATAAAGTGAGAGGAACATCAGCATGGGGACAGTTGAAAAATGGCAAAACAAAGTAACTTACGTTCGTTATCGAAAAAAGTAACTCAGATATTTTGTTGTAAATTTAAAAGTAATGCATTACTTTACTAGTTACTTGAAAAAGTCACCTGATTACATAACTTGTGTTACTTGTAATGCTTTCCCCTGGCCATAATACGAAATGAACTATCAGTTGATCAGAATCAACCAGAATTGTATTATTCATGCTGAAAACATGAATGTTGCAGAATGACTCACGGTCAGATGATTGTTAGATGACTGATCCTTAACCATACTTTTTTCTTTAGCAAACACCACAGTTACCTGTATTAATGATGGAATGGTGGAAGATATGTTTGCTATAGTACATTTTGTAAGAGACCATCAGCCAAGGGCTAACAAAAGGCAGTATTATGAAAACAAGCACTTACTGAGGTTGTACTAGAGAATTTCACAAAAAACTATTCCTGTGACAAAATGTAATATTACCTATCCTGCTGACAAAGACTTCTGCTCTCTTTTCAAGCTTACTTGTACCATAAACAATGTGTTGCCAACCCAACGGGTTTTTTTGTGAAGGTCAAAGACACACTTAAACACACACACACACACGAATACAGTGTGCTGGAAAAGCTATGAACTGAGGTTGAGAGATAAGCCGACAACTTCCTGCTGAGTGAACATGAGAGAGAGAGAGAGAGAGAGTCTTACTAAGTTAAAGTATAGTGAGTTAACAGTGTACCCTGAGAGTAAATTTTGTGACATTAGTGTTTTTCATCCTACTAACACTTACAGAAGAAGGCCGACTGAAGTTGCTGGAAGGCCACGAAAACAAATGGTCACCCTCACACTGTGTTAGTGCTCAGCTGTTTAATGTCCCACAGTTCCTTTAATGCTCCAAGAAGAACTGTGTGTGTATATGTGTGTGTGTACTTTGCCTTTAATATTCTTACATACACACAAAGAGGAGAACAGTGCAGCCACACCAAGTTAAACATTACAGAGACACACAGATAGAAAAGCCCATTTATTTAGAGGTTTGATGTTATTTTCTCAACAGGATTTCCTTTAGCACAGGGGGTCAAATGCAGACGAGTCCCAAGCAACTGTTAGTAGGGGTATTAGCTAAAGACAAGCATCACTAATACAACAATCACCGAACAACCCCCTAACTTAAAGACTCAGTCTAATATTATTGCTATTTAGTATTTACTACAGGCAGATTGTATACGTTTTCTAATATACAAAGCCTATTATTCATATTACAAAAAATACAAATTTGTGGCCATTTGTATTTTTTATATTAGAAAATCTTGGAATTTTTCAGGAATTTGTGTTTTGTTTTTCTAGTTTTAGTTTTAATTTCACTAAATGAAAAAGTTATTTCATTTTCTTTAGTAATTATAATGCTAATGCTGCTTCAAGTGCTTTGTTGTCGGAATGAACAGGAATCATGGAGGACACCGGGTTTATTCTGTGCCTGTTTATTGGCAAAATCTTATTAAAGCCAGAATTATATTTAGTGTCCCATGCACTGACAACCATATAAACATTCACAACGCTATCTAGATAGTCCGCTAGCTGATGATTCTGTAATTTCGGTCCAATACAGGCTATTTTCGCTGTGTATAAAACATACAATACGCTTCAAATGATCATTCATATATGTAATATTGTCTCTACATTAATGACAAGACGATTTAGCTATTTTGGGGGGAAAAACTAATAAATCATACCTATCACAGCAGTAGTTCTCCCCTCTACCATGTTTAAAGTTTATGGCGTGCACATGTCGGGAATTTGGGTATCAAAATTATTTCCAAACTTCCCAGTGGGCATTCATGTTTTTACCTAGGAAACTATGTATTATTTTTACCAATAGCACTTGAAGGCAGCATTAAGCATGTGCACTTTTGACTTGGACTAATAAGTAACCCTTGCAACCACCCATTACACCCTAGATACAGCAACCGTATAGCAACACCCTGGCAACCACCCATCTCAGCATTTTGTCAGCGAGTTTCATAAAAGAAAACACCAAAAATCCTATTATTATATTGTTTTACCTTACAAAGAAAAGAAACCAGTAAGAGGCAAGTAGAAAAATACTGAGCAAGTGAGATTGTGTGTATGCAAAACAGCACGGAAACAAAACTATGACTAATGTAAATAAGGTTCGGCCATTAGCACACACGCACACAGGTTCCTCTTGCCAGTCAGGCTGCTTCAGGTAACAGAGTCAACAAAAGAAGTATTTGACTGGGGCAGAATCGCCACAGATACAAATCCTCACCTCTGACACTGCCCTTAAAATCTGACACCAGAAACAAACTCAGTCCTCAATAACTCCTGTCAACAGTACTCTGATATACTATAGTCGTGTATCAGACTTTAGTGCATACTCCAATATGCCTGAAAAGAAAAAATACCATGATATTGCAGGGTCATGGAAGAATACCAAAAACATGATACATGCCCAATAAAACATGGCAGTACCAAAGCGCATGTCTTAAGCCCTATTCGGACACGATTAGTTTTACTAGGTTAGATGGAGTAATGTAATTTTACCACAGGACATCTGTAATATTAATGGCCAATTCACAAGGGATAAGAAAACTACCAGCAGTGGGAGGGGTAAGACATGGTAGTATCGGGTTATATGTCTGAAAAACATAGTACACATCAAAAAACATGGTGATACATATACATAAAACACACGGTAGTATCAGGTTATATGTCTGAAAAACATGGTACATACCAAAAAAACCATGAATTATTTTCTGTAAAATATTTTTGTGTCTTGATATATAAACTGGTTCATGAATATTGCCAAAGGTCTTGTTAATTATTTAAAATTATTATATAAGGTTATTTATGATGAGAATGTAAGGTAATGGACTGTAAATATTCACTTAAGCAAATTTATATAAATTGCATACTTTATATTAATATTTGTTGTACATCTGTATATTTATATATTAGTAGGATATTACCGTCACGAAAAGTCTGTAATTTACACGTTTTAAAATCTTGTCAATTTAAACATTTTTAACCGTTCAGATTCAAGAACTAGAAGACTTGAAAGAGAACTCAATTCAGTACTCTGTTTTCTGTGAGTCCTCTGACCGCTAACTCTGTGCTCTGTGTACAGAAAACAGCTCATGAGTACTGAATTGAGCTTGAATGGAAAAATACACACAACAAAAGTATGTCAAAATGTCCGTCGTGGCAAGTATTTACTCAAGCATTGACGGTTATGTCTTCACTGAACTTAAACAGACGAGAAAAAAAACATGTGTAACAGTATAATGGATCCATGAGTTCAGTCTTAAAGTGACAGCAGCCTAATATTCCTGCTGCCGTCTGTGTCGTTAATGTTATTCAAATGACAAAAGACAGTGAAATTCAGCTCTAGACTAAATGACTTGAGTAGCTTTAACAAGGATTAATCTATTCACACAGTGAAGATGCAGTAATATTTTATGTTTTATTTAATTTCTGTACCTATACACTTACCTGAAAAACTTAAAACACTGTTTTTTTCATTTGTATCTTTGTTCTGTTGTATTTATTTGAGCTGTTGCTTGTAATTCTTGTTCTATTACTTTAGAGTCACTTCAATAATGTTTGAGCTTTATATTAATTAGGCTAGTATTTGCTGTGGTATCGAAATTGGAAATTTTACCGGTATCTACATGGTTTACCGGTATATTACATGGGTCAAAACAACACCAACACTTTTTTTTTTTTTTTTTACATATTTATTGACATTTTTTGGTATGGAGCCAAAAAATTGCGTCCTTAGCGTTGAGCGACACACCTGGATAGTTTTTTGTTTACAGGTTTTTTTTATGTTTTGGTGATTGGCTCTACGCTGTTCATTGTGTTGTGGGTATATTTTATACATAAAGCACGGTGGTATTGGGTATATGTCTGAAAAACATGGTACATAAGAAATGGTACCACATATACGGGCAAAAACTATGTTAACATCAAGGTACATGTCCAAAAATCATGGGAAATGTCCAAAAATCATAACATTTGTCAAAATAGAACTATGGGTAGTACCTTGGTGCATGTCCAAAAACCACAGTATCAAGGTACCCCTCCAAAAAACATGGTAAAAATTGTACTTTTGGTTAGTGCGGCTGCAGAATGGACGGCAAACTCACTCTATTTGTATTTTTTATTTTTCAATAAGTATTTGAAGATCAGCATCATCTCCCTCACCCCATCCCCCATCTTTCCAGAGGCCCATGACCCCCTCCGTGAGTCAGGTGACCACATCAGCTGTCCCACACTGTCTCACTCCTTACACTATACCTAATATGACTTATGCTGCCTTTAGTGAGCATTTGTTGGATAATTCATCCACATACTCTATTTTGGACGTTTCTGTATTACTCCTTTTTGGTGTAACAGTTAAAACATCAAGAAGTACAAAAGTTACAAATGTCCCTTGTTCATACTGTGATCATCTTCTAACAGTACTGAATCTGACATGGAGGTTTTAGACAAACTCCATTACGTAATGGCATTCCCGTACACTTGTAGAGCAGAATGAATACGAGCGTTTACCTCACAAGAAACATAAGCACACACTTACCGCCTTTAGTTGTTCCAGTCGGTCCTTCATCTTTCAGTATTGCTTAACACTATCTAAATAATAAAATAAATAAATAATAAATAGGAGAAAGTCGAATTAAGCAGAAAAGTGTGCTGTAAAAGTAGCGTCAGCCGGGCTGCTGAGCGGATCGTGAAGTCTGGATGTTTCCTTCTGGACTCCGCTTATTCCCGCTCCGGTGAGTCTTGTTATTCCACCAAAGGTCCATGCAATATGGCTGCTCTTCTCCAAACCAGTAGTTTTTTTCCCCTCTAAATCTATCCGCTCAGAGGATTAAAACAACAGTTGTGTTCAGTCTGCTTAATCTGTCTTCCTCCCTCTCCCTCTCTTCTCTCGTTATAATCGTTCCGAAAGAGCGTGTCTCACGCATGCTCTGTCTGTGTCTCTGTCTCGCTCTCACCTACTCGCGCTGAACTGGCCGCGGGCACGCCCTGCGCGGACACCTGTGTGTGGCCGCATTTATTCCTCACAACTATTTTACAGTGCTGTTTTTAATTTCTTGTAAATATTCTATTTGTTGATAACTATTCATTTGAGACTAAAACCTAAGATCAAGTATGTATTTAGATTTACTGGTAGTGGTCTAGTGGTTTTACTGGTAAATATAGACATCAGCTATTCACTCATTCCATGTGTTTGATAACATCTACTAAAAATTTCACTGGGTATAAAAAGGAGGTGATTACAAATATATCCAAATTATGTTCCCCCCTTAAAATGGGAAAATTAAAGGTATTTTAAAAAATATAATAATAAAAAAAGTTTAAATCTATTTTGGCCTGTCTCTTCTGATCTTTTTGGCTGTTTCTAACCATCAAAATTAAATAACGCCATTCATTTTTATTATTTTTTTAGTACAAATATGTGTTTTCATGAACTAATTTGAATTAGGCCTGCATGGTATTATTTTTTCCGCATTTTGTGCACTGTTGCATTTCGTTTTATAATACCTTTTTCCTGATTAATTTGTAAGTTTCACTTAATATTTATTGTAATTTGACCGTTACTGAAAATGTTATATCCATTTGGTAGCTTCATATATTGCAATAGTGACTAATATACATTTAAATAATACTTACTGTCAGGGCTGGGTAGGTTACTTTTAAAATGTATTTCACTACAGATTACAAAATACATGCTTTAAAAAGTAATTTGTAATGTATTTCGTTACATTACTCAAGTTTAGTAACTTAATCTAAATACTTTAGAATACTTTGGAATTGTGGAACAAACACAAAATAGGTAATTGCAAGTTTTTATCTCACAATTCTGACTTTTTCCCTCAGAATTGTGTGATATAAAGTTGCAATTGTGAGTTATAAGGTCAAAATTATGAGATATAAAATCGCAATATTGAGAAAAGTCAAAAATATGAGATATAAACTCACAATACCAAGAAAAGTCAGAATTATGACATTTAACTCACATACTAAATTCACAATTGCAAGAAAAAAAGTCAGTATTGCAAGTTCATATCTCCCAAATTTGACTTTATAACTTGCAATTGTGAGTTTAAATCTCGCAATTCTGAGAAAAAGAAGTCAGAATTGTTAGATGCAAACTCACAATTGTGAGGGAAAAAACAAATTGTGAGAAAAAGATGCAGTGACCTTTTTTTCAAATATAAAATGACTCAGAAACAACTATCACAAAACATGAAACTTAACTCCGCTTTTTCAGACTGTCAGAGTCAGAGAATCACCAATTACTGTTTAAATGACATTAAAACTCAAAGTAATCACTTTGGTAATCTAAAATACTTTTCAGATGTAACTGTAATCTGATTACAACCCATTTAAAATGTAACTGTAATGAAATACAGTGACTCAAATTTTGTATTTTAAATACGTAACTAAGTTACTTGTATTTCGTTACTCCCCTACCCTGCTTACTGTAAGGACCATTTTCATGTGAAAACGTTGTTTTTAGTGTGCAGTGTATCATGGGATATATCTGGCGCAGTGGATGGAGTCGAAGATAAGTGAGTATAGCCCACTTCACCACACATGAAGCACGAGACCTGACATTCATTAACCGTCTCTCCTCTGTCAACAACAGTAAGCGGATGAGGAAACGCAATCACACATCAGCATCCCCTTAAATTCTCCCGAGTTATCGTTTTGTCGTCATCAGTGAAGTGGCGCAAACGCGACGGACGTCTGTAGTTTGAGCCCAACCGCGACGGAACGTGTGTGTTGTGTTTCACTAAACCTTTTTTTCTGATAGTTTGTGAACCTGGACTCCAAAGACTGACAGGAGTAGCATAAATGACTATTTTCTGCTCTCTGGTGGTCACATTGTAGTATTACTTAGTAGGAAGGATTTGCGTGACGTCGTCACTCTAACGAAAACGGACCATGATAATCGTACCTCAGTTACTCATTTTACTACACCATTGTCATCAAAAATAAAACGACCAAATTCTTACACTGCTTGAGGGAGAATTTCATAATGTCTGTAGTAACTTATTATTGGACTACAGCTACTGTGATAGAAACTGATTACCAGGGTCACATTTTGTCAAGCCAGTCAGCAGATTTATATTACCTCCAGCCTGGCAACATTTTATATATTCTAGATATATTTGAAATAAAAACCATAATAATAAGTGCATTACATCAATGTAAAATTGCTTATATAACAGCAACACGTGATTTTATAACTGAAGGCACTATACTCTTCAGTGTGATGAACATGAACTAATCGAACATTAAATTCACCTACACAAATTACATGTTTGTAAATAAAAAAGTATTTTTTTTTTTTTAATTAAATGGATTTTCTTCTCAGGTCTTTACTGTACCATTTAAACAATTAGCAATAAATGCAATGCAAATATATAATGTAATGTGAAATCATTCATCTGAGTTCTCATTTACAGCACTTTAAACACTCAAAGAAAATGGTGCTTAACCTTAAACTTTAAATTTTTTCATGCTCTATTTAACACCATTTTTGAGAAGTGCCACATAGTAAATTAACCAATAAAGACTAGTGTCAATTTCATGTTTATTGGCATAGTATTCACTTAAATACTAGCAACTATTCCAATACTGACATCAGAATGACACTGCTTACATTTTTTCAAGGAAATCCCATGATTACAATAGCAAAAGATAAGAAAGTAAAATGGCTTGAAAGGCTCACCCTTGTGTGTAAAACCACTTCAGACCTCAAAGTAGATACATGCCGTTATATTTTCTTTGACAATAAATCGATCTTGGACTCGGCAGGAATTCACTCCACTGCAAAATCCACAGTATTTAAACATCTCAGCCAGTAACCTCCCATTTTAGACCCAAGCGTTATGACGCACCCTTGTCTGCGCAAACCCAGGGAAACTTCCAGAGCAATGTATACAAGGCCTGAAAAATCCTTTACATGCAAAAAAAAAAAAAAAAGACAATTTCCTTGGTCAACAAAATTGCTTACAAGTAGCCCACCACAATTTTATAATTTGCTTGAAGTTTTGTTCATAAGAAAAGACCAAGCAAAGATTATTATATTGAATGTTTTTATTCCAAGAATTCCTCTAAGTGCTTAGAGCTTTACATAGAGAAGTAAGCACTGGGACACTCAACTTGCTCACACCATGGAGTAAGTGAGTGTGTCAGTGTAGGCATGTCTGCATGTGTGTCTGGTGGTAACAGTTAGCATGTCTACAATGAAATGAGCCACACAATTTACTCAAATTCAAAACACAAAACAAACCAAAAATCGAAAAATAAAAATATTCTGCGCTGGGGTTTTACAGTAAAAGGGGCAGGGGAAGGAACCATCACCAGGAAATCCCAGTGACATTGCCACAAGGAGGTCAGAGGCTAACAGGTTAAAGGTCGTCATCTTCATCTGGGAGAGCTGTTTCTGATGCCACCTAGAAGAGAAACAACGATTACAGATTAAAACAGACTTTTTTGGGAGAGGAAGTAACTGAGTGGCCATGTGCGTACACTTACTTTCAAGTCATGCTCATACTGTGCAGCAAGTGATGGGTCCATAGCAATTTCAGGTGGTGCAAGGGCTGGCATCTCAACAAACTCCAGATTAGGATCTCCAATCAGCTTCCGTGCAAGCCACAGGAATGGCTTCTCAAAGTTATAATTACTCTTGGCAGAGATGTCATAGTACTGAGAAAAGGAAGAATTACATTTATGGTCAATAATAGCCTGACAGTCAATTGATTGGATTTGTTTCACTCAAACGTGGAAGCAGAGGAACGCAAGCTCGCAGAAAGGGCTGAGTTTAGGAGACTTAACGACTTGGTAAGTCAGTTCACAATAATAGCACTTAGAACACAGATAAATTGAATTATTTCATGCCGACTTTGAGTTCAAAAGGGGCAATGTACCTGTAGATTCTTCTTACGATGGAACACAATACTCTTTGCTTTGACCTTCCTGTCCTTGATGTCCACTTTGTTACCACACAGCACTATGGGAATGTTCTCGCACACGCGCACCAAGTCACGATGCCAGTTGGGCACGTTTTTATAGGTCACTCGAGAAGTTACATCAAACATGATGATTGCACACTGAGCTATAGAGAAAGAGAGGCACATGTTAAACCACTGCTGAACATCAGGACTCAAGCGTACACATGGCAAACAGCAGCATACCCTGGATGTAATATCCATCTCTCAGGCCTCCGAACTTCTCTTGTCCAGCTGTGTCCCATACATTATATTTGATGGCTCCTCTGTTGGTGTGGAAGACCAGGGGATGAACCTCAACTCCAAGTGTGGCTATGAAGATACAAAGAAACATTTAAGAGCAGGCCATTGTTGTGACTGTCACACCAAAGCCACACATTCCTCCAGAATAGTTGCGTCGAGATGCCATACGAATGAAACTTACCAACATATTTCTTTTCAAATTCCCCAGTCAAGTGTCTCTTCACAAAGGTGGTTTTCCCCGTGCCTCCATCTCCTACCAGAACCAGCTGTGGAAGGGGAAAGACAGTTCGCATGAGTGACGACACTTCCCAAACAACGGGTATTACAGTAGTTGACATGACAAAGCAGTGGCAGCAGGGAGACAATATATATCTAAAACCATTTCCGACAGTTGAAGGTTTTAAGTGCTTTTGCTACCTTAATTGAAAAACACAGAATATTCATACTTAATCCTACAGCATGACAAAGCCATGCAGCGCTTAATTCATTCAGTCATCCGTGAGCACAACTTGATGGATAATTTGAAGGCATCGATGTATTTTATTCAAAGATGTCAACAATAAATGAACATTCAGACTGTCTTGATTTCATGCAAAGATTTTTTTAAGATATATATATATATATATAAGGGGCCCGTTCTTTGTAAGTGGATTACTCAGTTATCTGGATTTTACGGTTGACAATTTGACATGATCCAGGATTGTTAGGTTCTTCAAAGCTCATCCCAGAGTTGTTTTCATAGCAACAAGTCTGTCCCAGCCACTGCTACTTTCTTAGAGTACCCTATTAAACCAGGACATTAATAATTTAATTTGAAAATAACATGTTGGGTAGTGTATCATAATATAGCCAGTTTTACACATTGAGAGATTTGTGAGGGAATAACCAATAACTTCACTGGAGTCTTACATGATGCAGTTAGTCTACACCATGCATTAATTTGAACAGCTATTTTGAGTGGCTTGATGGAGCGCCAGAGACGCAGATAACTTAGTAAAAAAAAAAAAAAAAAAAATGCTGTATGCAGAAAAATATTCTTGACTCTTAAGAAACTTTAATGTGGTTATGTAACAAACCTGCTTCACAGGTAATAAATGGATTGTTAACATTGAAACAGAAATATAAAGCTAGTACAAATACTAGACTGTGAAATAATGGAAATAATTGGGAATTATGTAAAACCATACAAATTTCCTTGATCAATGATAACTTGTCATTTTGGTTGCTTGGCTGTTTCCTTGTAAAGGTCTGGAAATTCACGTTTTCATCAGGTGTGTGTTTTTTTTAAAATATGATGTCATTACATTGCTGTCTTTATGCCAGCTAATCGCTGCATTGCTGATCGTGGATTCAAGTATTGCTACAGCTGCCCTTACCAATGAACACAAGAATGTGCTTTAATCTCAGACAACTTAATCCAGATATTTTAATCAAATCCACAAATTAATTTGAAGAACCAAATTAGCAAGAGATCAATTAAGATTAGAAGATCTGGCATCTGTCAAATGATCTCAGAAGTATTAAGAGTGAGGTACAAAGAATGGACCCCTAATAAACTTAATGGACTCCTAGTAATAAACTTAACACTGTCTTAGAGATGTGTGTGATTATATTGTTGGCCAATTACTGAAAATAAAAAATTACATTATCGACAACGATTTTTTTAGTAACTAGGTAAGGTCTATTAGACAGTCCAAATTGTGTTTTTGCTCATTTTAAATCTGGATAATCATCAGTAAACAGGGTTATGCTGTTTACTTGTCTCATGAATAAATACAATTAAAAAAAAAGGAATTATAGAATTATCCATAAACTGCTGAGTATAACATGTTCACAATGGAAGTGCAGATATCAGTGGTCACATTTGTGAAATGTCAGCCCTATAATGAAACAGCCGGTTAATTTGCAAAAGAGTAGATTTTAAAAACATTAAATCAATTTCTCACTTATTTATGTCGTTTATAAATTTAATTTGCACCAGTGACCAACAGTTGCCTGGTAGTAAAATGTGTGATTCTGATTGGTCTCATTTCTATCCAGTAACAATATTCATAAAAAAAAGTTGTTAGATTGGACTACTTGAACAAAAACATGCAAGAAAAATGGAGGAGCTGGGGTTAAATGAGTTAACCGATAATAAGATGTACAAGCATTCTCCTTACGTTTGCCTGTAAATTGTAACAAACTTTTTATTTGTAAATTTTTACCACAAATTAACAGTTTTCCTGATTCCCGCACCATCATTCAATGTCTCGAGGCGGTTCTCACGCTTATCTCTGCTCTCGTTATCACAAACAAGTCTTCCACTTCACTTCTAAACAGTTTAACAACTCGTTGAGCTAATAAGTAATCATTTAAAACGAAGACTTTAATTGATTATTCAAGTGTGTTATAATTTTAAAGTTAGCGTTACCTTAAACTGAACTTGTGGCTCGTTCTCTGCCATTGCTGTTGTGTGTGTTGGTCTTTGTGCTGCAGTCACTCTGCGGGAGAGATGGCGGGACGGTTAGTCACATCACACAAAGGCCGCATCAATCACAAATAAATGGAATAGTTACACAAAACTACTAAAAACACTTCCACACCGATATTTAAACCAAAATAGCGTAGAAAACTAAAAACAATCAACTGTGTTCACAAACGGACTACCGCGTCTAAATAAAAGGATGCGCGCGAACACACGAGGCCGCTGCTACTGGAGCCTGAACTTCACAGCAAGAGGCAGTCGCAGCCCGAAGGCCTCAAAACAGGCCCATAAATTTGGGAATAAACACATAGCGCATTAATGACTGTAATAATAAACAAAAATTGTAGAAATTCACAAAAGAGTTGAACAAAGCGATCGTTGTTCTCTCGACTTCAGCAGCCCGCCAGAGTATCGCGCGCTGCCAACAACTCACGATGGCGCTACGACACAGATGAGCCATGATGAAACGCTAATAACTCCACATCAGCGGCGAATAAACGCAATCTGACCGACTTACTACAAGCTTGGCAAAAATATAAAGTCTTTCCGATGTGTTCTGTTTTCAGCGAACACAAAACGTCTCTGTGAAACGAGTTTGTAACGAGACGAGCAGCGTCGTTCCGCACTCACCGGTGTTGAAGTGATCGAGGAAGAGAGCAAATGGCTGCGCCCGCGCGGGATTCAGCATGGCTCACATAAACGCTTCCGCCCCTACCACGTGACCCTCTATTGCCACAGGACAAGCACGCCACCTAGTGGCAGTACAGCCCGACAACTCAAATGCTCACCTCTCTGACATGTTACAGAAAGTCGTGATAGTCTTTTCTCCTCTATTGATACGTATGAAACAGCTTCTGGAAGGAGAAAATGTAGGGCGAGGCTTGGTTTTGTTCATGGACAATTGATTGGATGGTTGTAATTTGCTATTGGTCGATCTCATGCGATTGAGAGGTTGTCCTGCCCACGCGCCAGTAAGTACGTCATCAGAGGAGAATACTTCACAACCGCAAAAAAAGTATATTCTATAGTATGAATATAATCCGAACATACTACATTCGCCATATTGCCATTATCATGTGACCTAACAGCGTCGGTTGTGTCGCTTCACCGCCCTTCACAAATCCTTTCTTTTTGCCTCATGGAATAGTAATCTATCGGGAAGTAGGTCATCCCGGTTCTTTTTGCCTATTCTTTTATGAGTACTGTGAATTCAGACATACTTATATTGTCACATACTGTTTTTCGCTTACTATATAGCAGGGAAGTATGCAGCAGCAAGGAGGGGAGGTCATTTTTATTCAAGATTACGAGGGCAGATAAAAAAAGTGCATAAATAATCATTTATAATAAATACTGCAATATTCAATAAAGAAAGAGAATTGCCGGTAATGAGTTCATGAAGACTTTAAAACACCTTCCTGTGATACACATGATGACTGATTTAATGAAATACTTCAGTCACTGGATAAACAAACATAAGACACATAATTGTAATATGTGTGTCTCTTATACAACACAATACATAATCTCTATAGGGCATTGTTGTTTTGGGCATTACACTGAGGGACACAGAAGATACAAAGACTGGAGATATGGTGGACTGTCGCATGGGAATTAGAATAAGTTATAGAAATAGAAAAGCCTAAGAAATATAGAAGGTATATGTACAGTAATATATTTCATGGAATATAGAATGTGTAACATGAACAATAATGTAGGTAAAAGACCAGAATAAATATACTGTGTGTGAAACTTATAAACAGTATGTAAATAATATATATGTTAAAATGATATGGGATAAACAATACATTTATACAACAATGTAAGGTAAATATTATAGTTAAAATTAAAGGAAAAATAGCTTACAATAATATTTGTAACTGATTGTGGTAAATAGTTAAATTAGTAGCATTATGTAAAGAAATACACCACATTTAATTTTATTGATATATGTTAAATCGATTTAATAATAATCGAATATAATTAGAATAATCAAATATGTGAATTTCCTATGAACATTCGGATACAAACATGCTTAATATACAATAACCTAGTAGGTATGAGTACACTGATCAATTTGTGCCTTTTATATTATTATTTTATACTATATATAATATTTGTGATAATAATACATAAAAATTTATGTTAAAACTATTATGGGATGTACAATATATGTGCATTTTTTCAATAATAGATTGAATGATATATAAATATTGTACAACAACTAAAGTAAAAATGGCTGACAGCAATAATATTTGTAACGTGAATGTGGTAAATAGTTAAATTATTAGCAGTATGATAAGAAAAGAAATACACCATATTTTGTTTGTTACTTTATTTATATAAATTACTTTAAAATGAACATCATACATTATATTACTTTAAAACGAACAGATAGATGAACATTCATTGTGCGTTATGTTTTGTGCGTTTAACAAATATATTAATACTTTCTGTGGTTCTATACAAAGTCATTTCATTTCATTTCATTATTTAGCAGACGCTTTTATCCAAAGCGACTTACAAGGGGAGCAATTAGGGGTTTCATGCCTTGCTCAAGGGCACTTTAGTCATGGTATCAAAGGTGGAGAGAGTGATGTTCATTCACAATCCCCACTTTCAATTCCTGCCGGCGTGGGAATCGAACCTGCAACATTCAGATTACAAGCCCAACTCCCTCACCACTAGGCCATGACTACAAAGTGTCATTATTAGTTTCAGTAGATGATGCGGGTAGCTTATGAACTGATTTCGTCTATTGCTTGTGTTGCTGTTATCAGGAAGTTATTTGGGTGTAACTGTTCATCTGTACAGGTAATCTGCCTGAATGTTAGCAGCAATCTCAGCCTCCCATCGATCTCCATTATTCAGCAGTTTCTCTTTATTATACAGCAGCTCCTCATGAGTCTCAGTGGCATACTCAAAATTAGGGCCCTGGCACAAAAAGAAAGAGAAAAAGACTGTATTATTAAAGGTAGGATAGGCAATTGCAGAGAGGCAAGGAATAGCAGGTTAGCTTTGAAAACATAAGATCCCACCCTCCCTTCAGAGCGTCTCCAAAGCCATGAACATGCATATCAGAGTTTACAAAGCATCACGAAACGAGAGACAGTGTTAAATTACCTCATGTCTGAAAGCACATAATATTACAATAATAATGAACGTAAATAGTTACAGAGCTCAGGATCGTATGTGGTAATGATATTTCAGCGCTATCCTCTAGTAGTTTTATCTAAAATCAAACGCACTTCCAACGCGTTCTCTCTTTCTCCAGACGCACCACATGTGCGTGTCCACTGGCGTGGAGCAGAGCGAGCGTTTTTAATTCATTACGATGACACGCCGATGTCAACGTCCATCGCAATGTTTTACTGTAGACATCTCCCAACCCTACCGTCTTGTAATTACGCTAATAATATGGCACGAACGCAGTATAAGCTCGTTGTTATGGTTCAGGAGGAACTGTAAAAGGTGGATGCTGTTTGTTTGTGGTTCTCGGTGACTGTCTGTCTACAACTCTGCATAGCCTTACAGAACGCCTCTGGAAATACCTATGTTGACAGGCAGGTAGGACATCCTATTATTGCATTGGGACCGAATAGAATCAGTGTATAATTTGAACTGTTATGGACTAAATGATCTTAAAGGGATAGTTCACCCAAAAATGAAAATTACCCTAATTTTACTCACCCTCACGCCATCCTATGGGTGTATATCGCTTTCTTCTTTCAGACGAACACAATCAGAGTTATATTAAATAATCTCCTATAGGCGAACTAGGCAGCCGTCTAGGGCAGCAGCACAGTCAGGACGACAAGAAAGAAAGGGATTTAGTTTTGAATTTAGTTTATTTATTTATTTTTGGGTCATTCATTTGGAATTATTTCACTTATATCAAAAATGTATTACCTGATTAGTTATTCTAAATCTAAATGATCTTTCTTTCATTCTACCAAGAACCAAAACCCACCCGAACCAAGAGCGGGATATGGGTCTTATCTGTTGATTTCGCAATGGCCAATCAGAGGTAATTAAGTTAGCACTGAACAAAAACTTGGGCGTTTTGAGTTCTGCACACTCGCAAATCCTCTCATAATAACAAACAAATTTTAGACATTATGTAAACAAGAGATTCATTACGTAGACTTTCTACCATGCCAAATCCCTTATACAGTATGCTTGATTTTCTGTTAAAATTAATTGTGGTTTGTGAACGTAGACGCTTTAATAACAAATGATTGTTTATGCTGGGCTGTGTAAGTTGTGCGACGACATGTAAATTGAAACTATTACAAGGAAATGTATGTGTTTTTAAAGGGGAAGCGCATCTCCTCAGTCTTCCCTTGAAGTTCACCCTCCACCTACATGTGTGTGAGAGAAAGCGGAGGAGAGGTCGTGTAGCTCACCTTTTTGTGTGCACAATATTTATATATGCCATATATTTATAACCTCTATTTATATCTATCTATTTATACAATTTATCAGCGGCCCACCAGGAATTCTCCCGAATCTTCCAGGAGATATTCTTACTATATAATATAATACAGCATTTGCTTTTGCAGTTAGTGGTTATGTGCTTTCAATTTTTTTTTTAACATTTCAGAAAGAAAGAAATAAAAATTATCAGAAAATGTGCTTGTACATGCTTTTATTTGAGTGAAAGTTTATTCAATAAACAAAACCTCCAGTCTTTCACATGCATCTCAAATATCAAGTTTAATTGTGAGTGTACGGTGGGGGCGGCACGACGGTGTTTTGCCGAGAGCGGCAGTTGAGCTTACGCCTGCCCTGGCCCTGGCTCTTTCAAGCTTTATAATGGCAGAGTATGAGATTTTGAAGCCCAAACAAGTGCAACCATCCATCTTAAAAGATATTTACACAGCTCCAGGGGGTTAATAAAGGCCTTCTGAAGCAAAGAGATGTTTGTGTAAGAAAAATATCCATTTTTAAAAAATAAAAAAGTAAAATAACTAGCTTCCGACAGACGGCCGTATGCATTGATTTATGGTGAAAGAGTAACCGCTGACCTAGCGCATGACATATTGGCGAACGTAGAAGCTCAGAGGATAGAGGAAAACAAAACACTGGTAACGAATTCAAAGTCCAAAATGAGAATTTTTTAAAGAGAAATGTCAGAGGATTTCAATATAAGAGAAGAGGAGCTTGAGTTTTACTCTACTCCTACATTGCATCAGAAGTTATTCCTTTGGTGTGAGTCGACTTGCGTAGGCCGTCCGCCGGAAGCTAGTTATTTTAGTTTTTAAAGTTTTAAATATAGATATTTTTCTTACACAAACGCTTCGCTTTGGTTCAGAAGGCATTTATTAACCCCCTGGAGCCGTGTGGATTACTTTTATGATGAATGGTTGCACTTTTTTGGGCTTTAAAATCTCATTCTCTATTCACTGCCATTATAAAGCTTGGTAGAACCAGGACATTATTTAATATAACTCCAGTTGTATTTGTCTGAAAGAAGAAAGTCATATACACCTAGTATGGCTCGAGGGTGAATAAATCATGGGGTAATTTTAATTTTTGGCTGAAGTATCCCTTTAATTGATCATATTGGAGTATGTCAGAAATAAAACAGGGCAGGAATTTGTCGTGCCGCGTCACATCCAGTGTAGAGCACTGGTTATAATGGGATCCATTTGTGTTTGTCGTGTTGTGTTGCGTTGCTTGCGTCTGGTGTACACACTGTGTCATAAATGCATGTACCTCTACGATTGCATCCACAGGACAGGCTTCCTGGCAGAATCCACAGTAGATGCATTTGGTCATGTCAATATCATAACGAGTAGTTCTTCTGCTGCCATCTGCACGGGTCTCTGCCTCTATAGTGATGGCCTACGGGAGACAAAAGCACTGCTAACACACATCCTGTTCAGGTAATCAGATAGGTGAGGAAAATGCATGTGTGCATACCTGAGCAGGACAGACAGCCTCACACAGTTTGCACGCAATACAGCGCTCCTCTCCGTTTGGATACCTGCGTAGTGCATGCTCGCCACGGAAACGGGGAGAGAGAGGGCCTTTCTCAAATGGGTAATTTATAGTAGCTGGTTCTCTGAACAAATAACTCATGGTCATGGCCAAACCTGCCATACAGACACAGAATATCATAATAATTGTATTATTATTATTTATGTCCAAACCTGCCATACAGACACAATAAATAAGAATAATAATACTGTTAATAATACAAATTATAGTAATTATATATTATTATTGTTATTTTTTTATTATAACAATTAATATGTTATTATTATTATTCACACCAACACATACCTGCCGCACAGACACAGAATATAATAATCATAAATAACTAAGTAGTAGTAGTATTAAAATTAAAACTATTTATTATTATTATTATTATTATTATCATTATATTGTCTCTGTATGGCAGGTCTGTATTGGGCATGAATAATAAAAAGAATAATAATTATTATTATTAATATTATTATGTATTTAAACAACACAACTTTATATATCGCAAAATCTCAGCATGTAAGTCCAAGTGCAAAAAGTGCATATACAATAATCAGGCAGAAAACAGTCGAAGTGCCCCTATAATGCTATTTTACAGGTTCCTGATTTTGTTTCGGACGTCTTGTACAATAGGTTTACATGCATTTTCTCATAATAATGTAGCATCAGCTCTTTTCTCAGTGTATGAAATGGTTTGATAAAGAATTCAATCTCTCTAAACCCCTCCTTTCTGAGTCTACTCAGCTCTGATTGGTCAGATGACCCAGTCTGTTGTGATTGGTCTACAGCTAAGCGCACGTCGGAAACGAAACACCCATTATCTTAATTTCAGCTCTGTGTCTACCTCAGAATTTGATACACAGTGATACGAACGGTAATATTGGTGTTGGTTTTACTGTATCAATACCAGCACAAGTCGTCATCCTTTGCTTCCGCAGAAAACAGCATCTGCTTGACATGTCAATAACACAAACCAAACTCTTTCAGGCCTCAACTACAACTACAGTGTTGGAGGGTCAATGTATGACATTTGCAGGCAGCCAATAAAGACTGGCATTATGCAAATGTATTACTGTTACGTAGGTAAGTAACAGGAAATGAGACTAGAATTGCTGATGACTCGTTTCAGCAGTTTTTGGAAGATAATAATTTATCATGCACTTTGATCTTTGAACATTTTCAGACATTTTACACTCACAAACAGCTATATTACACATGTATGAATGGTAATATGCAAAAAAGCATAATAGGGCACTTTTTAAACAGGTATTGTACACACAAACCCCTGAAAAGTTCAGTCCACAGCAGTGTTTGTGCTGCACGGTCTGTGATGGACTTCAAGTCGGTAGGCAACTCCTCGGCATTCACATATTCTACAGAGAGACAGAGAGAGGTAATATTGGACACTGTATGTACGAATGCTGTTCAGGGTGTGAAAATGTATATGAGCGTATAATCTCACTGTATCCTCCCCTGTGGACGGTAAGGCTGAAGGGACGGACAGGTCCAAGTCTGACTGCGAAAGTGCCTTAATGAAATTAAACATAATTTTGCTTCAGTAGGAGCATTAAGCACAACATCAAACTATTCCACTTCGGCAACTAGTAATCTCACAGTTCAATGACAAATTTACATTTTCATATCAAAACAGAAACTTACCTGTGCGGCATGAGGAATACATTATGCGCAATGTCATCTCCAACCTAATCAGCCAAAGAGACATAAATATTTATGTCAATGATTTAGGCATATATATATATTATGTCAGTGGTGCAAACATAGGCTACTAACTTACCTCTTATTTTGAGATTGAAATAGACGGGCTGTACGCCAAATGAACAGATTTGGGTTATAAGCCTGCTGGTAATCTCCTTTCCCAATCTGTCAGACCTTAGCGAGCAACTTCTTTCATACAAGTAAATTATTGTTTAACAAATGCCTTTCATAAACATATTCACTTGTGTTTAGAGGTAGGCTAATAATTGTGTCATCTGCTTGGTTTATTCTATTTAATTTATCATGATGATGAGACAGATGATGACTAAAGCAAGCAGTTATATATTTTGTTTTTATTTATGTTAGCCTGTTTATTTTTACCATTCCTTTACACGTTTAAACCCCTACTCTCAGTGATGGTCTAGCGTTAAACTGCATGAAACAATGTAACTTTCCTTTGATTACCTATTCAAATTTGAAATGATACATATTCATAGTTGTTGCGTATTTAACTCACCGGGATGCTTCCGTCGGTCCGTCAGTGATCAGAGGATCTTGTTTGTACTACTTGCGCTTTCAGGGAGTCCTTTGGTCACGTGGTGTTCCTCTACCTGCCGCGTGACAGAAGAGAGCGATTTACTTTTGAGTGTCTTCCTATCCCGCAAATTTAAATGGCACATGTGAAATATATATATATACATACATATATACATATATATATATATATATATATATATATATATATATATATATATATATATATATGTATATATATTTATTTATTTTAACTTTTTTTACATTAGCCTACATTATTTTACAGTTGTTATAAGTGGTAGGCTTCTGATTAGTCAGCTTTTTTTTTTTATAAACCTATTCAAATAAACAGTTACAATAAACCCAAGCAACATACACCGAAAAGAAAAATAAATATTAACAAGAAATTAAAAAGGTCTACAGAAATAGCTAAAAGCAAATGATAACCAATAAAATTAAACTTAAAGTCACCATGAAATCAAAATGGATGATACATGTTTTTATGGAATATTACAGTGTTTATTATAAATTAATTTAACGGTGCACATAACCGTTATTAGTTTTTTAATGTATGTGCCCTCTTCATCTTCTCTCTTCTCCGATGACGTCTTTACTGGCGCGAGGTGTTTCAGTTTCTCTCGAATGTAAGGCAATCTTAACAAATCCACATTTGTGTAATTAAAACTTATCCATAATCAAAATATTATTAAACATTAAATTCAACATCTTTTTTTTGTTTGTTTGTTTGGTCAATAGAGCGTTACAGCTGTGCTAAATCAAATAATACCCGTAATGTTCACCATATTACAATATGGAGACTATCATTTTTTTGTACATTTACAGTTGAATGATATTTTGACAATGACAAAATGGTCACCTTTTGTTTTTCAGCGAATTTTCACTGGTGAAATCCAGTCATTTCAATAGGAATCCACACAGTTGTGAATTTTACGTAAGGGTGATAGATTTCCCTTGCAACACACTGGTCACGTGAATTCACAGTGTTAACCAATAGAAAGCTTCTATGTTTGAAAGTGTCTTCTGTGTGAGCTGTGCTTCACACGTCGCTACACTATAAACAATGGACCTTTTGCTCACGAAGTTTCTCCAAAATGTCACTCAAGTGATTGCCCCTTGACCCAGTTTACCAGTAACATCTGGTGAATTGTGAAATTGTTATCTATAAGGGGTTTGAGGAAGAATTTTAACTTTTGTATGAATTTTGGTGTGTATACTGTGGAGGATGTATTTTTAAAATGATATGAACCATTTAGAATATATTTTAAAACAAATCCAATTACAATGCCTTCACCCTAGTTCTGTAGAGGGACAAATACATATTTTAATTAGTCTCTCAATTAATACGAGGTTAAAATAGCTGCGCGTGAAGTATGCCATCATCACATTGCAGTGCACTGAAACTAAACTCACTTCCTCATGATGGTTAACACAATAAATCTCTGGACTATTCTCTTTTCATAACAGAGAAGGATCCAACCTGCCCTTTCCGGCAGCCATCAGTGATTCAAACGCACACACACACACACACATGCACGCACAACCACACACTTGCTGACTTTACAGCGGAAGTCTTGGTCTCAGTTGTCTTCCCTCCCATCAGAGGACAACTGCACCTTTCAGTGTGGCAGAAACCTGAAGGTAACTTTTGCTCTTTTGACCTTTATTGCACAACTGTGTATCTGTTGTATTGGTGATAACTCTGTGCCTAGTGTGCAAATAGGGTTTAACTTCAAATCAAAACACACAAGTTTCTTTCTTCTACCAAACGTTGTCATGTATGTTGTGTCGTGCAGCTAAACTTTTGAAATGGCGCTTGTTTGCCCGTTTGAAATGAGACTGACATTGAATTCATTGGATGTACTGCTCTCTTACACACATAGATGTCTGTTAAACCGGACCATAGCGAGGATGAGGAGGGGAATCATGGGCCGGAGGTCACGGTCGTGGAGACTAACCGCTTTGGCTTCATTCTCGGAAATGGAGAAACTGACAGGTCTGTGTTGATGTCCGTTCAGAGCTTGGCATGAGGTTGAATTAAGTGTTTGTTGCTCCCAAAAGCCCACAGTGTGTGTTACACAATGTATGATCTGTGATTTTACATTTTAAGAAGGCATTTTCTTATCCTGCGCCGTATTGATAATTCAGTCCTACTTTATACACAGCCGTTACCTTCTACACCTCTTACTCTCATTTTCTCCTTCTCAACATCCTGTCATGTTGCTATAGTGATATCTGGCCTGTCAGAGTGTGGTTTCCTGTTTTCTGTGTTTGTCTCTTATGACACTCATGCTTTGCACTGGTATGGAGACACTGTTGTGAGTTAAGAAGCGGGGTAGAGGTGTGTGACTCTCTGCTTCATTGGAAAATGTTATTCGCACTGATTGTACAGTCTCATTACACTACAGTTAAGACTCAAGTATGCTGCAGTATTGTGAGTATAGTAGTGTAGTATTACTGACTGTGTTTTGTTGACAGTGACGGCCCATGTCCTGAGTTAGTGAGACATCGAGAGTCCAAATGGCTCAACCTCATGACTCAATGGGAGCAAGTCATGGAGAAAAAGAGCAACAAGGTGCGTCTGTCTCACTGTTGTAGACTTGTGTTTGAATTTGCATTATCATATCTACATCTGGCACATTTAAAATATCAACTTAGAGACGGGGAGGCCTATTCATCATTTAGACATTTAGTCATATTTTTTCCCCAGCTATATGTTCACTATTCACTGTAAAAACCAATAGTGATTTTAACTGATACTTTTAGTTAACTTTACTTATAGTATAGTAATCTGTACTATTCACATACAATGTCTTTTTTTACTCATAAACCCCAAGTATTGATTAATTGATTGGATTGAGTACCACTTTGTCAAGCAAAAAAAAAAAAGAAGAGTTTTGAAGTGGGGCTTTTCTTAATAGACTTTTCCCTCATTTCCTCCACTTCTGCAGTTATCTTTCTCTTTTTGCGTTCACTGATTTACCAAAGTCATCTTAAATGTTTAATTGTCAATTCAACTGAAAAATTTGAGAGGACATCACATAAGCTGACTTCTAAATTGACATCGATTTTCCTAGAATGTTTTATTTCGGACTAACCATTATGGTGGATGGTGTTTCCTTTGCTTGGGCACTTCATTTATATTCTAGTAAGTTCAATTTGATGCAGTGATGCAACAAGAAATCAAAGTTTATATATTCATATGTGACTGAAATTCACAATTCACATATATAATAATATATATGAATAGTATACATATTCATATATTACAAATATATGTTTCATATATATGAATGATGTGACTTTCTTACAGTATGCCTATTACATTAGATCATTTATTATGTTAATAGTAGCACTTATAAACACATATTAACAGTTGGTGAATGTTTTAAGTGGGTTGACACAATTCTTCTAAATTTGTGACAATATTTTGTAATTGACTACACATGTGTCACACAGACTTCAACATTCAGCATGCTAAACACAGCAATGGTAACAATTCAATTTTATTTAAAGTAAGTTATCAAGTACACTCTACAGTTGTTTTTAGTCACTAGAACTCATGTGTAAGTCAACTATACTTACTAAGCTTTTGTCAGTACAACATACTATTCCTATTTCACTTAGTTTTTTTAAGGCAATCGGTTTCCTAATATTTCCCTAGTAATGTGAACACTAATAGAAAGTTAACTCAAACAATGATTTTAAGTCAACAGTACTTAACTATACTTGATTAACAAGTTGTCTCTACAAATTGTGTTAAATTACACCAACTAATCATTAATACTCTACTTTACTTGGAAATTTTAAGGCAATCGGTTTCCTGACTTTTTCTAAGTAAAGTCAACTTATTACATTTTACAGTGTTCTAGAAAATCTCAGAAACATGAGAAATTCGTATTAATCAGATAGGAGACTGTTGAAAATTGTCAAGCAAAATCAAACATTGTGGTGGCAAGATTTGCACAGCGCACCACTGTTCTTCAAGTTTTAAATCAAGTATTAACTTTATAATCGTGCAATGATAAAATGAGCAATTATGTGAAAAAGAAGTACACTTGAGCATATTTTTAAAAAGTACTCATTACAGATAGTACTTAGTACTTATTAATAATATACTCAACTTACACTTTAATATACTTATACTATTATGTATAATATAGTATACGTATGTAAGGTATAATATATACATAAGCTCAAAATGAACAATGTTTTTGGACAATTAATTGCATGTTATTTGAATATTAAATGAAAATGTATTATTGTTGAAATTTATAAATACAATTAGCTGAACTTCTTGCTTCTTTGATCTTTTTTATGTGCTGAAAATAGTTTATGGTAAATTAAAATATACGCTAATGAAATTGTATGTCATGAATTTGAATATATTTGTCATAATGAAGTTGCACTTTAATACACTTAAAATATTTTAGCTATAAATGTAATATAGAATAACACACTACAGTTAAAATTATAAACAAGTATTTTATGTGTGCAAAATAAGTGTACTTCTTTAAAGCATGACAAAAGATTACTAAAATAATGATTTAAAAGTAATACTTTGAATCTGACATGATTTAAAAGTGTACTAAAGTGTGTTAAGAAACAGTCATGTATGTGTACTCAGTTTAAATATACTTAAGTGCCTTTTATTTCATTAGTATTAGAAAACCTTTTCAGATTTTAAGTACACTACAAGTGCGCATTCAATACAATTGAGAACACTTCTTTTTCACAAGGGACACTATAGAGAATAATAAAATTCGGTTATTTGTACATTTAACAGCTAATAGATTATTTGTGAGACTTATAAATTGATAAATCAATAATCAGTTAATGATTTAGGAATGTGTAAATAGCTGTTTCACAAGCTGTCATTGGTCCAAGTTATTTATGGGGGGGAAAGTACCGGTATTGAATTAGATTTGAATTAGACATGGTGAAAAACTAGTTTTGAAAATAAATTTATTCAGTTATTTATGATCATCTTGATTCTGTGAGCATTGATTTGTCTGTAGATTATTGCACGAGACCTCATATGTCACTGTCAGTGGGCCCACATATGATACAGGATGTTGAATGTCAAATACTGCAGACTGCAAATGAGTGCCAAATTCCTCTATATGTAAAATGAGGGATTATCTTATTTAATGCATTTGGGTAAGATAATTATTTAAGAAATGCCTCATCATTTTTTTCTTTTCTTTTTTGAAAGTGCTAAAATATCCAAGAACATTGGAGTCATTTGCAGTCAAAACAGCATTTAATTGTTAGCATGAGTCTTACAATGGCCATTGCTCTTTGTCTCAGGTCAAAGGTCAATGTCAGAAGGGCATCCCAGCATCTGTCAGGGCAAAGGGCTGGCCACTGCTCTGTGGAGCTAAGGATAGAAAAGACAAAAACCTTGAACTCTACAAAGTAAGTGTTTGGTTGTGATTTGTATCGTGTGTTTTTTTCTTATATTCTCAATTTATAAGCCCTGTTTGCTCTGTTTTAGAAACTAGTTGAAGCTCCAGATCATCAGGGATGGACTGACATCATCAAAAGAGACACAGACAGACAATTTCCCTTTCATGAGATGTTCCAGTCCAAAGACGGCCATGGGTACTGTCCTTTTCCTTTCAATGCTGATTGCAATGTGCTCTGTAGCATTAAAAATCACAACATTAGTCATAAACCTCCCTTTCTCTTTCGTGTCTGCTTCTGTCTGGTCTCTGTATGAGTAGTCAGAAGGACTTGCTGGAGGTCCTGAAAGCGTACACTCAGCATCGTCCAGACGAGGGCTACTGTCAGGCACAGGGTCCGGTGGCCGCTGTCCTTCTGATGAACATGCCTGCTGAGGTGCCGCTTCTGTCATGATTATACAGTAGATGACACAGAGATATTACAGATTAAACAACCAAATAATATTCAAAAGTTGACACATTCATAATGTACACTACCATTCAAAAGTTTGGGGTCTCTTATACTCACCATGGCTGTATTTATTTGATCAAAAATAAACAGGAATAGTGTGAAATATTATTACGATTTAAAAGAACTAGTTTCTATTTGAATATATTATAAAATGTAACTTATTCCTGTAGTTAATTACTCCAGTCTTCAGTGTCACATGATCCTTCAGAAATCATTCTAATATGATGATTTGCTGCTCAAGAAACATTTATTATTATAAATCTTACTAACCCCAAACTTTTTTGCATAATTAAGCACATTGATAAACATTTCAAACAGTTGTGTACTACCAATTATTGGCACATTAAATTGTTTAATTATTAATTAAGATTCGTGTCCAGCTATTATTCCAATAATTAAACATAGCCTACTGCGTAGCACTGTATGCTAGGCTAGCATTGCATTGCGTAACTGATTGTTTTTGTGTTTTAGGAGGCATTCTGGTGTCTAGTGCAGATAAGTGAGCTCTACCTCCCTGGATACTACAGCCCTCTGCTGGTAGGGCATCTTTAAAGTAACCATGATAACGACCTTTAAATGTGCATGAAAAATTGTAAAATTTTACTGTCCTTTCTCTTTAGGAAGGTGTTTTATTTGACGCTGCTGTTCTCTCAAGTGTGTTAAAAAAATGGTGTCCAGCTGCACATAAACACCTACAGAATCAGGGGGTGGAGCCGCTCATGTTTGCCACTGATTGGCTGATGTGCCTGTACAGCCGCCATCTTCCTTTCAACACTTTGCTCAGAGTCTGGGATCTCTTTTTCTGTTATGGTTTGTTTTCCACTATATGTTTGCAAGATTTAAAAATGCACTAAGCAGTTGTTGGTTTGGCTTTATAATGGCGAATTATGCAAAAATGCGAGACTGGATTGCCAATATTTGTCCCTTTTTACAAAAGAATTTGTTTCCCACCATTATTATTCTGCAACAAAAAGAGTCCGATAATTGGAGATATACTGTGATCACGTGAGTAGTATCAAAATCCTTTTCAGGCAAGTCAGTTTTCTTGGCGGCCATTTTGGCAAAGCCCCTGATCAGCTATGGAGGGCAACAGTGCCTGCCTCCTTTTCCATGATTCCAAAAGTATTATTTTCATTCCTTTTTCTCATAGGGAATAAGTCTTTGTTAAAGAGTTATAAGCTTTGAACCAAACCAACCAGCAATGAAGTAAATCACAACATTACAAACTCGAACTTAATTTCAAAAATATACTTACAATTGAAAAAAGTACGGTTTACTTAATGGCTTTAATGAGGGAAAGAACTATAATCCCATGAAGCATTGCAAATCACAATAGAATTAAAAAAATGTAGAAATATAAAGTAATAATTTAAGGATATTTATTACATTTAGAAACACTATAATTTTCTTTTTTATTGCAAAATATGCACTTATAAACACACACTTAAGTAGTCAGGGAGTAGCGACTTACTCCATTTCGTCATTTGCAGTGCTTCATGGGAGTGGGAAGGCACCAAAGAGATTTGGCACAATTTGAGTATTTAAATAATATATAAATATGAGTACTTAAAAAATACAGTAAAATAATGGAGATCATATACCATTGATTAACAACCTTAGAAGTCATTTTTTTTAAATGTATATGTTATTGTTCAAAAACAATTTCCCTATAGAGAAAATGGAGTTTTTACTCCCAGAAACTAACGCTTTTCTAATTATGGAAGTACAACTCTTACCTGCTTGATTAACATATGTTAAATATCCAATGATATCCAAAAAACTTATCGTCTCTTCTAAGTAAAGAGTGGGATTTCCATTCCTAAAGCCACCATTAGTAGCTGTAGGGCATTTCACAGTCAGAAGTTTATATTTTTGGCTCTCATATTAGCAGTTTAGAGTATTGGGCATGTGAGCTACACAAATGTAAGTGAGCATTGAGTTTCAGGTTGTATTCATAATGCTTAGTCTCCATTCTATTCCTGTCCTGCAGTTACCATCTTTTCTTTAGCTGTGAAATACTTAATGCACCTTTAATAGATCTCTTGACATGTTGATCTGCTGTTGAAGTCCATGTAGTGACCGCAGCTTTTGTGTGTGGCAGGTGTGCGTATTTTGTTTCAGGTTGCTGTGGTGCTAGTGCGTCGATGTCTGGGAGATGGGCGACAGCGAAAAGAGTGTGACGGACAGATGGAAACCCTGGAGCGACTGCGAGGTGTTAAAGAACGTGTCCAAAATGAGCAGACTGATGCTTTTATCCATGAGGTAATATTACTGATATTGTATTTCAATTAATCTAAATAAAGTCCTGTTCACACCAAAATGAATGTTCCGCGTGAAAAATCTGGTATTATAAACATTTTTAATTTGAATGAATGGCTGTTAATGCATCTGTCAGACTGACATGAACATTAACATACTATCAATGAAATTGTGTTGGTCTCATCTCTTAGAAACCTGAAAATGAAAAAAATAAATAAGATTTGCACTTTTGACGACATGCCCAGAGCCGCTTCGGTAACATAAATCATGACTTGGTGGCGTCCATGAGTGGACTATTTTAGGTTACAGTAAATACCAGAGGAAGAATCCAGAAACTGTATTGTCAGAAAATTTGGTCCTTTTAAGAATCCCATTAAGAATGTTTAATGGAGAACTTTATCTGTTGCCTGATTACAATTCCTACAAAATCACATTATATGTCATTTGAACTATGTTATAATGAGCTTTGGGGAGTAACGAAATACAAGTAACTTAGTTACGTATTTAAAATACATTTGAGTCACTGTATTTCATTACAGTTACATTTTAAATGGGTGGTAATCAGATTACAGTTACATCTGAAAAGCATTTTACATTACCAAAGTGATTACTTTGAATTTAAACAGCAATTGGTGATTCTCTGACTCTGACAGTCTGAAAAAGCGGAGTGAAGTTTCATCAACATTTTAATACTTTTAAGAAGGATCATAAAAATTTTGTAATTTTATGTAATACTGTCCTGAACAAGACAAAATGACTGAATTTATATAAAAATTGCCGAACGGTCAACCTAACTGTCCTGTCATGACCTGGAAGATCCACGACTGTTTTCATGTTTTGTGACAGTTGTTTGTGAGTCATTTTATAATTCACTCGTCACTGCAACTTTTTCTCACAATTGTTTTTTTTCCCCTCACAATTTGTGAGTTTGCATTTCACAATTCTGACTTCTTTTTCTCAGAATTGCGAGATTTAAACTCACAATTGCAAGTTATAATAATTTATTAGTTATATAATAATTAATTAGATATAATTGCTCAGAATTGGGAGATATAAACTTGCAATACTGACTTTTTTTCATAATTTTGACTTTTCTCAATATTACAAGTTTATTTCTCATAATTTTGACTTCTCAATATTGTCAGTTTATATCTCATAATTCTGACTTTATAACTCGCAATTGCAACTTTATATCACACAATTCTGAGGGAAAAAGTCAGAATTGTGAGATAAAAACTTGCAATTACCTTTTTTGTGTTCGTTCCACACTTAGTATTCCAAAGTATTCTAAAGTATTTCGATTAAGTTACTAAACGCGAGTAATGTAACGAAATACGTTACAAATTACTTTTTAAAGCATGTATTTTGTAATCTGTAGTGAAATACATTTTAAAAGTAACCTACACAGCCCTGCTTATAATGACCATCAATGATTGTTTTAGTCAGCTTAAGTATTAGGATAGCATACAGATACCTGATTAGCCTGATAGCTTAGCTTAGCTCATACACCACTCATTTGTTATTCAAACATCGGGGTGACCGGTGTATTTCTGTTTTTTTTGTCCACCTACAGTCAGAGAGAGAATCTGAATTTTCACAAATCACATGCTAAAATTTTCACGATGATCATTCCGTTTAGTGTGAACAGGCCTTGAGTCCTGATAGATTTCTTTACTCAAAAACACTGTTACACCCTCAGGTATGTTCAGTGTCCCTGTCCCTGTCGGACCTGCAAAAACAAACTGAGAAAGAACTGGAAAAATGGAAGATAGAAAGACCAAACTCGACCTTTGACCCACGAGGGCGCTGTCACGGATACCGGATGGCATGGGAGAGAGCACAGGATAAACAAAAGGACCACGAAAAGAAGGAGCGACAGAAGGGGAGCCTGATCATTCCTCTAATGCGCTCGCATTCTTCTCTTTCTCCTTCGGTTCTGCGCAAGAAATGGAGGAAGAGGAGCAGTAAGACTGACACAGAGGAGTGGGATGGAGGGGGAAGAATATTCTCACAAAGTCTGATAGAGGAGAGTGACGACGAGGAGATGAGGAGGAGGAGTGTGTGTGGTATCGTCGGGGAACAAAGAGACAAACGAGACAGGCTTGCAGATGAGTTCTGTGCACACACAAACAAAGATCACAACACACATCCAAACATCTCAGTGGTGGTGTCCTCTAGCGTTGACTCTGATGTTTTTGAGAAAGAGCACACAGAAGCTTCTTTAAACCAACAGAATGATAATTCAGCAACATGTGTGGTTGAGGAGACACACCATCATGAACAGGACACAAATCAAGATGAATTGAGTACCGAAACACAAGGACATCCGGATGAACAGAATATAGAAAAAGACAAAAGTCAAGATGATACGAACACAGAACCACCAATTCAAAACGAACCTAACACAGATAAACAGACTGTGGAAGAGAGGATTTTAGAGCCAGAAGAAAGTACACCCGTTGAAACATCACAGGAAGAAGATATACAGACTGTTTTCAGTAAACAGGAAGAGGAAACGCTGCAAGATAGCAACATCCAGGAAGAAGAAATAAAGACAGAACATTGTGAACAACAAGAAGAAACAGAAGATAGGTTGCCACTTGTCATAATAACTGAAGAGAACTTGCAAAATGAGGAAAATATCCCAGAGAAAGAGGTACAGATACATGTTGTCCAGGAGGAAGAGAGGTCTCAAACATCTAGCGATCAACATCAACATTCAGAAAGGCAGAAAGAAGAGGATCTGTGTATACACACAGCTACAGAGGAAGATGAAGAGACTCAGCTTACCGGTGAAAAACATGATGTAGACAAGGAGGAATGTTTTCACCAAGAAGAGTTTAATGTTCTCCCCGAGGAAACAAAGGAAAGCAAAGAGATAGCAGAACCTTCAAAAATGTGTGAGGAGAAAGATGACAATAGATTGGAAGAAGAAAGACAAGATATAAGCTTAGAAGAGAGAGACAATAACCCATTGCAAATATCTGAAGCATCATTCTTACAAACTGAACAAGAGACTGAAACAGAGTATCCAGAGAGATCAGCAGATATCGTACAGCAATCCCAAACAAACATGCAGGAGCACACTAACATGGATGATACCATTTCATCTGAAGAGTTAGTGCACTGTCCAATGGATTCCACTGTGAAGGATACAGTAGGATCTGGCAACCCAGAGCAGAGTGAAGTGGAGGCTGCTGATGGCCCCAAAACCCTTGAACCAGATGTAACAGCTGATGTATCTAGCCACTCTGAAAACAGCGACATGGATGCTGCCACTGTTGCTACAATTTGTAACAAAGAAAGTGAAAACAATCCCGAAAAAAGTGAAGAAAATAAATCACCAGTCAATACAACTGAAGAATCAAGCAACCTCACATACAATGTAGAGGACACTATCCTCATAGAAAGCAATGAAATACATGTTCCTCTTGGACCTGGCAACCCTGAAAGCAACACGATAGATTTTACCAATGAACTTGGCAAACCAGAAAGCAGTGGTGAGGAAATGGGTGTTGAATCTTGCAATGCAGAGAGCAACAATATGCCTGTTACAAGTGAATCTGGCAACCATGATGGCAACACAGTGGATTCTGTTGTTGGCAACCCTGAAAGCAATGTGCTCACAACTAGTACTGGCAACCCTGAAAATGTGACAGATGTTACCACTGAATCTGAAAAAATAGAAAGCAATGAGATGGAAATTGTTGTTGGATCAGGAAATTCAGAGAGCAATATATTAGGGTCTTCTGTTAAAAACCCAGAATGCAATAATGTGCTTGTAATGACTGTATCTGGCGAACCAGAGAGTAAAGAAGTAGTTTCGGATGTTGGATCTGGCAACCCGGAATGCAGCGATGTGCAAGTTACAACTAGATCTGGCATCCCAGAAAGTAGTACAGAGGATTCAGCTGTTGGATCTGGCAACCCAGATTACAAAGACGTACATGTCATAACTGAATCTGACCACACAGAGACAAACAGAGATCATGTGACTGCTGGATCTGGCAACCCTGAGTGTAATACAGAGGATTGTGCTGCTGGATCAGACAACCCTCATAACACTGAATGTGCAATACCAGGAAACAGTGAGGGGTTAGATTCTCCCTCTTTAATTCCATCTTCAAAATCCCCAAACCCAAACGTCCCCCCAGCTCAGCTCCGCGTGCGAAGGACTTCCAGCTCGCGGGTTTTCTATCCCACAATCCTCTCTGAGGACACCTTCAGAGAACCACAGCAACAAGAACATATGCATTCAGAAAAGACGACACACACACAAGACACACACGCTCAGCCTAACTCACAGACGAAGTCAGACATTCCAAAACGTCTGGGCCTGTTCCGCCGTCTCCGTGGGGAGACCAATAAAACCCCTGTTCCCAAAATCCTCATCCAGGACTTTAGCGAGAAAGAGGAGAAGTTGACGGCGAAAGAGAGGAGGAGAAGGAAGAGAGAGAAAGAGCGAAAAGAAAGGGAAGAAAAAGACAGAAAGAAACGAGAGAAGGAGATGGAAAAAGACAAAGAAAAAGAGAGGAAAAAGCCTCAGACAAGAGGGAAAAGTTTCCAGGTGCTCAGCAAAAAAGCAGTCGATAATGTTGTCCCTCCTGGGAACAGTGACTCTCAGACGTCTCACTCCAGGAGAAACTCTGCCCCTTTTTCTGACAATTATTTCTAAATAAACAGAGACTCGATCAAACATTTGTATTTCACAATGGGAGTGAGATGTTTTAATGTGAGTTGTGCAATGATTTGACATGGCTTGTTATATTCACTGCTTCATCTCTTGGTTTAAAACCATTATTGTTTTGATAGAAAAATAAAATCAGGCGGAGACGCGTGTGTGTAAATGTATTTAGCAGTCTTTGTGAGCTTGACTGTGGGAGTTTCTTGCCACATCGTTCACTTCTGAGCTCAATTGATTGGACGGTTAAGTTGTTTCTGTCTGATTTTCGTCTTCACTGTCACTTGCGAGCACTTCTTGGCTCTGTATCGTCTGATTGGTCAGCTGAGAAGGAGTGGGCAGAACTGAACCAAAGAAAAGTGAACAAAACTGAAAGAAAAGAAAGCAGGGACAAATAATTAGTGAGATCTGGGCATTAGCTTTTATGTTTTTAAACAAATGTTTCATTTAAATTATTATTGTACCTTTTTGTTCGGAGGTCCTTCTGCAAGTGCTTCCTCCTGCTCCCCTTCACTTCCTGAGTGCTTTCTGTTATTGGTGGGGTGCGGTGGGGATGTGGTTTCGTGCGACGGTCCAGGAAGTTCGCTGGTCTCCATGGCGATGAGAAAGGAGTCCATGTCGTCATTCATGAAGTCGTCTGGTGGTTGCTCAGTATCAGGGCTGAGGGGAATAATGATAAAAGTACCACATATAAATTAATATAACATTCATAATATTGATGATATTCCAGATTTCAAGATTTGACCTACTGTTTTGTGTTGGACTTGACGTGGTTCTTTGGATGCGAGTCCTCTGACAGTGTAGCGAGGACAAAATTAACCTCCAGAACACTGTCTGTTACACTCAGGATAACTGGACTTAAACACAAAAACACAGAGGTGAGAATACACAGTGATGTCATTTTTAAACACACACTACCATTCAAAAGTTTGAGGCCATAATATTTTTTTAAGGAAATTAATCTTTTTTTTTCAGCTATGACACATTAAATTTAGCATTTATAATGTAACAAAAGATTTCTATTTCAAATAAATGCTGTTCTTTTAAACTTTCAATTCATCAAAGAATCCTGAAAAAAATATCACGGTTTCCACAAAAATGTGAAGCAGCACAACTGTTTAACATTGATGATAGTTATAAATTGTGACGAGAGGGCGACGAGAGCCGTGTGGGAACGGCGCGAGGCCGGTGACGTGATTGATAATGAGCGCCAGCTGCGCACTGCACCGGTCTCGTATCTCTCACGGAGGAGCTCTGGAAGGACGAGAGAGGACCAGGGCTGGATTTTATGTTGTGTTTTATTATGTTTATGTGGGAGCCGCCATTTTACTTTAGTTTTGTTTTGTTGTTTATTTATTAGATTAAAGTTATGTTGATCGTTCGCCAGTTCCCGCCTCCTTCTTCCCATACTTAAGAACTATGTTACATAAATGTTTCTTGAGAAGCAAATCAGCATATTAGAATGATTTCTGAAAGTTCGTGTGACACTGAAGACTGGGGTCATGATGCTGAAAATCCAGCTCTGCCATCACAGGAATATACTACATATAATAATTACAAATATATTAAAAATATTAAAATAATAAAATATATAAAAAAATAAAAGTGATTGTAATAATATTCAAAACATTTTAATGGTAGTGTACATATTCATTATTCATATTCATACATATTCATAGTCAATATTAAATTTAGAAAACAAAAGTTAACAAAAAGTGAATTTGGTCTAGTTTATGAGTAAATATAAACTAACCTGCCTGGCTCATCAAAATACATAGAGATTGGAAGACCAGATGACTCAGCAAATACAAGCAAACCCTGATGGAAAACCAAAGAGACAAAAAAGTAAATTAATGCTATAGGATTCTATGGCTATTTTATGGTAAAATCAAGGTTAAAATACATTAAAGAAAAACATAAAAAGACAAAATGGAAAATAAAATGATACCATTTATGTTTATTATTAAAAATGTACCTTTTCTTCTTGTTCTTGATTAACCAGGGCAATTAAAATTTAAAAAAATGTAGGTGGATGTAGGTCAAGGTCAGTGTTGAAGGTAAAACCATAAAAGCCATAAAAATGACAAAAAATTAAAAGACTATTTAAACAACTTTACAGGTTAAATAATGCAAGTTGTATAAAATCATAAAAATCACATTTGAGCCTTTAAATGATTTTTTAAGAAAAAAATCAAGAGTCGAAATGATTAATGATTTATATATTCATTTAAAATATGATTATATAATATTCTAGATACCTTGAATGCACACTAGGTTCCACTGAACGCGCAACAACACCACGTTATTATTTTGAAACATGCAGCGCTTGCATTTATTTAAAGCATAGCCCTTTGAATTTTAATTATCATGGCATATTGTTTTTAGTCCCTAAATTGAAGACCTCCTGAAATGATAATTAATTAAGACTTTTCTAATACCAATTTTGATATTTTTTTATGACCTTAAATTTGATAAAACTAAGGACCTACAGGGACACTGGATTAGAGTTGGAACAAAACTGGAGAAAGCGAATCTTAAAGAATACTCCAAGCAAAGTATCCAAGAATGAAGAATGAATGGTTATGATAATGAGTGTCATTTAGCCAAACACGTCCCCAGCGAAAACTTTCCGGGAAAACTTTGCACCGGCTGTTAAACATCTTCAAACTGCCATTGGTCCATGACAATCACACAATAGGTATGTGTGGCACTGGGGCTCCACCTAGAAATCTGTTCAGGTTCATTTCTTGACTTAGGCTGTTGAGGTCTGATACAAGTACAACATAAACACACTGAATAACTGCTTAATAGATGAAACTGAAGTTGTAACTATAATTAAAAATTCTGATTTGAATCTTGCTTGAATTTTCACAAACCATATACTGTTTTTCTTTTAAATAAAATAAAGTTTGCTGTGAGTACATTGGGGCCTTAGATATCTTTCCACTCAGAAACATGTCACATTGTGTTAGATATGTTGTCTTTTGGTTTGAATATGTGAATGTTTGTGAGAGTTTACACTCACCCTGAGCTCTTTGAGACAGAATGTGACACTGGTCTGAGTGCTGATGGCAAAATGATCAAACTCCTCCGAGCTCAAACACAGTTCAGTCATCATTGCTCGTGAAGGGTCTGAGAGAGGAAAAAAAACATTGAATTGACTTGATTTCTTTTATGCATAGCAGCAGAATGAAGACTTAAAACACAGATACCTGCGTCATCCTCCACATGGTTCCTGAGCCACACTCGATCACTGCTCACTGACAGATTCACCTCCTCCAGAGATGGAGGGAAATGCAGAACTGTGTCCACCATCAACCTACAGCGGACAACAGGAAATTGGAAATACAACAAAATCATTAAACAGACTCTGAAAGGTACAACAAATGGGATGATAATATTAGTATTCAGGTATTGAGGTGAAAGTAAACCTGGGTTGAGCTTGTAGCACGTTTGCACAGCTTTCTTTATCAAACACGGCCTGCAAACTCTCACAGTCCTGAAAGGACAAGTTATGTGTTTTCAAGAGCCCTGTAACAAACACACAGTTGATCATACTGTAAAACATGCCATTTCTATGCAAGATTTGGTCATTACGAAATAAAATGTATTTGACAAATATACTTATATAGTGCTTTCCACAATACACAATCTATCAATGCAGCTTTACAAAAAGTCATGATGTTTATAGTATTTTAATATCTTTATACACTATAGTTTCAATCAGCATATTACAGTTTAGCGTTAATATAGTTTACATTTTGCATTTATACAAGCAATCAAGCAGTTGAGATTTGTTATATAGTATATATTGCTTTACGTGAGTATATGCATGTGTGCAGATAAAGTTGGACATACTTATACTGCCTTCAGATACTGTCAGAAATGTTCTACTTCCCACTTCTGAAGTTGTGATTACGAGCTCATCTCATTCAAGTACTTTGTTGTCGGAAAGAACAGGAATCATGGAGGACACCGTATTTATGATAATTCAGACAGCACGTGAAGGCAACATTGTATATACAACTTTACATATAGAGCTGTGCGATGATATAGTTTACGTTTAATCCCACTAACAAAAAGCATGTGTAAAAATGTTGTGTTCAGGGAGACATTTTTACCATGTTTACAGTGCAGAGTTATGGTCAACCGACTCTTTTCACTGTTCAACTGAATACGGCACTTTTCTACGGAGCGATCCAGAGACGACAGGGACTTGAACACAGCCTGAACACTCTGAAATACAAAAGAAAAAGACAGCGGGAAAACGCTTATTTCAAGATTTTAAATTCTGAATGCCACATTTTTTATGTCTCCATGAAATCAAAATCGACAATTCTTGTTTTTATGGAATATTACAGTAATTATTATAAATGATTTATTTGTGCATGTCATTTTTATAATTCATGTACCCTCATATTCTAGAATCAAAATAACTTCCCCTCCCTCTTGCAGAAACATCTCTTCTCTGATGACGTGTTTACTGGTGTGATGGCGGGACAACTGGTCACTCACATCAGATCCACCAATAGCAAAACCACAACCATCATTTCCCCATGAACAAAATCAACCTTTGCCCCACATTATTTCTTGTTTCTCTCAGACGTCTCTCAACGTTTCATGCTGACTTCAATATATAGACAGATTATAGTAAAGGTGCTGGTCATATAATTAGAATATCATCAAAAAGTTGATTTATTTCACGAATTCCATTCAAAAAGTGAAACTTGTATATTATATTCATTCATTACACACAGACTGATATATTTCAAATGTTTATTTCTTTAATTTTGATGATTAATCAATATTAAAAGAAATAAACATTTGAAATATATCAGTCCAGCACCTGTATATAAGTAATGCATGGACAAGTATTTAGCTCCAATAATATAAAGAGGAACTGCAGGGATGGAATGAACAGAACAGGAAATATTACCTTGATGGGCATTTTGCAGCGAAAGCTCTGGTCTGATGGAGCATGATATCTCTGGAAGAAGAGAGGAGACAGCAGGAAGCAGGCAAAGGCTGACCGGGAAGAGTTGACCGACCGCAGGGCCAACTAAAAACACAGAACACATTCAAGTCACATTATATACAGTGTTTTAACACCTCACATCTGTCTAAACATAAATACACAATTGTAAACACTGAAAACAAACACATACCCCTTCCTCCACAGGCTCCAAATACAGCTCCTCTCCAATTCTTGACAGCGAATGTATGGCTTTTGCTAAAACTACAAAAAAGTGTGACTTTATTTCTACTCATAAAGTCATTTTATATAACAGCATGAAGCGTCTATGTTGCATTAGCGTTGCGTTTTAAGTTCTTTTTATTATATATCTTTGAAAAACACGTCTCGCGTTCTGTGTGAACGGCTTCAGTTACCTTTCACGTTTCCTCCGGTTGCAACGCAGTCCATTATATTTTGCTTGTCAACAATATTCTTTTTAAACAACATAAATTACTTATATTAATTTTCCTCCGGCTCGAGCTGATTTGTAGAATCACGGAACCGGCCACATGATGCTACTGGCTCATATAACGTAAGAAATTGATGGTAAACAGAAGTTTAAGAGGTGTTGTCAGTCGCATAACATAATGTACATAATTCAGACAACGGTAAACTTGGTATAAACGGATTATTCAAGAACTTGTTTACTTCGAATCCTACATGTGGCGCGTTTTTTCTGCTCTAGCCAATCAGCGTGAAGCATCAGATAGCAAGTGTTTGCGTCATAATAAAGCGTCCAACAGATAGAAGGTTCCATCATGAGATGAACAGCGTAGAAATCGTTAGGAAAACGGTTTTAACACACACACACACACACACACACACACACACACACACACATATATATATATATATATATATATATATATATATATATATATATAAAATAAAAATAAAAAAGCAGGCTCCGATAAAAAAGCAGAGGTGCATTCTCACTTTCACAATAACACAAGTTCCTAGTACAAAAGATAACTTTTTAAAAACCTTTTCCTATTACTTTTTTAAAACTATTTCCTATTAAGCCAGAGCTAGTGTGTATTTAGTGGAAGTTAAGATAACTGCATTTTTGTTTTATGCATATTTTCTTTTTTACCCCAACAAAATTTTTGTTTGTGAAGTATTTTACTCTAAATGTTGCATTATTCTACATAGATTTATAGTTTTGATTTACATTACCATAGTCATTGCATTGTAACCATATCATTTATTGTATTTTACTTTATTGTAATATAAACATTTATAGTTCTACAGCAATCTACCAAAAAAACAATAATTACTACTATTAGTGTTATAATAAAAACAGTGATTTTGCAGTACTCCTCTTGCTGAAGCAGTGACTTCATATTAAGGCATCAAAATGTTCTCAAGGCTTTTTGAGACAGTGTCTGTCATTCTGCGGCTGGTCAGAGGGAGTGACAAAAGTACAAAATGTTTCATCTTGTCACACTTGTCTTACCTGTCCATCGGGGTGTTGGACACACCTCTTTCTGTCGTTTTGCTCTATTCTTCATAACACTCCTTCCCTCTGCAACTTTTCAGAAATCGAAAAAAGATATCGAGATCTCACAGGAGGGATGGAAAACAAGGGGAACTGAATGACTGATTGAAATAAATACTTGTATGGACTAACATGAGGATATAAATGAAGGATTTGTGGAATTGTACAGCTCTACCTGTGACCAGCATGGGTGAAAGTTGAGCGTCTTGGGTGAGTCTGTTTTATTGTGTACATCTACCCACTTTCTGTGAGCTGTCTCCACTCATGTGTGCGCATGTGGTAAGTCAAGTCAAGTCACCTTTACTTATATAGCGCTTTTTAAAATGCAAATTGTGGCAAAGCAGCTTTACATTAATTAACATAGAGCCAAATGGCGGAGTTAAAGCCTGTCTCAGACACTCATGCCTTACTGGAATCTATGCTTCAGAAATTACGGTTGAATGCTGAGACAAACAGTAACTCACTCGCTGATATGAAAACATGTAGTCCGTCTGAAACAGTGGAGGATTCTTCTAAAACAACAGTTTATCAGTTTGGATTTTCTTCAAAAAGTAAAGAGCAAGATGGAAGCACTTCAGCTTGGAATAAGTGGGAGAATCCTTGGACTCAACAATCTTCTCATTTTGAGGGTGCATTGACTCCTTATGCTAAGCAACCTGTCAAAAGGATCAGTAAACACAACTCAGGATTCTCTACTAAACCAAAACGGCCACCGTTAATTTGGGGGGAACACAAGCGTTTTACGCCAGAGAGGGGAGATGATGTCACTTCTTGGGCTGGAGACGATCAGATGCCAAGGCCAGAGAAGCAGCAACAATTTTCTCTGGAAGGGGAGACTATCTCAAATGTGCCATCGTTGTACAAAACAGAATCCGTCCAAAATCCCCCTGACCTTTTAGCTTCAACACTGACATCATCATCTTCAGTAGTGGAAAAACCAGAGGTCAAAGGTCAAAGTGGCACATGGAGCTGGGTTGCTGTGAATGAGAAAATTGAAGGCGTCAGACTTCACGAGCAATCAGAAAAAACGACAAAGACAAGTAGGAAGAAGTGGGGGGAGGCTAAAAGGTGGGCACAGAATGTGAAAGAGAGATGGAGAGAGAGACACAGAAGCACGATGAGCAGACAAAAAGATGATGGAGAGAGACCAGAACAGAATGAAGCTCAAGTGAGTATTTGTGTCCGTTTGATTTAATACTGTCAAAGCCAGTTTTGTACCAATTCTTTGTCTGTTAGTGGAGCTTGCTTATATAAGCATCAATATTACGACACTGAACAAAATACTGCAAAGTTTGTAAACTAACCTGATTTAGAAGTCACGATTGTTATTTGGATTGTAATTTGGGATACTTTATTTTTCAGTATTGTTTTCATTTTTAGTTAAAAATAAATGAATAAATAATTTATTGCAAAAAAACAAAACAGAATCGCTTAGTGTCAGTTTGGATACTGCACTGTTATGAAAATTATGAAATGAAAAGTATAGCAACCACCTAGTAACTGCATAAAAATAGGCGTTGGAAAGTATATGAAACAATGTCAATTACCAGTTGGTCTGCAATATTTGTATGAATTCTAACAGTGCGATGTTGTGAGAACATGAACGTCAACAAATGTGATTGGCACTTGGGATAGCGCCAGCGCTGCATCGTCACTAAAGTTTAAGCCTTGCCAATTAAAATTTTCAAGCGCACAAAGACGCAAAAGGGAAATTCGTAACTCCGGCGCTGTGGCAAAAGTTTGAACACACCCGAAGCGCACGCCCAGGAAACTGCATCTGAGACGGCACTTAAATACTGAACTGAGCTCTTTTTAACGTCATCTTGCACTTGAATGGACAAATTCACAAAAAAAATATGTAACAATTCCTGTCTCGGCATGCATCCTGAACATTTGGTTATATCTTAAGTGAACGTAATCAGTAGGGAAAGATCTGTCCCAGTATCAGTGTATTAGATCCATGCATTAGGTCTTAAAGTGATAGCAGCCTAATATTTCTACTGCTGTCTGTATTTTGAATGTTAATCAAACAACAAAGGACAAAGAAGAAAATCATTTGCTGCTCTTGACTGATTGACTTCTGTAACTATAACAAGGATGTTTAATTTATACAGTGAAGACTATCCAGTGTTATTTTACATTTAATCAGTGTTAAAATAGTTTTAGCTGTATAGAAACTGGAATAGAGAATTGTGAATTTTGTGGTATCTGGTGTCAGGTTTTTGTAAAAACAGTTTTTCAGGTCAGTAAAAAATATTTATTAAGTCACCTGCCATTAGCAGATGTAGCAAAAAGTATTAGTTTTAGACCCTGCTCAGCAATCACCTGGAAAGTCTACAATTATTTTAAAAGCATGTGTCCTTTATGCTTATATGTAGAGTAATCTCTCGTCATCTGTGCCCATTGATGTGAACAACACACCTACGGCTCCTGCTGAGACGACAGATATCCACCATGAATCGATCAACACAGCACTGGATGAAGATGGCCCTGCTTCACTAAGCTACATGAGGTAACCACGTTAGAAATATGCATCAGACATAGTTAACATTCCACGGGTCTGATCCATGAATCACTTTCTATTTCTTGTAAAAGTACTGTCTCATCAAGTAAGAATCTGTAACCCCTTAAGGGCAAAAATAATGAAAGTACAAGAACATATGAGAGCTATTCGGAGTAAGGGTGGAACTATTAAATCCTGGTTGAGGTTGTTTTCATTGGCTGTATTTGTCTTTACATTCAGATGGCTAAACTCCTATCTTCCATCCTTCCTCTCAGTGACAGTCTTTTCTCATTTGGCACTACTTCTAATTTAATGGAGGAGATCTTCAGTGGGACGGAGTGGGCTCAGTTTCTCTCAGGCACCACGAAGGACCAATCAAACAAGCCACAAAGTAGTATCAACCAATCACGTGAAGAAGAACAGAACAGTAAATGGACTCAGAACAACACAACGGATTCCCATTTAGTACCTTCTCTCTCTGAGAGCTTTGCCTGCAATAAACCTGTTTACAACCAAACCGAGACGTCCCAGATGAGTGCTCCTTCATTACATGTTACTGATCTCACCACAAATCCATTACAAACTTCTGACCCGTTTACAAACCATTTACAAGACATCAATCTGGAACTCAACAAATCCCACCACAGTGAGCAATCAAACGAAAAATCCCAGTTTTCCCAGCTCGATCCAAATGAATCAAAGGCCACTGAGCATAGCGATTCTCAACTGATCTCTAGTCAAGTGTCCGACCCCAACCAAGGTGGGACGGAGGATTTCATACCCGTACTGGACCTTTCGTATATTAAGGTGAAAGTATAATCATTAAGAAACAATATTGATTTTATTGTGTTATTAGTAATTAGCAACATGTTGGAATATTTGTTCATTCTTTCTTATTTCTTTTCCTTCATTTCTCTCAGCCAAAGGACAGAACGTCCATAACATCCCACGGATCTCTGAGCCGTAAAAGAGAGCATTGGACAAAAAGGAGAGATCCTTTTGAACTCACAGCACAAGACATGGAGGACGAGGACCACAACAGCTCTTTCATGGCAGCACAGACTTCAGACGCTGCCAGTAGCATCTCACCCACGTCTTCCCTCAATTCGCTGATGGACACCATCTCACAGTCTTCGGTATCTTTGGAGACTGCGGTCAAAAAGGTGGGATTTACTATATGTCAGAAGAAAATATGCATTTCAATAAGCCGGTATTAAAGTGCTCTTATTATGCTATTTTAAAGGTTTGGAGGTCTCCTACAATAGATCAAAAACACTCATAATATAAATTGCAGCATCAGCCTTTTATCACAGTGTCTGAAACAGATAAATAAAGGATTCAGTCTCTAAACCCCTCCCAGTCTGCTGTGATTGGTCAGAAGGCCCAGTCTTTTGTGATTGATCGACTGCTTACAGTGTGCATTGGAAACCAAATGGATGATCCCGAGTCCTCATCCTTTGGAAGTGTATTTGCTTTGACAAACAATTAGGCAAGTTGATGTTATGATCATATTTTTTTTTCCATGCACATTTTACCAATTCCAAACCACATCAATCTTAATAACTACTATTAATTTTGTATTCAATCATTTATAAATGATATATAATTGGTCATGAAGGCTGGAAGTGAAAAATGCCTTATATTCAGGCTCATTGCGTCAAAAACAGCTGGAGAAGAAAAAACACACGTTAAAGGCAAAAGATTTAAGATTGAAAAGAATTAAAGTGAATAATTAAGTGTGAAACCATCAGGAACCCTTTAGTCTTCAGCGCCTCCATTTTCCAGAACTGAAACCTACCTGGAGTCTCCAGAAGTGCGAGGTGTCAGGATTTTGGGTTTGGGTTTTGGGTTTGGTAAAGAATCCTACAAAATGACCCCCACTTAATAAGAATCACAAGCTGAAGTGTTGTGAAATACATGAACACTGTTTTTTAATAGGCTTTATAGACAGACAGATAGAGAGTGACTCTTGAAGAACCAGCACCTCATCCTCTTGTACCACTGTTTTAAGAATTCATCTTCCAGAATCTGGCAATAAGTTTTGGAGGATCATTTTTAGTCCATCTCTGCAAAAGGATAGGAGGACGAACTAAATATTAAGACCCAAAACTTGCTGCCAGACACTGGAAGATATATTCTTCCAGTTGTGGTTAAAGGGTTAGTTCTACAAAAAATTCTGTCATTAATTCCTCACCCTCATGACGTTCTACACCCGTAAGACGTTCGTTCATCTTCAGAACACAAATTAAGATATTTTTGGTGAAATCCGATGGCTCAGTGAGGCCTCCATTACCAGCAAGACAATAAACACTTTCAGATGCCCAGAGAGCTACTAAAACATATTTAAAACAGTTGAATTTCGAATCAGTGGTTCGGAGCGCCAAAGTCACATGATCCAGTAAATGAGGCTTTGTTATGTCATAAGTGATTCAAAATTTCAATAGTTCACGTGACTTTGGCAGTTTGATACGCGATCCTAACCACTGATTCGGAACAAAAGATTTGTGAAGTTTCAAAGCAGTGTTTTGAAATCGGCCATCACTAGATATTGTTGAAAATCCATTATTTTGTTTTTTTGGTCACTTTATAATATTAAGGTTGAACCACTGTACTCACATGAACTGTTTTAGTAGCTTTCTGGGCATCTGAAAGTGTTAATTGTCTTGCTGTCAATAGAGGCCTCACTGAACCATCGTATTTCATCAAAAATATCTTAATTTGTGTTCTGAAGATTAACGAAGGTCTTACGGGTGTAGAACGTCATGAGGATGAGGAATTAATGACAGAACTTTCATTTTTGGGCGAACTAACATTTTAATTATCCACACCTGAATATTAACATTTTACATTACATTTAGTCATTTAGATGCTTTTCTCCAAAGCGACTTACAAATGAGAACAGTAGAAGCAATCAAATAAACATAAGTGCAACAGAATATGAGGCGTTTTTCACTTCCAGCCTTCCTTAACGATTATATATCATTTATAAATGATTAAAAACAAACATAATAGTAGTTATTAAGATTGATGTGGTTTGGAATTGGTAAAATGTGCTTGGAAAAAAATTTGATCAGTAAAATCAACTTGCCTTATAATTCTGCACACAATGTATATTTCACACAGCAGTTACTATCCAAAAAAAAACAACTGATATATAACCTGATTATTATGAATATTAGGATCGGTTTTGTGGTGCAATTTGATTCAATACAGAAGAATGATTTAACCTTTAAAATGTAAAAAATTTTGGGTGTGAACAAAGTGAGTTTGTTGTTACAAACTACATGTGGAGATGGTTGTGGTTTTAGTGCCATTGTTAAATTAATGTAGGGTGGTGCTGAATTTTTATCTTGTCTTGTGACACAGGCTGCTACGATGTGAGTCACTACAAATATTTTGACAGGTACTGTAGGTCATACTGTGATTAATATGTAACATCAGGAACCTACACTGCTATGAGGATGATCCTCATTACTTTCAATAAGCATATACATTATCATTCAAAAGTTTTGGGGCAGTAATTTTTCTTTAAAAAAAAAAGAAATTAGTTAATTTATTCAGCAAGGATGGATTAAAAAGAAACAGTAAAGAGACTTATAATGCTACAGAAAATTTCAATTTCTAATAGTTGCTGTTTTTTTTTTTTTTTACTTTCTATTCACCAAAGAATCCTGAAAGATATGTATCATGGTTTCCACGAAAATATGAAGCAGCACAAGTATTTTCAGCATTGATAATAATATTAAGAAATGTTTCTTGAGCAGTAAATCATCATATCAGAATGATTTCTGAAGGATCATGTGACACTGAAGACTGGAGTAATGATGCTGAAAATTCAGATTTACCATCACAGGAATACATATTTTAAAATATATTCAAATAGAAAACAGTTCTTTTAAATTGTAATAATAATTTTGCAATAATTCTGTTTTTACAGTATTTTAGACCAAATAAATGCAGCCTTGGTGAGCATTAGAGACTTCTTTCAAAAACATTAAAAAATCCCCAAGCTTAGAGTAGAGTTTTTAACTCAGCATGATTTATCTTAACAAGCAAGGGTTCTTTGTTAATTCACCATTAAAATAAAAATGAATACCTTTACTGGCCCTCATGTTGTTCCAAACCTGTATGACTTTCTTTCTTCCGTGGAACATGAAAGGTGGAAAAATTTTGAAGAATTGTCCTGGGCACTATATTCCAAATCTTCTGAAATGTAATATGATAGCTTTACACGAGGAACATGCCAAGTCATTGACTGGAAATCTGCCAGTCCTTCATTAACTGCAGCAGCCATAAGTCAATAAGTCAAATTACTCAGAACGGATTGTGACTTGGATCAACCTATTAATTGAAAAGATCTCTTGAAATATATTACTGCTTCTTTCATGAATGCACTCAGGAGAGCAAAGCAGCTGTAAACCCTCCGAAAACTTGCAACAGTCATATGGACCACATTTACGATCCATTTATGGTCATTTCAGAGCTCGACAGCCCTAGTTCATCATCATTATTTTGAAGAGAGTGGCCAAGATATCTTCAGAAATTCACCTTTAGTGTTTTTCACAGAAGAAATCAGAGTTTTATAGTGACATGACATATTGATGATGACAGAATCTTTATTTACAAGTCAACTATCCCTCTAAGTTTAGTTAATAGTGAAGAACATAGTCCAGCATGAACAGGCCTGCAACAGCTCATCTTTTCAAAAGGCGATTCAGTTTATGTATCCATTGTAAACACATTATATAATTTATGGAATCAACTGTAATCATATTAGTGTCCACAATTGCAATACATAATGTCATTCTTTCTATTCGTCTCCCAGAGGAGGATGGAAGATACTCGACGTGTTCGATTCTCTGAGGAGGTCATCATCTTACCGCCCAGCTACTTGCCAGATTATGATGAAGATGATGACAATGATAATGATTGCCCAGAGGAAAATTCTCCCCGGCCTTCTTTCCCTAAGTGGATTGTGTCTTTAAAGCCCAAAAGTGCAAAGTACAAATTTTAACTCCCTTTGCACTCCATCCCATAAACAGAGACTGTAAGATTAGCGTGACAGCAAAAATAGCACAGTTATCATTAATACATATATTATGAAAACAAAAATCATTTTAATGAGATGTGATATGCTAGTGCTGTATTTATATACCATTAAATTAAACTTTACAATAAAAATGAAGTGAAATGTAATAAAAATACCAGGAATATTTCACAAGTTAATGTGTAAAGATTCATTTTATAAGATTAACATTACTTACAATCTCAAAGTCAACAGAAAGAATGAAAGTCCAGCTGACTTTCACACTAAACAAAATATCGATGAATACTGAATGCACTTTTAGCTCCTGAAAGAATAGTGTGTATATACTCACATATCATCATTTTTATCTGTTACTTAATAAATGAATTACTGTTCTTTGTCATTTCATTTGCTGCTGCTTAATTATTGTTTATAAATGTATACTATCAGTCAAAGTTTGACTAAAATACTCACTCTTAAACTTAAAAGCTTAAAATTAAAGGTAACACTTTATTTTACAGTGTTATTGTTACACATGTTACATGTAGTTATTGTATTAATAACTATAAATTATGCATAATTACATGCAATTAACCCTAAACCAAACCTTCATCCTAACCCTAACCTTATAGTAAGTACATGTAGTTAATTATTATTACTCAATACTTAAATATATAAATACACTGTAACACAGACACCTTAAAATAAAGTGTAACCAAATTAAATTCTGATGACAAATATAAATTGTGAAAAATTTGGAATTTCTTTAAAACATAATGTTGATAAAAAACACTTTGTATAAGGTTCATTAGTTAACATGAACTAATAATGAACTGCACTTCTACAACATTTATTAATCTTAGTTCATGTTAATTTCAACATTTACTAATTCATTATTAAAATCTAGTTAAGATTAATTAATGCACTGTGAACTAACATGAACAAACAATGAACAACTGTATTTTCATTAACTAACATTAACGAAGATTAGTAAATACAGTAATGAATGTATTGCTCATGCTTATACTAAATTTAACTAATGTTTAACTATTGAAACTTATTGTAAAGTGTTACCAGAAAACGAATGCAGCCACTAAGTGTCCAGCAAACATGAAAAACTCCTTCAGTGTATACTTCATTTTGATTGTTTAACATTTTTAGGTTGTACATAATTATCATACTTACATTTGTGTTATTACTATATAGTCATATAGTTTAGATTTGATTATTATTCTAAAATGCAGAAAATGAACAGGTGTTTGCAGACATTATATATATATATATGTGTGTGTGTGTGTGTGTGTGTGTGTGTGTGTGTGTGTGTTTTCTGAGGGTTTGGGATTAAGTGAAGAATATCTTTAATTCAATTCATTAACAGCCCTTAAGACTTAAAACAAACTAAGATATTTGTTCTACTTGAAGTAACTGCAAATAATAATCAATCTAGAAATAAGTAGTATAATTATTTAAAAGGCTCATGGGTTTGTCGGACTACGTGACTCACTCCTGTCGTCCAATAGAAAAGGTCCCTGAGTCATTTGAGGACTTCTCCAATGCTTTGATTGATGCCTGGCTTCCCTGGTAGGGTATCTTGTTCCCTGTCTCTGACGCAACACCTGATACCTGTCATGAAGAAGACAGAAAGATAAGCCATCGCTCCACTTGACCTCTGCATACTTACATAAGTAAACAAGGCAGATAAACAATCTGGCACCTCTTCGAATTTCTTGGCTTTGTACTCGTCCGCTCCTTTATGAAAGTTGAGAAGGATGATGTCACAGAACACTGTAGCCTGCAACAATATACAACAGTCAGATATGTATGTTTTTTTGCCAGCATTAATCTTTACATGTCACAATAATCTTACCAATCCCACTGAAGTGAAAGCTGCGACCAAATTAATCAGAAATGGCACAGTGTTAAATTTTCCTGCCTGCAAAAAGATACACAAAGTTAGACACACAAAGACCCAAGCTGCTTTATATAGTGTATATCGCTGTACTATCTACCTACATTGCCAGACACTATTATTTCAAAGCGGATAGCATAAGCTTTATGAAGAGTTCGATACTCAGTTCCATTTTCGGACTGATAGTATTTAGCAAACCTGGAAGAGAGAAAAAGAAGATGCAATTGCAAAAAAGCAGAATTGCAGAACCTGAGAAGCCTCAGGTGTGTGTTTCTGTGCTACCTGAAGTTATATCCTTTAGAGGCTTTGCTCTGCTCAAAAGCAGCATCTAGGCGGGTGAAGAAATACTTGGGGTTGCAGTTCTCCGCGTCATAGTCAAGATTACACTTCCAATTGATGTTAATTCCAATCTCTCCTCCCTGGCACACACACACACAAAAACAGGAAACAGGCAGTAATTTTATTACGTGAAAGTGTTTCAACCTTTTTACAGAATTACACACTAGGCTACTATTAGGCTAAATGGGTAGGCCTATGGAAGCTTGTTTGTTTCCGCCACAAAATAAAAAAGTGACTTTTTATCTCCACAGTTCGGACTTTTTCCTTGCAATTGCTATTTTATACCTCATAACTCTGAGAAAAGGAGTCAGAAATGGCGAATTATAACACTTTGTGAGAAATAAAGTCAGAGTTGCGAAATATAAACTCGCTCAGCAAACTGAGCTGACTTCAATTAAAGCGGGAAAAATTTTTGAAAGAATTTTTAAAAAGACAAACACATCTGTTCACTTCCTTTTGCGGCTGTAACTGTGTATGGTTGCTGTCGATGTGCCTTCTTTAAATAACTCGTTCTGTGTCACTCGCTTACGGCCTCACCACTCTGAGCATGCCCGGTCTCCGGTCTCGGAAGCTAAGCAGGGTCGGGCCTGGTTATTACTTGGATGGGAGACCGCCTGGGAATACCATGTGCTGTAAGCTTTTTACTTCACAAGAAATCTACATTTCCACATGGCTCAGGTTATTTCCTTTATCCTTTAAAATTCATTGCGTCATTTATTTTCTTTCATTTAGTTTTTTCTGGCTTCCAGTGTGGCAAAGCACAGCTCAGCCTCGTGATTCTTCCTTTCTCCTTGGAGGAAATCTAAAGGCTTTTTCCTCTATTCACAACAACACGATAAAGTCTCTAAAGCCCTGTTCCTTTGAGAGGCTGTTCTCAACTTCAACTAGACCAGGGGTTCCCAAGTTTTTTGTTTTTTTTGGTCAGCCAAAACCTTAGACATAAAATATCTACTCCCCATGACTCTGGGTTGATTGTCGTTCCTTTACCCTTTAAAATTAATTGCTTCATTTATTTTCTTTCATTTCATTTTTTCTGGCTTCTGCCTAATTTCAGTGTGGCAAAGCACAGCTTAGCTTCGTGATTCTTCCTTTATCCTTTAGGAGGCCACCCCCCCATCCTTTCCCATTCATAGCAACACCATAAATCTAAGCCCTGTTCCCTGTTCTCAAGCTTTTTTTGTCAGCCAAACCCTTTGACGTAAATATTTACTCCAAGAAACTCTGAAATTTAATATTTAATATTACATTTTATACTTAATGTTTCAATAATTTAATTAGCATTTTGATGTCTGAAAATGGTCACATGATAACATGATCTATCTATCTATCTATCTATCTATCTATATATATATATATATATATATATATATATCTACACACACACACACACACACACACACTCAGTATATATTACATCTGACTGCTGTAATTACGCTCAATATATTTTTCCCTCTTTTGGAAAGTTGTGGAAACGTTACTGCAGATTTTTTTTTCTTGCTTTTAGAGCAAAAAACCCTAACCCTAACCCTAATCCAAAAATTATATTTGCTGTCATCTCCCATTCACCCGCTATGAGACTTCCGCTTCTGAGAATTCCGGAAATGTAAAAAGGGTCAATTAGATACGGAACTGCTCGTTAATCCGAATATCTAATCAGCAAATCACATAGCTGCAACTCAATGCATTTAGGAATGTAAACATGTGCTGTGTTCACATTACTGTAAATAAAGTGAATGCAAGTACATGTCTACATTCGAATAGCTCTTGCTGTATTTTGATGTCATACACCGATCACCGGTTTTTACAGTTCAGAATCGTTAAGGTCTGCTGAAGACGACCGGCTGAAGATCAAACTGAGCATCACAATGGGGAAGAAAGGTAATATGTAAATACTTTGAACGTGGCATGGTTGTTGGTTCCAGACAGGCTGGTCTGAGTATTTTAGAAACTGCTGAACTACTGGGATTTTCACCCACAACAATCTTTAGGTTTTACAGAGAATGTTCCAAAAAGATCCTTGTTGATGCCAGAGGTCAGAGAATGGCCAGACTGGTTCAAGCTGATAGAAAGGCAACAGTAACTCAAATAACCACTTGTAACAACCGAAGTCTGCAAAAGAGCATCTCTGAATCCACAACATGTCGAACCTTGAAGCAGATGAACTACAGCAGCAGAAAACCACACTGTCACCACTCCTGTCAGCTAAGAACAGGAAACTGAGGCTACAATTCACACAGGCTGATCAAAACTGAACAATAGAAGATTGGTAAAACGTGCCTGGTCTGATGAGTCTCGATTTCTGCGACGACATTCAGATGGTAGGGTCTGAACATAAAAGCATGGATACTTCCTGCCTTGTATCACTGGTACAGGCTACTGTTGTTGGTGTAATGGTGTGAGGGATGTTTTCTTGGCACATTTTGAGCTCCTTAGAACCAATTGACTATTGTTTAAACACCACAGCCTACCTAACTATTGTTACTGACCATATCCTTCCCTTTATGACCAGTGTACCCATTTTCGGATGGCTACATTCAATAGACTTTCATCAACTCACAAACCAGACTGTTGTGTCGCACCATGCCAATCAAAACAAGATTAACTTTTCTGCAGCAGTCAAAAAGATGCAATGAATCTCTTTGGTAAACTGAAAAAAGTAAAAGATGAGAGGTACTTACAACATTAGTAATGTCGTCCAAACTTTGATTGACATGTCTCAGGATATCTCGCACTTTGAAGATCGGACAGAACGGATTGAGCACTGGGTCATAATTACACTTTTGAATGTAAGACTGGTTTATGCTTGAAGGGAAATTGCCCCTGTGAAAGGAAGACAGAAACAGCAGTAGTCTGTAGTCAGTTGTCTGAACATTATTTATTAATTTAGAGCTGTCAATAAATTTAAGGCTGTTGATGAACATTTTAGTTGAATTCATGGCATTAATCAAATTAATCACAAGGTAATTGAAAAACAGCACATATTATTGTGGCAGATAAATAACGCATTGAATATGACCAGAGCAGTCAACATAGGCCTATTGTTTGTTTCATTTTTATATCTTTGAACATAAGACTATCACTTGGCCTACATTTTACAATTGAGTTTAAAAAAAATAATAATAATAAGATAACAATAATAATAATAATGCTACATTCATACACTACATTGTATGGAAATTGTTTTCGGCACAGAATTAAAAAAAGGTTCATTGCGACATCTCACAATTGTGACTTTTTTTCCTCACAATTGCGAATTTACTTTTTTTCTCAGAAATGCATGATAGAAAGTCGTAATTGCAAGTTGTAAAGTCGGATTTGCGAGATAAACTCGCAATTCTGACTTTTTTTCCTCGCAATTCTGACTTTATATTACTGTTGTTTTGTCCGAGAAGCCATGCGCTCTCACGCCACACATCATGTTCTCACGAAGCGAAAAATACATCCCGGAGCAAAGAGGACACTGACAACATGTCGACAGACAAGACAGATCAGGTTACTTTTGATACGAAACAGTTTCATATTTAAAATATTGTAACTTTTTAAAGAAGTTTAATCAATAAATACCGTATAGTGGCTCTTTAATGTGTCGTGACAGATCGCTGTAGCTCCTTCAATCGGCTTGTGAGACGACCATCTCTTCATACTAGTTCATTTATAGCATCAAATAAACATGAATGGACATCGGAAGGAATGTTGTTTCAAGCGCGGAAAGACGTGAATCCACACAATTTTTGAATTTCAAGTTTACCAACGTTAATCTACTGACTCCCCTGACTGCTTTGTCAGACAAAATGGCGGATTCGGGTTATGATTGGTCAGATCGCCTGCCAATCAAACTGCAGACGAACGGTCAATATATTTCTATAAGGGTTTATATTATAGTTTATTTTATAGTTTGAAAAAAAATTCGGAATTGTGAGATAAAAAGTTTTTTATTTTTTCATTCAGTGACGGAACCAAGCTTCCCTAACATTGACAGCCCTAATTCAATTAAGATTAAATTCTGGAAATAAATTTTAAAATAAAATGGCTTCTCACAATCCTTGCGCAGAGGTAAGAAACTCACCTTGTGACATTGAACATAGGGAAGCGAATGCTGTTTTTGATGAAGATGGTGAAGTTCTCCACTTCTTTCATTGGCATTCTAAGAGTGAGCAGATTAATGAATGTGTCTAGCATTAAAATTTGCAAACACTTTTAATCCAATCTCTTTTGGATTACAAGACAGCTTCCATGCGTATCCAATATTTGAATTACAAGTCTAAAAGGTTGCATTGTCCTTACACAACAATGTTGTCATCTTCTGCAGGGCACCAGCCTTCAATTTCACACCATCCTGTTGTGCCATTTGTAACATTACTGTTCAAGCATGTACCTGTTATAATACCTGTGAAAACAAGCAGATGCATTTGAAACAAGCTGTAGAGTAATAGCATGCTTCTCTGCTACATAGTTACTCGCTGAAGTATTATAAGTATTAGTAGACCTGAAAGGCCGTAGAAAGAGGAACAAACTCACCATTCCCTAAATTTGAGCCAAGTTTCTCAATGCACTCCGCATCAGTATCGCATTTAAACTTCTTGTCAGTCTGACAGACAAAGAAAGAGTAAAGAGAGAGTGTGTAAGTAAGGTCGCATATTTAAAGTATAGAAGTAAGCCAGCTGAGGTTTGGGTGTCACCTCAGGGCACCGTCCTTGCATCTGATTGGCTGTGATGACCATTTTGGTGATGATAGAGAACACTGAAGCACCCTGAAAAATGTGCAGAAAGGTTCACCTCTTTTCAACATTTTACATTATACATGATGTATATTATATTTAATGTACATTTGCTGACCTGTGATGGAACTACATAGTCTGCTACGTCCACCACACGGTTAGAGAGGTTCCCCAAGCCCTTCACTTTGGTCATGACCGCAGATTCAATCCCAGTGTTCCGGAGCTGATGTCCTTTTTCATGCATAAACACCCAACTGAAAACACAAACATGCGCACATAACAAATAAATGACCGAACTTGTTCATTATTAAGATCATTGATTTTTTTTTTTACTTTTACCATCTGGCTAAAAGTTCATAAGTCATCTAAATGGATAATAAAAAGTAGGGTAATTAACAATTACTCCCACAGTTATTGCCATTGTAAATAAATAAATACATAAAATGACGCAGATAAAGATATACTGGAATATTATGAACGTAATAATGATATTATAATTGTACATAACATATGTAAATACATGTAAATCATTCATCATGATTACGATAGATAGATGATATATATAGCAGTTATATTAATTTAAGCAGTTATATTAATTAGTCCCAAACCTTCATAATACAACATATATCAACATCCATTTCCAAAGGTTACATTTTCTGCTCTTCAAACTCAAAAAACCATCAAATAGCAAGCCCATGCATTCAAAGCTAATTTATTTTATCTTCATTTACGAGCCCTTAAACCAATACTCTTAATATTTAAAATGAGTTTACATTAATATTAGCAACAAGGAAATAAAGCTTACCAGATGAAATACAGAATAATTAACAGCTGGACGACACGGTTGATGACTCCAACTGACCAGCTCTTCACCACAACTGATTTAGCTGTTTCATAGACGAAGAAATCAGTGATGAAGCGGAGCACTTTGGGAGCCATAGTAAAAGTGTGTGTAGTTTAATGCTAACAAGTCAACGTTGAAGAAAGTTTTGAGATCCAGTGCAGGACAAACCAGTGCGTTCCTCACTACTGTGCATCTGCTGAATGAGGGATCTTATTTTACTTGATGGATTGGAGGAAAAAAAAAAGAAAATACTTTTGACCACATTTTCCCTCCCCCTTTTGTGTTCATGCCTCTCCTCCATCAGGTCCCCTGGGGCCTTAGCCGCATTTCCTTAATAGCCTGCTCATTTGCTCATCTCTTTTCAGCTTTATTTTAGGGAAATGCTTTTTGTCTTTTTTGTTTTTTTTACAAACAACCTTTTATAAATATAAACACATTACTATGTCTAATTATAACAGTTGATTTGTGAATGCTCTTTAGGCACACATTTTCACCATACAGACAGTCACAAAATGCATTACCATTGTTGTTAAGTAAGTATGTGGGTACAGAAAGAAATTTTTTTTTCATTTTTTTCCTTATTAATGTACACACAGCACCCCATATTGACAGAAAAACACAGAATTGTTGACATTTTTGCAGATTTATTAAAAAAGAAAAACTGAAATATCACATGGTCCTAAGTATTCAGACCGTTTGCTGTGACACTCATATATTTAATTCCGGTGCTGTCCATTTCTTCTGATCATCCTTGAGATGGTTCTACACCTTCATTTGAGTCCAGCTGTGTTTGATTATACGGATTGGACTTGATTAGGAAAGCCACACACCCGTCTATATAAGACCTTACAGCTCACAGTGCATGTCAGAGCAAATGAGAATCATGAGGTCAAAGGAACTGCCTGAAGAGCTCAGAGACAGAATTGTGGCAAGGCACAGATCTGGCCAAAGTTACTTAAAGTTCCTAAGAGCACAGTGGCCTCCATAATCCTTAAATGGAAGACGTTTGGGACGACCAGAACCCTTCCTAGAGCTGACCGTCCGGCCAAACTGAGCTATCGGGGGAGAAGAGCCTTGGTGAGAGAGGTAAAGAAGAACCCAAAGATCACTGTGGCTGAGCTCCAGAGATGCAGTCGGGAGATGGGAGAAAGTTGTAGAAGGTCAACCATCATTGCAGCGCTCCAACAGTCGGGGCTTTATGGCAGAGTGGCCCGACGGAAGCCTCTCCTCAGTGCAAGACACATGATAGCCCCCATGGAGTTTGCTAAAAAACACCTCCAAGATGGTGAGAAATAAGATTCTCTGATTCTCTGATCTGATGGGACCAAGATAGAACTTTTTGGCCTTAATTCTAAGCGGTATGTGTGGAGAAAACCAGGCACTGCTCATCACCTGTCCAATACAGTCCCAACAGTGAAGCATGGTGGTGGCAGCATCATGCTGTGGTGGTGTTTTTCAGCTGCAGGGCTGCACTGGTTGCAATTGAGGGAAAGATGAATGCGGCCAAGTACAGGGATATCCTGGACGAAAACCTTCTTCAGAGTGCTCAAGACCTCAGACTGGGCCGAAGGTTTATCTTCCAACAAGACAATGACCCTAAGCACACAGCTAAAATAATGAAGGAGTGGCTTCACAACAACTCCATGACTGTTCTTGAATGGCCCAGCCAGAGCCCTGACTTAAACCCAATTGAGCATCTCTGGAGAGACCTAAAAATGGCTGTCCACCAACATTTACCATCCAACCTGACAGAACTGGAAAGGATCTGCAAGGAGGAATGGCAGAGGATCCCCAAATCCAGGTGTGAAAAACTTGTTGCATCTTTCCCAAAAAGAATCATGGCTATATTAGATCAAAAGGTGCTTCTACTAAATACTGAGCAAAGGGTACTTAGGACCATGTGATATTTCAGTTTTTCTTTTTTAATAAATCTGCAGAAATATCAACAATTCTGTGTTTTTCTGTCAATATGGGGTGCTGTGTGTACATTAATGAGGAAAAAAATGAACTTAAATGATTTTAGCAAATGGCTGCAATATAACAAAGAGTAAAAAATTTAAGGGGGTCTGAATACTTTCTGTACCCACTGTACATTTCTAAAAACTCCAAACTTATCACCCTTGTGGCATAGCTATCAATCAGTCATTTAAAATCTGATATAAAGTGCAAGAGTTGGGTTCTGGAAGTAAAAACTCCATTCAGTTCGTCCAAAGGGAAATTTGATGATTTGTAACAATAACTTATAAACCTTGGGTTTATAAGTTATCATTACAACAAAACTAAATTACCACATTCAAGCTCCAGAAAAGTAGTAAAGATAATGTTAAAATAGTGTGACTACAGTGGTTCAACCTTAATGTTATGAAGGGACGAGAATACTTTTTGCACACAAACAAAAAAAACAACTTTATTCAACAATTTCCTCTGGACCTTGAATGTGGTAATTTCATTGCTTTTTATGGGAGATTAAAAAAAAAAAAAAACTCTCGGATTTATTACCTCAAAACATTTAAGTGAACTTACTCATTTTGTGACAAGTAGGGTGAGGACAAGAGCTGTGGAAGCGGAGCGAGGCCAGTGTGGTGCACAGGTGTCTCTCATTAACAATCATGTCACCGGCATCCCTTCACTCCCACAGTTCTCAGCACATTTTTTTTTATTTAGCGATTATGACAAAATATTAATTCCCCAATATTAATTCCCCATTCACCTTAAAATCTTACATCTGATTCCAGAAAATTGATCGATTGACTATTATGAAATTGCCATTTCGCAGCAATTTTTTTGCTTTATGTCTATGTACATCTTGTGCAAAAACACACAAAATAACACGTCATTTCCATATTTATTTATACAGTCTGACACAAAGCATGCTGGGAATTAGAAATCTGCTGCAACTCAACTCAACCATATTTAGTTCAACTTACAATGAAATTGAGATCACACAACTTTTTTCTATTAAGTACAATGAACTTTCATTTTTATTTGTGTGAAACAAAACTCATTTCATTCAATTAATTTTACAGTTCAGTTTTACAGTGTGTTCAACCACACTAGCATTTTGGTCAGTTTTACCACTATTAGAAAACATGGGCATGCATTAATCCAATTTACTTGTTCAAAATGATTTTTTTTTACCAACCTCCATCAACCCCTTCCCCAATTCCACCTCACATTGAAAAAGTGGCAACTTAAATGTAACATTAAATTAACTTGTTTTATTAAAAAACAAATATTGGTGAGAAATATTATTTAATATCACTGATCACCAACAAAACAATTTTTATGGATTAAAACAAATGTCGTATTATGTGTTTGACTGGGGTTTTTTTCTGCACCATCTGTGCACACCTGTTTCTGGTTTAGTTATATTTGTAGCCTAATATTTCAGTTCTCTTTTGTCTATTTTCTTGATGTTTTTTGAATTAAGCTGTTGTGTCATGGTTTTTGCTATGGATGCCTGTGTTAAGAACCCCTCATATTTAGATCCTTGCCTCAACCACTACTATTTGCCTGCAAAACCATGATATTAAATCAGGTGAAAATCTCTTTAAAGTAACAATTACAGATTACCACTTTTTACAGTGCATTTTATAATTCAAAGGCATATAACATGGACTAAAAATTAAAAACAGTCTCATTTTTTCATAGAAGTAAATGTGTAGTTTTACAACCCTCCTAGTTTTTTTTTTTGTTTTGTTTTTTTTATTAAGGTGAAAGTTGAGTAAAAGTTATATCCAACAAGACAATCTTCTGATTATCAGACAACTGCAGATTATACTCATTTCATAATTTAACATGATTTTATACTAGCAGCTCATTTTTAAATGGATAAACTGACACTAATGTAAACCAACTCAATCTCATGACACTTCTTAAAGGGATAGTTCACCCTAAAATGAAAATTCTGTCATCAGTTACTCACCCTTTTGTTGTTCCAAATCTGTAGTTGAACACAGAAGATATTTTTTTAAATGTTGGTAACCAGACAATTGATGGTAGCCATTGACTTCCATAGTGGGAAAAAAAATAGTATGGAAGTCAATCACTTAGGTCAACCGTTTGGTTACAAACATTCTTCAAAATATCTTGGTTTTAGTTCAACAGAAGAAAGAAACTCATTCAGATTTGGAACAACATGAGGGTGAGTAAATGATGACAGAATTTGCATTTTTGGTTGAACTATCCCTTTAACTATTTTTCATATGGCGAGACTTGGCTAATTCATTTGAATTCTTACAATCTGTTTAGGGCTAAAAAAACGTATATTTTCTTACAAAATTGCTACCTCGCAAAATAGTCATGTTTTCCCATGAGTTTAGGTATTGCATAGCCTGGAGACAAGCTTTATTGACAAACAAGATGTGATGGAACTGCCAATCACAGATTATCCTTCTCTATATTGACAAAGAAAATCTATAGTGTTTGAAAACCCAGTGTTTGTCGATTTTAAAAATGTATCATTTAACGTAAAAATAGGATCAAAGTGATTAAAAAAATAAATAAAGCTGTTTGCCTTCACACTACCCAACCCTTGTTTATTGATGGATGCTTCTCTGGTCTGCTATAGGAAATTTCTGGAATCATTTGCAGATTGTGTACACTTAAAGTGAAGATCACATTTCCTCATCACTAAAGTGAGCCCATTATGTTTGTGGTCAATTACAACTTCACGTCATCTCCAACTGGAAAGCTTTCAGAGAAGCGTTTTTGAGTGGACACAACTTCCCATAAATGACATGCCAGAGCCATGAACGGCAAAGAGCGTTGGCGTTATTGACTCGCGTATGGCATAAAATGGATTATCCTTCAAAGAGGACATACAATGACACCCATGAGACAAAACAGGAGTTTGACAGACCGAGAGTGGAAGGGATATATGTTGTTTTATCTATTTTACATACACACACACACACATATATATATATATATGTATATATATATATATATATATATATATATATATGTATATATAAATATTTCATAATATTTTTTTTTACAACAATTAAATGAAGTTTTCAATTTTATCATAAATCATTTTAAAAAGGCAACACAGATTACAGAAAGGAGAGATACTTGTGTTATTCAGTTTCATTTTACATCAGACCATCAAGCACAACTCCACCCGTCTCTCTTACCTCTCTATCACATTCAAAACCACATGTTCGTTTCAACTTCCCTTTGCTTTTGCCAGACCACATATCTTCACTATGAAGGTCTTATGCTGTATTAAAAGCCACAAGCTCTCATTGTAGGCCATTACTGGTACTTTATACCCCTGATGGGGTTCAGTTACTTGCCTTTCAGTGCTAACAAAGTCATTTTGGAAAGGATGATTGGTTGAGTCATCTTTGACAGCAGGACATGTGTTGGGAAAATGCCTTGCTACTTAAGTGGGTTTAATGTTCCCCAATTATAGTACATTTAATAACAATTGAGGCAAATTTAACAAATAAGGGGACAGTTCTTATGCTTTTAGGCAGTTAAAAGAATGTTTTGGGTTCAACACAAGGTGAACTCTATCCACATCTGTGAACGCCAGTGATTAGAAAAATCACAGAAAATCATCTAGACTTTTTTACACAGTTAAAAAAAAGTAAAAAAAAGAAAGAAAACAGTACTGTACCACACCTACACCGGAGTGCTGCAGGGATTGATGTATTTTTGTAGTCCAAAACTGAAAATTGTTTCAGCATTTCTGGCTCAATCAATCTGATCCGGTCAGTGGATTTTTTTGGATCTTAAAAATATTTGAGTGGGTTTTAGTTCGCTGTTACAGCCTTGTTGTGTTAATACTTGCAGCTATACTAACTCAAACTTTCAGAGAAAATGTTTTTTTTTTTTTTAAATAAAGTCTGAAAGAGCTATCAGAACCATGTTAGTGATGCTGAAGTCATGCGACCATGGTGTAGTGAGTTTGTAGCCTACATTTGGCTTTTGACTTCATAAAAACTTCAAAAAAACTCATAAAACTTGTGAAGATTATCATGAACAAAACATGTAAGAATCATAAAGGCTGATTTATAATTCTGTGTCGGCCCTGCGCTGTTGCCTGTGCATCGTAGGCCACGTGTCAGTTTTCATTTATACTTCGGTTTAGTTGTCAACATGCGATTACAAATGCAGGGAGAGGTTCTAACAGACCAATCGGTGCTTGTGGCTCGTGTAGAGGTGTTATTACATTTTTGGAGAGGTGCACGTCAGGCTACGAGTGCTACACACAACCACTGACAGAGCTTTAGTTTTGACACATACAAATCAGCCTCAAGTGGCATCCCAAGTGACACACTATGCACTTATACACTATGTGTGTGAATTTTACAAGATTATTTTGTCACTACTTTCACTATTTAAGTATGACTTAAAAACGTCACAGAATAGTGCAGCATAATTACGAGAATTGGGACGCATCCATAGACTTTTGATGGTCACAGAGCTTATTTTCTGCAATGGAAAAATCCTATTGGTTTTTGTTGAGGGAACCAGGGAGATGCCAACTTACATAAATATGTCATCACTACAACACTCTGTAGGCGTAATGTTAGTGATTCAGACTTACCCAAAGGTCATGTGTTCGAGTTGCAGTAGCAGCAGGAAATGTAGGTTGGGGGAATGAATAAACAGCACTCTTTCACTCTCATTACCCTCAGCTAAGGTGCCCTTGACCAGTGTTGGGAAAAGTTACTTTTAAAAGTTACAATATTGTGTTACTCCCTAAAAAACTAATTGCATTACTGTTTATGGAAAGTAATGCATTGTTACTTCTGCATTATTTTCTCTCATGCGGGCTGGGCTATTTGTTTCATAACAAAAAAGTTCTCTTTTTGCCAAATGTAAAGACCCTTTCACACCAAAAGTGAAATGAATAAGCCTCCGGCTGAAGGAAATGCAAATTCGCACCTGTACAGTAGAGGGAGCAGTTCAAACAAACAAGCTTTTCAGCTGTACTGAATAGGACGCAGGAGAAGTAAATGAGTAAATGTATGCTCATATTTAGTCTAGATCTAGTCTTGAATAACTATCATGTTCACACAACGCACACAAAACCTCTGCACTTACTCTTGATTTCTATCAGCATGGGGACAGGAGAGCGGTCAGTCGATAAATGGGAAACAAAGTAACTTGCATTACTTATTTTAAAAAGACACTCCGATATTTTGTTGGAAATTTAACAGTAATGTTTTACTCTACTAGTCACTTGAAAAAAGTGATCCGATTTCATAACTCGTGTTACTTGTAATGCGTTTCCTCCAACACTGCCCTTGACCCCCTAATCACTCCTAGGTGCCGCAGCAAAAATGACTGCCCACTGCTCTGGGTGTGTGTGCACTTGGATGGGTGAAATAGAGAGCACAAATTCTGAGTATGGGACATCATACACGTCACTTCACTTCACTTTCGCACCACTGTGCTTTGCACACAGTCATTTCCCCGATCACTGGCATATTTATTCAACAGAAAGCAACACAATCATATATTCTTGAACAAATGCGTCACCAGCTGTTTGCATAGTTTAGAGCAGTGGTTCCCAATTGAACGGCAATTCCACTGAATCGTTCTTATTCACACCGTTGACTTCGCACCGTCTGAACAAGCCCGACATTGAAGGTCCTATCAATAGAAACCTCTTCAGTGGACGGCATCACAAGCCACTCCGCAAGTTTTTTTTTTTTTAACAGGTGTAAGGGGAAGCATGACCAAGTTTGAGAACCACTGCCCTAACACTAGCCCTACCCGTTACAGAAAACTCTGCATTTTTACATTTTCCATACATCCTTCAGTATGGTTTATAAGCCGTTTTCTTCACAGGGACAAAAAAATTCCTCAAGGACACAGATTTCAGATACTGCCATACTTGAGAGGACATTTTTTTTTTTTTTTTTTTAAATGTAGGGTATACGTATAACGTAGGGTATACCATAATGTAGGGTATACCTGAACCACCCACACACCTAATCACTCACTGAACTTTTATTGCAAAACAGTGGTCAACATTGTGATAGCTTCAAGTACAAAACACATGTTAATGAAATAACCAAAACATTTACTGAAGTGCAGTCTTTCCATTTTCAAAAAAAGGCAAAAATAGAAAATAAAAAGAGGGAAGACCCTCTACAAGTAGATCTATCCACACTTCCCTGAATTATGACAGTCTATCAAAACTGGGGAAAAAATGTTATAAAAAAAAAAAAAAAACACACTGAGTTGTTGATGTCACTCTCAAAGGCGGGAAAAATATTACCTGTCTATTTTCAAGTTCTCAGTGTGACTGTAAAAACATGTGAAACAACGTGCGTGGAACGCATACAGCACGGAAGCAGAAAGTCTTGGTCCAAGTAATCATCAATTATTCATTTGTGAAACCTGAGATGTGGAAATGTCTTTGTGCGGTCAGAGTGACATCAGTCAGATCCCGACTCCTCCTCTGAGCTGGCTGGTGTGGAGGCGGCTTCCTCTTCCTCATCATCATCAGAAGCCTGCAATAGATTAAGCAAGTTAAACGATGCAAATCTAAACTGATAAACCCAAGCGGAAACGCCTCAGCCACACACCTTGCGTTTGCTGCCTCTGTCGTGGTCCGATTCAGATGAGCTCTCCTCGCTGGAGATGAATTCTTTGCTCTTAAAGCTTTCGTTTACGGCTTCTTTCTTTTTATCCTTTTCTCCTCCGCTCTTTTTCTTTGCTTCCACCTTTCCTCGTTTCTTTTTCGTTTCCCTAAAAGCAAAACATTGATAATTGTTTCTTGAGCATCAAATCAGCATATCAGAATGATTTCTGAAGGATCATGTGACACTGAAGTAATGATGCTGAAAATTCAGCTTCGCATCACAGGAACACTTTACATTTTGCAATATATTCAAATAGAAATATTTCAATAATTATATTATCTAAAAATATTACAAAGTTTAAATCAATGGTGAAAAAAAAAAAAATACATATATGGAGTGTGTTGGCTCACTTAGTAACAGATGCCGCTCCTCCTCCACTCTCCTTGTACTCCTTCATAGCTTTTTCATATTGTTTCTTGGCCTCCTCTGCTTTTCTGTCCCACTCCTGCAAAACACAAGAGACATTCAGCTAAACATACAGCTGAATCACATAAACAAGTCAGTTGACTCTATAACAACATAGCATCAGTAGTTTATGTTTCAATCATCTGTCTGCGGCAAAATGAAACGAACCACAGACAAATAATTCAGTAAGTGGCTAATAAATGTACTCAGTGGTGCAGCAGTCACTCTGCACTTGCAGGAAAGAAAGCAATTTTCCCGAAAACAAATCTCCATGCATAAAATATAGAATTTGCCACACATAAACAATGTGTTCTGAAGGAGGAAAGTGTCAAGACCAATGGTGTCCAAACTCGGTCCTGGAAGGTCACTGTCCTGCACAGTTTAGCTCCAACTTGCCTCAACACACCTGAAAGGAAGTTTCAAGTATACCTAGTAAGACCTTGATTAGCTGTTCAGGTGTGTTTAATTGGGGTTGGAGCTAAACTCTGCAGGACAGTGGCCCTCCAGGAGCAGGATTGGACACCACTGGTCAAGACAATGTAAATCTATGAAATTATAGTTAAAATAGTATGCGAGACTACAGTGGTTCAACCTTAATTTGTTTTTTTGCGCACAAAAAGTATTCTCATCGCTTCATAACACCAAGGTTGAACCACTGTAGTCAAGTTGAATATTTTAACAATGTCTTTACTACTTTTCTGGACCTTGAAAGTGGTAATTGTGTTGCTTTCCATTGAGGCTCAGAAAGCTCTCAGATTTTAATCAAAAATATCTTAATTTGTGTTCCGAAGATAAACAATGGTCTTCCAGGTTTGGAATGACATGAAGAGGACTAATTAATGACAATTTTCATTTTTGGGCGAAATAACCCTTTAAGAAATGCATGTTTTAATATACCCACCAATAATGGCAAAGCAATATTTGTGTACTGATTGCCATTTTCCTAAAATCATAAATTTACATTCCTAAAATTATATTTACACTCCAAAGGTGACACAGAAGCACTTCTGAAGTGGCATTTGGGTGTTTTTACACAAACCGTTCGCATTTGTAAATGCATTTACACAGCAATTAAAACTACATTTTCATACTAAGGGTTGAGGTGGGTCAGAACAGGCATAATTTAGTCTGGCTTTTATGCAGCATTGTATCTTTACACTGAGTAAATGAAATGATATGCTAAATATATTTTCATCAGTTATATAGCAATGTAATTATTACATAGCTATTCAAATATTTTCAAAATTTTTCCTTAATAGGGGCTGTGAAGACTTTCTGGTTATTGGTGTGTGCGTCTGATCGTGATTTTAATCAAGCTAACCTCTTTCCGGTCTTTGCCCAGCTGCTTCCACATTTCTCCAGCCTTCTTGGAGATTTCAGTAACAGATATCCCAGGATTCTCACTCTTGATGCGCTCTCTGTTGCCATTCAGCCACAGCATGTAAGCGCTCATCGGCCTCTTAGGAGCACCTGCATCTTTCACTTTTTTCTGTTTGCCATAGAAAGAGGAAGTGAAATTTAATAAAGTGTGCAAGTGGGGGGGTAACGTCAGTTTCATTTTCTGAACTGTTGAACAGATGCCAGTAAATGTATTAAAGTGTTTCAGTGATGTTTATCGTGTGCAGTTTTAACAGACAAGAACAAACTGGTATGGTGTCAAAAGCACCACTGTGCATCTCTCTGTTGCCTTTACTCTTTATGACATACTTATATTTATATGTAAATACTGATATTTCAGAGATCAGTGATAAGTTGCAAAAAAAAAAATTCCAAGACCTCTTTCCGTGGTTTTCTCTCCTTCTTCTCTTTAACCACTTTCTTGGGCTGCTTCTTTTCAACTTTTTTCTTTTTTCCTTCATCTTCACTGTCACCATCATCTCCCTCACTATCACTCGCCGAAGCGTTGCTGTCATACCTGCACAGACACCACATTATATTATTAGAGAAAGATTGACAAATCATTTCAAAAAATCAAGAAAAGTTTAAAATCCCTTACTCTTCTGGAACGTCATCATCCTCTTCTCCAGGGTTGAAAGACTCATCTAGAAGAAAATATTAGATATTAACTACTCTACAGAATTTAACATGTTCCACTAACAGCATACACTTTGAGGTTCCATTGCTTGACATGCAGAATACTTTAGTGTTTTGAAATTGTCTCTTAGAACTTCATTCTTTGGGGGTGGCTTTTATGTAATAATTCTTAAATTGTTATTTTATATTGTATACTTCTTAAAACTGATTTGATAGCATGTTTTCATTTCGTTTCATTTTAAATTAATGTAATTTCATTTGAAAGCACTACGAGATTCAAGAGTGTATTAGTGCATTACCACTTTATCAGCTGTGTTGGTTCCGGAAGTATTTTTTCCATTAATTTCTCCCACAGGGATTTCAAAAAAAGGTCTCAGTTAAAACATTTTAAGCCATGAACCAACCAGCTAAGAGGAGAATCACATCATCATAAACTTCGATTTGAAGTATTTGAAAATTGGACAAAAATACAAAAAGGCACAAGACTGTGTACTGATGACTTCAGCGATAGAAAAAAAAAAAACTGCAATATGTAGCACATGAAGCACTGCGAACAATTAAATTAAAAACAATTGAGTAATATAAAACTACTCATTTAAAAATGTTGAACAATATATTTTGTTTACTGAAAAATATGCATGTATACAAATGTTAATATTTTGAAAGTGTAGGGAGACCAACATTTTTGCTTGTTTCAACTCTCCGATTGGTGCAATTTCCTGTATCCGCACAAGAACAAACCTCTTCCAGAAGCATAAACACGCTGCGTAAAACACACAAGAATGAACCTCATTGGTTACGAAGCACGTTTGAGCTTCCGGAAGAGGTTTGTTCTTATGCAGGAAATGTTCATGTTCAGTTGAGCTTCTGCTTATGTTCGGTGATCAATATATCCATGAGTAAAAGCCTAAATTAAATCTTTTCATTAAAAGTGATCGAGTCTATTCAGAAAATTTGGACTAAACCGTTCGATTCATATGGATTAGTTTTCCGATCTCTTTATGAACTTTTTGATGCATTAAAGTGTTTGTTGCAAAGGCAGTCAATGGAGAGAAATCTCTCAGATTATCAAAAAGATCTTCATTTGTGTTCCGAAAATGAACGCAAGTCTTACGGAGGAACGACATGAGGGTCAGAAATTAAAGACAATTTTCATTTTGAGGTGAACTAACTCTTTAATTTGAACTAAATTTTGAAACCCTACAACCCATTACTTTCTTTTCAAATTTCTGTTCAATTTCAAGGTTTAATTTTTCTGCTAGAATGCTATTAACCATATTATTGATAACTACATTTTGGTAATCGTCTTTTTTAAATAAAAAATAAAATGCCACAAGCGTTATTTTTTTCAAGGTTAAACACCTCATATTTAATTTATTGAAAAATAAATTTTGCAATTCGTGTTTTAGTTGAGGCGTGTCATTACCGCTATCGCCCTCCGATTCGTCGCTGCCGTCTCCCTCTTCTCTGATTTTGCCCTCTTGTTTCATCCTCTCCAGGTAAGCGTCATGCTGGTCTTCATCAGAGTCACTGTAGCCATCTGTTCCTTTCATGCCCTACCACACAAAAACAATTCGATAAATTATGAGAATTACTGTGTACGCTGCTGCTGTCCACAGGAAGTTAATGTAGTGAAACCGTGTCGCCATCAGGGGCACTTTAGTATAAACACACACAGAGTCTGGATCATAGAATTAGAGGTTCAAACACTCTTCCTGCTTATTCCCACGAGTGCAAATCCATCAACAGAATGGATTGTTTATTTAGTTAAAACCAGTTTCGTATTGCACATTCATCCATGCGTGAACACTGCATGCGTGTACATTTGGGTGCGTCCAGAGAAAAAGCTCCAAACATAATCTAGTAAATAATTCTTCTGGAAAAAAACATGATCACTAACACTCAGCAATCAGAATGAGCTCAAAACTCGAAGAAAACAAAAAGAAAATTGAGAAATGAAAAAGACAATGCACATTAAGGCTGAGGCATGTGTCAAATATTTTTATATATTTCTTTTGTTATTAAACAATATGTGATGTGGAACATGAAATAATGTGATGATTTTAATATTTGAGAGATGAAAAAAAATCTGAAAATCAGTTGTTTTATACTGCTACAGTTCAGTGTCATTTCCCTTCACTGTATAATGTGATTAAAGCAGTACTGTGATTACAATAAATCTCATGGAAACACAATACTGTGATTAAGCAGAGTACTCCCATACTGCAGTTAGTTTACTGCTGATTTAATAGCACTATACAGGCATGTTAAATGCTTTAATTGCATTTCTGCTCTAACCAAAGTGCTATCCTAATGCTGAAGATGTATGACGCCTCACACTCATGTACTCGCTTAAAAGCATGGAGGAACAGAAGAAGCCACACTCATACAAACACATGAGTTATAATGGTGTTCAAAAGTTTGAGGTCAGCAAGATTTTTTTTTTATGGTTTTTGAAAGAAGTCCCTTGTGCTCATCAAGGATGCATTTATTTGATCAAAAATACCCTAAAAACAGTATTTAATTTTTTTTTAAATTTAAATAAAAACTTTATTTTCTAAAATATTTTAAAATGTAATTTATTCCTTTGATGCAAAGCTGAATTTTCAGTCTACAGTGTCACATGATACTTCAGAAATCATTTTAATATGCTGATTTGCTGCTCAAGAAACATTGTTATTAATGTTAAAAACAGTTGAGCTGCTTATTCTTTGACGAATAGAAAGAATAAGAAAAGCATTTATTTGTAAAAGAAGGTTTTGAAGCATTAATGTCTTTACTGTCATTTTTGAGCAATTTAATGTGTTTCTTGCATTAAAAAAAGCAACATTTCTTTGCAAAAGATAAAAAAAAACCTTACTGAACTTAAACTGGTAGCTTAAGTAAAAAATAAATAAACAATTTCCCTTATGTTGATACTTGGTGAAAATCTTTAGAAAAGATGCTGACCCCTGGTTTCACAGACAAGGCTTAAGCTAGTCCCAGACTAAAATGCACGTTTGAGCCATTTTAACTGAAAGCAACTTGTACTGACATCTCTTAAAATATGTCAGTGCCAATGTTTTGTCTCAAGATGCAACCATTGATGTTTTTTTCTAGTGTATATTTATAAAAGCTACTTAAATATCCTAATTGAACTAAAGCCTAATCCTGGTTCTAAAGCCTAAACCCTTTCTGTGAAACCGGGTGTTTTTAGGCCCCGTTTACATCTGGTATTAAGATGCATTTTGGTTGATCGGATCACAAGTGGACAATGCTAAATACAGATTTTAACAGGGTGTAAAATGCTTTGAGCACATCCAGAGGTAGTTGAAAATGCATTCGACCGGATTGTTTTCGTAGGTAAACGCTCATGTAAAACATTTCTCAAAAGACCGTCTACTGACCTAAAAAGTAAACATTACGGGAAGCACTCTATCCAGACGTGACTTAAACCTTGTCAGCTGAAGACCCCTATTTTTGTTTGAAGATGAAAAATGTACCGAGCACAATGTTCCATCACCATTCCTGATTTCTAACTCACTCACAGTGCTCGACTTGATCCTGCAGCTGTCAGAGCAGAAACAAAACCAGATGCTCTACGTATGAATTTGTCATCTCCAGGCGTGTTCTTATGTAAATTGTGCGAGCTTATTTCATCCATTAGATCGAAAGATCAGAAATACCCAAACATTTACTCGCCCATAGACCCTCCCCTTGAAGAAATCAGGACTGAAATGGTTGAAAGTGGACAAGAGATGGATTAAAACACCAGCTGTAAACGGGAATGTGTCTCCCTCGTCCACTTGTGATCCGATCGATCTAAACTCATCTTAACACCAGGTGTAAACAGGGCCTTTGATAGATTCTTGATTCCTGCTCTGAAAAGAATTTGCTTTAAAAAGTCTTCACTTTTCTCCAACAACAGATGCATAGACATCATCCTTAAGTACATTGAACTTTAATTCATTTTGATTATATTGCCCAGCCCTACTGTGCATTTTACTTTTATGCATTTTGACTTAAACCAAAATGAATGTTTTGGAAAAAACAGAACATACCTCTTTAAATCCTCTGTTCTTGATGTTCAGCTTCTTGGCATTGACAAAGTCAAAGAGTTTTCCATATTCTTCCCTACATAAGACAGAAGAGAGGTGGTCTTCTCTATTTCTGAATTAATGAGGACTGACTTGAAGCTCATGCCTAGTTAGGACATGGTGCTGCAAATTTCAGCAGAGATTATCTACTTATGATTGAAAGATGAATCACACTGCTGTCTGTTTTCTAGGGAAAGGTGTGATGATTTCTGGGTAATATTTTACCTCTCAATGTTGCTGAAGGTGTACTGGTTATTCTGCTTGGTCTCTATTTCAAAGTCAAAGGAGCGAGTGGTGGTGGTTCCTCTGGCGAAGTTAACGCAGGAGATCTCCTCGAAGCGCAGGTGAACTGGTGGCTTGTGCACATAGATGAAGCCTCTCTCCAGAGGATACAGCAGCCCTGAGCTCGCCTTGTACGCACATGTAATACACTGAGACCCGGAGTGCCTACACGCACACAGAGAGATAAAGACTGACATCAGTAAAGACAATTCAAATCAAGAACTTCAACTGGACACACTATTATGAATATGAGAACAAGGGGTGTGCAATAGGATTTTTATGAAATTCTGGGCATTTTTTTTGCTGCTATATGCTATTACAATATATGCTATATGCAATAACGTCCACACTATGAAGGATGGACCTTTACAAACAAGTTAATACTTATTTTCTCTCTAAAGGCCCCAATATATTTCAAGCAAAATTTAAGGATAAACTAGTGTAACATCAATTTGAACAAAATTCAGGCCAAAACATTTCAGGGATTTCACTCCAGCTGGTAAAAACCTTTGTACTACCATTGGTCCGTGATGATGACGTAATAGGTATGTGTGGCTCTGAGCCTCTGCCTTCTTTGACATGAACATTTTCTCCAGTTATTTTCTTCTGTTCAGTCTGTCAAGGTCAAATGAGTAAAAACAAACTGGAGAGCCACTTTATAGTAGAAACTGAAGTTGTAATTCTAATCCAAAGAGACACTGACACCGTTTTTTTGTGTTTAAGGGCGTTTTCACACGTTGGTTTTTTTCCGAAACAGGGACTAAATTGTTACAATGTTGCATTTTTCTTCTTGGGCCCTTAAATGTAAACGTATAATTCTAAGCATTGGGGCCTTAAATGTAAATGATCGTAATAGTTAACGCCTACCATCCAGCTGTGCTTTGCTCAACCACAACAGAACTAATACTAGAGTATCTTCCACATTTAATGATAAACAGAAAAATGCTAAGCATCTTTATAAGAACATTTGCTTGTGTGCTTTACCCCTGGAAGTTTCCAGGCACTGTGATCTTCCTGTTGACAAGAGCCTTCATGACCCTGCTGACAATCTCATATAGCGGACCAGACATGTTCTTACTGAGCTTCCCTTCGAAACGCTTCTCCACCTCATCCCTAGAGAGAAGAGACAGAGATCCAATCAGTAGAGCTCAAGGAGGTTAACCTTTGACAAACAGAGAAAGTCCAGTGAACTTACTCATTCATGTTGAGAGCAAGACTGATGTCTTCATCTTTAGAGAAGAGGAGGATGAGGAAATGATAACGTGTCTGACCCTGTTTAATGGGCGGGTCGAGACTGATCTGGAAAATTAAAGGATGAAGAATAAATCCTCTAACCATGAAGCAGATTTACTGAGCTCATAGTAAATAAACCTGTGTTTCATCATTTAACCAGCAGGTGGCAGCAACACCAATGCATTATTTAGCATGGGACACATTAATAAAAGAACACAATAGGTATGTTTGAATGCACTTGTTGCAATGAATTAAATCTGATTTCAGATTCAGAAAGTTATGTTTATATGAACCCTAAATGCGGCGATCTGATTGACATTCATTTACAAGCACATTGGGTATTTGCTGAGTTAACATTGAATTTGAGACTTTTGTAAAACCTGCACAAATAAAATTAATATAGCATGTCCATACAGAACACACACAGGTAATCTAAAAACAAATTACGCATCTCAGATTCTTTTACTTAATTAATTACATGGCAGGCATACACATTCAACTGCAAAACAGGGTAACTGCATGTTTAATACTCAAATTTCAAGACATAAATATTGAATAAAAAATTATGTTGTTAGGCACAATAATCTTTTTTTTGCCTTTCTCATTTATTTTATTTACTTACGACCTAATGTTGTTAAAATTCAAAAGGTGATATATGTTATCTTCCTTCCTTAAATTTAAAACCTCTTGAAAGGATTCTTTTTTCCTTTTTAATTTAACACCATTTAAGATTTTTTTTAATAACCTTAAATGTGATCCAACGGAATTTAAGACTCGTGTGTGCAGGTGTTGCATTCAGAAGCGGAGAACTTCGCTGTCATGTCACCGGAACTCCAGCGAGTATAAATCACTAAAACTTTGCCTAAATGACATAATTAAACAAAAAGCTGACATATATGTCAGAAGAGCTTTTTTTAAACAAATATTCAGATATTTATGTAATATAACTCATATAAATAAATCTTTGCCTCAGTCGAATTCACAAATACCTTATGCACATGTGCAGCGATGTATATTCTTAGTTTTTTTTTTTTACCTAAAATATACACAGACCCTTCTAAACCATTCGAAAATTTGGTGAGATCAATTGCGGCATTTACATTAAGCCTTTTCAGTCTGAGTGAACCTTCAATCTGATAAACTGATTATTTGGCTAAATGTAGCTATTGTTAGGATTAATTTGTCTCTGGCGGGGAGCAGCACACTAAAACGCACAACTCACCACAAAGAACATCTGCCTCTGGTCCTTGTGTGGCAGCAGGAAGAGACGCAGCACAGTGGTGTAGGGGATCTTATAGTCAAAGGTCTTACCATGCAGGTGCAGGAAGGAGGGGTAGATACGAATATCATACCTGAAAGAAAAACACTAAATGAGCCATTCAAAAGACTCAAATACAGGCCGTGTGCATCACTTGGAGACACACTGAGCTCCAGATGGTTGCAAAGCACAAGTAAAATTGCAACCATTCAAAAATGTCCATATGTTAGTAGTCCATATACACTCAAAAAGAACATTTTGAAATTTCATTTGGTGACAAGGTGTTAAATGTACAAAACTATATTTTCAAAAAAATGACTAGTCAGTAGGGCTGCCCTCGACTTTTCTAGTTGACTAGTAGTCATTCATTTAAGCAATTAGTCGACTAATTTCACGCATTTATATTAATAAACCATATAAATCATAATAGTGAGCCTTTAATCGCCTATATATAATACATAGCTTAATCTGCACATATAAAACTTGCAGCAACGCACTGGCAGAAGTAATGATTATGAATGTGGCATGAAAAAAAACAGAAGGAGACTGTCTGAACCTTTCAATGATCTATTAAATAAACTAGTGTAGTGTTTTTCAGCTGCAGAGATGAAGTTGGCGATGCCGACAGATCATGTCCGCTAGGGTTAACGAGTTAACGACCTGCACGTCAAAGACTGAGTGATTTCGCCACTTCCTGTGGAGTTTTTTTTCTTCTTGCAACTAACTGACCAATACCAATTTTCGTCAATTCAGTCCTTTCTCATTGACTAATGGTTAGTGGACTATTAGGGAGCAGCCCTTCTAGTCAGTCAGCCTAAAAGAGTATTCTGTCAATTTGCTCACCCTCATAAGTTGACGATGCTCATCTTCTAGAAACATCAATTTCTTGATGCTTGAGAACTAACCTTACTGGTTATCGCACATCAAACAAGCGTATTTAATCTTCCATTTACCATATTTGATCTCCATGTATGTATGCTGATCAAAGTTTGTGAATAAAAGCCTTAATTAAATCTGTTTATCATATAAAGCAATCGTGTCTCTTCAGAAGACGTGGATTAAACCCCTTGATTCATACAGATTACTTTTACAATGCCTTCATGAATCTTTTAGGGAAATGGACTCAATGGATGGACAGAAACCTTATAAATTGAAACCATCTTTCTTAGAGTTTCAAAGATGAACAAAAGTCTTAAGGTTTTGACAGTATTTTCATATTTGGGTGAACTACCCCTTTAACAACTAGTCAATCATTCCAGCCAAAGACATGTATGGTCGTAACATCGGTGCTTTAAAGACAGCTTACCTTCCTCTCGGCGTAAGGCACTGAAGTTCTTTAAAGATACACACAGCATCTCCGGTAGCTTGGATGACGTCTGCCTTTGAGAGAACATTCTGAGCGAACGCCTGCGACAGCGCGAGAGAGATCATCAGCACCAACAGCAGCTGCTCACACACTGACAGAGAAAAACATTCACAAACAAACGGACCTCCACAGGGTCTGTGCCGTCGTCTCCAGTGTTGGGCGGGACGTAGAAGCGGACCTCCATGAGTGACACCTCCGCATCATCATTCTGATGGAACTCCACCGTCACCTCGTTCTTTCCCGTTGCACACTGGGATACGCTGGAGAGCGGGATCTCAAAGACCGGACTGTCGCTCACGTCAAATGACAGCAGAGAACCTGCGGACACACACAAACATATCAGTGACCATCTCAAAAACATGTTTTTGATCAGCCTAGCTCTTTTATTTCAGCCTCATTTTCTTTTTTTTTTAGTATACTATTCAAAACTTTGGGATCAGGAAGATTTTTGAGAGGTCTCTTATGCTCTACAAGGCTGAATTTATTTGATCAAAACACACTAAACCAGTAATACTGTGAAAATACAATTTAAAATAGTTTTCTATGTTAATATATTTTAAAATGTAATTTACACAAAACTGAATTTTCAGCATCATTACTCCAGTCTTCAGTGTCAGATGATCTTTTAGAAATCATTCTAATATGCTGATTTGCTGCTCAAGAAACAATTATTATTATTATCAATGTTGAAAACTGCTTCATATTTATGTGAACACGATGACATTTTGTCAGGATTCTTTGATGAACACCCTTGATGAATAAATTTGGGTAAAAAAATATTTATAATATAAATATAAAATATATTTTATATAATATAAAAATATATAAACATAATATAATATTTATTGGGAATATGTTTTGAAAAATAAAATAAACAGTGGAGTTCTGTATAATAGGTAACAATGTTATTTACCAATACTTGCTTTTTTTTTTTTTTTTTTAATTTATCAATATCAGCAAATATTGTTGGTATCCATCTATACTGTTACTGTAATTTAAATTGTACAATTGTCACTACAATTTCATATTAAAAATACAAATTTAACACTTATAGTCCATTATTTTTAATTTCAACAAAACACTATAGAACTTTCACATCAGTCACAACATAATAAATAGCAGCTTGCTATCAAACAATTTTAATTTCATGAATTACCATTTGCATGTGTAGATAGGTGTGTACCTGTAAATTTGGCAGTGCCCCAATTCCAGCCCTTCACACACATGTCCTTCTCCGCCAACTCGACCTTGTAGTTCGCTTTAAAAAACGCTGAGATTTTCTCAAAGTCCTGCGACAGGGAGTAAAGCAAAAAGGAGGGAGAGCAAGAGAAGGAAGAGATAAACAGAATTAATGCTTCACTTCCCATGACTCTTTCACAACCAGCACTAGGTTCATTAATAAAGAGAGCTGGCAGCGGCGCTCGGCCCGCTGGGACGGTGGAGGTGTGTGTAATCCGGCCGGAGGCAGACACGGAGCACGCTCAATCAGCCTGTTTATTTATCCAGCACTGCACAATCGCTTCCACATGTCACTCCACCAGGTGTGTGTGTGTGTGTGTGTGTGTCCATCTGTGTGCTAATGAGCTTGGAACTGGGTTATAGAATCCCTCACCATCACTTAAACATTACACAAACCAGCATCCCCTGATCCTCAAAATATTGCCGTTTTTTCTTATTTAAAGAATGACAACACTGGTCTAAAGTTAGCAGTTTAACAACTTGTAAATACACAGTAAACAAACACAATCATGTCAACTTCGTCTAAGTTACAGATTCTTCCAGAGTTACGGTATAAACACCACACACAATGACATCATACAAACACACACATACAGAGAAAATCCATTATTGGAGGCCAGTGATTAACCCCAGGAGAAAAGCATTCCTGTAACATCTTGAATTACAAACTCACTTACACACACACACACAGCACTTCCTTTGACATAGAGGAGACACATTTTAGCATAAAAGTATAAACTACATTTATGGATACGCACCCCCGATTGGTCAAATATTATTAAGGATGCACTGAAATTTCGGCATTTTTGGATTTTGGTTCAAAGAGAAAAACAGCTGAAAATTTGCGCCGAAAGCATATTCCACCCTGCCCCCCCCTTAGTGTTCAACGCTCGGGTTTCGCTCAAGCTGTCATCACTACGCGTTGTGACATTCCACTCAATATTTCACTCTATGCTAGGGGTTAAACGGATCGTACTTGATTCAGCATGCGTGTTAAACTGATAATTTTCACCATCAATTCGATATTTGCACACAGAACAGCCACACACACTCTCAAAGGGAGCGCACACAGAGAGACGCGTTTCAGATGGCGCGCAAACAGCGAATTGATTCCTCTTTTGTATCTCAATGCGCCTTAACAGACACATGCTCACAAAATTGTCAAAATACCAGTCTAAGCAAGTAATCTCGTAAACACAGTAAGTTATGTCTTAAGTGAACAAAGAGTTGAGAAAGAAATTGGATGTGTATCAGTATACTGGATTCGTGCATTCGATCTCAAAATGACAGCAGCCTATAAATACCTGCTGCTACTCAAAAAATTAATGTGTAAACCAAACAACAAAACACAGCTTTAACAAAGATGAATCTATATTTTATTTATCTACAATAAACACTATAGTGTTATTTTACATTATACCTTTTTTTTTACCTAAATACACTACAATTAGACCGTACATTATTTGGAACTACTGTATTTTTTTAAATTAAGTATTAAAATGATTGAATTTCATTAAAAAGACTAATATTAATAAAATTACACAAAAAGAAGCTAATTTAAAACAACAAATAAATACATTTTAAAAGGGTTTCGGCCCTGAATTTTCATTTCGGTGCATCCCCAACTATTCTTTTACCATCACACTCACCGTTTCTTTGAAGCCATCGTATTTGTAGATGTGTCCAGTGCTGGTGGCCAGTTTGATTCCATGACCCAGGCAGACCCGACGCCACTGAGCCACAGAGAGTTCAGGCGCTGGGATGCTGTCCACTTTCCCTGTTTTATGGCTTTTATATACCACAGACTGCTTGCTGAACCTCAGACGGCCATCGTTCTGACAACAAACAAAAATAGAAATGTGTGGAGTGCAATTATAGATCATTTACTATGCAACTGATTTTTTTTTTTGTATAGCTTTATATCCCCGTGTATACTACATATTTTCAGTACATTCCTGAATGTTTCCATTTAATGCCAATTCCAGCAGGTTTCTGAGTAAGTGTAACTCCTGATATGTTTGGAATGGCATATTATTGCTGTAAACAGATTTTCTCAATGCTTGGAATACCTACATTTGACAAGAGTATCAGTACACTTGTGAAATGAATGAAAATACAGTTGTTCATGGTTTGGTCGTATTAGTTCACAGTGCATTAACTAATGTTAACAAGATTTTAATATTGTATTAGTAAATGTTAATTAACAAAGATTAATAAATGCTGTATAAGCGCAGTTCATGTTAACTAGTGTAGTTCAGGTGAAGGTACCTTGTTGTAAAGCGTTACCAGTAGTTTAATGTAGTCGTAATGACACACACTCTGTAAACTTAAATTTTTTATTTTTTTAATTTTAATTTTAGTAATTTTGATTTTGGGTGAACTACACACAATAAATATTGTCACGATATATATTGTTGCAAGTTTGTATTGTGATATATTGTAATACGATATATTGTTACACCCCTAGTTGTTACTAAATTCACAAATAATGTCTTAGTAAGACGATATTAAAATGCCTAGCTTTATAATCAAAGCTCTATAGTTTTAATTCTGGGAGCAAAATAAATCTATAAAAATAAAATAAATCTTCCTCAAATGCCTGATGGATCACATTTTAACCTTTTTTGTTTTAATAAAGTTGATATATGGATAATAAAGTAAAAGTTGCTTCAGTCCAGTAAGTGTTCATCTCGACAAATGACTAAAAATATAAATTATTCGTAAGATTTCACAGCAAGTGTATCACGATCTGAAGGCCATTTTACAATCAAACTAAAAGGACTTTTATTTGCTAAAACGTATGAACTATTAATCAAACGACAGCCGAGTGTGTACAAAAGATATTTCAGCAAAGTTTCGATCATTTAGAAAAGCATGTATCAAATATGAAGCTCACAGTTGCAGTCATGTGCTGTGGAGCTGGTGAAATGACAAACTGCGACACCCAGGGGTCTTTCTACGGTTTGCTAGTTTCTGTCATTACACTCTTTGTTTCTGCGCATGTTTTTTTTGTTTTTAAATCCTCCATATTCGAGTGAAAGTTGTCACCTACCCAAGATCCCTTCACCTCTTGATGGATGTCATTGAACTCCAGCGTGTCTCCCATCGCTGTAAAATATGAATATTGATATCATCACATCAACAGACGAGTTTCAATGATCAGAGTTGGACTGAAGGCTTTAATTCACGGGCTCAGATTCAGAATTGGAGCTGCTAGTTGTGTTTCTCCCTCGTCTTTGTGGACAGAGGTTGTCTCTAACTTTACTTAGACAGCATTTTGTTCAATGTCCGTTTAAACGGCTGAATTCTAGAGAGAATCTCAGGAGAAATGCGGTCTATATGGGTTGTGAATCACCGCCGCGGCGCGCGCGCACGGCTGTACATGTGGAGAGCGCTCGATTCCGTCAGCCGCTGTGACTTCACATCATCTGTACATTATACAAACTGGTTTAGCACTTACTTTGGGTGAAGAGCGATTTTGTAAACGTATAAGCGTGTTTCCCAGTGATGAAGAAAGTTGGTGAATGCACACAAATAACTACAATGATCAAGCTCCTCTATTCTCCGGTTTTCCCGCGTCAAACCTCCGGGTTCTGAAGAAAGTGACCCGGAAGAAGTGTTGAAGGGTCACGCGTTTCCATGACTCCGCACTCACATGTTCCTGACATTCTTTTTTTTTTTTTTTTACAAAAAGAAACAAGTACAATAAGGCAGTATTAAGATACAAGAGAATCTAAAAGAACAGAGCACACAAATAAAAAAATAAAATAAAATGAAAATTTACACAGCAGGGTCTTCTAATTTAAATTTCCTCAATAATGTAAATAGATTTTTTCCTTTTATGCATTTTAACATCCTTAGAGATTTACAGTACAACCAAAATTCTTTTTGAAAAACAGAAAACAATGGTTTTGCTTTAAGGCACTTACATTTGTGAATGAAAAATTTTCCCAAAATTAAAACATTATTTAGTAAAAATTGAATATTTATATTGTGTTCCTGACATTCTTAGAAAATGTTTTCCATGTCAACATTTGAACGGTAGCAATTTTTTTTTAAATTATTGGTGTCTTTTTTCAGAAAACAACAAACTTTACCAATTTTTAATTTAATTTCAAAATCATTAATTGACTGTATAAAATTGACAACTTTTTATTTTCCTAAATGATTATTGCATCAGTCTATACCTTATACAGAAAAAGGACATTACAATATATTTTTAATTTAAAAATTATAAATGCATTTAAATATGGTTATAAAAGAGAAATTATTATGATTGTAACTTAACGAAATGAAAATAACTTCGCGTAGCTAATTAAAAACATGTTTAATATTGAAATGGCATTAATATAGAATAATAAATTAAAATAATATAAACATGAAATAATGATGCTAATAATAATAACCTAATTTAATATTAAAATAAAGTCTGCATTCGTTCTAAATGCTGAATAGTTTGGTTTTCGTCTCTCTAAAAATGCTGGGTTGTTTCAACCCACGTTTGGGTCAAAAATAGACAAACACAACCGTTGGTTTAAACATTTAAATTACATTTTTAAACCCAACTGTTGGGTTCGTCTATATTTAACCCAAACGTGGGTTGAAACAACCCAGTCTAAGAAAAAAAAAATAATATAGGTTTCAATAAAGCTGACTTTTTAATTTAAAAATTTTCTTTTAGCTTCTGCTTATAATAAAACGCGTGTATATGCTATATCCATATAGCTTCTGCTGAAGATAAAATCTCTTCTACGCAATTTTGTCCGCGTCTTTTCATTACACAGATGAAGAATGATGGTCGAGCTGTAAGATACCAGAGTTCAACAGCAGAGGGCGCTCGCAGCATGACGAATCACACGTCCAGCGTCAGGTGACGACAAATCCAACATCACAGACTCAGAACAACACAGTGTTATGCGATAATCACAGCGCTGATCCCGAACTGTTCTTCTAATGCCATGCTACTCATCCTCTCATCAGCGCCTCTCACACACCTCTGAAATAACCCACGCATGTACACAAACACACTTCAGATCATAATCTCACTGTCAATAAAGGTAATACCAGAGGCATGACACATAAAGCAAGAGACTAGGTCAGAAAATACACCAGTCTATACACTGCCCTTTCTGCACGAATTACTCAATGCCAAATTATAATTGAGTCACCGAATCCGAAAGAAGAAAAAAAAAAAACAAGCTATGATGTTGGTGAGAAAATAAATGGACGAATTATGAAATATCTGTCAGAAGTGTAATTCCTCCCAGCTTTGTGGTTTCAGAGTCTCGTGGCAGGGTCCTTCACTTCAGAGAAGATGAATCAACAGTGAATCACTAAAGAGAAGAGGAGGAGGAGGAGGAGAGAGGGACTGGGGAAGGAGGAGAGGGGGACAGAACTTTATAAAATCACTTCAGTCAGTCAGTCAGTCAGTCAGTGAGTTTCATCGACTCTTACCTGGATATCAGAGCACGCGCGCGCGGTCACGCACAAGCTGTCAATCACTTCACACGCTCACATTCTGCTCGAGAGACTTTATTTTCTGCATGTGTTTACTTTTTAAATTCACACGACAGGTATTTTCCTAGATGTATATATATTTATTATTTTTTTATATAGCGCTCCTAATCCAGGAAAAAGCTTTGGGAGAGTTTATACTAAATCACCGGGCAGCGCACGAAAATAACGGGGTTCATTTTATTTCATCAAAAACTCTTTCAAAACCTCAAAAAGAATAAACGGATCAGAACGGAAATAGAGGATTTGGTCCAATTAAAATGCATCGCAGGAAAGGTAAGTGATTAGCGACTTTGGCTTTTCACCGTTAATTTTGGTTAATTAACAATGAATTAGTATTATAATTGTTATCAGATAATTATTAAATATAATTATATAAATATAAGCTAATTTTTCGTTGCTCTGGGAACTTTCAGTCCACAATAGGTTGTGTGTGTTTGTGTGTGTAGCCTATGTGTAAGCTAAACTAAATTTGTTAGCAAGGTCGCCGGAAGGAGAAAACAGAGTGAATGAATCTTTAGTTTTCTTGCGCATGTGATACTGTTTTCTATTCTAATAACTGTTTCAAAAGCTCTCAAATATATCAAAGATTGATTCCCTGAAAGTCTGCCTTTGAGTTTGTGAGGCCTACGAAGTCAGTGCAGCAAAATTAAGGGAATTTCGTTCAAGCTAACGAAACGTGTTTAGCTTGGGAATAACGTTGCTTTTCATGTAAAATAATCGGTTAAGTTGTTACTCTAAAGGTCACTTATGTTTATTTGCATATGTTAAATCAGTCTAACTTGAAGGAACACGTATTTGATGAGTGTATTTTCAGAATAAAACTGTATGGTGTTGTAAAACATGTAAAGCAATTTGGTTTATCCAGTTTCTTGTCAATTTGACTTAACATATAACACGATAAAGAAGAATGTGACGACATATTATAGAAATTAATATAGAGAACAGGGTGTTGTAATTACTATACGACAATTATTATTATTATTATTTAAAAGTAGGTACTTTTGAGGAAACAAAAGTTGTTTTTCCACACCACAATGACTTTTTATACCAGACTATTATAAAGTATTTCCAAAAATTTCAGTATCGAACTCAAAAACATGCTGATTTCACTAGTGAGAGGTGATGTTATTTCTAAACACAAGCCCTAACCTAAACTCTCACACGAAACTTTTGATTTCGGAAGATTAAAAGCATTTCAACTCGAAATGTCCTCGCACATTCATTCGAAGGCATTTTCATCAATCCGTTCCCCACAATCATAGCCAAACCTGTGCACGCACACTTACTAAGACTAGTTATGCTTCTATTCTTGTTATTAAGTGCATGTGGTTCATAGGGCAAGCTCACCCCTGTCTTGTTAACCGACACTGATATGAGAAAGTACATGATTCATGTTAGTCAGGGTCTAAACACACAAACCCACACACATACATACCACCTGTCTTCAGGGAGCCTGTGAAAAGGAGGAAGAGTGTGTGACGAAATGATGCGATTTACGCCTGAACAAAGCAGCAGAGCAGTCTGTCACGCTCACACACACACACACACACACACACACACACACACACACACACATTCGCTTTTTCCGTGTTACAGTTCATTTTGTCCCACATGCATATACAAATGCATCTATCACACACAGCCCAAACTGCCAAATACACTCAAACTCACACAGATGGTTTCAGAAAAAAATCTCCAAACCATTAACATGTCACAGCGCCCCATGCATTTGCATTTTAATCCACGCAAAGATGCGAACAAGACAGTCGGGTTTTGGGGAGAAGAGAGAGAGAGAGAGAGAGGGAGTGTGTGTGTGTGTGTGTGTGTGTATAAGCGAGGTAGAGGGATGAAGAGCTTCAGGAAGTGCAGGGCTTAAGGAGAAAGAGAGAGAGATGGAGTGATGGAGGAAAGAGGGTTAACGCAGCCCAGATTCCCTCTAAAAGAAAAAGGAGAGAGCGAGCACAGGGGAATGATATAAAATGAGTTGGTCACGGTTTGAACAGTTACACATGCTGTTTACATTTTTCCCAAATTAACATGGCCCCTCGCTTCACCAAGCCCCTTTCTCTCTCCCACTTCTTTCTTTCTTTCTTTCCAACTCAAACTGTTTGAGTTCAATATTTGATCTTCTAGATTTGACGTGCAGATAGTTGCTCTTCATTTTATTATATTTATTTTCGAGAGCAGCCGTTTTGGGTGACTTTAAATGAGAAACTTGAGTCAGAGAGATGGGGAAATGGTGAGGGGGGGAGGGAAGAGATAATTAAAAAAAGCAAGAGAGAAAAAAGAAAGGTAATTGCAGAGGTAGAGATATAGTGCACCGGACTGGACAAAAAAAAATGCATGAGAAAAAAGATCAGAGATGGAGAACGTGTGAGAAAAGTGCAAAGGAAAAAGTGAGGGTTTTTGTTAACGCAGGTTTTATTGTCCAGGTCCTTGGCAAAGCCGATAACGTTTCAGGCCAACTTCCATCAATTTAAATTTCAAACTATCCAAAAGTATCCACAGGGAGATTGAGAAGTGTATGTCCCCGAGATCACAGAAAGCAAGTGTGTGAATGAGTGAGTGAAACCTGGTTTGATGTATCTAGAAACAATTGCTAGACGTCCATCACGTATGTAAGATGCATTTATATTCTAACATCCATCTGAATGCCCTGCATGTTATCGTGTGTGTGTGTGTGTGTGTCTAGTCAGTGAAGGAATGCACATTTGATTGAGTGCAGACTGCACATAAATCTCTACTTTAACTGTACTCAGACACACAACATGACCCTGACCTCCTTCACAAACACACACACTCACTCATGAATATGAAAGACTAGCCTCTTTGTGCACTGAACTGACCAGCCCATCATATGGGCAATATAACTTTATATGATGTGATAGGAGGGAACTTGTTTTATGATATTGCACCATAATGCTGAATTCTTGGTATTGTTGACTGGAGCCTCCAAGACTCGTCTGTTTAGTGTTAACACAGAGGCAACAAATCAGTCAGAAGATGGAAGGCGAGAGGCTACGTGTGCATGTGTGTGAGACGGAGAGAAAGACAGCGCAACTGACTGATATACCGATTTGACATAATATCATTGCTGCCAGCTGTAGGCTGTATGTAAAGACACACACACACACACACACACACACACAGAGATCTGTCCTAATGAAAGGCTTGGTTATTCAATAAAGTCGCAGGGGCTTTGTTTCAGGGGTTATGTAAATATGCCAGTGCTCTGTTTTAGAGCTGTTGTGCTTACATCCAAATAAGCAATAAGAGAGAAGAACATTCTTCATGTGATTCTCGATAATATCTCGACTATACTTTGAGAAAAACAGAAGTTCACAAGAAACATCTCTATTATTATTGCTCAAATGTATGGATAGTAACCCTAAGAATGAAGCGCTGTGAATATAATGTCAAATGATTGTTGAGGAAATGTGTGATATTACTTTTCTAAGGAATCAGAATGATCAAATGACTTTTGTACAGGCATGTTTTCTTTAGAATTATGGATACCTTAATAATGACGTTATTTGGCGCCTTTACTTTCGTAGGAAAGAAAAAAAAAACAAGATCTCTTCAATATCGCAGTTTTATCTCCTGAGAGAAAAAGACCTTTGTAATCACATATGTGTCTTAGAGTTTTAAAAGATAACTCAAAGTCTCTCAAAGCTAAATGCTTCAGAGGTCATAAATTGACATTGTTTCAAAGCTCCAAAATAAAACTCTTAAAAATAAAGGGATGCCATAGAAGAACTATTTTTTGGTTCTCCAAAGAACCTTTCAGATCACAGTTCTTAAAAGAGCTGTATTTAAAAGAACATTTTAATAACGCAAAGATCCATTATCCACTCCAAAGAAGCTTTTGTGCAATGGAAAGTTTCATTGGATGTTAAAGGTTCTTCATGCAACCATCAAAGCCAATAAAAAACCTTTATTTATATATTGTATGTTAACAATTGTCCAATATAACTTCTCCTGGGAAATATAATAGTAGAAACATTTGAGTCAATGTTAATGCTTTAAAAACATCATAGAGAATTCCACTAAGTCTCCAGAGCTCCAAAAGAGAAACCTTGGAGCAATAAAATACTCTTATCCAGTTATTCGCTGGAACAAAAGACGATCATAATAAGTATAAGATGTCAGTCAGTGTTTATAAGACTTTAATGGAAGATTTTAGAGGATCTTTTTTTATTTTTTACTATAACACACAGAAACATCATTCAATATCTGATGTTTTCAATAAATTTTGTTGGATCAGGTTTTTGGATCCATTTTCCACTCCCGGTTACTTATCTATCTGAAAGACTTTTACTATTATTGTGGCCTTGGTTTGAGGAAAAGGTGTGTCAGGAGTGTGTGTGTTTCAGGTAGCGTTTTAGATGAGCGTTTCATGAGAATTCTTCCCTCTTGAAGTAGAATGAGTGAATTAGAGGAGAAAGGAAAAAGAGAGGAAAAAAAAAGAGAGGAACAGAGTTGAAAAGAAAAACCGGCAGGGCTAATCGAGGTTAATAAGCTGTTGTTATTTTGGCCCGGGGCAAAAAAGAGATAAACCACTTTAAAGAAGGGGAGGAAACATAGGCGTGTGTGAGAAGTTAAAAAAAAACAACCTGGAGAAGTTGACAGGGGGAATATGAGGGGAAAGAGAGAGAAACAATGTGTGACAGCGAGAAAAACGTGTGATCGTGATGAAGAGAGCTGGGAGAAGAAAGAATTGAGAGAGAAAAATGGACATGAGGATGATGAGGGGGGTTCAAGAAAAGGAGACGGACAAAGATAAAAGGGAAAAGCAAAGGGGAGGAGGTGCACATATTTCACACCTGTTGAAAACACAATGCCTCAAACAAGTAATTACACATCTCTGCCATGTTCCTCTGAATGCTTGACACAAAAAAGAAAAAGAACAGAGACACTGGGTGAGATGTGTTTGTGCCGGATGACTCCCTGAGGCTCGCATACACACATAATGGGAGCACTGTGTGACCCTTTTCGAAGTTCGAGGTTCATTCTCATTTGCTGACATTTTCCCAGTGTGATTTCTGATGACACGGGTGTAAAAGGGTCTCTGGATGGGCACACTTACACACGCTCGCGCACGATACCGAATGTAACAAATGCACTGGTCTGTGTACAGGCATGTATATACACATAATCCAAAACAGAAACCTACAAACACACACTCCAAAACAAAAACATATCCCAGTGTATGGACCACACACACTCACACCCCTGAGCAAAAAGAAAAAGTACTATGCTATTTGTCAAATTATATATATATATATATATATATATATATGGTTTAAAATGATGACTAAATTTATTGAGACTATATTATAGTATTGTGTTTATAGTTGACAACTGTATATAAGTCATTGCAAAAATAGCTCAGAAAAGTTAAGTTAGCTCTGAGAAAATCTCTAACATACGCACTATCATACTCTTTTAGAGCTTGTTCACACAGAACACGTTTTTGCTGTAAAACACAATTCAGAAGAGCGGAAAAAGGCGCAACGGTATGGAACGCCAGTCAGCGATGTGTTGTTTACGTGTGGAAATTTGCATATATTTGAACTGAAAAAACGTGTTCTGTTTAAATGGCCCCTTAAAAAGTAATGCTTTTTACTGGCATTGATGGTTCCATGAACCTATAACAAATGGATCTTTATAGTAGAAAAATGTACTTTAGATTATTAAATGCTCTTCACACAAGAAAAAAAAGGTTCTTTTAAGAACTGTCCTCTGAACGGTTCTTCAAGGAACTGAAAATGGTTCTTCTATATGGCACAGCTGCATAAAAACTTTTGTTATTTAAGTGTGTTATATAATTGCAAATGCTAATTTTTATTTTTTATGTGATGACTTTCGGAAATGTATGGCTTATGTGTTCAAATACGTTTGGCCACTGTATTTATGGTTATCATTAATGATAAAACAGAAGTAGCAACAGATCTTTTCTTCTGTATAGTGACGCACATCCGATTGAAATTAATTATCAAAAAAAAAAATGTAGGGCAGGGGCTCACTGGAAGATTGAGTTATGACATTTTGTTTAAAAATGACAAGGTTGAAAAAGAAACATGCATGGATGAATCGCTCATGATAAGATCAATAACATCCCAGGGAGAATTTTCATTTCATGCTGACTTTAACGCATTAAAATATTGCAGTAAGGGTCATTTTAGCAGAAAAGTTGAAAACATATCAGTGTAATATACTGTATGTAAAATTTCTTTCATGGCCCGCTTCAATATGAACATAAATCCCTTTAATAATCCTCTCCAGAACTTCTCTCTCTACAAACAAACTGTACCAGAGACCAGTAGCAGAAGCAGTGCCAAACATATCCGCATGAAATTGTAATCTCTATAATCAAAGTATAACATAAAACTAACTGTTTAATTTTGAGTACCTCAAAAGAATTACAGTTAAAACCACTATATTACAAAAATGACGCACCATAATCTCTGTGAACTCTTATAAACCAAACATTTATTCGGAGCTGATTACAGACAGATTTTCTTTGCTTGGTGTTATTCCTCAAACAATATCACAGTCTTCATTTGTGAAATAACAAACTTATTAAAGCATTTTTACAAAGTGAAAAGGCAAAAATTAACCAAACAAGATAATTGCACATTATATTGTCAATTGTGCATTTTCACTGGACTTAAATCCCTGTTTTCACTGCTTTCTATTGTAGCTGCTCAGGTTGCTGTGCTGCTGTTTTTGGCTGCTGTGCTGGGGTGTGGTCAAGCGGACCGCACTCTCATTCTGTCCAATGAGAGGCGCTCGATAGAGAGAACATACGAGCTGACCAAATACCTGGACCACCAGCTGAAGGAGATCAGAGACACCTACGTGAGTCACAATCTGTTTGTGTGTGTGTGCACTTGTGTGTGTATGTGTTACCAGTGTGTGACGATGAATGTGACGTATTTGTTTATAGATGTTTTCCTGTGGATGCTCTCCCCCTCACTCACTCTTTGTATTATTATCTCTTTCCCATTTCCCTGACTGTATTGTGATACATGCTCTAGTTTTATAATTAGATGTGTCTTGCAACTTATCTATCATTTGCCAGGTAGTGGTGTATAAAGAACCATTTAAATGGTTTGATAGCAGTTTTGTGTACTGTGTTTATGTGTTTACTTGTTATTGAAACAGGAAGTTAGTGTGGGACGCATCAAGGCTTTGTCCTTTTCATATTAACTAGTCAGTATCCTTTGGGTAACATAAAAGCAGTATGAAATTAAAATTCACCCAATTTTCTGAATGCATATTGTAGATCTTTATGTCCGTGCATATGTTTTTTTAATTTTTATTCATGTCATAGATTTATCTTCTGGCGAAATAACTTGACCTCTGTGTCTGTGTAGTTTCGGCTCAAAATACCCCACAGATCATTTTTAGAGATTTCCCTGTATTCACCATATTCTAAACACAGTTTTTGTGTGTGTCCTTTTAAATGCAAATGAGCTGCTGCTCCCGGCCCCCTTTCCAGAAGAGGGCAGAGCTTTAACAGCTCCTGCTTCGGTTGCTCAACAAAGCTGGAGAATCTCACGCAGCCAAAATGACAGTAACAGTGTTCAGCCTAACATGCTTTAAACCAGAATCTGACACTGATGGAGAGACTCAGGAAGAAGTTACAACTTTTAGAATGCATCTGGACATTTCTGAATGCTTAGTGGATACATTTATGTAGTTGCTGTAGTGTTAATTCAACTCATCGACTAGTATGTGGTGTCATGTTAATCTTTTGTGCAAATCCAGTGTTGAACTGACCTTAGTTTGTGAAGCAGTCCGGCATGAAATGAGAGCATGCCAACAACACTCTACTACAAATCTTCTTCTTCTCTAAAGCAGTCCAACATGGCCTCGCTCCCTTTGTTGCATGTTCCCAGAGGCACGGTTTATTTAAATGTTGTATGTCACAGTATGGAAGAAATGATTTGTCACTACATCCATTTCTGCACAATTTTAAAAGGATAGTTCATCCAAATATGTATATTCTGTCATCATTTACTCAGCTCTTATGTTGTTCCAAATCTTGACTTTCTTTTGTCTACGGAACATGAAAGAAGATATATTTGAAGAATGTTGGTAACCAAACAGTTTTTGGATACCATTCACTTCCAATGTATCTTCTTCGTGTTCCACAAAACAAAGAAAGTTGTACACACTCTTTAAAATATAGGTTCCAAAATGTGATTCTCACAGCATAGCAACAGAATAACATTTTGGATTCCCTAAAGAACCTTTTAGTGATTTTTTCTGGGTGTGAATAATATTTAAATAATATAAAGAACATTTTTCCACTATAAATGACATTTTGTGCAATGGAAAGCATGAAATGTTCCTCATGGAATCATCAATGCCAATAAAGTACCTTTATTTTTAGTTGTGCACTAGCATATAAATGACAAAAATGCAATTTTGTTTTAATGGAGTATTTAAGTGCCTTGGTCTTACAAACTTAAAAGCACATGAAAAACCCTACAGAACCAGTGTAATTGTTTTCTAATATCTCTCCTCGTCTCTGGTCCTCAGCTGTCGTATCTTGGGCCTCCATTCAGTGATCCCGGCTTCTCTCCACCACGTCCCAACAGCTCCTCTCTATCCGTGCCCAGTGCAGCTACACGTGTGGACTTGTGGCGCGGGCTGGAGAACGGTGCCCGTCTGGCACAGAATCAGCGTGCGTACAGCATTCTTCTGTGTGCCGTGAGGGAGCTGGCGCGATCCACCCTGTGTCCGTACCTCCAGAGCTCACTCCTACACTTCTGCTCCGGCCTCAGCGGGTTACTCGGCTCAATATCCGGCCTGATGAACGCCCTGGGCTACACCAACCTACCACCCTCCACAGGTTACGCCATACCTGCTCAAGGGTATGCCCCACCCATGTCGTCACAGTTTCAGGGCGTGAGCGAGAACAGCCCCGCCCCTCTACGGAGTTATGTGCCTCGAAACAAAGGCGTTCAGACCGCATCGGGTGTGAGAGAGGGAACGACTCGGGCGGATCTCAAGCGGGACAGAGAGAGGGAGAGGGGGAGGAGAGGGAGGAGAAAAGAAGGAGAGAGTTGGGTCGCCAAAGAGGAGGGAGAGAAGGAGGAAGGAATGGAGAGATGGGGAAAAAGGAGAAGACTCTTGAGCATGGAAGAGGAGAAAACGCTAAAACTGAACAACAACATGAACTACACAACTTTAAAAGTTGGAGATGGAAATCGAAAGCAGCCCCTACTCTTTTCCTTGCCATCCCTCCATCCTCGTCGATCTATCCGTTCCATTCCGTCTCCTAATGCTGGTCTCTCTCCTCTCTCGCTCCTCTATCAGTACGGAGGGCCGGCAGCTGAGGTTCACACTTTGCTGGCGGCCCCTGTGCTGCCGTCATATCCCGCCCCTAATGACTTCTCACGGAAAGTTGAGGGATTTTGGGTATTGCGAGAACTGCAGAGCTGGCTGTGGAGATCCGCGAAAGACTTCACCAGACTAAAGAAACGGCTACGCGCTTGAGGCTTGGATCTAAAACCTAACGAACTGCCTTCTAACTATTAGAGAAATTTCTCGGACAAAAAAGGTTCACTGTCTATTGTCAATAGTGTAGCAATGTATGAAGCACAGCTCACACAGAAGTCACTTTCAAACCTTTCAAAGCAGTTTTCTGTTGGTCAACTCTGCAATTTCACATGACCAACTTGAACCAGTTGCAAAATCTGTGGGGAAATATTCCGCATTTATGCAAAATTCCCAATTGCTTGGATTCCTATTGAAATTACTGGATTTCACCCACGAAAATTTGCTGAACAACAGTAAATGTGGCCGCACCTTATAAATAAATCATCCGGAAAACTCTACAAATAGTTCTCCACACTGGAGATCCAACTCACAACTGATTCCAACAGAGTTTGTTAATAGCTTGTTGCTAAGCTAACACCATGACACTCCAATAAGAATAAAATACACAGAATATTGGGAAATATAGTGAGGCAGTAACTGTGAACTATTGATGCTTTTTGACATTGAATGAATTTATACATATATTTTTGTTGAGATTTCTAATGATTCAGCCACCATGTTTAATTTATTTCAATAGGCTCTTAGCAATGCATTCCGGGATTGTGTTATTTGCAAAAGATAGATGCAACGCTGCCAGATTTTGGTCAAATCGCATCAATGTCAGGAGCTTGGATATGATGCCATAAAGTGCTGCCTATGGGAGCAGCTCACCAGGTTTTGGAACAGTAACAGATTGATTCATGCTCTGTGGATGGAGATCTAAGGACTTCAGATGGTCACGCTTTGCACTAAATCACCAAACAGAAAAAAGCCGACAGTACGTCACAGACAAAGGGAAGAGAGCGCTCATTGAGAGAGCGAGACGTGATTCAGCAGAAGGAAAGTGAATCATGTTTGGAGTCATGCAGTAGTGAAAGGGTCAATAGGAAAAGTAGAGGAAATGTGGCATAACTAAAGAAACAATGGAGAGTTTTTTGCTGCCTCACAAACTGAGTCAGTAATGCCTCATTGACACTCACTCGTCTTTTTCCAGACACACACAAATACACACCTACACATTTGGAAACAAGCACACAAATCTGATGCTCAGATGTTGTGTATGAAGAGAAGAGGCCCCATATGAAAGTATATCATGCGAAAGCTTTATAACATTTTTGGGCATGGTACTGGTAATACTGTTTTCTAGAAATGTACAATGAGAATAGCATAGAACAGCATGTAAAAATCATGGTACGTGAATGTGGTAATAATTCTGTACCATGGTATATATCAGAGTACCACAGTATTAGTATGAAATTACTTTTTGGCATGCTACTATGATAATACTTTGCTTTCTGGAAGTATAAAATGGCAATACCATGGTATTGCTTGTAGGAAGTATATGGAGTAGTATGTAAATATTATGGTATGTGAACAGGGTAATCATTCAGTACCATAGCATTCCCATTTTTAAAAAAGATAACCGTATTCTTAAAGTTTCATTGGGGTATCGTGAAAATACCAAAGCATATAATAATATGCTATGTCATTTACATGATACTCCAGTGATCCAAAAAAGCACAAAAATTTACCTTGATTCGACATGTTTTTTGGAGATGTTCCATGGTATTCTTGGCATACCATGGAAATACCATGGTGCAGGGATTTCAGTACCATGGTATAAATCAAAGTACCATGGCATTTGTTTTTGAGCATAGTTTCATGGCACTCAATCAGTACCATAGTATGCCATGTCAAACAAAAACATACTATGGTAAACTGAAATTTCGGCATCGTGGTATTTTGCAATTCTCTGAAGTAAAGTGCCACTGTATATAAATATGATAATCATACAGTATCATAGTACATATCAAAGTACTATAGTATTACCAATCTTTTACCATGTTACCAACAGTTTTTTTTTAAAGATAAGAAGTTTCAACACAAGTTATAATGCAGATGAGAGGGTGTATAAATATGAGTGATTGTGTACAGTCTGTACATTGATTTCTGTATGTGTGTATATGTCTGTTATATTTATTTAATACTATTTATTTCTCTGGGGTACGACTGTATGATGTCACATGTTTTTTTGCAGAGAGTACAAAAGACCTTTACTAACTATACTTTGGGTGTGTGTGTATGTGTGTACTGTTACCCCTTGAGGAAAAACCAGAGGGACTGGGAGGATAGCGGGAGTTTTATTCGTCTGTCTGAGCGAAATTTATGACCACTCCGTTCTTTCATGTAATCCCACATCCTCTCATCCCTCTCTTCCCCTCTATCTCTCTCTCACGCCTCTCCTCTTCCCTAGCGCTCACCTACTGACACACGCACACACATACACACGTGTTTACTTCACTATCTAAATGGGAGCACTGCATAGACTTCTATTGTTTTTAGACAGGTCCCGTTTTATGTTAAGTGACTATGTAGTAAGATTTAAATTAATCATTAAATACGATGCATTTAATGTGTATACATGTTTTTTTTTTAATTAATAATTAATTTCTGTAATTACATCTATAATTACACTGTTGACTTTACACCTACCCAAACCCCTAAACCTGTCCCTAACCTTACTTGTGTCCCACCTCAAAAGCGGCACAAGTGTTTTGCAATATGAACACAGTAAGTACATTGTACCTAATGGTTATATATTATTATTATATTTAATGTAAATAAATTCAAGGACACCTAATATAAGGTGTGACCATAAGAAATACTACACTTTCTGTATTTTTACAATTAAAAAAAACTTTATTTACCTTTTTTAATTCATTTTAATTTTAATCCATTTTTACAAATAAGGAGATTTTGTCAGTGTTAGCTCATTTCTTGGTGCAAATTTGCCCCCCAAAATATGTAGGTACACACATGCCATTCTGACTTATGTCATAAACATCACAGTATAAACAAAATCAAATGAACGAAAGTTCAGGTGCTTAATGTTTCTTTTCCTCGGGCTATGTTTGGGGTAAAATTAAGGGATCAATGATAATTTGTGTTTCCCTTTGAGCAACACACCTGCGCTGGAGTTATCACAGCACAACCACACCCACACACACACACACACTCTCTCTCTCACACACACACACACACACACAGGGGTGTGACATGTTCTTTTATGTGCAATTATCACAAATTACGGGAAAAGATGAGTGTGGTGAGGGGGAACTCTCTCTCTCTCTCATACACACATGGCCGAAGACTCAGCGAAATGCGTAATGCAGAGTCCAGTCGCCTTCGGCCCCTAAATGGATGACCACACATTGGCAACAAAGGCCGCATTGTGCGCCTGTGTGTGTGTGTGTCATCACGTGTCGCTTCACTGAATCAGTGCGAGTGTGTGTGAGACTGTTTATGCATCTGTGCGACTGTAAAGTAGTTTTATTTGTTTTACTTTAAAAGCCCCTTTTCCGAAACCTCTCATCTTGCGCCATCACGTCTGTCTGGATCTTTCTGCCATATGTGCAACAGAGTGCAAGTCTCCACTGCCAATCACGCATTAAATCACTCGTCTGTCATCAGGTCATCAGCAGCAGCCTATTTAGTGAATCTTTATAGCTCCCTCCATTCTCATTCAGTCTTTTCACCTTCTGCTGCTGCTCATCGTCACTGTCTTTCTCCGTATTTCTTTCCCATCCTCGTCCAGCACACCCCCTCTCTCTCCGTGTCGAGCCCTGATCACCTGCAGCACATAAAAATTCCTTTTTTCTCTCTCCAGAGGATTGTGCCGCTGCCTAGGGAGTTTCTGCATTCCTGTTTCTCTCTCTCTCTTTTCGTCTGTCTCTGCCTCCTCGATCCATGCTGTTTTTTCTCTAACTGCTTTCCCTCTCACCTGTAGCCCAGCCCTTCCTGTTACCTCACGGCACCCACCTGCCGCGCCCGCGCCCCCGCCGTGCCGCGCTTCTCTGGCTGCAGGGCTGGGCTGACTCTCCCAAACCGCTCGGTGCGGGGGAAACCTAGGGCACAGGTTGACTGATTTATTGCCTAATCAATTGATCCTCCCAGATAAGAGTCTGTAACCACAGTCAGTCACCGTTCATTTATGTACGTGAATGTTGACTTATTAGCCCTCGAGGAAAAACAGGCTTTAATGTACCGTGGCGTGTTTTAGTGTTATTCAACATGCTTTCAGAAAAGATTATGGATGATTGTTTTGGATTGCCTACAGAGAGTTTGGTGTACATGTGGGTGAATGAGTCAACTATGTGTGTATAAAGTTGCACCTAGTGAGCTGCTTGCTATCTACCTCCTACATAGTCAGCATTTTAACTGAAATGACACCCAGTAACTGATTTGAAACGCTCTGTGTACAAATAGTGCTCTCCCAGTGAGGTCTATAATACCTGGAGATAGCTATCAGTTAGCTTTCACGTTTTCTAACTGGTTGATGTCATCAATCAACAAATAGCTCTCTAAAAAGAACCTCACTGTGAGTTCATCAAACTTTGTGTGTCCTTCACAGTACAGTTGAGTTCATCTTCCCTGTCAGAGCTTGATTTGATCATGTCTCTTTCTCACTCACACACTCAAACACATGCTAACCCTATGCTAAATAGCTCTCCAAAAAAGAACCACACTGGTAAAACGTGTTTAAATGATATTCTAAATCATTAACTATACAAACAATAGTTTGTGGTCAGCAATTTTTTTAATGTTTTTAGTGCATGTTGTGTGCAAATTTTTTTCTGAACCATTAGATGGCTAATTAGATTATGCTAACCAGTCAAACCGTGGTCTCTTCCCAGCATTGGGATATGCCTGCATCTCTACTATATTAGTACACTGTGAAACCAAACGAGTTTTGACAACTTAGTTAAGTTAATATTAATATAATAATAGCCTTAAGTTTAAAAATAAATAAAATAAGTTTAAATTTAAAACGGTTCTAAACTTCTGTATTATATTTAGTGTTCAGTGATTTCAGATGCAGTACTTGTTTTGACTCCCAATATATTTCAGTACAGTCTGACATTTGCATGTGTAACTAGTCACTCGACCCGCTTTGTGTCTCCAAAGCGTGCTAACAAGGATGCTAAAGACAGCGGTTTCTAACGTCATTCGCTAGTGTGTCTCTTGAGGCCTGGGGAGTGAGTTTTACTTACACAGTTTTTACTAGCTGGTCTATGTTACACTCAACCCCCCACACCTCACTCCCATCTGGGTCACGGCACCAAATGTAACCGATCCTACTCAACTCGCTCCGAGTGAAATTCCAACCGGCATGGGAGGCGGGCACGCTAACAAGGACACGAAAGACCGCAGTCTCTAGCGCCAGTCGATAGTGTGTCTCTTGAGGCCTGGGGAGTGAGTTTTACTCACACAGCTCTTACTAGCTGGCCTCCGTTACAATCATCTCCCTACACCTCACTCCCATATGGGTATGGGCACCAAATTTAACTGGTCCTACTCAAAGCTAACGAGGACGCTAAAGACTGCGGTCACAAGCATCGGTCGCTAATCCACCTCTTGAGGACAGAGAAATGAGGTTTACTCGCACAACTCTTACTTTGCTGACCTCCGTTACACATGTTGCTAAGCTAACACCGTGATACTCTAATAAGCACAAAAATACATGCTATCATATCTGTGTAACACGCTCTTACATTTTTTTACCATTTTGGGAGGAGTTAAATTTACGTATTCAACAACCAGATACGTTTACACCATTGTGAAGTACATACACCTCCTGAAGTGGTTTGTGCGAACGGATTTAAATCCATCTCAAAAGCGTTTCGGAGGGTATTTACAGCTATCCAATCAGAGAAAACGTAGTAAGTGACCAGGTGTAAACAAGCCCTTTGAACAACACATGAAATGATGCCTTTGAGATAAACTAAATGGTGTCTTAGAAGGCTGCATTATGTTGCCGCCTACCTTTTGGAACACCTTCACATCTGTAGCACACCTGATGCTTTAAAATGCTGTCTAGGTAGACAGTTCACTAGGTTTGGAACAAAGCTACAGTACTGAGTGAAGAAAAACTGGGTGATAGGATTAGTTCAATAGCCAATGGTTTGGTTTAAAATGCATGTTGGCAGTTTGTCAGATGAAAAATAGGGTTAGCATGTGTTAGACTGTGTGTGTGTGTGAGAGAGAAAGAGACATAGGTGATCGTATTAAGCTCTGCCAGGGAAGATGAACTCAACTGTAATGTGAAGGACACACAAAGTTTGATGAACACACAGACGTTTGCCTGTGAGCGTGTGAGTAAGTGAGTGAGAGGTAAATAAAAAGCTTTTAGTGTCAGAGATGGAAGGACAAAGATTACAGTCACAAAACCTCCCACACTGTCTTAAGAACATGGTGTACACACACACACACACACACACACACATCTGATTTGTCTCTCCACGCACACATGGCTGGGCCTATTTTTGGAGGCTTTTAAAAGTTCCAAGAATCTTCAACATAAACTAATGAACTGCAACGGTTCCTTAAAATCCGGATGAGCATGTGATGTTCTTCCATTCCGTTCTGCTTCTTCTCTATCTCTTTCATTTCGCTCTGTTGTTTCTCCGTGACCCAAACACAAGCTGACAGGTAAAGAATGGCTTTCTCACGTTGCGAGCGTGAGCGAGTGATCGCGCGCCCAGCTCGACCCGGGCGGAGGATTTTGAGAGCGGTGCACACGCCCTCGAGTGATTCTACTTTTACAGCAGTTAAATGAGGTTGGCAAAGTGTCACCATCAGAACATCTAACACAGGAGCTCATTTAATAAGAGGAAAGAATTTCTTGTATATTTTTGGTCAGATTTCTTGTATGACTTCAGAAGATCTGGAATGCAGAATAATAAAAAAAAGTTTCTTTATTGATATCTATGGCTCCTTGAAGAACATTAAGAACACCTTTCCATTCCACAAAAGGTTTTTTATAGTGGAAAAGGGTTCTTTATGTAGTTTAAAAAAATATCACACTACAGGGACAGTTCTTTTATGAACTGTCCACTGAAAAAAAATCTATGGCATATGATTGCAAAAACCCCCTGTTGGAAACTATTTTTTAAGAGTGTATGTTTGCAGTGTCCTCGTTCACCTTCATTCATGGAAAAGAGTAGTGCCAACATTCTTCAGAACATCTCCTTTTGTTTTCCATGGAATAAAGACGTTTCAGTGGGGAAATTCCATTTTTTTCCCCCCTTATTAATAAAATCCTCACTAAGATCTTCATTTATTAAGTGCCTTTGTTATTTCTGAATAGATGAAACGCTGCAGCCTTCTCAAATGTGACTAAAGTTAGAATTTACAGAGAAATATCTTGCCAAACACCTCCATTGTATTTGGCCATTGAATTCGGTTCAGTATGTTTACGTTCCATTCATTGAGAACTGTCAAGGTGGAAACATGTTGAAAAGATGAAAAGTCAGTGGAGCCTCCTTTAAATGCTTGAGCAATGCTGTTTAGAATCACACACCTGTTTTTAAAGCAAAGGGAGCAATATGCACATAAACGCACACCCATATGCAAACTTTGGGGAAGAAATTACAGACATGTGTGGACTCTGAAGGTAAGAAGTCAGTTGTATGAACTCTGACGTGAAATCTTGACCTTTGGAGATCTTTATGGATGCAGACTTAAAGACAAGAGTTAAGCTACTGACATACCACTCTGAACATATGTTAGAAAATTCCCCTGTCAGCTTAACTAGACAAATTGAACAAAACGTTGCTCATAGAACTTTTTTTTAGACAGATAAAGAGTCTGTATGATCAAGTAGACAAACAAACAAACTGACTTTTGGCCCTTTCAATGAATGTGAAAATCCGGACTTAAATTTTAAAGTTAAAAGTTCAATTTTTTTCGTAGTTCAATTTTAGCAACAATGTTTGATCATTTCGAGGATGTCAATCCTGTTACACATGTGATTTGGGTGATTTCATTAGCCTATTCTCTAGCAGGGTTATTATAGGGTTATATAACTAAAACTAAAACCATAAAAAATATTTCTGCTACTTCGCAGAAAATAAACCTTGTGCTGAAATAAAATAACTTGGCGATGCTTCCCATTTTCATTTCATTTCAATAGTTTCATTTGATATGCTAAAATAACTCAAACTAAGACTGAAATTTTACATTACATTAGATATTTACAAAATTACTAACACTTTAGGCTAAATCAAATTTAAATGAAAATATAAAACAATAAAAATAGTTTTGTAATGATACTAAAATAACAGTGTTTTCAAGCGGGAAGCATTAAATAAACATTAATAAAGCTATTAAATGTTTTTAATAAGCACAAAATATGAAATTTTTTTGTTTTTTTTTTTTAAACCAAAAAAAAACATTACATTGGTACTATGGCCAGTATTTTATATTAGGCCTACAGGTGCATCTCAATAAATTAGGATGTCGAGGAAAAGTTGCTTTATTTCAGTAACTCAACTCAAATTGTGAAACTTGTGTACTGAATAAATGCAGTGCACACAGACTGAAGTAGTGTAAGTCTTTGGTTCTTTTAATTGTGATGATTTTTGCTCACATTTAACAAAAACCCACCAAAAAATTAGAATATGGTGACATGCCAATCAGCTAATCAACTCAAAACACCTGCAAAGGTTTCCTGAGCCTTCAAAATGATCTCTCTGTTTAGTCTCTCAGATTTACGCATCAACCGCTAGAGGGCAAAAGTAACATGGCCCTACATTTTGACTTTTGGAAATTAAAATAAGTTACAATTTTTATACAGTTAATTTCAAATAAATTCAACAGATTTATTTTAATTGTTAGATGAAATTACGAGGGGACAGTATTAGTGAGATGAAGCATGTTAGTGATTTTCGATGAGTTCCGGCTTGTTCTATTCTAAAAATATAGCCAATTTCAACACATTCTCTCTCCAAAAAATGTTTTGAGCCTTAATTGCTTTAATAAAAACTTATATGACTATAATTTGTACCTTAGCTATTCATAAGACTCAATCACTTTATATGCTAAGCAGATTTAGCTTAGGCTTTTATTCACATAAAAACATTGATCAGCAAACATAAACAAAAACTCAACCGAACCTGCTTGACGTGTGAAAACAAATCTCTTCCGGAAGCTCAACCTCTGATCTGTTCATCATATAAAGTGATCGAGTCTCTTCAGAAAATTTGGAATAAGCCACATATGGATTAGTTTTACGGTCTTTTTATGAACTTTTTGAAGCGTCAAAGTTTCAGCTGCGTAGTTGGAGGGACAGAAAGCTCTCAGATTTCATTAAAAAGATCTTCATTCGCATTCTGATCAGTCTTATGGGTTTGGAGTGACGTTAATGACACAATTTTCATTTTTTGGGTGAACTAACCCTTTAACATGTCACAGCTGTAGTAAAAATGATCTCAATGTCACGAATGGCCAAATTCTACAAATCAAATTCGATCTCCCGCCGCAGATGAGAAAACTAATGTTTTTTGACACAAGGAACTGTTATCTTGTCAAAGCTCATTGCGGATCTGGTCTAAATATGCTTTTTATGGCAGCAGCGCTGTAGCTGGATCTCAGAAGTACTTTCTGTCATGAGTAATCACACAATCAGCAGAAAACACAGCACCGCTGCAAATACAGCACAGTTTACAAGTCTACAGAAGTCGAGGGGTTTGTTCGCTTTGACGTTTACAGAGTCTGCAGAGAGGGAAATTGGTCTCCTTTGGCTCAATTTAACCGAGCAATGCAGGATGTGTGAACAATTTATGAGTGCTAACTGTTTGAGTGACAACACTATTGTTCTTTATCCTCAGGATGGGTGAAGGAGCGGATTTTAATAACACCATTTTAGACATTTAAGACACCTTTTGTTGTTTTACAGTTTAACCCTATCCTTCGCTTTTCCCCCTCTCATTCTCTCCTCTTCCACCGTCATCCATCATCCGTGTCGCTGGAGGTCACAAGCCATCGACCAGTCTCCCACCTTAAACATCACCTCTTGCTGTTGCTTGTGTCTTAAATCAATTGATTTGATGCAAATCTGTAATTATAATGATGGTTACTAAAATAATGATATGTTAAATTTATATGTTCATCTATTAAAAGGATGTGAGAGGCTGTTTTCATCATGGGTCCAGGAAGGAAATGCTATAGTCTGATACTAGTGTGTTCAAAAAAAAAAAAAACCCACCCCCAACTTCTACACAATTCCAAATTTCATGTTTAATGCAATGTGTTACTTGCCATTTCTTTGCAATTATTTGTGAAATTTACTTGCAATTTCTGAGTGAAAAATGATTCTTCACTAATTTTTTTTCTTTTTTTTGTGATGCATTTTTGAGTTCTCAAAATGGTAGATGTCTATTTCTGTCAGTCACTTTAATTTTTTATTTCTTGTCATAGCAACTAGAAATATTGTTCAGCAATTTCCATTTAACAATATTTTGATTTGTCTTTTATTTATCATTACCAAACACTGTTTTATATGTTTGCCTCTAAAAGACAACATCACAACATAAGGTTTTAATAAGACATATGACCAAACATAAAAGTCAATAATAGGGGGAATTAACAAACACATCAACACATCATATAGAATTTCGAAGTGTCTTATAGTATGGTATTGCAATATAATTCATAAATAAAGTCTTGAATCGTACTTACAATGGAAAAGACATTTAATGCAGTGCATATTTACTAAAATAATATGATTAAATGAAATACACAGCAAATTCAGAGGATATAGTGCTTATAAAAAATTAAGTGTTTTGGTGCCACCAAGTGGATATGAAAAGCAGCTGTTTGAGTCCCTGGGCTCTGAACCTGGTCCCTAAGAGCCAATGAGAGCAGAAAGGAGCCCTGCGGTCGGCCCCTCACAGATCTTCTGAAGAAATAATAATAAACTCAGGTCCTGTGTTTCTGCCTTGGAAGTGGAGTTTGTCTTTTACTGAAGTTTTACAATGAAACTCAAGCTCAGCCAAACTCCAAACGTTGCCCGGGGATGAAAATTAAAACCACATGAGAGAGAAAGAGAGAGAGAGCGAGAGCAAGATGTCTGTTTATATGTTCATACTGATTGCAGTCTGGTCATCATTAAGAACAGAGAAATTGAGGAATGATAATAAGGTCTAATTTGAGAGGAATTTAAATCTCATCAAAGCATTTGAGATCGTTTGTTAGGTGATCTGCTATTGTCAGAGTGTATTTGTAAATCACAACATTATAAGGGGCTCATAAGGGGTGGGGGGGTCATTCTTTCAAAATCTGAAATTAAATTGAATCTGATGAAGGAAGATTCTCGTTTGCGATTTATTTCCTGATCTGTCTGTGCCGAAGGTTTTGTGCTGGCGTTGGTGTGGTTGAGCGTCAAACACAACATGTGACATTTACAAAGCACCAGTGTCTTTGGGAAAATTTGTGTCAGCTTCTTCAAATTAGCAAGCCTGTGTGTAATGTCATTTGCTTTAACTGTTTTTAACACTTCAGATTTGAGAAGCTACAATTTTGCACAAATTCTGACTGAGGCTGTGTGGTTTACACTGCAATCACACTATTTTCATTTAGAGAATATGCTGAAAACACCAGTTATTGATATGATTTTTTATACTTAAAAAAAATAACTATTTCATACTTTAGTCAGAGTTGGTTGGTATTAAATTGGTAAATTGGTATCCAAATAGGTGTGTATATGTAATAATTTTTTATGTATTTACCGCTTTTTTTATTACCGATGTGTGAACAGCTAGTCAACTGTAGACTGATTTTTATGTGAAGGACTCAGGATGCTTTTGCCAGGAAAAACCAAAGGATGTGACAATTACATGCACTCCTGAGAGCTTCTTTTCCATTCTATGACACATGAAACAAATGTTTTCAGGATATTCTGTATTTAATGTCCATGTATCATGCATATTCATCACTTTCAGCAGTGTGGACAGCATCTCAATGTTTGTATATCGCTGCAAAGGTAGGCTATATCCGGTGTTATATTCTAAATTCTACATACAGCTCCTTTAACATTATACCAGTTGATAAAATATACAGTTATGAACTGTAAATAGACCTATATAGGCCTATATATATAATTTCAAGTACAGTTACCTATTAACATATTACAATAGCATAAAACAAGGATTCATGACAGGCTCACAGAACATTGTGAGAAAAGCAACAGGCTACTTCATCAGTATAAGGTCATAATTTGGCACAATGTGTGCCAAATCTAATGTTTAAGACAGATGTTCTGATGATCTCTGGAGTCTTTCACACATGCTTCAGTCTCAGTAATTCAATGACATCACAGCCATTCATTACCATTACAAACCACAGGTGCATCTGGACAATGTTTTTACGATATTAAACAAGAACAGTAGATTTCTGTGTCTAGACATAAGACGTCATTTATAGCATACATTACAGGGGTCAGCCACCTTTTTTATAATCATATTTTGCAGATTTTATTATGGGTGAAATAATAAACAGTTGAATTAAGGTCCAAGCATATTTCGTGCTACTGATTGAAAATAAATTCACTTGAATCACATAACATTAAGTCGGCTGTTATCAGAGAATAAACCCCGACTGGGTGATTCAAGACAGGACCCTAATTTAATGAATATTGTACAGTCCTACACTTAATACATGGCTTTTCATGAGAGACATGAAAGAGACTCAGGTTTCAGATATCCAGATGGGCGGTACGTTATTCAGCTATTGACAACAGAATGTCCCGCCTGATCAGTCAGAATCAAGTATTCTGGAGAGCTAGCACTTGTAGGTTCAGAGCATGAAGAGAAGAATGAAAAAGGTTCCGAAAGAAAGTATTTATTCACAAAACAAACTCAAATCATCCAATAATGACTGAAGATAAACTAAAAGTCCATTAAAACAAAACCAAACACAGAGATCATGACAAGAACTGTGTAATAATGCAAAAAAAAGAAAGTAATCCTGTTTTGGTATAAATAGTGAATTTATACCAAAAACAGGATTACTTTTTTTTTTTTTGACTTGCAGGATACCCGCTGGACCAGAAGAAATCACACATAACCTCCTCATTTATGTTGGTGTGTGTCAGATTTCAACTCTCAGACATCAGTGACATCTTCCCCGATAGTCTCCTGGCCCAACTGCTCTTCATCACCACTGATTCAATTTATTATCCCACTTTTTTCTTTTCTTTTTTCTTTTTTTTTTTGTACAAAGTCTTGCATGTTTTCCTATACTGGAGTAATTTCCCTGTCTGGATTCTGTTTATAATTTTGAGTTCATGATCCTAATCTGTATCTTTGACTTCTCTCTTTGAACGCCCCTCGTATGTTTGTATTATTGGATTACATCAGCACAGAATTTGGAACTGATTTATTGATTACTGAAACTGGACTGCAGATTTAGCTTTGAAGCTTTAATTGTTCACAGGGATGATAATCAAATGTCATCAAAACTGAAGGCATTACTTTGAATCTGTAATCTATTCTGAGTGTATTTATCAATACTGTTAGTCTGTGTTTTCCAGAACCCTTGTATTCATATGCTTCCTCCATCATCAACAAGCTTAAATTCAAACAATGTGACTTAACTGAGAAAGATGATAGGTTCCTTGATCATTGATTCATTTTATTACAATACTCAATTAATTTCAGAAGTGCTACAATAAATTTTTCTGGTTTTCAAAAGTAATATGCACTTCCCATGAATAGGATACAGTCGTTGAAATGTTATCAATTCCGGTATTAAATAAACATCAAAATGATCTAAAAAACTGATCTGAGTGACGTCAATATTCAGGTGTTGCAATTCTTGAGTGTGCAAAAAATGTCACAGTTCTACACAGTAGTTTTAGTCATTAAAATTAGTTTTTTAAAAATGGATTTTTAAACTTTTCAAAGTTTATTAGATATGTACAAGTCGGCATGAAATGGAAGTTGTGATAGTCTTTTCTTCCATTTTGTGATGTGTATCAGAGTGTAGTGTAGCCAGATCTTCAGACAAAAGGCAGGGCTCTAAAGTGCGACCATTTTTAGTGACGTATTTCCAAGTAACGAGGAATCTCCATCTCATGTAACACATTTTTTTTTTTTTTGTTTCTTTTTTATATGTAACACATTTTTTTTCACTCTTGGAGTTGACTTGATTTACATTTCACTACTGGCTGTATATACTCTATACACCTGTGTATATGACAAATAAAGAATCTTGAATCTCTTGAATCTTGAATCATCTCTAGCTTACAGCAGTTTGTCTATTGCAGGGGAGCAGTTAAGGATATTTTCCCAAGTGACGCAGCAGAGAAGAACGCTATTCTAGAAGAGAATCCATCTTCACATTCTGAGTAAATGTTAAAAGACAAACCACAAGGATGAAAGTTTACCACAATATTACAGCCAACAAGCATGAGAGGAATAACTGTCAACACCAGCAGGTGGTAGTAACACTCATCACTCAAAAGAACTGGAACTTGGACTGCAAGATACAAACTATAAGCACTTTCTTCATTCCAGACGACATGTCAATCATGGATATGCTTGTTTTTGCTAAGGTTTTTTTTGGGGGGGGGGGGGCACATGCTGTTGCTATGGCTGATTTGGGTATTGGCAACGTATTTGTTTAGGTCATCTGGGTAAGGGCAACATGCTCATTGCTTAGGATTTTCTGATATTATTGGCAACATGCTGTTGCTTAGGCTTCCAGGTACTGGTAACATGCTTGTGGTTTGAGCTCATTCAGGTAACTGCATTTAGTTCTCCTAAAACGAAATATAAGTGTATGGCCCTGAGTGGTCTGGACTCCACTGCAGCTTTCACTGGCCAAGGACCACACAAGAGGGTGCCTGACTGACATGTAAAGCATCCAGTCATAGTTAGGTTTGTTCCACGTCATGTTTAGGGGAATGGAAATGTCAAAAGTCAATGTCTCTATGATAACAGACCAGCATGCATCTAATAAATTATAAAACTTCACATACTTTTGAAAAAACAGCATTTAGTTGATACTGATAAGCACTCATTGTAACGGTTGTAAACACGGAGGCTTTCTTCTTCCATAAGTGGGTTTGGCATCACGACGGCTTTGTTTTCCGGAGACTGTCTGGAAATCCTGGAGAGGTCAACCAATGAGATAAAGACTTCAAAATCGCCCCTTATACTATTAAATATGGTGCTTTTTGCCAACAGTGACGTGTGGGGCTGAGACTAATCCAAGTCAAAGTCCTTTTTCAAAGGAAAGTCTGTTCAATCGGTAGCCATATTTGCCAAGGCAGTTATTTCGGGCATCCAAGACCAAGTCTTATCAATTTGAATGGGGGAATACTGAAATCTGAAAAACATGCTTAGCGAACTCACAATTAAATAACATATTTCCAATCAGCAACAAAATCTGACATTAACTGTCCCATAAATGTTTCTTATTCCTAAAGAGCGTTAATTATTCAGCCTAGACGAGCCAATGCGCATGTGCATTCTTAAGCACGAGTCTCAGGTTTCTATGGGAAACAACAGCTGCAATGACGCAATGACTTTATCAATCAGCGATTGGCTCTTTTACTTAGAAGGCGGGACATATTCCGCCATATTCTGCATTGCAGTTTCTCCCATTCATAACTCATAGGAGTAAGTCTTTCTATGCCTATAGAGCTCCGGAGGATGACATCACACAATCTAAACTCTTTTTTGGCAGGCCATCAGGAGAGCGGCTATAGCATTGGTATCAATAGTGGTTGAACAATTTAAAACCAGACTGTTTAGACCTTACAAACCTTACTATTTCAACATGGTGGACAGCTGCTGTGCGCCAGGATGCCAGAACAGGCGGGGGAAAGCAAAGGGGAAATCATTTTATCGTATTCCTAAGGATCCCGATGGACGACTGAAATGGTTCACTTCAATAAAACGTGCTAACCAACACAACAAAACAACAGATGGTTGTATTTTTTTTAATCTCAGTATTCCTGTTGTAGAGGAATTTTTATGTTTAATAGTAACCCTAAAATGACATGAAAGAGTTTCTATGTGTAAAATAACTCGGCTGATATAAAAATTTTCAGTATACAGATTATAAAACACAATATTTCACATACTTTTCCATAAAAAATTCCAAAAATAATTATTGATTATTTCAAGAGGCAACTAATGACACCTCATTTGGATATTTTCATGTTTGGGAAAAATTTGGGATTAAATGGGTTAAGATTTCATGACATTTAGGATGTCTGCTGTACTCACAGTGATATAGCTATGCTGGCTACCTACAAACAAGGACAGCTAGGGTTGATTACGTTACCTAACAACACAGTTGACTAACCCTTCCAATGACGGTGAAGCAGGTTTTAGACTACAAAGTTTAATATTTATCACAAAATTAGTCTGCGTCCATTTGTACGCTTGTAGGCTTTTTAAGTCTCTTTAAGACTAGGGAACGAGGGAAAGTTGATTAGATAGCTGTAAATATCAGGATAGGAAAGCTATTCGTTCCTTTATCGATATTGTAATGAAGAGGTGCGTGACAACGCGGGTGCAGATCCAAATGCAGGCTTTATTGTAACAGAATGGTCATAACAGGCAGGGTCAAACACCAGCAAACAGGTATGGAGGAGGATTGGCAGAATCGTAGTCGGTATACAGGCAAATGATGTAGGCGGGCAGCAAGTTATCACAGTCCAGTAAAGCACAGAAATAGTCAAAAGGCAGGCAGAGAAACAATCACAAGGGGCAAAAACAGACAGGATCAAGACCGTAAGACAAGATGGGTATAAACGCGCAGAAATGTTAGACACGTGGAAATAACAAGACCTCGCTTGGATGTGTTAATGTAGTGTGCTTATATAGTGCATATAATGAGCTGCAGCTGGTGAGGTGATCAGTGATTAAGTTCGGGGCTTCTGGGAAATGTAGTCTGCCTGAAATGAGTGAGTGAGTGTGTAGTGCATTGTGGGAAGTGAAGTCAGAGAGTGAATGTGCATGTATGTGTGTGTGTGAGTGAGTGTGTGAAAGTCCAATGTGGAGTGCCCTCTAGAGGCTGTCATGGGCACTCCAGCTGATAATCCTAGATATAGAAGCATTATAGGGATCTGTTATGTTTAATCTAATAAGTTTTGCTATGTACAGGTCTATGTTTTTTAATTAAAGTACGCAGTGAACTCTGTTGCCTTGAAACTCATGCTGGCGCCATTCTTTTCATATTCACTCCCAGCTGTCCCTGCTGCCAGCATGGTGGTGTAAACAGAATGGGTCACGTGACTTCCGGAGCTCTAAAGTCTTTTATCCAAAACGGCTAAAACAAGTAAAAATGTTGGGCGGGACTGTCCATCAGGTATTCATTAGATGGTTGGGGTTTGTTATTGGTGGATCTAATGTAAGCACAGGTGTCGCTACAGCCTTTTTTACTGGGGCACGTGCCTCAGTAAAATCTTGCTGTGCCCCAGTAAAATTTTACTAATAAATATTTTTCTGATTAGGTAGATTGCAGTAGATATGTCTGAAAATAGGCTTTCCGATTCACAATAGAACATTGTCATTTACATTATTTTAATTATTTAACATTTTGAGCGGTACAGTCCCACATATGGGATTTTTATTTCTTTGCACCTGAGAGTACGATCCCACATATGGGATTTAGATCGTTCACTGACGTCACATAACTGCCAGATTCAAACTGTGCTTTCACGATTTGGCTGCGAGACGCCCAAGCGCTTGTCATAAATCACAACTGTGCAGTTTTTTGGGTTTTTTTTAGGTTTCAGACATTTAAATACACATAAGCACTACATTTGGAGTTTGTAAAATACACACAGTGGAAGCAGCAACAACAATCCATTCAACTATTTGGCAATGTTTCATATCAGACATAGTGGGCCTATAAAGTTTACTCTATTATTCTCCCAGTTCACCGGCCACTTACTTGCATGTATTTCGAGAAAAAGTGATGAGTTCATGTGCTGTAAATCCGACTAACAGGACTCCCTGAACTGAGATGGCAGCACCCATCTCGTGATATAGATCAAGATCATTTATAAAATGTTTTAAACAACAAAAAACACTCACTTTCTTTCTCAAAACGGGATTATCATATTATTAGTCTGTAAACTATTAACTGACGTACACCATGGTTTGAAATTAATGAAGGGTTGTGGCAAAAATGTTCAAAATTAACAGCAATGGCCCCAAAATTTTGAGGACAAAAAATGATCAGTTCCTGATTTATATATTTATGATGATAGTTAAGCAGCACACTAGCAAGAGTGCTGAATTTATATAATATATTGCAAATATGAATGCCTGTTGTTTTATAGAACAGTTCAACAAACAAGAAAAGTAACTTACATTTTAGGCACAGAAATCTGTTTTCCTACAACAAAAATAGTTCCTTATTTTGATTAAGATTTATGAGGGCACATGAATTTAAATAAAAATAACGATGTGCACAGATAAATGATTCATAATAAATACTGCAATATTCCATAAAAATAAGAAGTGTCAATTTTGTGTCAAATTTTATGGTGACCAACAGGATTTGCTTTTTAAAATGTCTATAGTTTTTGTGAAATATGCCATATCTTATCAGGACTTGTGACAGAGAGAGTGTTGCAGTGTATTTAGGGTTTGAGGAGGCCAGTTTCAACCATCTGTTTGAATTACAGACACGTGTCTGATCAGGAAGCAGCTGATTAGTGTCAGGAAGGGTTAGGTTTCCAAAGGTGATGTATGCACCTTGAGTGCAGCTGAAATAAACTGTCAGCTCAGAGACGATTACACAGCACTCCTCAATCTTAAATGACCTACAATGACTATGAATATTTCAAAGCTTTCCACTTTCCTTCCTCATTGATGATCATTAAAAGAGCCCTGTTAATATCTTATTCTCGAATGTGTTTATTTTTTAAGTGGCAATGCAGTTATAGAATATTATAGAAATATACTGCATATCAAGCACTACGGTATATTTCTGCTTTTCTGCCTGTCGCTGCCCACCACACCTTAATCAACAGCACAACTGATAACACGACATCTGCAGCCAAATAGGAGAGAAAAGTTCACATTTACATGAAAAGAACTGCTTTGTGCCATCAAAAAATTAGCATACAGGCAAATCTCGTTTCTGTTCTAATTAATCTGATTAGTAGTCAGTGTTTGTAAACCAAACACAGTTTTTGACCTATTAATCACTGTGTATTGACGTTACAAACAAAATTATTTATTTTTTTCCTGAAACAAAATTTAAAGAGATCATATTCTTCAAAGACATACATAAAGTTGACCACTTTTATTAATATTAATTTACATTATGTCTCATAAACATAGTTAATCAAGGTTAAGGTTAATGGGGCTCTATAGAGAACCCTAGAGTTTTTGACTCAATTAAAAAAAACTAAAAACTTTATGCCAAAAATTTACTGTATAATACTTAGTGATGTATTTACTAGCTAAATTACTCATTAAAATAAAGAAATTAATTACAACAAAATCCATAAAATGATCCCATGATGGTAACCCTAAAAAGTTCTTATATTATGAAGCAACTGAAGTGAAGTTTATAAATACTTCACTTCGACTGATAAAACTGACCATGATACTATTTCTGCAGTCTCCAGAGATTTTTAGCTGACATTTCCTCCAGTGATGTGTTTAATCGCATTCTGAGATGGAAGTGACATTTGAAATGTTTTTGTATTAAAAAAAATGTATTTGCACTATTTCATAGTGCCTGTAGCTAAAGAAATTTAAATGGGATTTACTTTAGTCGAAACTCATCAGGTTCAGGAAGAGGTTTGTCTAGACTAGGACCCCCCACCCCCTTCATGAGTGTCTCACAGGTCTTCAGTGAGGAATTGATTAGATTAATACCATTCAAACTATTTGATTCCATTGTTTCTGAACACACAATACACAAATTTGACCAGATTTCGACATTGGGCAGACAGAGTTTGAAAATACCGAAGTGAATTATGTGCAAAGACTATTATTGTTTTAGCCTCCAGTCAGGGGGTTCATGATTTTAGAGGACATGATTGTTTTCATTCGTCGTGCATCTCCCAGGAACAAGACGCATATTTCTGGATGAATTTTTGTGTTCAGAACGACTCGAAAGTTTAGTGTGTGATCCTCATTCGTGTTTTACAGTGTTCAGATTTTAACTCACGTAATGTATTTCAATCCATTCTTTAAGAAAGTTTCAAAAAGTCTAAAATCCACCACCAGAGGTCACTGTTACCTCATTATTGACCTCGGTCTTCATTGTTAGCTCTTATACAGTTCAGCCTTTGGCAATATAATTTCATGTCTTACCAGCAGATTTTAATTGAAGGGTGGCAACCTTGAAAATTCACACATTGCGTAATTAATCTTCATAATCGATATATTTAATGATAGAGTAATTATATCCTTAAGATCCCAACTGGCCTATTTAAAACACTATAATTTCATGTAGCCTGAAATAATAAAATAGCAAAGTTTATTAGGATAATAACATTACACAAGTATATTAATATAGTCTGTTTACTGTTTAGATCTACATAATCTTCCCAACTAAACTGTTAAAATCCGTTAAAATACCGGCTAGTCACTGCATTAAAACAGTTAAAAGCCACAACTCGTAAAATAACATGAGATGTAGAAGTAAACAAAGCAACAGAAAGGTTTGGAATGACTTACTCAATGTTTAAGGCATATTCTGTTTTAATTTAGGATTTTTACAGTTATAACTGTGAACTGAGGTTATTACTATATGATTCTCACAGTAATAACGATTAACTAACTATTTTGTAAGGGTATGGTGGTTATATTAGCCTATAGTAATTTTAATTTCTGATGTAAGAGCAGTGGCTGTAGGTACAGCCCACATCCGAGAGCTGATGGGTGTTGCTCTGCCTCACCATCATTGTTAAATATTGGAGGTGAGTTTGAGGATCTGTGGAGAACATTGCCTGTCGCTCTGAGGACATCGAGACACAGAAGCTCAGGCCAGATAACTAACGTTACACTATCAGGTCGACTTGGGTGGAAACAGAATTCGTAGTAACTGCATTGTATTTAAGCACCGAAACCCGAGGAAACCAGGAAACAACGCACGGTTGGCATTTGTAATTTCTACAAGAAACAAGTAAGTCGTTTGAATTTAATTTATGCTATCATGATTTTTATAGAAAAGGTAAAGACATATGAACAAACAGGCGTTTTTGCGGGTTGATGGGTTCGTCTTTAGACGAGTGTAAATAGAGACTTTGGTAACTTAACCACAAATACAGACACGTGGCCACTTTCTGAGTGTGACTTCAGCTTTTATTGAGTTTTCGCGCGTTTTAATTATTTCGAAAATATGTCCTTTTTCATAAACGGAAAATGTACCTTTGTTGGTTTTTAAATGAGCTGAAATGTAAATGAGCTAACTTTCTACTTTAGACTGGGTTTAAAGTGGCAGGCGTGTTTTATTCTACGTTAGTCGCATATGGCGGTATCTCAGGCATCGCACCGGATGAGGAAAAAAGTTGTTAGTTTAATCCCGTCGAGAAACTTTACACGAATATTGTTTGTCCATGGAACACGCCGAAAAAGTCAAACCCTTTTGTCCTCAGGGGAGACAACGAGGACAAAACACTCCGTATTTGAGCCTCCGGGAAGGGAATGCCTAGACCACAAAACCATTCTCCCCCTGGAGTGACTCTCGGGTGGATCCTCAGTGAGGAATCGATTCGATTAATGCCATTCGATCGATTTCTGATGAAGGGTTAGGTCTCACACTCTCACTATTTCTTAAGTGTAACAATGTCCAACAGAGGACAACTGAACAATTCCTGAAATGTCATGAACATTTCCACCAGTGATGTGTTTAATCGCATTCTGAGATGGAAGTGACATTTGAAATATTTTTGTATTAAAAATGAAATGCATTTGCACTAGTGCCTGTAGCTAAAGAAACTTAAATGGGATTTACTTTAGTCGAAACTCATCAGGTTCAGGAAGAGGTTTGTCTAGACTAGGACCCCCCCACCCCCCTCATGAGTGTCTCACAGGTCTTCAGTGAGGAATTGATTAGATTAATACCATTCAAACTATTTGATTCCATTGTTTCTGAACACACAATACACAAATTTGACCAGATTTCGACATTGGGCAGACGGAGTTTGAAAATACCGAAGTGAATTATGTGCAAAAGACTATTATTGTTTTAGCCTCCAGTCAGGGGGTTCATGATTTTAGAGGACATGATTGTTTTCATTCGTCGTGCATCTCCCAGGAACAAGACGCATATTTCTGGATGAATTTGTGTTCAGAACGAGTCGAAAGTTTAGTGTGTGATCCTCATTCGTGTTTTACAGTGTTCAGATTTTAACTCACGTAATGTATTTCAATCCATTCTTTAAGAAAGTTTCAAAAAGCCTCAATTTGGTTACTATGTGGGAGCATGGAAGATTTGGCCATTTAAAAGTTTCAATTCCTCACCAGCGGAGGGCACGACAAGATTCAATTCTCTTACTACCAGAGAGCATAAAGGATTCTAAAGCTTTGATTCAAATGGAAAGTTAAGGGCATATTTAATATTCCAATCTTACAATGCTCCCAAGACTTAACTCACTTTTGGCACTTGAACTTAACATCCGCTGCTTATAGATATTTAGAGAAAGGTGTGTCTGCTCTTTAATATGTAGACATAGTGTCAACTGTAAGATTCACAGTGCCCGGGGGCGGAATGAGAATTTTATCCTCCATTTCTCTGTTCAGAGACTAATGAATAGGCATACCTAAGAGAACCTTATTGGTTCCCTGTAAACACTCATAGAATATGAATTGCTCCAGTCATGTGACGCACAACTTACTGGATGGAGCAGTTGAAAGATACTTTTTAACTGTGCAATGTGTGAAATGTGGTATACACACCCGTGTGCCAAGAGATTCACAGTAGACAAATAATGTTTTCAGTAAACGTGATCGCATGAACTCCCAAACCGTCTCTCACTCGTACTGTAAACAAACACACACGTGCAGCTGACCATAACTGAATCCTTTTGAAGATTAAAAAAAAGTGTGATCTGCCTAAATGTGAAAGGCTTTCTACCACAGTGGAACTGACCGGAAGTGAAACCTGCTTTCCTTCATTCAGGAGAATATAAGCGGAGATTATTTTCAGCACGTGTCGCCGTATGAGTTACAAAAAAGATCCTCGCATAAGCCTGTCTGTTGAGGACAAAGACATCTAGTGGACTGTGTCTAATCGTATTAAACACAACACGCTGAGTGTCCTGCTGAGGTCCCTGCAGTTTATTCTCTCTACTTTCTGTCTTCCTCTGTGTGTTGCCTGTATTCTCTCGCCCCCACTCTTATCTTTTCCTCACTTTTTTTATTTATTGTGTGTGTATGTGTTAACGGGCGTTTTGGTTAACCAAGTTATAATGACCGATCCATTGCAGTCATGTCATGGGATAAGTTGACCCGGTTTACAAACAAAAACTTGGACTCAACTTGTGTTATCTCTATAATGAGAGGATACGCATTCGTCCTGCCTTTCAGACATAGGCTCTGATTTTAAGGGTTGTAATTTGTTATAAAACGCCATGTTTGATTTGTAACGCTGATAGTTTCGCAAATAGCAGCACATGCAAATTGATTGGACACACCTCAGTTTTAATTGCTCTTGATAGGAAGTTGTAGGAAATGTTAGGCTTAGGTGTGTCTCTCTTTTATGTCTCACAGTTGCCAGACATTTCAAGAATGAAGATTTGTGGGCGTTTAGGCCTCACATTCTCACTATTTTGTAACTAATGTCTACTAATAATATCCACTGAACCATTTCTGAAATATCATGAAAATTTGATGTTTTTAATAGCATTCTGAGATGATAATGACATTTTCATAATTTTTTTAGATTAAAAAATGTGTTTGTCGTAAGACTAATTTCACAGTGCCTGTAACTAAAGAAACTTAAATGGGCTAGTTAGTTAGTTAGTTTGTCCACATACATGGAAATTTTTTTCTGGCTCATAAAAGCTTTCTTCTCATAAAATCACAATTATACACATACACAAGTAACACGTATGCGCATGATGTCAGCGTTTTCACAAAGTCGCATTTTTGTAGTTTACACGGAAAGGATTACTTGTTTTCAAAACCTTGTACTTTGAAACCTGTTTTCAAAAGTTTGTGTTTGCAGGCCGACCAAACCGCTGTGTAAATGACTGGAACAAAATGCATAAAAAGTTTTCCGTTTTTAGAAGAAAAATTGTGTCTTAAATGGCTCCTAACTGCAGAGCTTAAAATATTGTCCACATTCTCACCAAGACTAAAGCTTGTATCCAAATATGTTCCCAAATATTTAAATTTTACTACTTAAAATTCAACAGCCTGATCATTTAACTTTAGTTTGGTATATATTGAGAACAAGAGTGGAAACAGCACAAGCGTATGGTGCCCCTGCATTTAAAACCAGTTCATTTGAAAATATGTCACTCATAAAAACTTCGCTGTGGTCGATGTGAGACAAAATCTGTGATCCAAAGCAGAATTTCTATTTACATTATTATGACATGATAAAAGCAAATGAACCTGCATTGTGTTCTCGCTGATAACGTAACATGTTTGCTCACAATTCTCTCTATACATTTTGCCTGGACAGAAGTCAATGCAACTGGTCGATAATTTTCAGGAAGAAATCATTCATACACTACCGTTCAATAGTCTGGGTTAATACTTCAGCAAGGAAGCATCGAATTAATCAAAAGTGTTAGAAAAGATGTGTATAATCTTACAAATAAATGCTGTTCTTTCGAACTTTATGTTCATCAAAGAATCCTGAAAAAATGAGCCCAACTGATGATAATAAGAAATATTTCTTGTGCAACAAATGATCATATTAGAGTGATTTCTGAAGGATCATGTGACACTGATTTACCATCACAGGAATCAATTACATTTTAAAATATATTGGTAACACTTTAGAATAAGGTTCATTAGTTAACTACATAAATTAACATGAACTAATAATGAACTGCACTTATACAGCATTTATTAATCTTTGTTAATGTTAATTTCAGCATTTACTAACACATTATTAAAATCTTGTTAGCATGAGTTAATGCACTGTGAACTAACATGAACAAACAATGAACAACTGTATTTTCATTAACTAACGTAACAAATGTATTGCCCATGGTTAGTAGATTTTAGTTAATAACTAATGTTTAACTAAAGTGTTACCTATATATTCAAATAGAAAATAGTTATTTTAGATTTTAATAATACTTTACAATAGAATTGTTTTTACTGTATTTTTGATCAAAGAAATGCAACCTTTTAAGAGATTTCTTATAAACACATTTAATAATCTTATATACCTGAAAGTTTTGAACAATTGTGTATAAAAATACATATGTATTATGTACAGTATATTCACGTATGAATGTCAATTATAGTACAGCCTGTGTATTTATAGAAATATAAAATACCTAAAGTGTTTTAGAATGAATGTGGAGCAGAAAACATCTGAATTCGTAAATTGCAAAGAAAAAAAATATGCAGCATCATTTACACATTTTAAGACTTCATGTAAATAGTTTATTGAAAAGACTTGATTCCTTAAGTATTTATGTATGGCAACATGAAAAGATACACTATTTTTGCACATCTGTAAAATGAAATATGCAGTAGACTACTCAAAGTCAAAATATCAAAATGAAAAAGTGAAAGTGACATGTGAAGGCCAGTATTGTAACCCATACTTGGAATTTGTCCTCTGCATTTAATCCATCCAAGTTAGTGCACACACATTAGGAGTAGTGAGTTGTGAACACACACTGCAAAATTGCTGTAATGCTGCCAAAGTTCTCATTATTAATGTTTGCTAAGGCAGACGATTGGCAGAAGTTGTATTTTTTTATTGAATATGCCACTGTGTGTTTACTGACAGACCCTGTTTTGCTCTGTTCGATAGGAGGATGGCTCCCTCTCTAATTCAGGCGTTCAGGAGGCGCTGGTGGATGGCCGTCACAGCGGTGTTGGAGAATCTGTTGTGTTCGGCCGTGCTGTTGGGCTGGGGCTCTCTGCTCATCATGCTCAAAAGAGAGGGCTTTTACTCCCACCTGTGTACAGGTAATCACAGAAGTCAAGCAGATGAGTTCACCCCAACTCAAGTCACTAACTAGCTCAAAAAGTAAATGGAGCTAGTGTTCCTGAGAAACCTGAACTCCTCGGAGACTTTAAAACTTAATAAAGTCTCTGTCTCTTGCTTTCATTGGCCTTCTCTCTTTTTCTCTGTCTGTAGAAAATAAGACTGAGAGTGTGAACGCTAGCGAACCAGATGAATGGCTGAGCTGTGTGGAACAGGAGGAGATGTTGAATTTGGGCTTCACCATTGGCTCATTTCTGCTCAGTGCCGCCACACTGCCATTGGGTATTCTCATGGACCGGTTCGGCCCCCGGCCTCTGCGCCTGGGTGGAAGGTGAATGCATACATACACGCGAATGCTCTGACCGCTTAAGGCCCGATATACTCATGGCGAAATTCTTTTTCATTCTTTGCTTAGGGTGTAAAATGAAGTTCGAAGTACATGACCAGCGATAGACTGTTAGTGAACATCCAACACCGCCCACATTATTATATATAAATTTTAAATTTGAATATTTAAATTATGTGCTGCGCACTTTCCTCTCAGTAACAAAGTAAACGCACAACAAAAATGAGAAACGGCAAGCATTTTTTTAATAAAGCATAAGAACAGCATCTGATCATAGACACACAAGCTCTGCAATTCGGTACTTGTTGTGAACTTTTTTTCCAGAAAGTTCACTTTGGCAGGCCAAAACGAACTCCAAACAAACTTTGTTTTGGCCTGATTTTGACGAAATGACGTCACAGCAGTTTGTTCTTCGATTCTGCTTGAAGTGTACCGGGCCTGTACTATGCACATATTACACCAATATGTGTATATAACAGAACATTCACATTCATGTCATTAATCATTCTAGTGCATTTCATTACATTTGTATTTCTATTTTGGTCTGTATTCGTTTCATTTACAATTATTCATTTATTCTATTTTTTTTTCTCAGTGCGTGTTTTGCATTCTCTTGTATGATGATGTCTATATCAGCCTATCACACCGAATGTGAGTACACTAATACACTAAGAATGTGCCTTTATTAATAGGCAAACTTCCTCCTTTATGTCTTTCATGCCAAGTTCCTTTTACTGTTAAGCATATTCTGTTGAATTGTAATTTTTATGATGGTGCTAGAAAACACTTTAATTCAGAAACATGCTTGCATGGAATATTTCAAAATTTATCAGTCCTCAAATTATGGCAATCATCAATCAATCATCAATCAATCAATAGTTGTTTTGATTGTTTAAAAAAAAAAAAAATCTTTAACATTCAACAACAGTGTTTAAAATTCATTAGTGGCTATTTTGATAATTGAGTATTAATCAGATGAGGATTTCAATAAATTGAACAAAGCATCATTTTATTTTCAGAAATTCCAAATTTTAGCTAACTATTTTTTTTTCAATAGAAACAATTTCTATTGTAAAGTGATGTCAGCTTTGAATTGAATTGATGAATTGTTGCTGTCTTTAAATATAGAGCAATGATAGTTTAATATATTGGCAGAGCCAATTAATTAGTAATTTTTTGAACATTGTGATTCGTTCAATTTAAAAATGTTAAAATGTACCGATGTATCTAAAAGGTTTTCTTTTCAAATGTTAAAGTAGTATTTTAATTCAAAGTAAATTCTATAAATTCTAAGATTTTGTCAAATTTATTCACAGTCATACACAGTCTTAAATGTAGCATATAGTAGTAAATTTAGCATTTATATGTATGCCACTGTGTACAGCGAAAACATAAAATATAATGCGTCATATTAAAGTCATTGTCACATTTTTCAGTTCACCAAATAGCTGTTTCAGTTGTGTAATAATGGTTGTGCTTTTCATTCTAGTCCTCTCTGCACTCATTTTTCTGGCTCTGTCACTCAACGGCTTTGGAGGGATCTGTCTGACCTTCACGTCTCTCACGGTAAGAAAAAAAAAGAGAAAATGGTAGAGCGAAAGAGTACATTGGGTGGTCGACACCTGCAGTGAATTGCATGTTTTGCAGTGCAGCTGTCACACAAAGCTTTTTGAAGTTTATTTTGTCCGGACAGGTGTGTGGGTACGCATGTGTGTATTTATGTGTTTGGGCTAGTCAGAGGCACATGACCGAAGGAGAAATTCTGGGCTTCTCAGTGCCCACCAATCAGAATGCTAAACTGCCCACACGCCTTCTCTGACACCCTCTCCCTCCCATCAACCTCTAGCTGAAACAGACAAGGGCACAAACATTGTACTCACACTCATCAACAAACAGATTGTGACTTTCCTATTGGTTTAGTGAAATCACCTGGCGTGGGAAAGAATGACTGTATATATCAGCTGCTCTCAGATGCAGATGCCAAAACTTACCCTTGTGCATACACATTGCTCAGGAATGAGCACACACTACACGAGACAACACATGCTGTTTTTTTATTCAATGACGTCCTGATGTACACTTCTGAGAAAAAAGACTCTCTGTGTTTTTGTTGACAGTGATTTACTACCAGCATGGAGACAATAGCAGCATGTTCTGATATTGCACTGAACCCTATATTTACTCTGTAGGTCAATGACTTTTATGGCTTATTACACATAATAAAATCCAATTTCTTTAATTCCTTTACTTTTTGTCCTAGACATCAATGGTATGAAGGCAAGAGCAAAAGAAAACTTTTTGTTTAAATCTCCTTTTCAGATGTTTCTTTCTTTTTATCACTCTATGCTCAGATTTAAAAAACAAAAAAATTCAGAGATTGTAATATTAACCTAAAAATTTCACAACAAATTCACAAATACCGGCCCCCTTTAGTTACTGTTGCTTTCTCCAACAAGCCATGCGCTCTCACACCACACATCATGTTCTCACAAAATACATCGTGGAGCAAAGAGGACACTGACAATGCCTCGACAGACAAGATACAGCAGGCTACTTTTGATATGAAACAGTTTCATATTTAAAATATAAAGTTAAACATTAATGTGTTGAAAGAAGTTTAAACTCTTTAATGTGTCGTGACAGATCGCTGTAGCTCCTTCAATCGGCTCGTGAAACAACCATCTCTTCATACTAGTTCATTTATAGCATTAAATAAACGTGAATGGACATCAGAAGGAATGTTGTTTCAACCAGGGAAAGACGTGAATACGCAAAGTTCAAGTTAACCAACGTTAATCTTGTAAGGAGGAGACAGCGGGATGAGATCTAAATGCAGCTTTATTAAGAAATGAGTAGTCAAACAGGCAGTGGTTGGAGAACAACAAACAGGAATGACAAGGGATAAACAGAATCGTAGTCAGTTACACAGGCGGGGAGGTATAGATACATAATCTTGTAAGGAGGAGACAGCGGGATGAGATCCAAATGCAGCTTTATTAAGAAATGAGTAGTCAAATAGGCAGTGGTTGGAGAACAACAAACATGAATGGCAAGGGATAAACAGAATCGTAGTTAGATACATAGGCGGGGATTTCCGGGCGGAAATAACGCTCGGAATTGACAGGGGAACCAAATCAAGACTTCGCAGAGAAGTGGTGTGTGACCAGTGCTTATATGGTGTGGGTGATGAGTTACAGCTGGTGATGGTAATTGGTGACTGGGTGATGAGGTGCAGCTGGTGCGGTAATCAGTGACTGGGTACGGGGCTTATGGGAAATGTCTGTGTGAATGAATGAGAGTGTGAGTGAGTGAAAGTCCAAGGTGCTGACAATCGTGACAAATCTACTGTAAGGCTGGTAGCTTTCGCTGCTATTTTAAACCAGTTATCGTAAAAACAAAAAGCAGTTGAAGGATGGCGTGCATAATTCAGTTATTTATCTGACTCCAATATACTTAATCTGACTCCATTGGAGTTGTTGTTATTCTTTAACCTCTTATTCTTTAAGGGTAAAAGTCTTTCATAGAACTGATTGGAAAACGTAGGATTTAACCTGAACGTTTAGATAACGAAAGTTACAATCACCTTAGGTTTCAACATTATCAATAATAAAAGGAAAGATTCTCAAAACCTTTAAAGCAGGCAAAGTTATTTATTATGTTACAAGTTTAAATATACAGAAAGTAGAATGGAACAACATACTGTATAGAAAACTTAGTTGTAACAAATAATGCACTGCTGTGCAGAGAAGGCTGTAAAAGCCTTTCTTGTAGTAAGAAGTTACACATCAGTAATGGGAGTGGCAGGGTTAAAGCCTTTCTCCCAGATCAACAGTTACCTTTCCTTCTTATACCCTGATCAAAGCATTGTTATACATTAGTGGAATACCAACACCCAAACCAACTAAAAGGAAACCAGAAGATATGGAAAATGGGCAGTGATCAAGAGGGGGAGAAGAACATTAACATATTCTCCTCAGTGCATGTTTAAGCAATACCTAGATTGTATGTTAGGATACTTTAATATCTCTATTACGCTCACTACTAATCAGTTCAGTATATAAGCTGTCAGATGAGACCAAACATGACCATAGTTACACGTTAGAAAACACTAGTAGGTTAATAGTATGTAGTTGAAGCAATTATGTCATGTGAAGCAAATGGTACAGATGTGTCATTGAGGTGTAAACGACTCTGTCTCCCCAGACAAAACCATCCTGTTCCTGTAGTGTCCCAACAGTCCTCAATCAGCATATTGATGAATCCCTTTCACTAGATAGGCATTAGCATATTGTGATGATGAAGGCCATTGTTTATACCTCTAAAGGGATTTCTGAAGTACTTGGGCAGTAAAGAGTTCTACCCATATTCGCTCAGCCCTACACTACTAACTTCCCTGACCCCTGATTTGTTGGATAAAATGGTGGATTCGGGGTTATGATTGGTCAGATCGCCTGTCAATCAAACTGTTTGCGAAGGTTCAATTACCATTGGTGTACCTCAAGGTTGGGTGTTGGGCCCTCTTCTCTTTTCAGTATATACAACATTGCTGACATCTATCATCCAGGCATATGGGTCGTTGTGACATACTGCTTTACTCTTCATTTCATATGACCTAAACTATACTATCCACAACTATGTTAAAGTGTTTATAGCTATATTCTCTTACTGTATGTCAGTAATTGTCTCTTTTGTCTATTTGTATTTCTATTTGGAATTTTAGGTGAATTATCTGAAACCAGGTTGATATTAACAATTAACACACCTGAGCACTCCATTAACTTTCCTGAGCTATGGACGTATGAGAAATAAATAATATTTCTTTGGGTACTGCACTGGTCTTTAAAGTGTGCAACCTTCTGTAACAAATTCCTTTAGGTTGTACCACTCTGTGTTTGTGTGTGAAAACCACAAGGAAGTAAAAATGTGCTTTTTCTCAGAAGCATGTGTTTTTAACCTTTTCATTTCACACAGGGTAGTAAAACACACTAGCACATGCCTGTTAGTTTGCAAGAGTCTGCAAAAACGAAGCACTGCTTGGAAAGTTCTTGGAAAACAAATTTGGAAGTTCTTTAAAAACAATCCACACCAGGACTTCATGCTTACAGAAGCATATATTTCTCACACCGCTTTTCTCACATTTCTCTGTTTTAGTTTTACACTTCATTCATTGTGTTAATGATTGATATTTAAGTCAGGCATCACCATCACTACTGCTCATACTTTCAGTTAGACATGTAATGCGGTTAGACAAGTGATGTTCGCCTGATTTTTTTTTTACTTGTGTCATTAAGCAATCACCCAGAACACCTTAGCATCATGGTGGTGAGTTTTTCCATGGGCAAGCACCACTACCATTGTATTCAGGAAATATTATAATCTAGTTATTCTTCCTGTTCTTGTTTATTGCAAATGTAGGATCAGCTGCATCTTATGATTTTCCTACACTGATAACAATGTGCCTTTCCTTTCTTCCTGTGATAGCTGCCAATTATGTTTGGAAGTCTTAGCTCCACTGTGCTGTCACTGATGATTGGCTCGTACGCATCATCGGCTGTCACCTTCCCCGGAGTGAAGGTACTCTTTTTTTTGTGTGTGTGTGTGTAAATAAAGGTTAAACCAGTTTGTCGTGTACAGTGTGCCAGGAATCAAACACTCTGATGAAACATTGCGTCAGGGAAAATTAAACACCTGTGCCACATGTTTAGAACTCATCACCTTAAACTTCATAATATAAGTGGTTAAACAAAAGTATTTATTAAATCCAGGTTTTGATTGTGTACGGCCAAACTTTTATTCAATAAATGCTTTAGTCTAAAAGTATTTTAATGCCAACATGAAATGAAAATGGACCCCATGTACTTCATTTTATTAAGAACACATCTGATGTTATAATGTTAGTATAAATATTTTTCATCAAAGTGAATTAAGATCATTTAAATCTTGTTTTGATAGGTGAATTAATACATTCAATAAAAATGGTAAATAAATGGCATTGCCTTATTGTCATCTCTTAATCACAAACCCCTAGAGATCTTCACCCCTTGTTGGGAAAACTACAAAATTATCATGTTGATGTTAGTTAAAACATACAGCAGTATTTGTTGAAAAGTTTGGGCAGTAAGACATTTTAAAAATGTTTTTGAAAGAAGTCTCTTGTGTTCAACAAAAATGCATTTGATCAAAAATAGATTAAAAACAGTTATATTGTTAAATATTATTGCAATTTAAAATAAGCTATTTTCTATTTGAATATATTGTAACTCCTGTGATTCAGCATCATTATTTAAGTCTTCAGTGTCACATGATCCTTCAGAAATCAGAAATTCTAATACTGATTTTTTGCTAAATTATTGTCTATTATTATTGCTCAATTATTATAATGGCTCATTATTTTTTGCTGCTAAACATTTTAGTGGAAAATGTGATATATTTTTTCAGTATTCAGGGTTCAAAAAAGTAAAAATCTTTTGTAACATTATAAATATCTATAATGTCACTTTTGATCAATTTAATGCATCCTTGCTGAATAAAAGTATTCATTTCTTTAAAAAAAAAAAAAAAGTCTTACTGAAGTGTACATGCTGACCTCTTTAAAATCTTGGTGCATGTTTGGGACCATGTTGTTATAAGATCTGCACGTGTCACTGTGTCAATAGTTCTCTAAAGAACAGAGATATTCTGCTAACGTGTGTGATACGCTGCAGCGTATTTAGGACCATGTTGTTATGTGATCTTTTGTCGTGCTGAACACAGTGGTACAGACACTTTCTTCAGCTTCATTCAAACGCCATACTATCAACCAGATGCTGCAGACAAGCAAAATCGTTTTTTTCTTTTTCCGACTGTTCAAGCATGTCATACACATGGAAAAAAAACCCTCATCAATATTACATCTCGTCTTTGTCTCTCACTCTCTCTCTCTCTCTCTCTCTCTCTCTCTCTCTCCAGCTGATATATGATGCCGGGGTGTCGTTTACTGTTATCATGTGGATGTGGGCAGGCCTGGCAGGTCTGGTCTTCCTCAACTGTTTCCTGAACTGGCCAAAAGAAGGGTTTGCTACCCCTGAAGAGATGTTAGTACAAGATTTTTGCAATGCTGTTAAAGGGAAAATTCACCCAAAAATGAAAATTATCCTTTAATATATAGTCTTGATTTCTGAATAAAAATTCCTTATTCCTTCCTTTTTCAACCATTTATTAGAAAAAAGATGCAATCAGCTGAAAAGTACAAATTGGCTCCAGCTGAAGACGCAACAGGAGAAACCGAGAAATTGCCTGTTGAAGCTCAGGATGCACAATGTGAGACACTTTGAGACAAAGTGATACATTTTGAGACTGTTTGTTACACTTGTGTGAATGTGTAGCTGAAGATGTGTCCTGGCTTCTGAAAAATGACATCCTGGAAATCTTTTTCTCAGCTTCTGTCCCGTTCCGTCGCTCCGTGTTCTCTCCCATCTTTCTGTGGAGTCTGATCACTATGGGAATGACTCAGCTGAGAATCATCTTCTTTATGGGAGCCATGAACAAGATGCTCGAGTTCATGGTCACCCATGGAGAGACGCATCGTAAGTGAAGCAACAGAACTTGAGCATTATCACTGTGTTTATTAAACCTGGAATCTGTCCAGGTGACTTAACATACGTTTCTGTCTTGTTTAGACACTAAGGAACTGGAGGAGGAGGCAGGGAAGGAAGGTGAGACCCTTAAAACTTTTGTTAGTTTAATGAATGAAATTGATAATGTGTTTTAGAGCCAACTTGAGCATGATAAATGTCCTGATAATTTGTATATTTGAACTTCCAGTGAGTTTCTACGCATCCATCTTTGGCACGCTGCAGCTCTTGTGTCTGGTCACCTGTCCTCTGATTGGATACATCATGGACTGGAAGATGAAAGAGTGTGAGGTGGATCAGAAGACAGTGGAGATAGAAAAAGAGTAAGAAATTTAAGTTCTTCTGGTTTCAGTAGTCTCTTCTCTGATCACGTGTTTACTGGTGAAGGGCGGGACAACCTGTCACTCACATCAGATCCACCAATAGCAAACCACAACCATCCAATCAATTGCCCATACACTCGGATATACATCACATTAGGGAAGAACAGCCTATCACAACTTCCATTTCATACCGAGCTGACTTTAGGAAGCAAATGAACAAACAGTCTCCTGATTGTTCTATAAAGTATCTTCTTTGACTTCTTGTCTCCTGCCAGAGCTGGTGCTGTACCAAAACGTGACAGAAAGATCCAGAAGTTGACCAATGCCATGAGAGCCTTCATCTTCACAAATGTGCTGCTCATTCTGTTTGGAATCCTTTCACTCGTAGACAACCTGCCTCTACAGGTAACAACCTAATGGACCTCATACACACTGTTAGCAGACCAAGTAGTTCAATTGATGTAAGTAGCTGAATTGATGGATGTATCTTAGTGAGGACATTGCATAGACTTCCGTTGATTTTATATCAGGTCAATTATATTTGTATCTCCTAACCCACCCCTTACTCCTAAACCTACCCATCACAGAAACATGCAAAACACTAGATATAAATAAAAACATCTTTTGGCTGATTTTATAAATAATTTTAACTAGTGGGGACCTGTTAAATGTCCTCACTAGTGGGTTGTCAAAGTATTTCACAATATAACATTTGGTCCTCACAGGTTTAGTCAAAACAAGTGCACACACACACACACACATATTGTGTTTTCATTTTTAATGGGGACATTTCATAGGCGTAATGGTTTTTATACTGTACAAACTGTATATTCTGTCCCCCTACACTACCCCTACCCCTAAACCTACCCATCACAGAAAATGTTCTGCTATTTTAGATTCTCAAAAAAGATAATTCTGTATGATTTATAAGCTTGTTTCCTCGTGGGGACCAAAAAAATGCCCCCACAAGATCAAAATTTGCTAGTATTACTATACCTGTGGGGACATTTGGTCCCCATAATGTAGGGAATACCTGCCCACACACACAGTTGTGTTTTTGTGTTTTATGGGGACATTCCATAGGCGTAATAGTTTTTATAGTGTACAAACTGTATATTCTGTCCCCCTACACTACCCCTACCCCTAAACCTACCCATCACAGAAAATGTTCTGCTATTTTAGATTTTCAAAAAAGATAATTCTGTATGATTTATAAGCTTGTTTCCTTGTGGGGACCAACAAAAGGTACCCACAATGTCAAGATTTACTGGTTTTACTTATGTTGTGGGGACATTTGGGCCCCACAATGTAAGGAATACAAGTACACACACACACATCCATCAATTGAGCTTCTTAGTCTGTTTTTCAGCATCATTACTCCAGTCTTCAGTGGCGCATGATCCTTCAGAAATCATTCTAATGTGCTGATTTGATGCTTAAACAAAACGTATTATTATCAATGTTAAACAGGTATGCTGCTTAATATTTTTGTGAAAATGTGATGACATTTTCAGGATTCTTTAATAAATGGAAAGTTCAGAAGAGCAGCATTTATTTGAAATTTGTTTGTAATCAATTTAATGTGTCCTTGATGAATAAAAGTTCTTTCAAAAAAATAAAAATCTCCCAACTTTTGAAAGGTAGTTTATTTGCATGGGTAAAAACTGGCTTAATTACAGTAGATGTGTCACCTGGGAATGTTCTCATAGCTGTCATTTTCTTTTTGTCCAGATTCTGACGTTTATATTGCATACTATGGTTCGAGGCTTCATTCACTCCTGTTGTGGAGGCCTGTATGCTGCTGTGTAAGTACATGTCTAGTTCCACTAGACCTGTTATTTAAGCACACTGACAAGTACAGACTTATCTTGCTTTTGTAACATCAGAAGGTTATAACACTGTACTTGACAGGATCAGGTTTACCCTGTTTGTGTGTGATGTGTAGCATATGTGTAAGACCCAGTGACAGGCATTAGTGTCATGAAATCACACTTACACATTTTGACACACCATTTAAATGCCACAAATGCTTCATTGCAATCACAAAACGAAGAAACCTGCAGACGGTTTTAAACAAATCGACTCTCTGTCTCTCTTGCAGGTACCCGGCGAATCATTTTGGCACTCTTACCGGACTGCAGTCTATGATCAGTGCTGTGGTGGCTCTACTGCAGCAGCCCCTCTTCATGATTATGTTGGGACCTCTGAATGGAGATGCTTACTGGGTAAGAAATGCACAGTTTTTACCTGTAACATATAGGAAGTTTCCTGAATCAGAAAATCCAGTTTATATTTAAATCTATAGCTCTATTCCAAAATGATGTTGCATTTAAATCATCATGGAGCCGTTCCAAAAATTAGGAAGCAAATTGATTGCATACTGAAGCAATCCTTTGTGGTGAGGGCAAACCCAGAATACATTGAGACAAGCTCTGTGGAAGAAGAAAAAAAGTCTTTTATTGAACCGATTGAAAAAATGAGTAGTCTTAGTAATAATAGTAAAGCTAAAAAGTGCACCAAGATAGATTACAGAACAGTATATACAGTAAAAACAGCAAAATCTGATTAGTACAATTTAAAATAACTGTTTTCTGTTTTAATATATTGTAATATATAATTTATTCCTTTGGTTAAAGCTTCATTTCTCAGTCTTTAGTGTCACATGATCCTTCAGAGATCATTCTAATGTGCTGATTTATTTATGACAGTAATTATTCCTTTAAAAAAAACTTAATCGGTATGGATAAAACTGTTACATTGAATTAATCTATTAAAGCCAATTTGTGTTTTAGTGTTATAAGAGTGTGATGTTAGCATAGCAACTTGGGAACAATAAATCGGTTGTGTCACATCTCTCATTTGCTGTTTCTAAGACAAGATGTGCTCCAAATCGATCAGTGTTCTACAAATTTCAGTGAGGATGCTGTCTCAGGAAGGTAGCTGCAAAAAGTAAAACAAAGATTATTGAATGTTTTACAAACACATTTTATGTTTAATAATGTTTTATTAACAAAGTTCAGGAGGAGCAGGTTCAGATAATTAACCTTATTAGCACAAGTGGACAGCATTTAGTTAATCAACTCAACCAATGACAAGAAGACAGCAGACTTACCTCTGCTCATCCGAGTTTACCAGCATCCCTCTGCCTCACTTCAATCTATTTTTACCACAACCGGAGGGAGTACTCTTGGTTCGGGCCAAAATTCTGAGCTCGGAGGCCTCCCCCTGGACAGCACGCCATCTTTTACTCTATTTAATTATATATACGTGTGAACTCGTGAAATTCAGTGTGTTACTTGCTGTTTCTTTGTATTTATTTGTGAAATTTAATAGTAATTTCTGAGTGAATTTTTTTTAAAGTAAATCCTACACTAATTTTTTTTCAGTGTAGGCTGTAGACAACGAGGCTTTTTCAATGACCAATAACTTTCATGCAATACAGATGGTAAATTAATTTTTTTTTCAATCCAATCAGATCAACGTGGGGCTTCTGATCATCTCATTCTCCGGTTTCCTGTTGCCGGGATACTTGTTCTACCATCGTAGACAACTTATTCAGATGAGGGCCGGAGGAACAGCTAACGGTCACATTCCAATTGAGAATCAAGCTGTTACCCAGCCCCTGGCCAACGGACACAGCAACGGTCACGTCCCACAGGAAGCATAACTCAATAATGGAGTATCACAGGACTGTCACAGGACTTTTCGCATTTCAACCTCAATTGCAGGAGATGTGACAAACTCCACTTCCCATATCCACATTAAACGCAACTTTTTCATTTTTTGTTGTATATTAGACATGTGGTTGACGCTCGCTAAAGCAGGCATCAGATCAGTATTGTCTTGTTCGAGGATCTACTGAGTATATGTATTGAAAATGTCAAAATCTGCCTGTAAAAAGTATGAAATCTTTTTATAAGTTTTTAGAGGAATATTTATTGAACTGCGCACACGTTGGCTGTGATTCACGGACATAAACTACCTCAGCCAACCGCTGGACTCGCTGATGGAGCGGTTTCTGCTTGTTCAGTGTCTGTTCTCCCTCACCAAAGAGAATGAGTGTCGAGTATTGTGTGTATTATTGTGTCTTTTTAACCTATGATTGAAAAACTTGAGACAATCAGCACCAGCATTTCAGCGAACACCAAAGACACTGCTAATGGAGCTTTTTAAAGTGTATCACTTTATTCTCCTCTTTTAGTTCACTACATTAAGTGTTATCCCAAAGTTAAAACATTTCAGGCAGATTGAAAAGGATTTTTGTAAAGCAACAGAAATGAATATTGTGTACATTCAGCATTTCCCCCTGTGTATTTTAGTTTCATAAGCATTGACACGGAACTATATTTTTTTATTTCCGTTATTGTGATGTCATTTTATCATTTAATGTGTACAAACTGAAAGTAGATGTGGTCTGTGTACATAATACAATATGTATTCATGATTTTTACTTTTATTTGGAGTGAGCTTGTGGGATGAGTTGATAGGTTTTTTTTTTTTTTTAAAGGTTGGGAGCCAATGACATGATTTTGCATGTGTGTGAATTTAGTGCCTTATGTTATTATTGAAAGTCACAATTTAAATCTAAAGATTACAGACATGTGGGAAACCAAAGCCATTTGAACTTTCTGGACATGGGAGCAATAAAGCCATACGGGGCTGTCGGAAACGTAGATGTGCGAGAGGATGAGAGCATCCATGTACTGAGTACAAGAATGTCAGATTTGAAATACCAAAAGGATTAAAAGATGCAGTTTTACTGAATGGTTTACTCGAGTCTTCACTTGCTGGGTCAGTGTAATGTGAGTTTTTCTTCATCTTGTGGTACTTGTAATTCAAAAACTAGCCAGACTAACCACCTATTATTTGAATATTATATTCAGTGTTATTTATATACGATTGTAGTTATTAATATTTAAAATTACTTTCATTTTATATTTTTATTATTTAATTGTATGCGCTTTTGTCATTTTTTTTTTTTATTTCTACTTGATATTTTAGTACTCATTTTCAGTAGCCAAGGCAGTTTGTTTCAGTTTACTTTTTTTTTTTTTTTACTTAATATCTATATTTCATCTTTATTTCAAATAAAGAAAATGATTTTAATAGTTTTAGTTAAAAACACTGGGTTCATTCAAGAGACATTTAAATAAAATAACTATACAAAACTGCCAATTAATGTATAGCATCAAAAGAGTGTATTCACAGGACACAAAAGGTATAAAGTTTACACAGGAATTACAGTGACAGAAATGATGTAACACATACAGAGCATGTATGAAAATATTAAATTAATAAACTTCGATTTAATATTATGCTCCGTCATAAGGTGAATGTTTAAGACCTCCGGGACTTTTTTTAAACACAATTTGGAGCAGCTTTTGAACAGACAGTTATTCAAATGTTTAAATCGTTTTGCTCGATAAATCCAATATATTTAAATAATGGGAGTTAAATGAGCTGAAAATAAGCTCGGAGCAATGCTGCAACACCTCACAAACACGCTGTTTTTTTTGTGCAACACTGCCCTCTCCTGACTGGATACAGTTTTTTAAAGTGATTTTAACTAGACTGCACTACTTCTAGTTGATTTTTAGAGCGGAATCTAATTATTCTGACTACAGAAATTTCTGACAGAATGTTTTACTTTTCATGACGACTTCTTCCCATGACTGTGGCTCTACCAAAATGTGATCAGAACACCATACTGGGTCGACAAGTTGTTAGGAAGCAACATGCCTGAAATACGCAATCAATGATTATTTTTTGTGACTAATCATGCTGTGAAAAATAAGCAGGTGTAAAGAATAGCAAAGTTTATTAATTCAAGTTCTTTATATTCAGAAAAAAAAAAAAAAAAAAAAAGGCAAAAATCTTGAACACTCAGTCTTTGTAAACATCAGTCAAACACACTGGTCCAGGGTCTCTAACACTGTTCAACATTCTTTCATGCAAGCGTTCCCTCTCTCTCTCACCCACACACAGACACACACACACACACACACACACAGTTGTTCTATCTCAGGCTGTTGTTGTTGGTTTGAGATCCAGTAAGACCAGGATGATCAGGACTGTGTCGATTCTGAAAGGAAAAAGAGGGTTTTGAGAAACCAAATGTTTCAAAAGCATGCACAGAACATACTGGGATCTACAAATGAGACGGATCAAAGCAGTTTAGAATTAAGCATGTCTAGCAAGATTCTAGGCAAAATATTCTACATCGTATGGATGTGTTTTGAGTGGCATTTTTTATTTTGGATGTTATTGATATTGAAGTTTATGTATTTATGCATTTAATATTGTGATATTTATTGTAGTATTATTTATATACTATTAAAATATAAATGTATAATGAATAGATATAATATGTATTAATATATTGAATTAACTTAGTTTATTTTTTGTATTTACATTAATTTTATATATTTAGTAATTGTTTATTTTATGGGCTTTTATTTTTGTTAAGTTTTGTTTAATATTTCTAATTTATTTCGATTATATTTTTACTACTTAAACTTTATGGATATTTATCTAATATTTATTTCTTTAGCTTATCATCCATTAATGAAAACATTTGTAATAGTTTGTCAATACCACTTATTGTATTAAAATAAAATATTTGAAAATTAATTCTTTACAAAGCAGCTATAAATATGTACAAATACGTAATCACATGGATTACAATGGCAGAATTTAAGTTTTAAATGATTATAGATCCACAAATGAAAATATGAAATAACAAAATCTGACATTTCAAATTAATTAGGAAATAATATATACAAGGCCAAAGTCTCATTTACACCGAAGCAAAACTGCTCATTAATTATGCATTTATTAATGTATTTATTTTTTCAGACATAGTCTGTCCTTTAAGAACCAATCTTGTTTAAAAGTACTTTTAACTGCTGGGCTGCTTTAAGCTTGTCTTGATGTTCTACAGCGCAGTAACGCTCACCTTTTTTTTCTTTTTGTCTTTCTTTTTCTTCTTGCGATCGGGGTCATCATCCCTCTTTTTCTTCTTCTTCTTGGGATCAGAATCCGAGGGTGTTTCTGCACAGGAAAAAACAGGCCAAATTAATGCATGTACATACGTGCACAGTCCACCAGCATGGGAAAATATATCAGGTCAGTATGTTACCTGGCGGTAGAGGATCCTGCGGTCGATGATGTCTGTGTTTGTGTTTGCTCTTCTTCTTTGGCGGCTGTATGTGCATCAATCTGTATTGCTCTGGAAGCTACAGCACACACAAACAATATAAACATTAAGCTTTAAGAAGATGTTTAAAATGTTTTAAACAAAATACTGTCAAGGCAGGAAGCTTACCGGGCCAGTGTGTAGTCTAAATCCAGTGAGTAGAGCTCCTGTCAGAGGACTGAAAGAGTTTCCACAGACCGGAGGTTTTTCTATGAGAGAGCGCAGAGAACTGCCATCTTGAACCCCGGGACAGTCTATCATACCTGCAAGAGAGAGAACACATCTCAATGGCAAAATGCTATGATAACAATAGCATGGTACTAACATGGTATATATCATCATTTGTGGGAAGGACTTTCACGGAATTCATTGGATACTCTGCACCCATCTCTCTCAGACACAAATAGATGTTTTACCTGGTAACTCTGGTAAGAAGTTGCTCAGTTTCTCCTTCACTTTCTTGCCGCAGAATTTATTATACGCGTGTTCCAGATTATAGTGCGTGATGAGGTTCGTGTTTCCCGTCAGGTCGTTTCCAACTGAATCACAACAAACAAAAACAGCTGATCCACATGCAGTATATCAAGTAACATAACACTATTACAGATCACGCATGGACTCTACGGTCTTCATAAACACTATAGACGTATTTACCAGGCAGTTCTCGTAGTAAGTAGAAAGGTTCGTTCATGGCTCCGGGTTTTCGTAGTGTAGGCCCCTCATCCCCGTGCTGTACTGGAATCTGAGACGCCACCGGCGCTTGGTTGGGCGGCATAGGCGGCGGAGGTTTTCCGGGGGCGAACCCCAGAGCTGCTGGCCCCGTGGGTGGCTGTGCATCATTTTGTCCGAACAAAGATGAAAATATTTCCGTCATAACTTCTGAAATTAAATAATTTATAGATTTTATATAAAAATGCCGAACTGCTGTCGGTCACAGGCGTTTCGTACTCGCATCTGTCGGTCTTTTCCTGTTTGTTCATGTGACGTTCGGTATAAAGCCTTGTTTTCTTCTTTGGTGTTTTACTGCGGATGGCAGCCACAATGTTGCATTACTGCCACCTGCCGTTTGCCTTAGTTCACACCAACATGAAAATGCCACATTATTTACTCTCTCCCTCAAGCCTAAACTAAAATAACTAGCTGGCTGACGGCCTACTCAAATCGATTTATGCCATAAAGAGTAATCTCTGACCTGACGCTCTGATGAACACAGAAGCACTGAAGATAGAGCAAAACAAAACACAGATCACGGTCATTGCTTAAAGGCACAATATTACAATATTAAAATAATAATATTAAAATATTAAAATATCCAAAAACCACTAAAACAATGTTATATATTTTGTTGACTTTGTTTACTTACATTATCCCAATATTTCCAAGAATGCTTAAATCCAGGGAAATAAGCAACCAGGACACGGACCATGTCTATGCGTTGCCTATCGATGACATCATTACCCTCGGTTTCTGGTTTTATGAAACCATGGAAACACCAAAATGTTGCTCCTTTAACTCTGCAACATATTTTGGATTTTTCTTTTTAGAGAAAAAGGCATATCTACTTTTAAAACAGTGTCCTGCCCACATACATTGGAGTATATGGATAAAAATGGTCTATTTTTTTTTTTAAAAACACTCTATATTTTAACACATTGGTGGAATATTGCATATATTGTATTGTATTTTTTTCACAATTTTATAATAAACACATATCATAAATCAAAATTTTATACATTTTTTATAAAAAGTTTTTTTTTAATATCTATAATTTTGGACCTGTTTGGTCTATGTCTCTTCTGAAAGTTGTGAGGTGCAAACGGTATTTTTTTTTTGATATCTCCGTCTAAAAAAGTTATTGAGATTTATCTGAAAGGAGTCACTGATGTCCCCAACTGTACTTTTACGGTCTCCATTTTTGATTTCTAAAAGACTTGGACATACCTGAATTTAAAAGAGCGTCCTGCCCACATACATTGGAATACATGGATAAAAATGGTCTCATTTTACAGACAACACTCTATATTTTAACACATTGGTGGAATATTGCATTTGTAAGGCTGGAGTCGAATCGTCTGGACTGAAGGACAACTTTTCCCTACTAGAACAAGGGACTTTCCTGACAATCAACATTTGAATGTTCTCCTGCATAAGTAACAGCACCACCCGAGACCCCCCATGCCGAGCAGTTCACACCTCACCACTACACTCTCCCCACCATCCTCTGTTTCCCATCCTTCTCCCTCACCTAAAACTCAATCCAAATCCATGCATGTTTGGTATCATTTGAAATGTCTCAGTGCGCCTGGTAAAATGGTCTCATTCTCCCAGACATAGTACAAACTTCCAAGAAGTTCTAGAAAGCAAGCAATATTTTGTGCCACTAGAGGTGTACACCCCCCCCCCCCCAAATCCTTCATTCAAACTACCTCCTGTATGCAAATAAGTGCCCCCTTCTACAGGTACCAAATAACCCATTCAATCTGATTACCCATTTGTGACCCCCTGAAGAGGGGACCAAACCTAATTACAATTGCAGACACAACCATTTGGTCTTTATCTGGGTATTTAGGGACGAGCTGGCAAAGGGTTCTGGGAGTCTGTAGGCAGATCTCCCGCACAAACACTGTGTGTAGTCTATTTCACTGCCAGATAAATGCATCTATGTTCTTTTATTATTGATTTGATGTATGTTTTATTCTTTGAATTGGATTTGAATTATTGTACTATTACCTGGTTAATAAATTGTTATGTTTGAATTTATTCTGATTGACTCTGAAATTATTACCTCTAGTAGGTGACGTTAACTCCACAAATCTACGCTCAGGTTAGTAACGGACCAAAACTTGGAGCTCCGACTAACACATTGGCATTAGTCACATGTACTTAGACTGTAGAGGCTAATAATGGGTTTTTCCGTTCAGAACAACAAAAGGGTTGTCAGACCAATCTGAATTCGGGTCAGCCTCAACCTCTGATTATTGTAATATTATTCTAACTAAGTGTACGTGGGAAACCACGGCATGATTATGTAAAGTTGTCATCAGAGGGAGTTAGATTGGTCAACTTGGTTCTATGACAATGGTCATGACCTCTGGATAGATATAGTGTTATTCTAATTAAGTGTTTACAGATCTATGGGGACTGAATAACATATTTTTAGAAATAAGCAAGCATGGTGCGGCGTCTAAAAGTATCAGTCCATTTGCCTCTGTCTAGATGACCAAGACTGACGAGTTTGTGATTAGAGATCGTATTCCCGATCGGTGCGAGACTCAAAGGGTTATAGGAATCCGAACGAACCAGTATAATTCAAACTAAGGGTTAAAAGTAATAATCAAACATTTATTCAAATGTATAGCTAATCACATATGATTTAAACCTTTTTCATTATTGGAGTCAGATGAAAATACAGGGGTAATACATATAAAGAAATGTATTTAATTCAGTTGATATTGCGTTGTTTAAAGGACGACAGCAACACGCAGATCCCTTCACCCGCTCTATTGGAAACCGTCATTGGACCAGTGGGCAGGCCTTACATATTGTATTGTATTTGTTCATAATTTTATGATAAACACATATCAAAAATCCTAATTTTATATATTTTTTTAATAAAAAGTATTTTTTGAAAATCAGTAATTTTGGACCTGTTTCCTCAACTTTGCAAAGGTGTATCTCTGGCTGTGATTGGCTTACAAGTATGATCGACGTGTCTATAAAGGGGAGGGGGGGGTCGAATTCAGACCTTATTATTTTCTTCTATGTAACATAAATGCAATAGTGATGGGGTTGTCATGAAAGCTGGGGTTCTAAACTTTCAAATGATACCATATTTGTTTAGTTCTGTGCCGCACAACTCATAGAGTTTTTTTAAATGATTATGACGATGCAATATTGGATATCCCCGCAGAGTTGCACAGTATAATTGGATAATGTTACTGTAAATTGTTGGATCTGTGAAATGAACTGCACAGTGATATTCTGATGAGAGTAAGAGCTGCTTTCATCTGATATATGACTTGTCTATTTTTGGTGAGTTTGTGGGATATAAATATTAAATTTAATATTATTCATATGATTCATTTTTTGAGTTAATTAGCTGATTAGAGTGTGGCACCAGGTGTCTTCAATATTGAACCTTTTCACAATATTCTAATTTTCTGAGATTCAGAATTTGGAATTTTTCTTAGTTGTCAGTTATAATCATCAAAATTAAAAGAAATAAACATTTGAAATATATCAGTCTGTGTGTAATGAATGAATATAATATACAAGTTTCACTTTTTGAAAGGAATTAGTGGAATAAATCAACTTTTTGATAATATTCTAATTATATGACCAGCACTTGTATAACACAGCCAGGGGCTGGGTGCATAAACCACTAAAGCTGTATCTGAAATCGCATACTTCCCTACTATATATTCACAGGCAAAAAGTACCTGGATGACCTACTATTTCTGGTGAGATTCTAACGTGTGCATACAATGGATACTTTAGGCCCTGTTCCAAATGGCACCCTAAACACTCATGGTCTTTCACAAGTCTGCAGTTTCGTCACGTAATGTCACTTTGACTGTCGGGAAGAGGTTTGCTGTGGAGCTCGCTTCAGTGCGGGCTCAGCAAAAGTGCGCATTGAGGGCACATGACAAATGGGACACCCTACGGTCTTGTGGACTTAACGAACACGTGGCAGCCATTCTTCAAGTCCACAAGACCGAAAGTGCATATGAAGTGTGCCATTTGTGACAAGGCCTTACTATCCCATGAGACCACGGAAGAGGATTTGTGAAGTGACATAACTGACACTGGTAGATCACATGATAATGACAACATGGTGAATGTAGTACATCCAGATTACATTCATACTACACACACTCACTATAGAACATACTTTTTTTTAGTGGTCTTGAAGTACTTATTCAAAATAAGTACCTCAAGAGAGTATTTCGGGCGCACAACTAGTTAGTCGTCAGTTTAACTGCTAGTGGGTATACATTTGAATTTAAAATTACTTCACGACCGTTGAAAAAGTACGTTCTATATAATGTAAATCCGTGTAGTATGAATGAATTTGGACCTACTACATCCACCATGTTGTTACAGTCACATGACATGACAGAACATGACAGATGGATAGTGAAGTGTCCATTGAGTGCGCACTTCAGATTCTCACCAGAAGTAGTAAGTCTTCCGGGTACATTTTGCCTACTGTTTTTCGAAAACTATGAATTCGGACATAGTGCTCTGTTCCATACTGTTTTTCGCGTACTATATAGTTGAGAAGTATTTGATTTCGGACACAGCTACTGTCTTAACTTAACCCTCGTGCATTGTTCAAATTCACTACCCTTTCGTTATGTTCGTGGCTGAAAACAGCCACGATTTTAACTGCTTTAAAAATGTATCAGATAAATATTTTTTTCAAATTTTTTTGCTTAAATCTACTAATCAACCTCAGTCCTGATCAAAACTACTAAATTTAAAAAAAAAAAATTCAGGATTTTAACTCTTTAAAACGTTAAAATCTGATGCTGCACAAAAACTAACAACACATCAAAGCCAGTGTTGTTTCTAATCTTTGACACGTTTTTTCCCAAATCAGTGACATCATTTATGAATTTGGCAATTAAAGAGTTAAATTCCTGATTTTTTTTTTTTTTAAATTTACTAGTTTTGATCAGGACTGAGGTTGATTAATAGATTTAAGCAAAAAAATTTGAAAAAAATATTTATCTGATACATTTTTAAAGCAGTTAAAATCGTGGCTGTTTTCAGCCACGAACATAACGAAAGGGTAGTGAATTTGCCCACAGAGTACTGTTGAGTTTTTGAAAATTTTCAAAGCATTTTCCCAAAATATGTGTCAAAATAAGATTTGTCACCAAAAATCATTCCATTTGCTGAAACACGGAGAAAGTTATGGCCAAATTAAGACTAAAAAATTCCCCATAATGGATGAAAACATCCCGAACAGCACATAAGGGTTAAGTTATATATCACAGCCCTAGTACATCTTTGCTGATCTGCAAAAAAATGCCTAATATTTCATAAATAAATAAATACATTTTCGTTAACATCATGTAGTTTTTTTTCACAAATTAAGAATGAAGATTTTTTAAATTATATATCTGCTTTAATGCACTGTTTAACAAATAATAACAAAAGCAGTCAACAGCCAAACGTTGACAGAAAGAAGTAGCCTATTAAAAATGTATAATTTAACTTACAATTTTTCAAAAGCTATTTAATGTCTATACCTTTAACAAAGACAATTTTATAAATAAGCTGTTTTCATAAAATCTACAATTTTTCTTTTGAATTGAACAAATAGTTGTAGCAGTGGCATAAACAAAGCCATTATTTATGAACACTTCTCTAGAAGCGCTGCTGAGACCGGAAGTTGTTTTCCTCTCAGACTGATGACGAGATCCGGTTGGCCAAATTTGAACGTTGTTACGCAGTCTCTCACTGAGCTGATGGTTTAAACTTTAAAGCTCTGCCCATTTGACGGAAGACACGATATATCATATTCGTTTCACAAGGTATGTTCAAGCAAACAAAACGTTTTGGATATAAGTAAACTTCCGTTTGCTAGTAAGCGTGTGCGTTTGTCACATGCTCGATTGATTAGTTGACCACAGAAGCGAAAAGATGTTGCGGACACGAAAAACGCCAAAAAATATAATCAATACATATTAAGCGCTCAGAAATGTTGGAATTTGTTAGTGAGGATAACCAAAAGAAGCACCAAAGGGGAAACTATCCTAACAAGATTAAGGGTTGCACATACCATGCTGAATAAAACCTTTAAAGTTAAAAAATAAACATCCAACAGGATTATGTGAGTACTGTGGAATAGAGGAATATGTAGAACATGTTATTTGTGTCTGTTAAAAGTGTAACAATGAACGAGAAACAATTAAGAATGAACTTAGAAAGGTGGGAATGGATGATCTAATGCTTAAGAATGTGTTTACTAAAGGTTTAGAGAGTTATTTTTTTATCTCAAGAGAACAGAGCTGATTAAGAGAATTTACATTTTTTTTTGATTATTAATTTAACAAAAGGGGTAAACACACTCCAATACAGCAGGTGTCGATAATGTACCTTAACGTTGGTGCTACGCGCCATTAAACCGAAGAAGTTGAAATTTGTTATATGTTTTAATTTTAGCTAAGTTAATGTTTATCCATTTTTACATGTATACCCCAGCATTTGCAATGTTGAATTAGTTATGATACTCTTTTGACTTGTATTCATTATATATTCAATATTTTATTTAGGTATTTTAATGCAAACACATGAAAAGACTTTAGATTGAGTATAATGCACTTGAGGCCATTATTAGTTGCAGTAGCTCATTCCAGAATAATTTACATTTGTAAATGTATTTGAAGCATTTTCTATAAAATGGCATTGAGTTTTATCTATTTGTTCATGTGTTCAGGCTTCATTATCGTGACAGCAGGAGAGCGGAGTGCTCAGGTGCCGATCAGACGTTTTCCAAACTTCAAACAGCGATGGATCCTGGCACTGTATCGCTATTTCAGAGAGTCTCTGAAAAGCTGGGCTGGGACAGAGATGGTGGTCTTGATAAAGCGGAAGAGAAGGTGTAGTATTTATAATGAACGTACATGTTATTTACAAACAACCCATCCCATGATGTCTCAGAGCCTGTCCTTCAAATGTCTTTTGCTGTTTTTGCAGTTGAGGAAGAACTTGAAGAAGAGCAGACGTCCAGCCCTGGGCAGTATTAACTCGAGCCCGTTCTCAGGCTCAGAACCAGCGCACAGACGGATGCTGTCTGACACTGATGGCTCAGGGAAAGAGAATCCATCTCGAGAGGAACACCTGCTGTTGTCGTCAGATGATGAGGACTTTGATAAGTGTAGGTTTCGGTTGAACGCTTTATGTGCTTGTATGGATTCTTATGTTATGTGAATGAATGAATTTTATTTTTTTATTTCCACAGTTCTTGCTGCAAAAGCTACACCTAAATCCACATTTAAAAAGTCTGGATCAGCTGCCCAGACACCAAGGTGAGAATTTTATAAATTTGAAACATACTTTTACTATACAGCTTTGATGCCAAACACATTAATCAGCTGCTGTACGTACAGGATTCAGGGATCATATTTCCTAGCAGGTGGATTGTACTCATTGAATTTTTTAATTTACAAAAAATGTTTATTTAAAGGCGCTGTGTGTAATTTTTTGACTGTACTAAAGCATAAAAAATACCATAATGTGCTTGCAGATAAGTTCACATACTTTTTTTTCTTAGAAAAACAATGCTCGACCAGTTATTCTACTTTGAAATGTGCGTTCCGTGTCGTAATGTTTTAATAATTCCTGCCCAAGGCGTATACAAAATTAGAGGGGCAGGGCTGGTTGAGTTAGACGAGTGTGTTGAAACTCACAGTTATGGTATGGGAAGGGGACATTTCCCAAACAAGGTCGAAGTGCTTGACCAATCAGAACACACTGGTTCAGCTGACCAATCAGGGCGCATTGTGCTTTTCTGAAGGAAGTGCTTCCTAGAGACAGGAACTATAAACGTTACTGGCCCTGTCCCAAGTGGCACCCCAAACACTCGCGGTCTTCCTACGATTCCACTCTTTCATGATGTAATGCCGCTGCTCTTTCATGACTGTCGGGAAGATGTCTGCTGCGGAGCTCGCACTAGTGCAAAAGTGCGCATCGGGGCCGCATATCGACTCACAAGCACCTTTCTTAGCCCAAAAAATGACAAATGGGATGACCTACAGTCTCGTGGACTTAACGGACATGCGCACGCGGTAGCCATTGTAAGTCCACAAGACTGAAAGTGCTATGAAGTGTGCCATTTGGGACAAGGCCTCTGACAGACTGGGATGAGAGGAGCTGCAACACTGTCAAATATGGGAAGAATATGAACATTTAAGCATGAAAACCCGTTCTAGTAGAGCTCCAAAACAAAATCAATATATTGTTAAAGTGCATATTAGGTCCTTTTCAATAGTATCATCTACTAATCGTTTTATAAAAGTAATAAAGGTGCGGTCACATTTACCTCTGTCTTTACCACAAATTTTCTAGGGCAAAATCCAGTCATTTCAATTGGAATCCATGTGACTGGGAAAAACCGTAAGATTTCCCCAAGGTGGATTTTGCGTTGGGTTCAGATTGTTCATGTGGATTCACTGCACTGACCACTAGAAAGTTGCTTGGTTTAAAAAGGGGTTTCTGTTTTAAATGTGCTTTATTGCATTGCTGCACTTTTGACAGTAGATCTTTTGTAAAAAGAGTAGATTTTTGTGAAATATCATTAATGTGTCCGCACCTTGAGGCAGTAGAGATTGTTATATGGCGAATATAGTGACTCCCTGCATGCTTTGGCTATATATAATATAATAATATATGTACGAGGTAAAACTAAATCACTTTTTTTTTCTCCTTAGGGAACCAATTAAAGTTTTGTCTTCAGATAGTGATCATGAGTTTGAAATATGTAAGTTCTTTATCAACTGCTTTCAAATCAGATATCTGATGTTGACATAGGTCACACACAATTTTTACATTTTCACATTTTCTTTTTTTCTTTTAGTTTTAAATAGAGTGAAAACCCCAAAGGCTAAAGTCGGGTCACAGTCTGTGAGTAGCAGTGATGACAGGTCAGTGTAACACAATTTGCAGTAAACCAGTTCTTCAATATGTCATCATGACTGTCAATCATCATCAATTAATATTTCAACCCTTAGTTTGAAACGCTTCATAGTGGACGGCATGTCATCTGATGACGATTTTGTCGTTGAGAGGAAGCCTTCCGTTAATAAAGGTACGCTTATCTTTGAGTGTGTTTAAATCACCATCACATCAAATTTGACACTTATTTATTTAATAGAATATTGCGGTATTTATTATAAATGATTTATCTGTACATGTCATTGTTTAAAATTCATGTGCCTCGTAATCTTGAATCAAAATCACTTCCCCTCCCTCTTGGTTAAGGGTATTCAACCAAGCCGTCAAAATGACGTCATCAGAGAAGAGACGGAAGCCAATTTTCAGATTTTGATTAAAGATTACCACCACAAACTGATTTTTTTTGTGTGTGTATTGATCTGGATTGATTAATTGTTGTAAATTGGATCAATTTTGATTTCATGGAGACTTTAAAATGCACACTGCACATAATTTCTCTGTTTGACTTTGTATGCTTTCAGACAGCTAAACATAAAAGATCTGAAATTTGCATCAATTTGTGCCATTTTTAAGTGTGATTCTGATATAATTTGGATTTGCTTCTAAAGTCTGCTCATCAAATTTGTTAACGAATAGTTCTATGTATCTGTTCATTAATTAATTTGTCGATCTGCTTTGTAAACCTGAATTATTCATTCATGGATCAGACAGCACTGTTCCTTTCATATATAATAGCCACTAGATTAAGTTTTGATTTTTTGTTTTTTTATGAACAGTGTATCTAACAAATTCTGTTGCTTCTGTACAGGGAAAGCCAAGACTGCTAGAACTCCTAAATCAGTTCAGAAGACAGAGAAACGGCCTCCACCTCACTGCGATTCTCCCGTCTTCCTAAGCGACAGTGATGATGACAGTAATGTTGTTATTAAGAGCACCTGGAGGACCAGACACAGCCGTCCATCATCAGAGGAACTTCACACCACAAGTAAAAACAGAGAGGATACTGCAAAACCTTGTGTTCCTCCACCAGCAGTCACTGTGACGACACACAGCAGTAGAGATGACTCGAGCTCTGAGGAGGAGTTCCAGTCCTTATTGGACAGAGTCAGACAAAATCAGAGTCTAGGAGGCAGAACACATGCAAGCCCAAAGCTGCCCCCAGGTATGGCTCACGTGACACACAGTTCACTTATGAGAGTGACAACAATGACTTCCTTTTTAAATATTCAGGATTTGTGAGCAAATTTTTAGAGCAGGTATGATTGATGTGTTGCTGTATGAAAGGAAAACATTTATTACTTGTTGTTTGTCGTCTATTTTTCTATCAATTTGCGCATTTAACTTAAAACATTTGCCGTTTTAAGAAACACACACCGTTTCCATCTCATGTTTTCAAGAGAACAAAATCATCACTTCCTGGGAAATTGCAGCAAAAAATGGAAGTTGCTGGAATCGGGGAAGAAACTGCTGCAATTTTTTTCCTTCCACCATAAAAGCGTTGCGTCTCAGAGTGGCAGATGAAATGCTATAAACTCTGTCATGTTCTGTTGCGTTTGAATGCTGGTGTTTGTCAGACATTTCTGGGAGGGAATTAAACCAAATCATGCTGAGGACAGACTTCGGCTATGGCGGTTCAGATCCACCAAACCAACATTTGAGATGCTGTGATTCAATTGGTCCGCTGGTTAGTCCAATCACACCCTCTGTTTAAGCAAAGTGATGTCAGGTTTTTGTCTCACATTGAGGGATTTATTCGATAAATGTGTTTCCATTGTAGTTTATGCGCATGTTTTATTATTGGATTCAAAAAACCCTTTCCATCTAGGGTTTATTTTATATTTTATGCAATATCCCAAAATGCGCATAAAAATAGATGGATGGATGCATGTCAGTACTTGTACATTTCAAGGGGGTCCACAGCAACAACTTGCCCTGGATAATGCCAGCTGCAGCCCTGGTTACAACTGTCAACTTCTCATTTTAATGCCAGAAAATGGGGTGAATTAGCCAAATTTGGGAATTGAAAATTGCCTGAGGTGCTGAAAGTGTCAGGCAGAAATGCTGAACAGTTTAGAATAAAAATTAGATCCTTAAATACAATTGTTCTCCTGGCTTAAATTCTGTGAAGTTTTGGATATTGTTCATTCTGCTGTTTTAAATGTCAATATGGTAAAGCAGTCTAGCTTTGTAATGTTGGTAACATTTATCAATTTTATTTCAAATGGCATCACTTTCCAGCAAAAGTGTTTATCGTTCATAGCTGTCATGGAGCTGAATTGTATCTGCACAGTTTTCAGCTATAATTGCAAATTGAACAAGTATTTTGTTTTTTGGTTTTTCTTTTATTGATTGTAAGAATTGTTTTTCTCTCTTTTAGGACCCAAACCACGACCTCCCTGTTTGTCAACACCATCTGCCGTGGGTACGAAAGCTCGTAACCAGTTACCAGATAACGGACAGTCCATATTCCAGACCCCAGTGCATCGGATGCCCAGCAGCAGACCAGTGAGCCATACTGAACCCAGAGCTCCTCCCAACAGCAGGTACTGCTGACCCTCTGAATTAACCCAGATCTTCCTCTCTGAGGACCGTACACATGCTATCAGCAGTGTCATTCTTGACATTCAAATCCTGCTGTTCCTATTTGTCAGAGTGGTGGAGTGTAAAACTCCCGGCTGCTTCTTGCAGTCTCTGTCTGTACCTGGATCATCGTACTGTCGCAGCTTCAAACAGAACAAAGAGGAGCTGACCAGCAAACTCTTCCAGCTCTACAACACCAGCGTGTTTGACAGTAAGGTACATGTGAAAACTTGCATTTCCATTTGTAGTAGTTATTAGTGGTGGTTGCTCAGGCATTCATATCACCAGGGCTAATATTTAGGGTTAGAGGTTTGTATTCATGTCATATTCAATGTGCAAACCTCTTAGTCCCTCCTTTTAATGGAGCAGCCAACTGAAAATACTGCAGCGTTGTTTGAAATGAATGATTTAAAGTTGCTTACTTGTGCATGTCCAGTAGAAGTTGACTGATTAGTGGATTTTACTGATAACAACTAGGGTGGCCACGCTGGCCGATAACCAATCAATCAACCGGTAGCTTTTAAAATGGAGACTGAATGGGAAAAAAAGCCATGACAAGGTACTGTACTTTTTTAATATAAATTTATTAATTGTACCTTGATCATTCATGTTAGTTCATAGTGCATTAACTGTTAAGAGATACTTTTAAATCTAAAAAAGTTGAAATTAACAAAGGAATAATACCTTTAACCTTAATGTTACAAATTGACTCCTATTGTAAAGTGTTATCATTTCATATAAATCCAAAAAGTCGACCATCTTTAAATATATACATAAAGGCCATAACATTGAAATTAGATACGTATGTATATTGCATATATACTCTTAACATTTAGAACAATTGATGATTATCTAATCAAAATAACTAAATATGTATATACTGTAATATAGGAATATTAGCTCAAAAGGAAAATATGAATAATTAATCATAACTCATTATAATTAAAAATATTTGAATCGGTTAAACGAATTAGCTTGATGTAGCTGAATTATTACAATCAACTAATCTGTTCGGCTTGCGAACACTCAGTATTGATCGTCTATCAACTTAATCAGAAAGGATATTTTCTTTGGCCACAGAAAAAAATAACTCTTTCTTGGCACGATAGCTGTGATTTTAATGATCAGTGACACTGGTTAATAAGCAGATCAGAATCAACTCGCAAGAAATGTGCACAGAAGATCTATTTAAATCACAAACACATAGCTAGACTAAACACAGACCGACATACAAATCACGCATATATAGGAAATGAGAGCGTGGAAATGAATTTGCACCCGTAGCGTAACGGGAATCAAGCTTTGGAAAGAGTCATTTAACGAGCTGGAAGAACCATCAGTTTCTCACTATATAAAGCACCTTTAATTTTTATACTAACCTTTAACTTAATACTAAAGCGGCGTTTGGTGTCCAAGTGTACTATACTTGCAAATGCCTTAGCTGTTCAGACTTAGGTGAAATTCTCGATGGTTCGGTCCGATTTTGCTGAAGTCTTAATCAATATCTTCTGCGTTGAGTGAAGAATTGTCGATGAACTTGCTCTGTTAGTAACAAAGAAGAACCAGAAGCGATAGCTCTATCTGCATGGGGCTTTTTAACCTCTACAGAAGTTACACCTTTGAGTTTTGGCTTGACCAATGAGAAAGGTGCAGGAGAGTTTCTTTTGTTTGAAAGTGATCTCATTTGCATGAGGGGAGTAAACTAGAAGTTTGTCCATTTATACTCTGATAAATATAACAAACATACAATACATTCAATGAGATGATGTCCACCAAAGTGTTAGTTATTTAACAAGGAGTAATTTGATATGAAACACAACAAGCTACATTATCTAGTAAGCCCAAATTTCAGGCATTCATTACATTATACAATATACAAAAAGAACAATATACACACAGTAATACACAATGTACTGGGAAAATGTGTGTTCAGTTTGCTTTTTCAAATCACTAGCTTTTAAATGCAACTTTGCTGGATAATGAATGCATAAAAGCGACTAGCTGGATATAATATAATTAAAATTGATGGTAACAATTGTGACATTAAACATTTGGGTTGGTTGTGCATGTGTTGTCACATTGTTTTAACCGCTTTAACCGTCCTCTCAACCTCGATGGCAAACATACTGCTGTTCTTTCTCTACTAATGCAGCACCACCTTCTCAGCAACGGATGCAACGGATTTCCTGGAAAAACTATCGGTATGGACTTTTGCAGATAAACGATTTAAGCGTTCGGTTATTGGTGCCGATTAATCAGCAAAACCGGGTTAGGACCTCTAATGTCTAATGACAGCTGAACACACTGCTTGCATCACATAGACAGACCATCACACACTGAGTGCACATTTAATGCAGGCTCTGCACACAAGAAGATAAATGATTAAAAATTACATTGTTTTTATTGTCGGCCTTGGCAATATATCGGTCAACCAGTAATCCAGAATATTGTAGAGACCTGAGGGTGGCCTCTTTAACCTGAGCCAGTAAGCAACCAGCTACAACTGCATAATAATGATCTTTAAAACCCTGCTGAACATCTTAGCAATTGCATAGCATTGCACTGGCAGCAAGTCATCATACTTTTAGGCTAATTTACACTGTCGCTGTTGGTCAGTGTCTGTGGGTGCAATTGACCCTTTGCAAAGACCCGCCCCCTTTAGTTACTGTTGCTATATCCGACAAGCCATGCGCTCTCACACCACACATCATGTTCTCACGCAGAGAAAAATACGTCGCGGAGCAAAGAGGACACTGACAACACATCGACAGACAAGACAGAGCAGATTACTTTTGATATGAATGTTTCATATTTAATATATCATATTTTTTTAAAGAAGTTTAAACAATAAATACGGTATAGTGGCTCTTTAATGTGTCGTGACAGATCGCTGTAGCTCCTTTAAGCACCTCGTGAACCAACCATCTCTTCATACTAGTTCATTTATAGCATCAAATAAACATGAATGGACATCAGAAGGAATGTTGTTTCAAGCGCGGAAAGGCGTGTGTACACAATTTTTCAAGTTCACCAACGTTAATCTGCTAACTCTCCTGACTGTTTTGTTGGACAAAATGGTGGATTCCGGCTTATGATTGGTTAGATCGCCTGTAAATCAAACTGCCAGCGAAGGGTCAATTACCACCATACACACAGAATGTGTTTTAGTGTTTTAAAACCCAAGATGCAGAGCAGTGGAATGGAAAAAAGGCCTGTTTTTTTTTTTTTAAAGCACTAATTTCAAATATAAATTCCAACCCCTCAGCTTCCCACCGACATGTCTGTCACATGGAACAAGAAGATGCGCAAGACAGCAGGATATTGCATCTCAGGCCAAGAGCGTGGCACTGGGAAACGATACGCCCGCATTGAGCTGTCTGACAAAGTGTGCGACTCTGCAGGTACTTGTCATTACGGTTTTGAAATTCTCAACAGCTCTTGATGCATGGCAATAAACTCAATGTGTTTCCACTTATAGATCGCTTACGGGATACGTTAGTCCATGAAATGTGTCATGCTGCCACATGGCTCATAAACAATGTTCGTGATGGGCACGGGCCGTTCTGGAGGCTCCATGCCCGTAAAGCAATGCTGGCACATCCTGAGCTACCGATGGTTACCCGCTGCCACAGTTATGACATCAACTACAAATACCAGTATCAGTGTAACCGCTGTAAGAACATGTAAGTACAGAATTGACTTGATTTGCTGCTATGGGTCACATTTTTAAAGTACTGTCACATTTACCATTGTTTGGCAATTTTCATGGGCGAAATCCAGTCTTTTCAATAGGAATCCATGCATTCTAGAGTTTCATGTGAGCGACATATTTTCCCACACAGATTTCGCAACAGTTGCATGTTGGTCACTGGAAATCGCTGTGTTGACCAGCTGAAAGCTGCTTGGTTTGGAAGTGACGTCTGTGTGCGTTGTGATTTATACATCTCTACACTATTGACAGTAGACAGCTTTTAACAGTGTTCATTGCCATTATAAATTACACTCCACAGCTAACCTGCTCTGGGGCAGGTTATGTTCTGGGTAAGAGATTTCAAACCGAAATTGGACCAATTAGCTGTGGGCAAAGTGACATGTCTGATGCAATAAAGTCCCTCTACCAGTTTTTCTTGATGCAAATTAAAGGTAACTACATTTTTAGATACAAAATTGTCTTTTAGCGATGATGATTTATTATGTTTATTTTTATAATTTATATATCTATATAATTATTATACCCCTAATCCATTACACAAGCAATTTAAGTTTAATAGTTATTAAACATTTAGTTTAAATTAACAAAATTATATACAGATAATATGTAATATAAATAAGATTTGGAAACGCTTGATAAAGCTTTAAAAAAAATGACTACATGTGGGCTTACTTGTCGGAGTCTCTGTGTACTTAGGATATATATAACTTCACAACTTTTACTTGCACCGATATAGCAAGAAATCTTCCTCTTGCTGTGTACAGTGCATCCAGAAAGTATTCACTGCGCTTCACTTTTTCCACATTTTGTGATGTTGCAGCCTTATTCCAAAAGGGATTGAATTAATTATTTTATACAATATTTTATTGCAAACAATACCCAAAATGACAACGTAAAATAAGTTTGTTTGAAATCTTTGCTTATTTATTAAAAATAAACACAAAAAAGTCACTTGTACATAAGTATTCACAGCCTTTGCTCAATACTTTGAAGCACTTTTGCCACCAATTACAGCCCCAAGTCTTTTTGACTATGATGGAACAAGCTTGGAACACCTATTTTTGGGCAGTGTCTCGCATTCTTCTTTGCAGGACCTCTCAAGCTCCATTAGGTTGGATGGGGAGCGTCGGTGCACAGGTATTTTCAGATGTCTCCAGAGATGTTCAATCGGGTTCAAATCTGGGCTCTGGCTGGGCCACTCAAGGACATTCACAGAGTTTTCCCGTAGCCACTCCTTTGTTATCTTGGTTGTGTGCTTAGTATCGTCCTGCTGGAAGATGAACCTTTGCCCCAGTCTGAGGTCAAGAGCGCTCTGGAGCAGGTTTTCATCAATGATGTCTCTGTACATTGCTGCATTCATCTTTTCCTCAATCCTGACTAGTCTCCCAGTTTCTGCTGCTGAAAAACATCTTTACACCATGATGCTGCTACCACCATGCTTCACTGTTGGGATGGTATTGGCCAGGTGATGAGCGGCGCCTGGTTTCCTCCAGACATGACGCTTGCTTTTCAGGAGAGTTCGATCTTGGTTCATCAGCCCAGAGAATTTTGTTTCTCATGATCTGAGAGTCCTTCAGGTGTCTGTTGGCAAACTCCAGATGGGCTGTCATGAGCATTTTACTGAGGAGTGGCTTCCGTCTGGCCACTCTACCATACAGGCCTGATTGGTAGAGTGCTGTAGAGATGGCTGTTTTTCTAGAAGGATCTCCTCTCTCCACAGAGAAACACTGGAGCTCTGTCAGAGTGACCATCAAGTTCTTGGTCACCTCCCTGACTAAAGCTCTTCTCCCCTGATTGCTCAATTTGGCTGGGCAGCACACTCTAGGAAGAGTCCTGGTGGTTCCAAACTTCTGCCATTTACAGATGATGGAAGTGCTGTGCTCATTGGGACCTTCCATGCTTCAGAAGATTTTCTGTACCCTTACTCAGATCTGTGCCTCAATACAATCCTGTCTCGGGAGGTCTACAGACAATTCCTTGGACTTCATGGTTTGCTTTGTGCTCTGACATGCACTGTTAACTGTGGGACTATATATATATGCAGGAGATGTATATACTGGTTTGTGCCTTTCCAAATCATGTCCAGTCAACTGAATTTACCACAGGTGGACTTCAGTGAAGTTGTAGAAACATCTCAAGGATGATCAGTGGAAACAGGATGCAGTTGAGCTCTATTTTGAGTGTCATGGTAAAGGCTGTGAATACTTACGTGAAATACTTATATTTTTTTCTCGTTTTTTAATAAAACTTCTTTCATATTGTCATTATTGGATGTTGTTTGTAAAATTGAGGAAAATAATGAATTAAATACCCAGTCCTTTATAAGTCATAGCATTGTTCTCAAGTTACATGATCTAACACCTTATTCATGGGTCTACGACAAACGTTGTGGGATTAATTAAATGCTGAAATTTTTGTGCGTCAGTTACTCTCGCTCATATTTAAAGGGTTAGTTCACCCAAAAATTAAATTTGTCATTACTGTACTAAACCCATAAGACCTTTCATCTTCTGAACACAAACTAAGTTATTTTTGATTAAATCTGAGAGGTATCAGAACCACACATGGGCAGCAACCTCATTGCACTTTTCAGAAAGGCCCAGAAAGGTAGCAAAGTCATCATTAAAATATTCCACGTGGCTACGGTGGGTCAACCTTAATGTTATGGAGCGAAAAGAATACTTTATTCAACTGTTTGTTGAATATAGTTGTTACTTTTTGTGTGCAAAAAACAAAATATTCTCCGCTTCATAACATTAAGGTTGAACCACTGTAGTCACATGGACTATTTTAACAATGCCTTTTCTGGGCCTTGAAAAGTGCAACGACATTGCTGTGATGATGTGTGGTTCAGATATCTCTCGGATTTCATCAAAAATATCTTAATATGTGCTCCGAAGATGAATGAAGGTCTTGTAGGTTTGGAACGACATGAGGGTGAGTAATAAATTACAAATTTCATTTTTGGGTAAGCTAACCTTTTAACCAAAAGATGGCTGTCCCTAATAGTCAGTGTTCATATTCCTCACAGGATCGGACGCCACTCTAAGTCCCTGGACACAACGAAGTTTGTGTGTGCTTTGTGCACCGGACAGTTGGTTTTGTTGACTCCCTCAAAACCGCGGGCTCCCACACCCTTTGCCACCTTTGTGAAGGAGAACTATAGCTCTGCGAGACAGGAACTGGCTGGCCAGAGTCACGGTGAGGTCATGCGCAAACTCAGTGCCGACTTCACCAGCAAGACGCGTCTTAGTCAAAGCTGATCTCTGATTGGTCACACACAAGACTCAAATACGTTAAACCATCACGACCGCTGCATTAGTTTGAGTTCTGTTGATATGCAGCATCAGTTTACTTGAAATGTTGACTTTTTGGCCTGTCACCCATCAGACTGATTTTATTTTTTTACTGTGAAATATCTTTATGGTTAAAAGCCATAATCTTATGATGTGAGCCATATTCATATGTTCATTTACTCCCCTGTGAGTTTGTTGTTAAACCTTAAGATCGACCTCTTGCTATCAAAGGTAAATGGGTGCTCTGTTATTTGTGTCTGTGTGTCATGTTGGTTAGTTATGCCTCATCTTGTGTGTTGTTTGTTTTTAGATGTTTAATTTTTCAGAATAAACAATTGGGTTATTAAACTGTCTCTTTTCCCTTCATTCTATGCACATGAAATGTTAGTGTTTTGAATGCTTATGCTCACCAAAGCTGCATTTATTTGATTAAAACTACAGTAAAAAGTTACATTGTGAAATATTACAATTTAAATGAACTTGTAATACGTTGTAAAATGTAGTAATGTTTTACTCAAACATTTCTGATTATTAATGTTGAAAAATTGTGCTGCTTTGTTAAATTTCTTGTTTTGTTGTTGTTATTTAAGTGGATATCTTTTGTAAAATTAATTTCACCTTTTAATCCAAAGGAAAAAGATCTTTTGAATGGTAGTTTATTTTGGACACAATTAGCAATGATGTATGTCAATAAGTTAAAAAATAAGCACAATTGAAGTGGGTTCAAGTAAGTTTCTGAGTTCTTTTGACCGTTTTATTTGATTGAATTGAACCAAATCAATAGAAGCAACAAGTTGACAACCAACAATTCTTACAGCCAATAAGTGACAAGAACAGGGAATATTAATTTTTTTGTCCTAACATCACACAAATGCGAATACCAGCATATCCATTCCAGCTGTTGTGTAAATCATCAGTGTGTTATGTGACTGCATTGAAACCGACCAACGTACACTTAATATCTGTAGGTCAAAATGTTTTATTTCACCCTCCATAGGAAGACTGAAAATTGGCAAGAATTGGAATAAGTCAACACCAATAATCTCAAGAAGCTGCTTAATACAATTTATTTTATTTTAAATAATACTTAAATAGCATCTCAAATAAAAAAACATGAAACTAATTTTAAAGGTAGATGGTGCATAAAGGAATCACAAATAGGAAAAATACAACAACAGGATCACAGTATAGTTTAATAAAACTGCAGACATCTCCTCTATTGAAGCTGAGGCACAGAGAAGGGCTGTAGTACAGACATCCCTGAAAGCGCAGTGAAAGTCAAAACAAGGGATTGTAAACTTGTCTATAATAATCATTCAACAGGTCTCTGAATTGTTTAATCAGTGATATACTATTCATAAATATTTTAATAAACCACAAGGCAGAAACTTAAATGTAAAATATATATATGTGCATATGAAAAAAATGCATTTAACATTTTAATTCTGCATGTTGTGACAGTAGTTATGGACTTTATTTTTAATGCAAATGTATTTTTTTTTTATTTTGAAACATAAAATTCGCTCATATAATGAATGACAGAATATTTGAGTGCATCATTGTATGACTCACTCGATCACTACAACCTCTGTTATGTTTACCTGTATCTTTACTGGTAAGATTTGAGATTATAGCATGTAAACAGCTGACGTTTGGCTATTTGGCAAACCCACATGGATCTGATGACCACTGGGGTTGACAGGCATCAAGGTTTTGGAATGGTACGGTGCATAAAACAGCGAAATGATAAAAATCTCTAATATGTTTAAATAGAAATGAGCATTTGTCAGACTCCTGTGCTTCTGATAACATTTAATACAAACTTGTTTTCTTCATGATGCGAAGAAATTCCTGCTGGTTAACCTCTCCGTCACCATCTCTGTCTGCTTCATCAATCATTTCCTAAAGACAGCCATACATGAAAAAATGAACGTTTTCTAAATCATAGTGACATCTATCACGGATCACAAGTTTGTGTGACCGTTCTTGTACCTGTAGCTCCTCGTCTGTGAGGTTTTCCCCAAGTTCTTTCGCCACTCTCTTAAGATTCCGGAAAGATATTTTTCCAGTCTCGTCATCGTCAAACAGCCGAAAAGCCTTAAGAATTTCTTCTTTAGAGTCCTTTTCAGCCTAGAAATTTCCACACAGAAATAAGAGTTTTCTTTTCTAGCTGCCTGGTGCAGAATAACTAGGAAGTTTGTATTAAAAAAATCCCTTACCATTTTTTGGTTCATCACTGTCAGAAAATCATTGAACGAGATTTTTCCAGTAGCATCCTTATCCACCTCTGCGATCATTTTCTTGATTTCCTCCTTTTTAGGCTCAAACCCCAGCGCCCTCATGGCCACCTGGAGCAGAATTCTTCATTACTCGCAGAAAACTTGACATAGATGTCATAGAGATACTGTGGAGACTAAAAGTCTGGTGGCGCTATTAAAAATTATTACATTTTTGTATTCGATTCACTAGTTCAAACATTTTTCATTAATTTATTTTTCAAAAGTTAAAAGTCAATTGATACTTTTTTTATGGAATATTGCAGTGTATATTAAAAATGATCATTATTTTTCTAAATTCATGTGCCTATAACCTTGAATCAAAATAACTTCCCCTCCCTCTTGCAGCGACCTTCTTATTCTCTGATGACGTCTTTACTGGCGCGAGGGCGGGGCAACCTGTCACTCACACGAGATCAACCAATAGCTGATTACGACCATCCAATCAATTCCCCACGAACAAAATCAAGCCCCGCCCTACATTAGTTCTTGTCCGCGAAGCCGTTTCACCATAATAGGGTAGAAAAGAACAGCGCTGCTTCTGTATCATGCTAAATTTAAATCAATCACAATATTTTCAAGGTGGTAACAGGGTTTGGACCCCTCTGTATAGAGATTTACACTAAATAGCCAACAATGGCAAACTGCTCAAGCTGTGTTCATGTTTTTAATACATGCATAGCATCAAATCTCACCTTTAACTCCTTCACCTCAATATAACCAGAACCATCAGTGTCAAAGAGCTCAAACGCCTCTCGGATCTCCTGCCTTTGCTCCTCTGTCAGTTCAGGCTTTGGGTTGGCTTTTTTACGAGGGGCTACTGCCCCCAGTGAGGGTCTTTTGGGACTAGTGGCCTGTGTTATACAGAATAGAACAGAACCTTTATTAAAACAGTTCCAGTCCAGCGCAGTGTACATTATAACACAGTTTATGAATACAAGACTCAAACTGTAAACACAAATAAGACGGTGCACGTAAGAGATAATACATGTTAGAATAAAGAGTGCAGGGTGAAAGAAATAAACAATAAGAGCAATATAACATTCTTTGCTCTTAAATAAGACTAGCATTTAATTAGCCGTGGTTGTAAATTCACTCCTAAATGCACTGATGACAATTTTCTCTGTAATTTTGTCCGATTAAAAAGAAAGACCAGAAGCAATAATAAGCAATACATACGATGACATATGTAACATTTTTTTATAATGGAAATTAAACGAATACTAAAAGGGAGTGACACTACTTTGATTAATCGCATGAATAAATATAGAAATCACACAGATTGCAATATAGTTGCATTCGTCGTGACTCACCATCTTAATCGAGAGAAGACGAGCCAGAGGAGAATAATATAAACCACACTATGGTGAAGGCTTTGCTTATGAATATTAATTACGTTTCGTGACGTTTGGTCAGAAGTCCAAAATGATTGGCTGAAAGGAAGACGTTGGCAAGTGGGCGGAAGTCAGCTACCGCTGCCTAACACGTAACGAAGGCTCATGAATAATAATTAGGAAACAACTTCCGCACAATCTAATTAATCAAGTCTACTCGCCATAGTAACATTCGTAATTTGGTACAATTCGAATAAAAGCATATTCACCCGATTATAACGTTTCTTTAAACAAACCCTAAGAATAAAATAGTATTCAGTTCACATTCTACTTTTATAAATTATCATGGGGCTTTATAAAGTTAACCTATGTTTTAAATACATAAACGTGAACACAATAAATTACTATTGATTTTTGATTGGCTCAGACAGACGGCGGATTCTGCTCTTGCTATTTCTTATGTTTACGTAGTAAAAACAGTAAGAGCAGCATGCTTTTCCGAAATCTGTCAATTTAATTTGTCTGTGTGTACGTAAATTGCCTTTACACATTATCTCTATTTTATTATTTATATATCTCATAAAGTATTTTATTTTAAAAATACATAAACACGCTATATTAACTTAAAATTTCCTATAATATATAAAAAATATATAAACTCACAAAACACATCTTTGAAGCGTGATTGATGATGTCATGGGGAGATAGAAATGTTCTTTTTACTGATTGGGCCGCGCTGTGGCGCTCTTTGACGTAGCCCTTCTGTCATTGGTTAAACTCACATGTCAGGTTGATTCCTGATAGTTGGCTCAACCAATCAGATGTTCATCCACTCTCTGCCCACACGGCTCTTCGCGTTCCTTCATCATCATTACTCTTGTTTGAGTTCACAGGTGAGTGCTACTAACTGAAAGTTTACATAACTAGAAAAAATTGTATGTTGTATACATGCCTTCGAGCATAACCAGCTCGTAAAGGTAAGTTTAGTTTTAGTGAGCGTTTCATTCCGACTAAAACCTAAAATAGTAGAAAATGTGCAATAAATGGTTTAAAGGTCAACCGGCGTGTGACGTCATTTTTAAGAATAGTAATTAAACGGATGAATGTGTGTTATTGATCTGTAGACTGCTGTCGGGAGCTGAGAGAACCACACATGGCAACCCGTATCAGACCAGTGAGTATTAACACCTGAAACACCTTTTCACTGTTACCTGCTCAAATTCCAGCATGTTTGAACGGCGCATATGAACATTATGAGAACATGTAATATTAATACACCTTCAGTTTCTGTTCCCATGTATTCTGTGCATCCTGACCATTCACTGCTACTCAAATCATTGCACAATTCTTTTATTTATTGTCATTTGTGGATGTTTGTATTTATTACCCTGTCTACTTGTGTTAAACTGTGTCAAATGTGGTTTCATCTTTGCTTCTGCCACCCTAAATGGCAATAAATCAGCTCTTTTTGAGAATGTGAACATTTTCCTCCGCAGAGCAACAAGCGTTGTGCTGTTATTGGGGGGTCGGGATTTTTGGGCAGGCATCTTGTGGAGCGTTTAGTGGACCGAGGATACACCGTGAATGTGTTTGACATCAGACAGGCCTATGAACTTCCAGGAGTGACGTTTCACCAGGGGGACTTGTGTGACAAACAGGTGAGGACTGTCCAGTTTCAGTCTGACACCGATACCCTGTCTTTGCTCTCTTAACTGTTCTGCTCTTTCCTCTTTTAGGCTTTGCTGGAGGCTTTGAAAGAAGTGTCTATAGTGTTTCACTGTGCTTCACCTGCTCCAGGCAGTGATGACCGCGCTCTGTTTCAGAGGGTCAATATTGATGGGACACGGACTGTCATACAGGCCTGCCATGAAGCAGGAGTACAAGTATGTATTATATTTCCATGTCATGTGTAAGATTGGATATAACTTTTACACAGAAAGTGATGCTATCACACTAGTCTCAGCGCTCTGTAACAGGAGGTTGACCAATGATTATTTGATTTAAAGCTATTTTTTGTGAAAATATGTTACACAGTTACATAATATTCACTTATCGTCTACCAAATCTAAAGGGGCTAAAGTTCAAGTAAATGTTTCTTTGGCCCTCCCATATTAAATATGATAATCAGAAATGTTTCTTGAGCAGCAAATCAGAATGATTTCTGAAGGATCATGTGACACTGAAGACTGGAGTAATGATGCTGGAAATTCAGCTTTGATCACAGGAATAAATTACATATTACAGTATATTCACATAGAAAACAGCTATTTTAAATCGTAATAGGGTCATTGACAAATAAAGCTTCAAATAAGGTGTTTTTTAAAAATATTTTCAAATTATTTCTTCTGATTTAATTGTGAACAATGTGTTTAAACAAGGTTCAGTTGTTAAATAACATTTCGAAGTGATTAAATTCATTTTTTGATGTATATGGAAAGTGTACCAACCTACCCATACTTGAAATTAACAGTTTTTACCAGTATTTGAGAGAGCTCTACATTTTCACACTGCCACAAGGATCATTGAGGTTTCTCTGGATGAAGCATTTATAACATATTAACAAAATTTGTTTATATGAAAGGTTTCTATTCTAAAATAAGGTCACAGTATTTACTTTAAATTGTTTTATTATTAAGACACCTTTTTAAATCGTTTTCTTAGTCTGTTCATTTGTTCTGACATTTTGAGGGTTTTTAAGATAACTAAACATAAAATATGTATTTAAATGTATTAAAAATGAATTCAAACTAAATAGGTTTTATAAAATAAAGTGATATGTCATGAATTTATCAAATTATTTTCGAAGGAAATTATGCACTTGGACACACAAATATGCACATCATGTCATCGACCAAATAATATTTAGCAATTTTTACTACATTCTGATCAAATAAATATCCTTGATGAGTAGAATTCTTTCAAAAACATTTTAAAAAGTCTTACAGCAAGTATAAAGTATGAATCGCTCTATTAATCATTATTTGAATGGTTTTGCATTGTAATCCGCATCATGCTAAAGTAGTCAATGTGTTTGTTTGGTACCTTCAACACTGTTATAATTTTTTACAATATGCAACAGTGGCTCCATCTGTCCACCAAGGGATTTAAAATAATTTTCTGTGGCAGTTGACTGCATTAAGTCTTTTATTTAATCTGGAATATTCTTTTAAATTATGTTATCCACATGTTTTTACAGAAATTAATATTGACTAGCAGTGCTAGTGTGGTGTTTGAAGGAACTGACATCAAGAATGGGAAAGAGGATTTGCCTTATGCAAAAAAGCCAATTGACTATTATACAGCGACCAAAATCCAGCAGGAGAAGGTGGGTATGAATCATATCTGTGCCATTATTTCTCCCAGTAACATTACTCTTGAACTTTAGCTGTCTTGTGAAATTAACTATTTAGTTTCATCAATGTTAGTTGATATGCTGAATCCTCCATGTCTCTAAAGCATTATGATCATCAATAATCTGTCTCTATCTGTTCAGTTGGTGTTGGAGGCCTGCAGTAAAGAGAAAGGTTTCTTTACTGTCGCTATTCGTCCTCATGGCATCTTTGGCCCCCGGGACCCACAGTTAGTGCCCATCCTGGTAGATTCAGCCCGCAGAGGAAAGATGAAGTTCATCATCGGGTGAGAGATGGTGACATTTTTCTGAAAGCTCCTGTAAGGTCTCTGTAGTACCCTATTAAAAAGCAGAGAGGTTTAATCCACTAGGTGGCAGACTCTCACCTGGAATATTATCTTGACTGTCTGCAATCGTTTTGACATGAAATGCCATGTTGGTAAACATAGTATGTAGGGGATTTTACAGTTAAAGACCCAAAAGACCAGATATGATAAATGAGGACCTGGAGTCAGAGTTTAAAAAAATAAATTGAAGAAAATTTTAATAAAGAATAGTTTGCAGTTTCATCAGCAGAAGCAGCTTCAAGTCTCACAAGGAGTTTGTAGGCCGCTCTCTCTCTCCCTCTCTCTTCCTTTTCCAGAACAGTTATACTCTAACAGAGTCTACTAACTACGTCATTACTAAGATGCTGATTGGTTAAGAAAACTAGACAAAACTGGTAATTTTCCACACATGGACAGATAGTCAGAAGCATATCTCCTTCCATCATGATGCTGACGATCAGACCCTGAAGTTTGGGACAGGATGTCCCTCTAGGTCAGGCCTAGGCGCCTTCAGGTCTCCAGTCCAGATGACAACAGTCCACATGCCCTCAATATGAAACCTGTACAGAACACTTAGCGCACATACAAAGACACACATGATTCACAGTTTCTTCAAGGCTGAAGTTGATCTGAGCTCTGTACTGAACAGGAAACTTTACCAAAACGTACTGATAAGTTGTACTTTTCTCTCAGTCAGAGGTACAGACAATATACATCATTATTTTCTAGTGTTTGAAAATGAAAATGAAATTAAAGGCTTTAACGTAAGTTGAAGTTAGTCATTCTAAATAATTCAATATTTAGAAAGATCATTTCGTGATAAATCACTCAAAATATATATGTTGAAGCGGCAGTGGATTCCAGAATCCACCCCTTCAAGTAGTAGTAACATAATTAACAGTATTGGTAAAGGAGTATCTCTATTGCACCAGTACCTAACTGAATAATTACCCACAAGATGTGTTAAATTACCCAATGAGATTGAAAAGCAGACCAAAGTTAACATATTTGGCCTGCACTGCACAGTTCGGGTTCCTAAATCAGAAAACCTTTGTTACAACAAGGAAGAATAGCTTAAAGAGGTAGTTTGCGAGGGACTAAACAGACGACAACAACAAAAATGCTTATTCTATTCCTCTTTTTGAGGAGCTTATTGCTTACGTGCCAGTGACTGTGCTGCATGTGCTTACTCTGATGGAAATATTCTGTCGTACTGCCTTTCTGACTGTGTACAGTGTGCAATGTTTTGGAAAATGTGAATCGTGCAGTGCTCCATATGCGACCACAGGTTGTCATAGAGATGGACATGTTTTTGCCAGTCTGGCTACCAGTTGCTAAATTTTCAATAATACCAATGGTGGGAACCAGTGAACGTTCAACATAGACTTTAATCCTAAAATGAACAAATAACTAAATTAAAGTAAAGCATATAAACATATTAAAAAAATAACAACATAAACTCCAGGCTTGGTCTTCTCTCGCCATTCACTGTCATCACTCCTCCTTTTACCCTTCTGGAGCTCCTCCGTGTGACACTCATTAACACTCGTGCCACTGGCCTTGCTCCGTTCCCATGGCTCTTGGCCTCACCCTGCTTTCCACATGACATGAGAAATCAAATTTGCCCTGGTCTTTTAAACTATAAGAGGTCTTTGTACCATTAAAACATCTTGCAAGTTTCAGAGGATTTCAGGGGGATTTGTGATTGAAAATTATTTGCATATGCTTGCCTTCAGAAAAATACATCGACTAATAGCTTTACATTATCACACCATATGCCCCGCCTACTGGAGTACAGTTGCTTAGCGGCTGACATTTGCCTAACTGGATGCGAGTGTCACATCAAAAGCAGTTAGAACCCATTATAATGACTGACACTGGATACAGCATACATATGTGTGTTGATTTTACTCCAAGCTTGAGTCTGCTGATAACAGGTCAAATGGAAGTGTAAAGGAACGTTTGCTTTGACGTGGCCTTCAGAAGAATCGGAAACAAGTGGTTGGTTTATTTTTAAAGGCATCCTGGATCACGTCAGAGGATTATGTTCGTTCAGAGAATTTTACTGTTTTGTAAACGAGGCACAGTGTAATGAGAGTTTGCAAAGAAACTTTTGTTGATAAATGAAACAGACCGCTGTATTTGATCTGAAATCAGATGCATCATAATGCATTGTTTGTAAACGATAGTTTTATATGGAATAATGCTTTCAAAACACTTCTCGCTTGCAGTAGCGAGTGGGCGTTGATGCTATTTCCTGTGCAATGATTTTAGCCAATCATAAGTGACTGTTTACAGACAAGCCTTTAAGGAGCCGCCCTTTAAAAACTGATTATTTTACACAGTAATAAGCTTTACTTTCTCAGCTTTCAAATTCTATTAATTGTAATACGAAATTCAAGCAATAAATAATGTGCCGCGATAGGTTGCTGTAGTGCCTCAGATCAAATGAAGTGACAGCCCTAATTGCACGTGAACCGATTTCTTCCACTTTACTACTAGTTACAGCATGAAATAATCACGACTGAACATTAGAAAGTATGAAAGATATGTAAAGATACTTCATTCAGGTACAGTCATTCAGTGTTTAAACTGCTTGTAAAGTGTCACACAATTATATTTATCTTAGAAAAGCCAAAACTCGTAAGTCAGCTAGAACATAACTCTAGAGATGAGCATTTTGTTAAATTTATACACTATATTGCATATTCACTGTATTTTTATTTGGCCTGTTCTTCAATATTTAATTATTTTTGTATAAATCTGTCATGTTTTATGGCAGCCACCATTTAAATGTTTATTAATTATGTTTCTACTCAGGTTTTTGTTAAGTCATTAGAATGTATTATGTTGTTATGTATATGTACCTACTGGGGTTCCCTGTATAGTTTACAGCATTAGTTGAGAGATTTTTGCAATGTACTGTACCTGATTTACACCGATCAGGCATAACATTATGACCACTGACAGGTGAAGTGAATAACACTGATTATCTCTTCATCACAGCACCTGTTAGTGGGTCGGATATATAAGGCAGCAAGTGAACATTTCATCCTCAAAGTCAATGTGTTAGAAGCAGGAAAAATGAGCGTAAGGATGAACTGGCGACAGGGTCATGGTTGGCCACGGCTCAATGATGCATGTGGAGAGCGAAGGCTGGCCCATGTGGTCAGATCCAACGGACGAACTACTGTAGCTCAAATTGCTCAAGAAGTTAATGCTGGTTCTGATAGAAAGGTTTCAGAACACACAGCACATCGCAGTTTGTTGCATATGGGGTTGCATAGCTGCAGACCAGTTTTAGGATATCCATGCCGACCCCTGTCCACCAACAGTGGACGTGAGCATCAGAACTGGACTACGGAGCAGTGGAAGAAGGTGGCCTGGTCTGATGTATCACGTTTTCTTTTACATCACATGGATGGCCGGGTGCGCGTGCGTCACTTACCTGGGGAACACACGGCACCAGGATGCACTATGGAAAGAAGGCAAGCCGACAGAAGCAGTGTGATGCTTTTGGACGATGTACCCTTTCATGGAGACCGTATTCCCTGGTGGCTGTGGCCTCTTTCAACAGGATAATGCACCTTACCACAAGCAAAAATGGTTCAGGAATGGTTTGAAGGGCAAAACAACGAGTTTGAGGTGTTGACTTGCCTCCAAATTACCCAGAACTCAATCCAATCGAGCATCTATGTGATGTGCTGAACAAACAAGTCCGATCCATGGGGGTCCCACCTCGCAACTTGCAGGACTTAAAGGATCTGCTGCTAACATCTTGGTGCCAGAGACCACAGCACACCTTTAGGGTTCTTGTGGAGTCCATGTCTCGACAGGTCAGGGCTGTTTTGGCTGCAAAAAGAGGACCAACACAATATTAGGGAGGTGGTTATGATGTTATGCCTGATCAGTGTGTATAATCAAAACAGAATTGCAAGCTTTTAAATCAAATTCGAATTGAATCGTAAAATTTGTCATTGCCCAGCCCTACACTTTTATTAATTATTAATTGTCCACAAAGGGATGTTTTCTGCTGATAAGCTCAAATGTGGCAAAGGGTTCTCAACTTAGAGAGATCACTAGGGGGAGACAATAAATGTCCAGTGTATCTTGGATTTTTTTAATTTACCATGTTTTAAATGTTTTGATTTAAAGGGCCAAAATCATTGTTTGCGTTGTTTGACTGCGTTCAGTGTCATGACATGAGCAAAACCTGATGATCATGTTCTCCAGCATGATTTGAGATTGATCCAGAAATCTTCTTGTGCTTCAATGAAAGCAAGAAAATCTGACCTTTTGTATGAATATCTTTTTTTTTTTTTTTTTTCCTAGAATAGAATTTCAAATCAATTGTATTCATTTTACATCATTTTATTTATTATTATTATTATTATTATTTAAATGTTTAATGTTTGAGACTGAATCTTAGATTTTCAATGTGGTCAATTAAACCCCATTGTTGATGTTGTGGACATAATGTGATAAATCAGTGCTGTCTGATGCTGATTTGCTCTTTTATATACAGAGATGGATCAAATCTTGTGGACTTCACCTATGTGGAGAATGTAGTTCATGGGCATATTTTAGCAGCTGAACACCTTAAGGCTGATTCTCCACTCTGTGCTCAGGTATGGAATGTGTGTGTGAGTATGTGTGAGATTGAAGGAGTGTTTCGAGATGTTTCTAGATGTGCATTCATAGATCTAGTCCCACGCGTGTGTGTGTATACTGTGTAAACATCCCATGTTAACGGTGCATCAAGTTTTGGCTTTCCATATCCAGGAAAGTGCATTGACAAAAACACTCTCTCATAGGGGTTTCAGTCATTCATTAACTGCAGTGATGGTCAATGAACTTTTATTTGCAGTTTTATACAGATTTTTAGCACATCCTGACAGACCTTGAATTTTGTCATGCAATTGCTCAGTTAAAGAAAATGAGAATTTCCCAGATGCTCTGTAAAACAGTTTTATTTTTAGTGTGATGCTAAAAAATAGTAAAGCCACAGCTAAAAATGTTTCATTAGCTTACTTTAATTAGCCACATTAGTACTAATGAATTGCTAGTAGCATGTAATAATATCATAAATGCTCTTTTACCTATTGCAACTAATATGGACTGTTTATTTATCGTGAAAAAGGCCATGTTCCCGGACCACAAAACCATTAAGCAATGGTTAATTGAACATTGCTGAAAAAATGCTGCCATACAGCCTTGCCAGCAACCATGACATAACACTTCCTCTGTGTGAAACTGTTTAAACATTACAGATGTTGGCTCTTGTCTGTACAAAGTATCTCAGACCCTTTATAAAAACTATTTGTTTGTTGCAAACCTGTGGCTAATTGGAACTGTTAAACTTTCGTTGACCCTTTGACAAAAATGAACATTTTGACTCTACTTACAAACAGCTCTTTAGTGGTAAAATGTCATAGCAAACCTGTGTTGGGAATGAATGCATGAACCAAAACCTTTTAATTTAATTTAATACATTAATTAAACCAAAACTGTGCCACATCCAATTTCAATGTTCTCGTACTAACAGGCTTACCACATAACCAATGACGAGCCGGTGCGTTTCTGGGACTTCATGGCCCAGATGCTGGTGGGTCTGGGCTACAGTGCTCCTCGATACCACCTGCCCTACATTCTGGTCTATGGAATAGCCCTGCTGCTGTGGCTGGTAGCCTTGGTACTGCGACCGCTCATCCAGCTCAAACCCACCTTCACGCCCATGCGAGTAGCTCTGGCTGGTACCCACCACTACTACAGCTGTGCTCGTGCCAAGCAGGACATGGGTTACCGGCCCCTGGTGCCTTTACAAGAAGCAATAGTGCGCACTGTGGAGAGCTACCCACATCTACGGAAGGGGGCGTAACACCTAAAGCTGAAGGTTGATTGACATAATTACTGTTTGCTGAGCGGCAATATGAGGATCTGTGGGATTACCAGAGTTTATTAGCAGTGCACTTAATCATTCCTATGCTAAATGTACCTTTTTAGCAGGATGTAATAGCATGTCGCTCAACAGTGATGTTGTTCAGATGGCAGATATGAACCGTTGTCTCTAGTCCAAGAGAATTCAGTCTTTATGTAAAAGCTATTTTCGAAACTTGGCAGTATAAATTTCAAATCCGGTTTCTAATTGTCATGTTCCTTTTTCAATACAACATGAAATGACATTCACTTCCCAATTTACGGCCTGTCATTTTTAAAGGGGTAGTTCACCCAGGAATGAACATTTTCACCCTCCTACCATTTCAAACCCATAAGTTTAATTCGTCTTCAAAACAAAAACACTGAAGATAATTTTAATGAGGTTTACATGAGGTTTCTGTCTCTCCAATGAAAGTTAATTATACCAAAACTTCAACTCTTCAAAATATGAATAAAGACATTAAGTGTAAATATAATCCATATGAAACAAGCCACAGATTTTCTGAAGAGACATTATGCTTCAAATGATGCACAGGCGCATAACTCCACCGTTTTCTTGTTACGGATTTTGACAGTTCATTTACATGACAACAGCGTTTTTGGGGCCTGAAAACGCAAACTTTTGAAAACTTGTTTCAAAGTGCAAGTTTTTGGAAACAATACCGTTACAATGTCGTGTAAACTACAAAAATGTGAATTTGTGAAAACGGTGGAGTTATGCGCCTGTGTATTACATGTTCAGTCAATAAGCCTTATGTAGCTCCGCCTCTTGTCAGCGCTGCATTCGTTGTCTTTTGACTTCTGGGTTGTATTTCCACTGTGATCTTACATATTTATGAATGAACTGTTCGTTTTAAAATCTTCCTGGTGTACTGACATTTAAGACATCTGCTTTAAACATTACAATGCTCATGATAACTTTTGTTAACTCTACAATAAGTAAATCCATTTCACCAGCTAATTATTCTTTGACAGCGATGCCATAGAAATATACAGGGCTACCGCAAAAACGGAAGTTCAAAGACAGAACTCTAAAGATGGCTGCGCACTTGTTTCTCTGGCGCATAAGATCTGTAGGCGCATCGTGTTATTTAGTTCTTTTTTACAAAGTGACATCGGCAACTACTGGCCTGGCAGCAGAATACAGTCATTTTAGTCATCTACACAGATTGGGAATGGGGATATTTTTTACAACATTGGCGTCTGTACGTGAAAAACAGAAAGAAAAAACATTCCCGTTTTTAGTACATAGGCCCATTTTATTCATTATTTATTGATTAACACACAGAGAGCGCATCAAATATGGTAAACAGAAGCTCAAACCTGCTCCTTGGTACAAGAACCAATGCAGTTGAGGTCATGCATAAACTTTTGTTGACCATATTTGATGTGCTCTGTGTGTGTGCCTTGATCAGCGTTTTATGTGAATAAAAACCTACATTAAATCTGCTCATCATATGCACAAGTGATTTGTGTTTCTTCAGACTTGAATTAAACCACAATCATTTTACAATATCATTTTTTAATGCATGAAATTTTTGGTTGCATGGACTTAAGATGAATAGACAAATGATGAGAGAATATTAAATATATCATCTTGTTTAAAATTCAAGAAAGTCATGAATATGATTTGAAAAAAAAAGTTTATGTCCTTGGATAACATACTGATGTGCAATTCATTCAAGGTCATCATGCAGGTTTACTGCAACAATGGTGCTGTGAACTTCACATACTTTTGAACCGTGCTGAGAATTCTGGGTCGAGGACGGTTTGTAATCGCGCCGTGCTGAACCACGCACAAGTGGGAATATAACTCGAACCGTTCCTTACCGTTCATAGAACCGTGACGGTGGAAAAGTGCCTGTTAACCTGCAATCAAGTGCTGCATTTACTTTTGGCAAGATGTTAGAAAGGTTGTTAACAAAATTCTAGTTTGCAAAGAATGTAATTACAAAGAATGCAATCCGTTAGTGTCTATTCATCCAATAATTACTCTTAATACATACTGATTTTTTTTTTCTGCCCTGCTTCCACCTCCACTATACAATATCTCCCATCAACAGCTTCAATCGCGTTTGAATTCAACTATTATTATTTCATACTAGCCATCCTTTGATGCATATTATGATGGCAAAGTTTCACCAATGATGCATTTTTGTGATTCCTCCAGTAGGCGTTGGATGGGAGGTGGGGGAGTTGTTCGGATAGCTGACATTCCCCACTCAAAGATAGGAATCGCTATCACTGTGACTCATAGTGGTCAAACCTGTTCCTGTCCTATAGCAGTAGGTGTAACCCACGATGCAACCGCACCAGTGCTGATACCGCTCTCGCATGTTCACAGGGGTGTGAATGAGTCTGATGGCAGCAGAATGCTGGTCATTGGGTTACTGAGTATCCTAGAGACCGTATACACTTCACTTGTTTTAAACACCGGTTTAGATCAGTCCTACGATCTTCATTTAGAAACACTGACTCAGCTGTTCACCTCCAATGAACATTGAGATATCATTGACAAGTTTATGTAAGCAGTTAGTACGTAGGCAGGCATTACTTCACCTTAAGTCTATGTGTGAGTTGTTTTGATTCGGTATAAATGAATTCAATATGAATAAAAAAAATTAATACATTAATTCATAAAAAAAAGGTTCTTGTAAATAGTGACCCATGAATAAATTTGTTAAAAATGTATTTATTTATTGTGGGGCATAAATTAAAAATGTCAATCTGGTATATATATATATATATATATATATATTTTTTTTTTTACAGTTCTCATAATATATTTTTTATAATATTATATTTTAAATATGTAATGAAGCAGTTTTGCTTTAAAATATTAACATTTGGAAAATGTAGTCCATCAGAATGATTTCCTATCAAGTCAGTGTGATGTAACCAAGCTGTACCATATAACAGGACAACAACAGTGTATCAATAAGACTGAAATCTCATTTCAGGTTAACACATCAAATGCTATAAATGTCAGGTTTATGTTCTGCTTTGATCCCTTTAGTTCCTCTATTTAGTTTTGGTTTCATTGGTTTCCATTTATGTTCACGATTGTTTCTATGGTTACTTATGATATATATATTCTCGTTTCAGTCCAATTCTTTGTCAGTTCTCGTTTATGGTTTGTTAGTTTTTTACATTTTGTTAGATTTCCACCTCAGATATATCAGATCTGACCCAGGAAGATATCCGTTTTGTTTTGTTTTATCTGGTGTCCAAAACCAGTAAAACCTGTTAACCGAAAGTCTTGTCTGGTACCAAAACTAGGGAAGAGCAGAAGCAGGAGATGAAATGATGATAAAAAGAGCAGAGTTTATAGAATAATATTAGTTGCATGGTTTCAATGCTTAACTTATGTTGCTTCAATGCTTAAGTCTTATTATACGACAGCAAAACCTGCTTCACAACATCATCCTATGATCCACACAATCATAAGATTAAACAACAAAATCAAACGTTGCGCATGGAAATAATATAATAATAATAAAGTTTGTTGATAAATGATGTGAATCAAGATAAATCTAATGACAACTACATAAATGATTAGTTATAAAATTAATTTGTTTAAAAAAATAAAGATGCGAAGTAACATGCACACAGATTGCCATTGAGGAACCCTAGAATCCTAGAAAAAAAGTTTAAGAATTCTGAATTAAGATCACACGTGACAATAACCTCAGGAAAACTTTTTAATTTATTAAAAATGCATTGTAAAATAGGTTTGCTACACAATAGGGCCAATAAATTAGAACTTTTGTTAAAACTCGTGAAGCATTTGAATTTTTAGTTTTTTCTTCATTTTTTAAAATTTTTTTATTTGAATGTGTCCTGAATGAACCCTGATTCTTCATGGACGTCAAACCTGTTTGTAGTTGGTGGCACAAGCAGGTATTTTTGGGAGCTTTTCTAGAACGTTCCCACAGGAACTCATTATGGTCTCGCACCATCCCTCTTGACACCAGTGTCTTGATGTGACATCACTTCCAGTAATTGCTGCAGATCTGTCACATTGGGTCTGTAGTTAAACGACAATAAAATTTAAAGTAAAGGTGGGAGAGTATCACACCTCCCATTGCAGCCAAAAACACAAAGTACATAGACGCACAAATACACGCATGCAGGTACACACCTATAGGTTTGGTTGGCCTGGCCTACCTGACTGGCTGGGCAGGTCTGAGCCCACACCCGTACCTGCGAGCTGTCAGTGAACGCCTCCCCTCAATGTGTGTGTATTGACTGAGCTCCCAATCAGTCAGCTGAAATCACCAGCACTGCTCAGTGCATCTGCCACCAGACTGCAGATAAACGCATTAATCAGGTAGGTCATCTGCTCCTTTTCATAAAGCTTTAAAAAACTATTTGTTTCTAACATATTCTGGGATTATTAAGGATTGGCAAATCTTTATTGACTGATCTGAAGTTTCGCAACCTTGAGATGACATTTTTATTTTATGTTCTTTATGTATTTTTAATTCCTTTTATATATCTGCTGTTTTCATCTGCACTGTGATATGTGGCGCAGTGAAAGTGTTTTTGCCTTCATATTCTTGATTTGGTTCTCACACTGTCACTGTCACAATCACTATTCAAACATGTTTCCTCTTGCACAAGCTGTGTTGACTCATGAAGGGCATTTTTCTGTCACTATGGTGCAATGAGGATTGTTTGAGAGTCTTTTGCTTTATGTACACATTGGGTTGTTCATTTGGAAACCAACCAAACACTTATGGACACTAAGGGTGGTTGATTTTGAACTCCGTTTTACAGAAATATCTGATTATAATAATGTAATAATAAACATGTATACTAATACTATACCTGTCATCAAACTAGGAAAGTTAAAGGATTTAACGTAAGAGATATAAAGACATGTTATGCAAATATCAGGCGTTTAGAGGTTGTCGTTGTCAGAGAGAGAGAGTGAATGAGAGAGTGTGTGTATTTTGTCTGGATGCACAGGCCCTTCTACATGATTTAGAAAAGGAACTGGGGTATTTTGCGTTAAGGTTCAGTGTTACAGATCCCTATAGATATGCGGCTGTATAGCCTGGGTTCAAAATAGTCCAGAAATCATGAATATCTTTGCTTATTGAATTGTGTAGTAAAGAAATGAGTCATTTAAGTAATCTGACTTGCGTAATTAAAACTATTTGAGAATGCCATCAAATGGCTCCTCAACTTCCCTGTTTTCTGTGTTGAATGGAATCAATCTGTCAGATTCTTGGAGAATTTGCTGAATGAATTTTTCAGTTGGTGGGAATTTCATGAAGAAAGGTTGTGTAACTTTTTTTTTTTTGACACTCCCATAATTTCTTATTGCTTTGGTGGTTGTTTAACTTGCCAACAATTCACCTTCTGTTTGATAAATAGTGTGCCTACAATTCATAACCTGAGGAGTGCAATTCACTGTATACTGCATTATTATTTACAAAATATGCAGTTATATTCCAGCGAGAAGCAAGATTCAATAGTAATAATAAATATGTATAGATATATATACACTACCATTCAAAACTCTGGGGTCAGTTATGACAATTTAAAATCCTTTAAAATGTACTTTACTCCTGTGATGTCAAAGCTGAATTTTCATTACTTTTTTTCTGTCTTTCTAATGTGCAGGTGTCTTTTGAGGAAGTTTTTTCACTAAATTGCCACTAACATGTCCAAAGGTAGGTTTCAGTGTCCAGTGTTTCGATTCATTTTCTTATCTTATTGAATCTCACACCAGTCAAAGTGTCAGTTCATAAGCTGCAGCTATTAATTTATAGCATTCCACTCGTACAACAAAAACAACGATGCTCTGCGTCACATCATTAAATCCTGTCATTCCACATGTCACACATTGCTTAACACACAACTTTCAGCCATACTTCTTTTTTTAAAATGCTCAAACAACTGTGTGTGTGTGTGTGTGTGTGTGTGTTACCACTGAATCAATCGACTTTTGACTCATTATAGCCTTTATGATCTCAAAAGATATCTTTTTGTATGATAAGTTCTGGACTGTCTTGATTGCAGAGGGGGACAGACAGTCAGTCTTGCGGACCGTAAAGGTCCGCACCGCTTTGAAAGGCGATGGCAGCTGGATACAGAGACAACAGCAAGAAAATCCTGAGGGAGAGGAGGAGAAACCATGGTGAAAAAGAAATCACAAAGCTTGAAGTTAAAAGTTCACTGTACAATGTTTCTAACACGTTCTCCCTTGTAGGATTGCTGAGGTGCGAGCAAACCGCTCAAATGGTGTTGAAGAAACGGGTTCTGATTCTTCACCCACGGTCAATGCGCCCCAGCCCAGCTCCAACACAGAGCAGTATGCGTTGTTACTCTCCATTAGGGTCTACATTTACACATGTTTTTAATCAAAGCGACCTACAAATGTGGAAAGTGCCAGGAATATTTTGATCAGTAGGATTTTGCTAGAAGAGCATTGGAGTAGTTCAGTGTAGAAACAACAAGAGTTGTGCTTAATAAACTTGTCTTTGGTGATGTTTAGCTAGTGGTCAAACACTACTCAAGTTCCTGGCAGACCTGGATCGTGTTTATAGAATGAAATTGATACGTTTAGATGATAGGTCACATCGATGTTGTGTATTTCAAGAATTGGAAGGGGCCAATAACCGAACCCTGTGGTACACCAGCGGTTAGTTGACACCAAGATACCATAATTAATCAGTTTATGCTCAAACCAGCAGAGTGAAGTTCTGAACTATAAGGTGGACAGGAAGATTTGATGAATTAATTTGTTGAAGGCCATAGAATGCCACAGCAGAATGAGGATGAATGATTGAGAGGACACTCTTGCCAACCGCAGGGTTTTGTTGACTTATAGTAAGCTTTCTATTGAAAGTCTGCTTTTGAAGCCTGGCTGATAATTGTCTTGTTGGTTGTTCTATGAGAAGAAAGAAGACAGAAATATAAAAGTGTTTTTGCAAGGGATCTGAAATGTCCTATTAGTGTAAGGTTATGTGCTTTTTATGTGCCTGATACTTGGAGATATAGATTGTAGAAAATGCCAGGGTAGGGTCAATAAATCTGTAATATATAGATGTTCTGTAAATCCTAAAGTTTGTCTGTTTACATGTTAAAAATGTCAATATTTAATTTTCATTTTCACAGACCAAAAACGTCTACATCTGGATACATAATCAGGTAATGAGAATATTCAGTCAGTCAAGTGATTTTGGTTAACACTGCCTGTGTATCGCTTTCCCTAATGTGTGATCATTTACTTTTGCAGAGGGGTATTCAGAAAAACTGATTCCAAGCCAACATCCACTCCATCCACCAATGGATATGCGTAAGCAAAAAACATTCAGTGTCAGAAACCATACTAGTTCTAATGATTTTAGAACATCAAATAAATTCCATTAAATGAAAATAGATGTATTTTATTTCCAAATAAACTGCATTGCTAATGTAAGATTTGGTCTAGTGAATCAATTTTAATAGAATGCTATTTGTTTCTTCTCTCTTAGCGGAGTAAATAGCTTCACCAAAAAGCCGTCTGATAGTTACAAGAAAATGTAAGTGAGCCGAAAACTCTCAAGCGTGTGGGTCACGCAAGTAAAGCATTTGACCTCATTTTAGAGCATCTTAATTAAATTTATTTACGTAAATATTCTTTTCCCAGAGCCCCTCACACAATTCGTCCGAGCAATGAAAAGGCCGTGCTCTCTGAACCAACTCTGAGTCCAGATGAAATGGATAAGAGGTGAGAGACCACACATACAGACCGATTAATCCAAGGTGACTTCTTGTTCCTCTTCATAAAATAACATTTCCGTTTTATGTGTTTGTGTGTAGGAACGAGGCAGCCATTAGTGTGCTGAAAAGTTCGGCAACAAATCGCCGTTCGTACGTAATGTCTGCTGCAAAGAAATATGAGTAGGTACCTTGTTAAAATATACCTGTGTTTTGGAAATGTATCATGGTAATACCATGAGTTTTGGACATGTAACATGGTAGTGCCATGCAGTTTATGTACCTGTAAGGTACTGCACCCTTTAGGGCTAAATAATAATAACATAATTAAGCATGTGTATCTTTCCTGTTGTATCGTGAGAGTGTATCGCTACTGTTTTTTGTTGTTGTTGTTGGTCTGGTGAAAATGTTAGGATGAATGCATATCCCATCCCTCACTGCATAATGTTTAAATCGAATATTTCCAGATCTTCAGACAAACCAGACAAATCTGATGAGACGAGTGCATCCTTTGTGGCCAAAAGGTACCTGGGAAATTTCTGGTTTAAACAGGATAATTTAATTAACCTTAATTACTCATCATTATGTGTATATGTTTCCGTTAATAAAAATTAGCTATACGTTCAAGTGTCCCACTGTATAACCCCTATATTGCCCCCTATATCACTATTGCCCTCATCTTCATTGCTTGTGCATATCTGTGTGGTTTATAGGGTAGTTATCGGTGATGATGATGACATTACAGCATCTGTTCAGTCTGTGCCTCAGCAAAGGTAAACTACACAACATCTGTCAGTTATATAACTTTGGGCTCTTATTTCTTTATAGAACTTTAGTCTCAATTGCAATTTTACTGTATTTACAGTGTAAAATCGAGCATTGAAGAACCCCGTGCACCAGTGGTGAAGGAGGTCAAGCCAGCAGCACCTGAAACTAAATCTGAACCTAAGCCCACACTTAGTACAGAACCTAAAACGCCTGCTCCTAAATCAGCACTTGAAACAAAAACAGCTTCTGAACCTAAGCCAGTGATTGAAACTAAACCTACAACACAAACTAAAATAACAACTGAAGTTAAACCAGCACTGGAAAACACAACACAGCCTAAAACAACATCTGAACCTACGGCACAAAATAAAACCGTCACTGAACCGAAACCCACATCAGAACCTAAACCAGTGGCTGACATTAAACCTACAACACAAACTACAACAGTAACTGAAACTAAACCTACAGCACAAACTAAGATAGTAACTGAATCTAAACCAGTGGCTGAAACTAAACCTACAGCACAAACTACAACAGTAATTGAATCTAAACCTACATCTGAACCTAAACCAGTGGCTGAAACTAAACCTACAGCACAAACTAAGACAGTAATTGAATCTAAACCTACATCTGAACCTAAACCAGTGGCTGAAACTAAACCTGCAGCACAAACTACAACAGTAACTGAATCTAAACCAGTGGCTGAAACTAAATCTACAGCACAAACTAAGACAGTAATTGAATCTAAACCTACATCTGAATCTAAACCAGTGGCTGAAACTAAACCTACAGCACAAACTACAACAGTAACTGAATCTAAACCAGTCGCTGAAACTAAACCTACAGCACAAACTACAACAGTAACTGAATCTAAACCAGTGGTTGAAACTAAACCTACAGCACAAACTAAGACAGTAATTGAATCTAAACCAGTGGCTGAAACTAAACCTACAGCACAAACTACAACAGCAACTGAAACTAAACCAGTGGCTGAAACTAAACCTACAGCACCAACTATAACAGTAACTGAACCTAAACCAGTGGCTGTAACTGAAACTAAACCAGTGGCTGAAACTAAACCTACAGCACAAACTACAACAGTAACTGAAACTAAACCAGTGGCTGAAACTAAACCTACAGCACCAACTATAACAGTAACTGAACCTAAACCAGTGGCTGTAACTGAACCTACAGCACAAACTAAGACAGTAACTGAACCTAAACCAGTGGCTGTAACTGAACCTAAACCAGTGGCTGTAACTGAACCTAAACCAGTGGCTGAAACTAAACCTACAGCACAAACTAAGACAGTAACTGAACCTAAACCAGTGGCTGATACTAAACCTACAGCACAAACTACAACAGTAACTGAAACTAAACCAGTGGCTGAAACTAAACCTTCAGCACCAACTATAACAGTAACTGAACCTAAACCAGTGGCTGAAACTAAACCTACAGCACAAACTAAGACAGTAATTGAATCTAAACCTACATCTGAACCTAAACCAGTGGCTGTAACTGAACCTAAACCAGTGGCTGTAACTGAACCTAAACCAGTGCCTGTAACTAAACCTACAGCACAAACTACAACAGTAACTGAACCTAAACCAGTGGCTGAAACTAAACCTACAGCACCAACTATAACAGTAACTGAACCTAAACCAGTAGCTGAAACTAAACCTACAGCACAAACTAGGACAATAACTGAACCTAAATCAGTGGCTGAAACTAAACCTACAGCACAAACTACAACAGCAACTGATCCTAAACCAGTTGAATCTAAACCTACCACACAAATTATGACAGCAACTGAATCTAAACCAGGACTTGAAACTAAATCAACATCTCAAGCTGCACCACAACCTAAACCTCCAACTGCAACTAAAACAGGACTTGAACCAAAACCAGCTGCTGAAACTCAACTTACAACACAAACTAAAACGGCAACTGATCCTAAACCCACATCAGAACCTAAACCAGTGACGGAAGCTAAACCAGCATCTGAATCCAAGCCTGAGCCGGCTCCAGAAAAAAGGTTTGCTCTTAATATATTTAACTGAAATTTAATTCATTGCATATCTAATGTTTAAATATTTAGCCTATGTACACTGCGTCTATAGATAAAAACATCTAGCACTTCATTGTTTATTTTTAATCCCTTGCAGTGCTGAAAGCCTGATTGACCTGTCTCACACCTTGATATCCTTCAACACAAAGCCTGCCAGGTACAAGATGATCCGATTAATACATAATAGCCCCGTCATATAAAGATTATATTCATTAATCTCAGTGTCATTCATGTGTAAAGGGGTTTCATACACCATACTGTATTAATGAGTTCAGAGCAGTGAGTGCGCTGATGTTGTTGCAGTTTATCTGACCTCAGTGTCATGTCAATTTATTGCAGTTATTACGATGTGATGGTACATTGCAGTCAGATTTACACAGCCACAGATATGAACTAAACTCACTTTTTGGGATATGAATATGGAAACTCTCTCCATAAGCAACATGTTATAATTGTAGAAATATTTATTTAGTCGGTACCATTCATTCACACAAATGAATGAACATATTCAATGAAAAGAGGCCAGTACTTTTTTTTTTGTGCAGCTTTACTACAAACAATTGGTTCGTTGTCGCACTTTATATGGTTTTCCATTTCTTTTGTTAAGGAAAAGTGTACTCAACCAAAAATGAATGTTCAGTCATTATTTACTCAGCCTGTGTTTCTTTTTCGAAACACAAAAGGAGAGTTTATTTATTTGTAAACTTGTGCGTTCATACATGGTTGACCCTCTTTTCAAGCTTTAATAAAGGGTGTAACGGTATCATAAGACGATCCCATGCGACTCGTGCTTAGTATTCCAAGTTTGGCGAAACGTACAGTATAATTTATTATTTAGCAAAAATCATGAACTTGGCTGTTGCTCTCCTGTTTGCGATTGTGACTGTTCATGACAAAGTCTTTTTTTAGTAGTATATTGTCTGAGAAAATGGAGAATTGGTGTGTTGCCAGGTCTGTGTAACAAAACTGTCCCAATTTCAAATCAAAAATAGTCCAAAAGTAGCTCAATGACCATATCCCAAATATCAAAATATGCCACTCCCATTCTGGAAATACATATTTTACTGTCACTGTTGTGCAGATTGAAAACCACTTTATTGTGATAATAAACAACTCAAAGGCTCTCTACCTGTGGTGCTACTTCTAGCACAGTTTTATCATTGGTAGAAAATAAATATTTCAATACATGCATTTCAGTTAAATATAATATATGCAAAATGTTAAACCTTTAACCCACAAGGGGGAAAAGTAGTAGCACAATTCCATGGAAAAAAACACATGGTTTAAAATTTTTCTTGAAGATTTTTATACATAATAGCATTGACAAGCTCAATATTTCAACTCTCTTTAAAAATGTCAAACTCATGGGTTAATATTTTGTTTTGGGAGTTATGCTAACAGAATTTTAGTGTCAGCTATCACTTCAAATCATACATATATAAACAGAACAGCAAATTTACTGGAACAAGGTTGAGCTCATAATTCACGACTATAAATATTTGCCGGACAACATGCTGTTCTGTAATAGACCACAAGAGGACACAAGAGCTCTATCAGAGACTTTACTGCTCAAAAGAAATTTCTAAATGAACATTTTGACTCTAATTACTAGATTATTACTGTATTTCTTGTTCCTGCAGTTCTGGCCAAGTACATCCAGGAATAGATCTTCTCAGTCAGGATCTGCTCATAGACAACAGGTGAGAGTGGCTGTATGCATTTATGATGATTATTTACTTTATATTTTAGATCCCCGAGGGGTATAATATGCAAAACATGGTAATTTTGCAAAATGGATGCCTCATAGAAATATGTGTACAAAATGACTTGAATCATGAATGCTGTTGCTAAATTTTACCATAGACTTGGTCTAATATGCTTATATATACATTCTAATCGCATCAACAAAAAATACAGTAGCAAACATGGACATTTTGATGGAAATAACATTTTGTCTTTATCTCTTTTATTTACATTTTAGACGGCAACTTATTATAAATTGACTTAAGTTGTTGCCCCAAGTCAACTATCATTTTTTCTTTTAACGATACCATAAATAAAAATAAAAACAAAAATTAAGTGGCATTTTTTTTAATCACTTTCTCTAGTGATTTTTAGTAGGAGATGATGTTTAAATGTCTTGATATAGTAAAAACAATGATAATTTGATAAGTATTTGTAAATACCAGCTTCTTTTTTTTAATAAACACTTCAGTTCACAACCTTGAGCGTAAGTTTTGTAATGTCAAATTAAACGGTAAAACTGTCAACCCTGTTCTCTTTCGAAATGCAGTACTATACCCAAATATATTCATTTTGCTTGAGATTGCATAATGCAGTTTATTTTTTAACACATTTACATGGATAAAATCTTTCAAACTAGAAAAGGAACTAGTTTTATTGAGTCATTGAATGATCTGGATGTTTCTCCTCTAGTCCTCTGCCTCAGACAAAGCAGACACAAAGAAGTCTGGACCTGCTTGCAGATGATCTTATTCCCTTCAATACAAGTACTACCAGGTGATTTTAGTGCATTATTATCTTATTTTTTTCTTCATTAGTTTTGAAGAATGCCTGTGCAGTATAGCTAAGACCGATTGGTAATAATGCAAAAATAATTAATGGTGCAAAAACCTTCAAGTATAACAGTTCAATATTCCCTCTCTCAGAACCAGCACTGACTACAGTTACAGCCAGAAAACTCAGAATGGGGATTATATGAGGTACAGCATTCTTTCTTTCTTTTTTTCTCTGATAATTTACATGGATATCATTGATAATTTTTAAAAATATTAAGATCTTATTTTCTTATATTAAGAAATTTTAAGTATATCCTTTATGTGCAGTAAAATCCGAATCTACTTCTAGCTTTTTTTCCAACTTCTCATTGGTTTCTAGTGTGTCAAGCAAGTACATTTGAGCTTCTGTTTACAGTATTTGATGTGCTCTATCACTTTAATACTCCAGGTGATATGTGAATTTTTTTTTTCACTTTTTCATAAAAGCATTAAATTTGGTACAGTTTGGGGAAATTTTCAGAAATGGAACTCTCACAAAAATGCCTCGTGGTCGCCATGGCAACCATTTATTTTACTTTTAGCCATAACCAAATTATGGATTTTCCATCATATCTTCTGAATCCAACATAACCCAGACAAGGTGATGTCCCTATGTTTTGAAGGTCAAGGATTACAATGATCCCATATAAAATATCATAAACATTGTCCAGGTAAATGGTTAATGGTGAATTCAGTGATGTGAGAAGTAATCACAATATCTGAGAAACCAGGCTAGACTTTGTAATATCATGTCTGTTGCATGCATGTTGTGTAGAGTTTCAAAAGCTTAATCCTCTTGTTTATTTACCCTGACAATACAGTGACTGTAAAGAATAGAATATTCAATATGACCTTAGCAACATAAAAAGTAGTGTAACAAAGACACCTTATTGTAAAGTGCAACCCTTTCTTGAAGTCTCATAGTACACCGGTTGTCAATGGTGATGAACAGAATAGCAGATGGTCTATAACAACAGTTTATGATGTTTTATATGGTATCATTGTAATCCTCGACCAAAACATAAAGGTAGACATCACCTCTCTGTGTTATCATGTTTGATTCACAAGATATGATATAAAATACATAATTTGGTTATGGCAGAAAGATTCTGAAAATCTTCAGGGTCCCAAACTGTACAAGTGTACCAAATTTCATTTCATTCACACACACATATATATATATATATATATATATATATATATATATATATAAAAAGATTTCACCTCACATATCTCCTGGACTCCATGTAATCTCTTAAATGTATACTATGTAACTTTTAACCCTTTAATGCTTTAAAAAAAAAACAAAAAAAAAAACAAAGCTGCATACGTTCTGCAGAAGAACATTGTTTTGGTTGTGCTTCGGCTCTGCGTGACTGTGCGGATAAATGTGGTTCTAAAAGAGAGAAATAGATTATCCTACTGCTCATAAAACATTCACTACTATAGGCTTAAGAGATATAAACGCTGAAGACGTTACTGTTGATTTACACATTAATAGACACTGTAGTTCCTTGAAATTCCAGCACAATGCAACAACAATCATAATGAAATAAGCCTTCACAATAGATAACGCTTTACAATCAACTCTGTTAGAGCTACGCATGGTAACTTATCTGTTCATTAAAATACCTTACTCACCTGTTGAGTAATAAAAACGCTATCATCTCCATGTTGCTTTTACAGCATTTCAAATCCCTCAGTTCTCACAATCTCCGAAAAGCCAAGACAATGTTGATTCTGACGAGATTTATGATTTATGACGAGACACAAGTGACGTATGTATATGAAAAAAATCACGTCAGGTCTAAAGTATAAACACTTGTAATAGGCTTACCATAGTGAATCAGGGTAAGACAAAAACACGCTTTGAAAGAAAATATGATTATGAATTGACTCGTTTAAATTTAAATTTAGTTAATTTTGGGGGGAAGAAAGTTACATAGTGTACCTTTTTAAAATAAAAAGGGCCATAAAAACTGCATGTATAATAAGTATGCATTGATTCAGTTTTTAGTTAGGCCACCTCTGTTGAATAATTAAAAACTATAAAAACCAAGCTATGATATACCTTAAGGTACAAATTTGTGACACAATCCAACATTTAAAGTATTAGTTCACCCAAAAAATGAAATTTCTGTCATTAATTCCTTACCCTCATGTCGTTCCACACCCGCAAGACCTTCCTTCATCTTCAGAACACAAATTTTTTTTGTGCACAAACCGTATTCTCATCGCTTCATAACATTAAGGTTGAACCACTGCGGTCACATTAACTATTTTAACGATATCTTTACTATTTTGGACCTTGAATGTGGTAATTTCGTTGCTCACTATGGGAGATAAAAAACCTCTCAAATTTCCTCAAAAATATCTTAAATTGTGTTCTGAAGATGAACGAAGGACTTACTGCTTTGGAACGACATGAGGGTGAGGAATTAATGACAGAAATTTCTTCAATAGTTACACTGAACATCTTTGCCATAGTCATCTTTTAAATGTGGTGCATTAGTAATACACCATAATGTGTTATTTATATAAGAACAGTGTAGTGACTGCACTTGACACCATATAAGCAGAAGGAAAAGTGTGAGATGTCATAAAAGCCACCCAAATATATATGAATTCTCATAATTTATTTCTTAGAGATGGTAAATGTGTATAGCATTGTGTTGATCATAGTACACAATACAGCCTTTGCACAATGAACACTCTTTAACAATCTCACATTCACTTCGCATATGACAGCGCATGTTTCTGAGCTCAGTGTGAAATTTGTGTGAAATTGTTTATTTTTCAGCTCAGCTGATCTATTAGATCCAATCCGGTCAGAGGGTGAGCCCACAAAGAGGTAATGATTCTGACTTAAACGTGCTGATTCTCAGTGTTTCAACAGTCATCGCCTAATGCCTCTTTCTCTCTCTGCTTGTGTCTTCAGTCCTCAATGGTACCGTCCTCCTGTATTGGACTCAAGGTGATTCTGCAGATCAGTTAATCAGGCTCTGTTAGCTAACTTTATGGTGATAATGTTTACCATGATATGATTTGTCATAATAATGTATTTAAATGTTCAGTTCCACAGACACAATCAATAATTTTCAGAGTCCTGTAGACTTGGTTGCTAAGTGAGTATATAAATCAATTCACATAGACTACTTTTAATTTAATTTCATTTGTAATCGTTAGGAAAATGTTCAGAATGTCATTTTACATGATGCGTTTTATTAAACTGTAATATTAATCAAGATATTTTGTATTTCATTGATAGTATGCCAAAAGACGTTTTGGTTTCCTTGGCTGAAGATGTCATTCCATTTGACACTAAGAGGTAATTCATTTAGAAAAGATCCGTTTGTCACTCCAAAAAATAATCTCTGTTAGCACAACTCATTTCTTGAGAATACTTGGACCTGTCTGTGTTGATTCATATTGTTTGCATGGAGATCTTTGCTCTGAAAAGTCAATAACACAATGGGTTAAAGTCCCGGAGGTGGAAGTAGGAAGGTGGTTTGAGTCAAACCCAACCCTAAAACTCCACCTGAGCTGCAGATAAACTCTCACACAGTATCAAACGCTCTTTCACACGTGTGCTCACTCTCTGGAAATAAAACTACGCTTCTTATCACTGGATTGCTTTTAAAAGTGACATCTGCTTTCTTCACAGGAGCGAGTGGAGGACAGACATGGACAGGTAAGCGCTGCTGTTCTTTAAGTGTACTTACACTTTTTTTTTTCCTTACTATTTAAATGCCCAAAACAGTAATGCAAGCAAATCCCACTATTTATATGGGTAAATGAAGAGAACTTACATTTTAGAAACTAAAAATGCTGTCACATCATTCTTCAATGAGATTACTGATATTTCTGCCATAATTATATCAACGCTATTTAACTTCAAACTTTCTTACTATCAAACTGGGGGTGTTGATATATCAAATTAATTAAACATGATTCATTTTGTGATTCTTTAAGATTGAATATTCTGATTCTTGTTTTTCAATCGAAATAATGGTTATTGAAGGGGAAAGTTTTTAAATAATTTTGTAAATTCTGTAAATCCTTTACCTTTTAATAAAGTAGTTATTTTTATGCATCCATAAGAGCACATATATTTTTTACAATTATTACACAATGATTTATTTGTATAATATTAATTTCCATATTTATTACACAGTTTGTTCTCAACCTCATGTATAATGTCTCATTTTTTTATTGACACAATTTTTGGGGCTTTTTGAAGTGTTAGGAATTATAATGTCAGACATTTTTCAACTTGACAAGCATTACTCATTTGGTGTGGTCAAACCATCATGTAATACTTATATATTTCTCAGAAGGGCTAAACTAGTTTTTCCTGTTGATCATTAAGTAACGGAGCACTGGAACAAATAATATAGGACAGGTTTAATAGGAAAACAGCTAAATAAGTATAGCCTTGCTTTACGTCTTGGGTTACTCATTGTTTCTTCAAAGATCTTACTGAAATGGTGCCTTGACAAAGCCACCTTCCACTCCTATTTTTGCCATTCACTTATGCTTCTATAGATCACATGTTTTCAGTCAAACCAAACAGTTATGCATAATTAGGAGAAGCCTCTACTGCCCATGTGTCAAGCTGTCTGAGATGAGATTATTCACATACTGACTATTTTGGTTTTGCAGCACTAAAACCAGCACCAAAACAGTGGAGACTTCAGTCCAGGAGAAGTTACCAGAATCTGAATCCAAGAAGTATGTGTTATTCCAATGAAAGTTGATTGTTTAACCGGCTAACCTAAAAGTGTTGTCTCGTTGAATGCCTGATCTCCTTTATTCTCTATATTCTAGGGGGTTTGTCTTTGTTAAGGAATATGTGAATAATTCACAACTTGATGGCAGGTAAGCGGTTGCATTATTTTCTCAGAATAATTCTTCACCATCATAATGCCAAATTTTGCACATGGTTTTCAATTAGTTTGCTTCAAGACCCAGATTTAAGACACAACACACTACCGTAATTGCTTGCATATGATACAAAAGTAACAGAAATACTTCAAAAATCAAAATTAAAATGTCCATTAGCTGTATAGGTGAAGCGGAGAGGTGTTGTATCACCATCAAGGCGCTTATATAAGGGATACAGACCTGTGACCTGTTTTTATTAGAACTGTTATACATAATGCCATAAAATAACTACAGCAATGCACAGCTGAGAATAGTAATCTGTGAATCAAAACAATGTTGTCTACTATAAATGTGTTTTGTCTTCCCTCATATAGCAGCTCTGACTATCCCTCCTATAGCAGCACTGATTATGTGTCTTCAACATCCTCCAGCTACAACTACAGCAGCCCCAGCTACTACTCCAGGTAACAGGTTTAAATATCACAGAACATTCAGTAGCCCCAGAAACAGGGGGTCTCATTTCTGATATGCACGCTAAAATCTGCGCCCATCTTTATTGTGGAAAAGTGCTTAGCGCCACATCAGGGTTTAAGCAGATGTACATTTTTCCTTGTGGCAGAGAGTCGGAGTACTGCAGGTATTTGGAAATCTAAGCAATTCTTGCCACTCTCATTTGCCATTCTCAAGCAAAGCATTTGGACATTGACATTGGACATTGGTGCTCTTTTATATGTTAACATTAATTAGATGGTGTTCACAAGGTGGAGATCTGAAACCATTTCACGATCATACAAATTTCACGTCTGGAAGAGACGTTTTGTTTGTGTGTGTGCGTACATTTGATCTTACGCTAATTTCTCAAATATACGTACGTATGATTCAATGTAGGGCGGTTTCTACACAACATTTTATAAATGAGGCCCAGGGACACCTAAAAATGTCTAGATTTATTCGGTACTTATGAAATGCACATTCATGCTTTTTGTGGCAATTGCATAATAGAACATTCAGTATAATCAAATATAATGCTATAAGGGGAAGTATATGTGTCACTTAGGGCTGGATAAAGTTCACGATTCAATTTAATTTCGATTCACAATCTTGCGTTTTGATTCAGTTCAGATTTCTATTCAGTTTTATATCAGTTTTAAGATTAATTGTGGTGTATATCAGCTACAGTTCATGGTAAATTTTCTCAAAAAGAATAAAAAACAAGAAGTTTCAACTAATGCTGTAAACTAAACAGGGAACCCAAGTTGGTACATTGCTAAAATGTTAAAGGTTAAATTGATTTGAATAGGCACTTAAATTACACATTTAGGAAATAAGGACGTTTTTTATAGTAATATTATAATAATAACAAGTTGAAACGACAATTATGTTGTTATATGTAATTATAACAACAATTGTTTCTACGTATTTTTTAAAAAAATAAACATTTAAATGTTGGCTGTCATAAAAATATGACCGATTTATTCAAACATGCATTAAATATCGAAGAACATATTCTGTGAAAATGCTGCTCTCTAGTTATTTTTCTTGTTAACAATCGAGTTTATGGACATTGAGTGGCTTTACAATGGTAAATGTAACATTACGTGACATGTTTACAAGCTTTACATGAGATACGATATGGATTTATACTTTATCTTTCAACATACATTCTAATGTTCAGTCATGTTTATTTCGTGCTGTAAACTAGTAAAGTGGAGTAAAGAGTACCAAAACAATATTTATTGTTTGACATAAAAATTGACAGAATTTGAAAGCTCAGACTTTCATCTAAAAAAAATAACACGATTTATTGGAAGGGGAGACATGCATCAAAGTTCTGTTCATTCATCAACGGAAAACTCCGTAGGCTGAAAGATCGATTCTTGGGATATAAGAATTGATTACAAATCAAGAATTCAGCCCTAGTATCACTTGCTGCACAAGCAGTGAGGAGTGAATAAATAGGAAGTTGTTTTTTAGTTAGTCATATGAGCCCTAACTAATGACCTCATTTTGTCTTTAGAAGAGATGAAACTCCCTGTACATACTGTGGCGAACTGGTGGGAAATGATGCCAAAATCACCATTGAGCACCTAAACATATCCTGTCACCCACACTGCTTTAAGGTACGCAACAATATCTGCTCACACAAAGGACTTTTTTTCCCTGACACCTCTCTAATTTGTGTGGTACAATATGCTGGATGCATTTTACCTTGTTTGGGATATACTATCCTACTGTACTTGATATATAACAACATGCTGTAATGAAAATGGATATTAAATTTCTTTTTCCCCCCACCTCAGTGTGGTATTTGCAGTAAACCAATGGGAGATTTGCTCTACAACATGTTTCTCCATCGTGGGACCGTCCACTGTGAGAGCTGCTATTCCAATGTGCTTTAAGGAGATCTGCTTACGCCGCCTGAAATACCCTCAACAATATGGTCGACTATCTTATCTGAATAGGAATTAGACTTTTTACTAACCAAAAACAAGTTCATATTTTTCTCTCACTGATACACTGTAGAATACCTTCTGAATGTCCATTAAAAGGTTTTCTAGAGCTAGAATGGTAGGAATGCTTGTTACAGGATTTTTTTATTCTGTTCTTTTTAAATATTTAGTCAAGACAACAAGAATGTATTTGTATTTAATCAACAGAAACCATTTTGAAGAAATATTACCGTTTCAGTAACCGTTTTATTGTTATGAAAATGTATCCTGCATCGCTATTCACAATTACTGTAAAACAACATTTTCGTGAATAAAGTTGTATTCTCCTTTTGTTTTGTTACAAGACTCCAATAGAAAATATAAATATTGCATAAAAAATACGGAGGTATGCAAATGGGTCTTAAATTTTTGGCTGATATTTGCACTGCACTTGTTGAAAAGGGGAATCATGAATCATTCAACAACAAGTGCAGTTCATATATCAGCCAAAAATTAAAAAGTTCGATTTCGCTTATAGAAAATAACCCTAATTAGGGCTTTTAATGACAAAAAACAACCTCCCCCCAATACACCCCAAATTTCCATTACAGTACATTTGAAAAAATGCTATATTGTACAACCTGGCGTGCTTTGTGAGTTTCTCGTAAAAACAATTGTGCAAATAAATGTTTATCTGAAGTGATATACTTTCATGAGATTTGTGACAAGCTTGTTGTGACATGGTCAAGTATGTAACTTATAGATGAAGAACATTCACTATGAACACATAATACTGAAGGGAAATATCAACATGAGATTATTGTGATTGTTTCCATTTAGTTAGAAATATCACACATGATTCTTGTGTGCACAAACTTCAAGAACGGGTCGTCCGCCGTGGGTGGATTGTTAAAATACAATTGTTGCCAAAAATATTTGGAGTCTTGAGCTGTCGGAGGAAGTTTTGATCTGAGATGTCGCCTCAGGTGGATGGTGAGTCTTGAGCTCCTCTCATTGGCCTCTGGCTCTCCTCACAGCGATGCTTTGTATATGCTGCCACAGTAACGACGGCTCTGACACGTTGTGTCTGATGAGCGACTCCAGACCCTCTGCCTGATCCAGACTCTGCCAGTAGTCCTGCGGCCACATCTGGAGCCAGCTGAGAACAAACAAATGACACAATTTCACTCTACTGCGAATGCTTCAGCAAGATAAAACAGTAGTCGCAACACATTTAACTTGGAATGTGATGGGGTTTTTTAGGGGGTCTTCATACTTGTAGTTCAATACTTTTGGTCTGGACCAAAAAAAAATTACATTTAGTCCTGTTTTTCATTTTTAACACAAAAGATACAAAAAAAAATGTATGATTTATATTTTGCGGCTGAACTTACCGAACATCCAAAACAATACTGCTTTGCAGCTGAGAACTCGGGAAGAGCTTATAAGGAGTCAAAACAGCGGTGGGAATTCCTCCGATACACACAAAGAAAGATCTGCTGCAAGTTTCGTTACACCCCTACTGTGTAGTCTTAGATTTCATATGTTACAAAAATAGCCTTCTTCCACCTCAGAAACATTGCTAAGCTACAGAACATGTTATCTTTCTGACACATCCATGACCTCCAGACTGGATTACTGTAAAGCATTATTAGCTGGTTGTCCTGCATCCTCAAACAAGATAGAGTTAGTCCAAAATGCAGCTGCTAGAGTTCTTACTAGGTCATGAAAATATAATCATAACACATATTTTATCATCTCTACTCTGGTTACCTATTAAAGTTAAGTATAGCTGAACATACTTAACATCGTCAATCATCAAAAGATTGCGATCTCAATTCAAAAACCTGTGTATTCCTAAATGGCAACAATTTGACTGTCTATTAAACCTTTCACATACCGGAACATTCAGATCTGCGTTGGCACAGCCGCTGACCCAGAGAGAGTCAAGTGTCATGTCTTTTCAAACACACAGTATAGTTACTTCTGTGTTACAAATATTCATTTTATCACAGAAGTACTCAAATAAACCTTTCATCAGACCCTCTAGTAAATTATGTTTAGTTGTCTGTTGAGGGGGAGAATCGTGATCTCAGTTTCAAACCAAAAAATTGTGATTCTGAATTTAGCCAAGCATAATACATCTCATTATGTTATACTCCAGTTATATCAGATCAAATGCACATGAATTTACAGTGCGTGTATAATTATTATGCAATAGATATTCTGATCATATTTTTTTTCCAAATTCCAAACCACATCAATCTTGACTACTATTAATTTTGTATATAATCATTTATAAGTGATATATAATTATTAACAAGGGCTAGAAGTATATAGGTACCTTATATTCAAGATATGCATAATTATTACGCAGGTTTTCTTTAACAGGTAAAATGGGACAAAAAAAGTGATCCAACCACACTGAAGAGTCAGAAATTATTAAATCCCCATGACAAGGATGTGATACTATAGAAATTGCTAAATTAAACTGTGACAATTGACCCTTTGCAAACAGTTTGATTGACAGGCGATCTAACCAATCATAACCACGAATCCGCCATTTTGTCCGACAAAGCAGTCAGGGGAGTTAGTAGATTAACGTTGGTGAACTTGAACTTGTGTGTCCTCACATCTTTCCACGCTTGAAACAACATTCCTTCTGATGTCCATTCATGTTTATTTGATGCTATAAATGAACTAGTATGAAGAGATGATTGGTTCACGAGTCGCTTGAAGTATCTACAGCGATCTGTCACAGCACATTAAAGAGCCACTATATCATATTTATTGTTTAAACTTCTTAAAAAAATTACGATATATTAAATATGAAACTGTTTCATACGTCTCTCGACGTGTTGTCAGTGTCCTCTTCGCTCCAGGATGTATTTTTCACTGTGTGAGAACATGGTGTGTGGCGTGAGAGCGCATGGCTTGTCGGACAAAACAACAGTAACTAAAGGGGGCGGGTCTTTGCGAAGGGTCATTTGGATAAGAAACACTCATTGGGGCAACGGGGTCACAGGACCCAAGGAGAACTCTAAAGTAGAAACATGGATTTTCTATAAACGATATGTATTGTGAAAAGCACTTAACAAATAAATGTTAAATGAAGTGAATTCAATTGAACCACACTAACATAATCACACGAGTTCATTTTCATTAAACCAAACCTGCCTCGTAAAACGCACAGATTTATCGAATGGTGATAAATGAAAGCAGGGTTTACCTGTCATTTGGGTCAATGCTTTCCACAGGTCCGTATCCGGGACTGGGCAGTGGGCAGCCCATGTGTGAGCTGTTGGCCATCTTTGGTTGAGGAGGTAGATTTAGTTTTGGGTTCTTTCTGTGTGCTTTCACTGCTGCCAGACGCTCATTCTCTCGGTCGCACACAAAGCACTCGAACCCGTTCAGGTAGTTTGGTTTACTCATGTCATTGACGCCCCACTCTCTGCTCTCCAGCCCCTCCAACAGACGCAAGTTAGTGATCTGCCTGGGCGTTTTGTACTCCAGATAACGTGAATACTCCACGTCATCTTGATCCAGAGCCTTTATGAACTCCGCCAGTTCTCGTGGAGAGGGAAACTCATCAATGAGGATAGCAGAATGATTGTTTGGCAGCCAGTCAGTCACCGATGACGAACCCCTGTAAATGGGCACACAGCCCTGGTGCATGGGCCGCCACAGCTTCTCAGTCATGTAGTCTGGGCACAGGCCGTTCTCCAGAGCCAGGTGGAACTTATAACGGCCAACGAAGTTCATGAAGCGCCTGTCCTCACCAGTGGCTGTGCTCGTGTCCTCCAGATGTTCAGGCAGGGGTCTGTTGTTAAGGCACTTCCCATACGAGTCAATCTGAAGAGATGACACAAGTTATGAGTTTTAGAGCCAAACACACAGCCTTTCAAAGTAGATTTCATTTGACAGCGTGTGCTAACAAAGACACTCGACACATGCACAATAGAAAGTTTCATCCTTATGCAGTGTCTCAATTTCTCTCCAGAAGACCCAAAAGACCAGATATGATAAATGAAGACCCGGAGTCAGAGTTTAAAAAAAATAAATTGAAGAAATAGTTACTGCAGAATAGTTTGCAGTTTCATCAGCAGAAGCAGCTTCAAGTCTCACAAGGAGTTCGTAGGCCGCTCTCTCTGTTTCGTACATTCACATTTCCACAACAATTATACTCTAACAGAGTCCACTAACTACGTCATTACTAAGATTCTGATTGGTTAAGAAAACTAGACAAAATTGGTAATTTTCCACACATGGACATATAGTCAGAAGCATATCTCCTTCCATCAGGATGCTGACGATCAGACCCTGAACTTAGGCACAGAATGTCCTGTTAAGTCAGGACAAGGCGTCGGCACGTCTCAAGCAGTACCAGTTGTCCACCAGTACCCATAACAGTCCTGTACAGAACACTGAGCGCACATACAAAGACACACATGATTCACAGCTTCTTCAAGGCTGAAGTTGATCTGAGCTCTGCACTGAACAAGAAACTTTCCCAAAACATACTGATAAGTTGTACTTTTCTCTCAGTCAGAGGTACAGACAATATACATCATTATTTTCTAGTGTTTGAAAATGAAAAGGAAATTAAAGGCTTTAACATAAGTTGAAGTTAGTCATTCTAAATAATTCCATATTTAGAAAGATCATTTCGTGATAAATCACTCAAAATATATATATTGAAGTGGCAATGGATTCCAGAATCCACCTTCAAAGTTATGAACTATACAGTAAAGAATTAAGCCCTGTAAAGCAGTGATTTACAGTGATTTTAGAACAGGGGCGTAGTTAGGCATGACGCGCAGCTACACTGTAAACCCGAATAAGTTGGCAAAACTCAAAAAATGAGGCAATCAGTTGCCTTGAAGTTTTTAAGATAAGAAATTCAATGTTTATGTAAGCAGACCTGGCATTTTATTTTGTACAAATAAAATACATTTGAATTGTTCTTAAATTGAAAAATTTTCATGTAACTTCAATGTGAACATTTTCATTAATATTTATATACCTCTATAACAAGCTAATTCAGAAAATGCTAGTTTGCTAACATACAAACAATAGCATGCTATAGCACTAGCTGAATGAGTGCACCAATGTAAATCATTTCCCATACTTGCTCTCAAACAGAGAAGCATGCACCACTTGTCACCATGATGGTAAACCACATTATCAGAAACTGTCTAAATTAGCATAACAAAACATTAATCACTACTATATTACATTATATGACACTTAATTTTAGCATTTACTCTCCCTTACGAGTGCCATGGGCAAAGCATGCTGGGAAATAGAAATAGAAAAAAAGTTTTACAATGTAAGGCTGCATCTGAAATCAAGTACTTCCCAACTAAATAGTAGGCGAAAAACAGTATGTGACAAAATTGCATCATTGCAGCTGCCGTTAGAGGCTCCGGTTCCCATAGAAACCTTAGGGATGCACAAGCGCATTGGCTCATCTAGCCTGAAAAATAAGCTTTTTTTAATATTCGAGAAACAACATCAATGAGACAGTTCATGCCAGATATTGTTGCTGATTTGAATTGAGTTTGTAGGATTCCCCCATTCAAATAGATAGGACTAGAGGCATTGCAAATATGGCCGCCGAGTGAACAGACTTTCCTTGAAAGGTACAGCTCCCTCAGGAGAGGAGCTAAGCCAATAGGGCAGATTCCGTCGTCACTCATGGGCGGGGCCTCTTCCAATGTGACGTCACGTCATTACGGAACGGCTCATGTTCAAAAACAATACAAAACTGAATTTTGCATAATAGGTCCTCTTTAATGTGCTGCTAACTAGTGTGTCGCTAAGCTGTTTTAAGTGGTCGCTAAGGTACTTGCCCATTTAAATATTTTTTTCTATTGAATGAAGAATAAAAACATATGTTTTGAATTTTGGAATCTCTTAACAATATTTACCTCTATATACTTCATCAGCTCTTGAACATAGCGGTCCCGGTCTGAAGGCACATCGCAGTGGGACTGCATGTAGAGCACAGGGGCCAGACCGGCCCGTCGCCAGCGGTTCTTCTCCTGCAAAGGGACTGCCGTCGGCGTCAGAAGATAATCCAACGAAGGCAACCACTGCAGCGTTAAGGGATAGTCCGACTCCCTCCTGAACGTGGCTGTGTAGTTAAACAGCCTTATCCCAACACTATGAGACAGAAGGTAGTTATTCATTGGAGACTCTTCGTGGAAAAGTGCCCAGGTTTGATGTGGCATACGTGGCAGTGGAGCCTCGTAGGCACGGAAGTCTGTGCCGTAGAAAATAATGGACGCCGTGCGACGATACAGCTGAACTTTACGGTTGCTTGTGACTAGGCAGGATGAGTGGGCGCAGTCCACACGCTCTGTATCTCCTGGGAAGTGTGGGAAGAGATTGGAGCTCCACCACAGAAGGATGGGAAGCTCTTTATTGGGCCGAGGGTCAGTGTTTCCGGGGCCGCGGTAGGTGCTCACAGAGGCAAACTCCATGTCAGTGAGGGCACTCTGGGGCTGGAAAACACCACTGTCCCCTGTGTCCACCGGCCCCTGTCCCCAGCAGCAAAAGGGGACCACCACAATAAACCACAGGCGAAGCGCCATAGTCAACCTGAGAAAGAAAAGGACACTTCACCCTTAAACTGTTGTGATGTAGTTGAAGTAAATTCAAGCATTTACATTGGACTGTGGATAATATTAGTCAGCATGAAACAAGTTCGAGTGATCATCTTTTCATTCCTAGGAAAAAACAAGAGAAGAATTTGGGCGTAGCTTGATTTTGTCTGTGGGAAATTGATTGTGGTTTGCTATTGGTGGATTTTATGTGAGTGACAGGTTGCTCCGCCCTCACACCAGTAAACACATCATCAGAGAAGAAATGTCGAATTAAAAAGAAAGATGCAATATTCCATAAAAAAGCAAGAAATGTTCATTTTGATTTCCCAGTGACTTTAATTAAGATTAATTTATATTTAATTCAGGCAGTGAAGACTATGCGGTGTTATCTTACATTGGATTACTTATTCCATATTTAAGGAGCATGTTTAATGTCAGACTGGGAAAAATATGTATATCGTGACCATGAATTAATTAATTCCCATGACTTTACTAATCAGTTCCCTCATTTTACGAAATTTTGGCCAGTTAAATCAAAATGAGGTAATTAATTATTACAACATGGCCACGATTTACTAAAACTAGAGAACTAATTGTTAAAAGGATACTTCACCCTAAAAATGAAAATTAGTAATTATATACTCATCCTGGTGTTGTTTTAATGCCATGTGCCCTTCTTTCTTTTATGGACCACAAAAGGGGAATATTTTAAAATGTCCCGCTCGCACTCCCTCATATGATGGCAGTGAATAGTGACCAGCATGAAGCTTTAAAAAACACACAAAAGTATCAGAGAATGATTCCATGCGTCACGTGTCGTATTTTCCAAGTGTTCTGTGGGGTTACATTAGAGTTTGGTGAAAAACAAACTGAAATTTAATAAATTATTTAATGAAAATTCTGACCTTGAACGTTTGTTTTCATGAGACTCTATAAGCACCACAGTTCACTCCGACTAGCCCAGAAAAACACACAAGTTCTGAGAAATCGTCTTTAAAAAAAAAAAAAAAAGGTCCTAGAGGTCCAAAAAGAAGTAAATGATGACTTAATTTTCATTTTAGGGTAAAATATTCCTTTAATTCATGTCAATGTGTAGGGCTCCGAACATTTCTGTATTATTTCTTGCCTGAATAATATGGTTAGATCTACCTGAAGAACTTAACTCACTGTTTATTTAATTTGCATCGTTGTTCTGTCCTATTGCTTGTGATTTGTTTATTTGAACTTTATTGTAGTTAAGTATTTTTTGCTGTTGAATAGAAATTGGAATCAAAAATTGTGAAATTTCACTGGGGACATTTTGGTGTCTGTTATAACAACCTTATTTATTAGAATACAAGATTACATGGGTCAAAAACAACAAAAACAATTATTTTTATTTAACTTATTTTTCATTTTAATGTTTTTAGGGAAAGTAAAAATCTCAATCATTGACCCAACCGGGTGAGTAAAAACTGTTCAGCCCTGTTTGTTAACTATTTCGATTAAAAGTAATAATACAGTAATAAACATGCAGTGAACGAACAGAAAAGGCTCTATTTAAACAATCAGCATTGTGCTCTCAAAACCTACGAAGGTGCCTAATTTAGACAGCATTTTTGAGTATCATAGTACCAAAATACAGTGAGCAATAATTTTGGGCATCATATGTAACTGTTATTTCCAAAAATGCCTTCTAGGTTACAAGCACAGCCAAAGAAGAATCTACACACACTTCCCACAAAGACAGACGCTCGTTTTCTATACAACATGATCTGATCGCGCGCTTTCTTACTTCAGTTCAGGACAGACTCATGTTGTGTTGTTGCATTCCCACTGTTTTTCCTCCTGAAGCACAGGATGGACACAGGATGCTGCTGCTGTGGCATGAATGTTCTTCCTGCTTTGAGGAATGGCAGTGGAAAAGTTGAGTATTACTGCCACCTAGAGTTCTGGATGAGAATTAGAAATATGCATTTGTACATAACATAATCTCATATTAATTCAACTTGTCCAATCAAACAACAAAACAAATTATACATTAAAATTAATTTGATGAAAATTTGAATTTACAGTTGAGTCATCACAAATATATCTATAAAACAGAAAAAAAAATCTAGATCTAATACATCAGTTATCTTCTTCAACAGAAGAGATGTCTTACTTTACGATTGTTCCAGTGGAAACTGTCTAGCATTTGGTGCAACTGACAAGAATTGTGCTTTGTGTACCTGATGTTTGTCAACTAAAAAAAAAATTATATTGTTAATCTCCAATAAACCGGTATAACGTTCTATAAACATGTGTTAGTTATTGTGACAAACTTGTAAAACACATCAAAAATAAATAATGAACCTTGGGACCAAAATAAAATTTTAACTGAAAAATACATGTAAGATTGTTTGGGACTAATCTTTACAGAACCAACATAATGACGAAAAAAAACCTTATTTGAATTACAGGATTCGTAGGAATTACATACTTCTGACCACAGTTTCTGAAATTTGCTGAGCTCTCTCTCTCTCTCTCTCTCTCTCTCTCTCTCTCTCTCTGTCTCTCTCGCTCTCTCTCTCTCTCTCTCTCTGTCTCTCTCTCTCTCTCTCTCTCTCTCTCTCTGTCTCTCTCGCTCTCTCTCTCTCTCTCTCTCTGTCTCTCTCGCTCTCTCTCTCTCTCTCTCTCTCTCTGTCTCTCTCGCTCTCTCGCTCTCTGTCTCTCTCTCTCTCTCTCTCTCTGTCTCTCTCTCTCTCTCTCTCTCTCTCTCTCTCTCTCTCTCTCTCCTGTCTCTCTCGCTCTCTCTCTCTCTCTCTCTCTCTCTCTCTCTCTCTCTCTCTCTCTCTCTCTCTCTCTCTCTCTCTCTCTCTCTGTCTCTCTCTCTCTCTCTCTCTCTCTCTCTCTCTCTCTCTCTCTCTCTCTCTCTCTCTCGCACGCACACACGCAGTGCGTGAAATCTCAGCAGCCAGCAGCACTGCTCACGGTACAATATGAGGTAATTCACATAGTATTTTTACATGATTGAAGTCTTTTAAAATCAGAGTGATTATTTTCCACAGCGTCTTATTTCTGCTGTATGTAAGTTCACCTATGCGTAACAGTGCTGCAGTTTATTTAATAAAGCATCTTAAACTGTGCTAGTCATGAGCTAGATAGAGCTAACGAGACTGGGCATATGTGAATGCTTAATGTCAACAAAAGCGAAAATAAAAATATTTGTGTTTATTAGCCATAGTACGAGCTGAGTTTGAGTAATAACTGACAAGTGGGGAAAAAACCCTTAGCTTGAGCACTCCTATGCTAATAACAGAGCTGTCATGCACTTGTGCGCATGCTCAGGGAGCGATCATCTGTTTCCTGCTCATTTCCTGTATTTAAAGAGTAAACAATTTTACTGAAATTATTAAATAATGCATTGTATGCCGCCACCTGTATTGTGTAGTTTGTTTCAGGCAGGGTTTAGACTTATAAAATTCATTTTTGTTTTTATTTTTGTTTGATAAGTGCTGCCTGTGAGAATAAGGCCGAAATCGCAGATCTGCTCTTGAGGAGGTAACGTTACTTATTTTGAATAAGTATACTTCCCAACCGCTAAAAAAAGAGAACGTTCTATGTAATATGAATGTGTGCATTATTACTAATAGTGGCTGTGTCCCAATTCAAAGGTTGCATGCTACGAACGACACGGACTTCAAAGCACACGCCTTCGAAGGCTGACAGTAGCCTACTGAGGGCTGTTCTTGTCGCCTAGCAACTGACAGCTGCCGTTGATAAGTGACAAACGTTTGTACTAGACTTTTTTGAAAACTATATTAAACTGACTGAAAACAAAAAAAGGGTTCACAAACTGCCTAAATATGTTCAACTATATATAATCTCAATTTAGTAAGATACACGTCAACATTTGAACCATTTAAAATATATATATATATATATATATATATATATATATATATATACACACATTTGTATGAGTAAGTTGAAACCCAATACTTCTGCTTAAAACTAATTCGGCAATTTATCTAAAAAAAATGTCATCTGTCATCACTGGCGCGCAATAAATTCTGTGGTCGGTAAGGCTGGCGATGTATCCATCTGTTGTATCCTTCAATTTATGGGAAGAAATTTGACCTTCAATCGACCTTCTATCGCACCCTTCGAAGGATGCAGCCTCTGAAATGGGACTAAGCTATAATCTGGATTCTGCATTGGCCAAATTGCCATTGTCATTTAACCTACTAGTGTCAATTGCGTCGGTTCACTGCCATTCACAAATCCTCTCCCGTGGCCTCATGGGATAGTAAAGTGTCCATACAATGCACGCTTCAGAATCTCGCCGGATGTAGTAGGTCATGCGAGTACTTTTTGCCTACTCTTTTATGAGTACTGTGAATTCAGACATACTTATTTTGTCAAATACTGTTTTTTGACCACTATATAGTAGGGATGTATGCGATTTCGGGTACAGCCATAGTCTGCATGCTTTCTTTTACAAAAATGCACCATAGCAATCATAGTTCTTGCCTAAAATACTACAGTAAAACATTTGGTATTAGCCACAACTATCATCAAAAAATATATATAAAAATGACAGTCTTACCCGGTTTAAAGGAGGTCCCTGATTCTTTTATCACTTTACAGTAATGACAATATTAGTAGTTGCTAGATAACTATGGTGATCCTTTTTTGTATGGGTTGTGCTTGATAAAAATTTTGATAAAAAAAAACTGACATCCAGAAACTTTGTTGGGTTTGTCGGATCGGTTTCCCCTGTCGGCGTCCATTGGTGTTGGTCAGCACTTGTTTTCAATATATTCAGTCAGCTCTTGTCAGGTTGTGGAATAGCTGAGAAATGACGTACTGTAATCTGTTGACTGTCCGAATTGGTCGGTGCAGTGTGAATTGGCCTTTCAGGTAATCAAGGACATATTTTTGATGTTGCAATCACGTGGTAACCCAGCTAGAATATTCTTGCTTGTGATGGAGCAGTAGATTTTTTTTGTCGCACATTGCCCTAATTCATCCTTGCACAAGCTACAAAAGAAAAATGTCCTTACAAGGTGAAATTAAAGAGGAAAAGTGACAATCCTATGCTTAACCTATCCGTGGGCTCTTAGAGAAGGTGTTGCCCTGGCCAAAGTCTGAGGGTCAGTCAAGCATCTGACCCACACCAACCATTGACTGCTCCACACCGTTCTGCGAGGTTTAGATCGTTTAGAGTTCATCTGCTGTCAAATAAACTGTCTATTTATTTAACCTGGAAAGTCAGAACAAGTCCCTTTCACACATAGTCTTTTAAAATTACCGCTATATGACAGTTTAGAAATAATGTCTGAACAGGACCTTTTCAAAAATACAGGTAATCAGTTCTGACACTGAGAAGTTGTAGCATTACCAGTAAATTACCGGTATGATGCTGTGTGTGAACAAAAAGAATGGGATTCCCAGTATGAGCATATATGAGATCAGAACATGCTGACACAAGATGTTTGCTTTGGGCAAATCATAGGCCCTGTTTCCACCTGGTATTAAGATGCATTTTGGTCTGTCGGATCACAGGTGGACAAGGGAGACGTACCAGTTTACACCTGGGGCCGGTTGCACCAGCTGGACGTAAAAAAGTTGGGTATAAGCTCTACGCTGGACTTAGTTACGTCCAGCTTTCCGATGAATATTTACACCTGTTGCTCCATCGAAAACTACGATTAGGTGCAGCTACGCTTAGCGTAGACGATGCGCGTACACGCTTATATGTTTTTTTTTTATATGTTATAAAATTAAACTACGCAGATTGTGAATCTGCAAGCAAAACTATGCAAGCAAACAATTCAGTAACGAATAAAAAAACAAGACATCTCGCAAAAGATAACTGCTGTTTACACGGTGTACAAATTTATGGAGCAAGTTATATTTTAATAATGCATTCAACTTTTGCAGATAATCCCGACCCGCCTTTAGTACCGAGGACAGCTCTGAAAAACACGACGATATGATCGTGAAGCCTGTATACCAGACGCTCCATCATCTCAACGTTTTTATTTGTCTTTTTTTTTTCACCATGGAAACAAGTCAAGACTTCTCGCTTTACACCTACCTATGACTAGGCGCAAGATTTAGTCTCATACGTGCGCTACGCCCAGATGGTGCAACAGGTATTAATTCTACGTAGGGCTTAAAACGCATTTTACGTTAAGCTTAGTCTTACGACTGGGTTTACGTCCAGCTGGTGCAACCGGCCCCTGGTGTTTTAATTCATCTCTTGTCCACTTTCAACCACTTTTGTCCCGATTTCTTCGAGGGAGGGTATACGGGCGTGTAAATGTAATAAAATGTAATAAATGTAACAAAATAAGCTTTTGCAATTTACATATGAACACGCCTAAAGATGACAGAAAAACACGGAGAGCATCAGCTTTCGTTTCTGCTCTGACAGTCGGTGAGTTTGTGTTAGAAATCAGGAATGGTGAGAGAACATTGTGCTTGGTACGTTTTTCGTCTTCAATTCAAACTTGGGTCTTCAGTCGACAAAGTTTAAAAATCCATCTGGCTAGCGTGCTTCCCATTATGTTTACGCATTAAGTCAGTAGGCGGAGAATAGGCGGTTCGAACACATTCGAAAAAGTGAAAAGCAATCAGTCGATTGCGTTTTAGACTACCTCTGGAAGTGTTCAAAAGTGGACAAGCTCAAAACATTTTAGACCTGTATTTAGCGTCATCTACTTATGATCGGATCGACCAAAACGCATTTTAATGCCAGGTAAAAACAAGGCCATAAAACTCTGTCGGAGCTATTTATAGTAAAGCCCCGTTCACACCAAGGATGATAATATAGTTCTAAAAATCATTCTAAATAGAAAAGAAAAGCAGCGTCCACACACAATTATTATAACGATAATGATTGGAATCACTTTCAGAATGATTTTTCCAGCTGCTGAATGATAAAATCATTGACAGCCAATCAGAATCCACCTGACTTTAATGAGTTTGAGCATTTAAAGCGACTGGCGATGAAACGGCGGCGCTCGCTTATAATAAACAGAACGTTATCATGCGTTGGTGTGGACGAATATTTATTGTTATCTTTATAGTTATAAGTCTTGGTATGAATGGGTCTTTTTCGATAAACGTGCTAGACAAACATCTGAGTGTCCCGCTGCATCTCACACTCAAAAAAAAAAGAGTCAGGAAAAAGTGTCAAATTGGACAGATGGTGGACCTAAAGCATAAGAAGAAAACGGCTCAGCGCACTAGTATGAGTACCAATGAAATCTTACCTAAAAGACAGAACGCCATTGCTTGTGGACAGCACATGTGTGTAATAGAACAGTCAGGCTGGTAATTTACCGGGATTAATGTGTGAAAGGGGCTAATGTTGTGTCATTGTGTTTGTATTTGTCCTTCATGTAGTTTGTATGCTTGTATCTGCGTGTGTTTGTCAGGCTGCACTGAGCGCGTGTGGTACCGGCGGCCGTTATGAGTGGGAAGAGCCTCTTGCTGAAGGTCATTCTCCTGGGGGATGGCGGCGTGGGCAAAAGCTCCCTCATGAACCGCTACGTCACCGACCGCTTCGACTCGCAGTCTTTCCATACCATCGGCGTGGAGTTTCTCAACCGCGACCTCGAGATCGACGGCCGGCTGGTCACCCTGCAGATCTGGGACACTGCTGGCCAGGAGCGCTTCAAGAGCCTGCGCACGCCCTTCTACCGTGGCGCCGACTGCTGCCTGCTCACGTTTGCCGTGGACGACCTGCAGAGCTTCCAGAACCTGGGCTGCTGGAAGAAGGAGTTCATGTATTACTCTGACGTACGAGACCCGGAGCGTTTCCCCTTCGTGGTCCTGGGAAACAAGGTGGACAAGAAAGAGCGTGAGGTCGGGGAGGATGAGGCCAGGGCTTGGTGCGAGGAAAACGGTTGCTGTCCGTACTTTGAGACCAGTGCCAAGGACGACACGAACGTGGGGGCTGCTTTCGACGCTGCCGTTCGGGCAGTTCTAGCCAGCGAGGACCCCATTGATCACGCCTTGCTGAGCAGCTCCATTGATCTTCATGGAAACCGTAAAGTGGCTCGCTCGTCTTGCTGTTGAGGTGCCTCCGAATCGCTCCTGGCCTTGTTGCTTCATAGCCGTGTGGACTTACTCTCCTGCTGATATGCCCGAGAGCTTTCTGTGTAGGTTCAGGCACCAGACGTGTCCCGTGAGCCACACGTCTAACAGAGTTACGTAACATTAAAGGTATTTTATACACATTAATAATTCCACAGTTTGGCACAAATAATATATTCCATGACGATTTCCCAGTTGAAGGCTTGTCTGTTTGTGACGTGATGCATTCATAAGTGTTCTATAATAGCTTCATGTCCTGGACCGCAAATCTGGCCGCTCTTCAACATTCTGCTGTTTTAAATGGACCATCTTACTATGTTGTGGTACTTGTTTTGTCTGATATTTTAAAATACATAACCCCAGAGAGTGGCACTTTGCTGACCACTGCAGTCAGTGATATAATATTGCTTGAGAGAAAGAGCATTCATGTGGTATCGAAAGAAATAATGAATTTTTTATTTATTTCACTCATAAGTTATTCTTTGGGTGAAGTCTGACGAGAATAGGCTTGGGTCATGTTTCACCACAAATTACAAAAAACAAACAAACAAGATATTATTTTTTACTTTTTCTGCATAAGGAAAGCCTATTCCTGGATTCCATGAAATTATTCTCATTACTGTAATGTGAAAAAAACATCTAATAATAATACTGTAATATGAACAGTTTCATATTATATAAGCTGTAAATTATTTATACGTCATTGTAGCGTTTGTTGTATTGGCCTCAATTTATGCTGGTTTCAGTAATTATGGTTAATTATTAGGGTTTACCCAAAAAATGAATTTTTTGTCATTAAGTACTCACCCTCATGTCATCCCAAACCCACAAGACCTTCGTTCATCTTCGGAACACAAATTAAGATATATTAATGAAATCCGAAGGTTTCTGAACCACACATAGGCAGCAACGTCAAAAATAATGACTTTATTGAACAGTTTGAACTGTTGTCATAGGCAGTTGACGCAGTGAGTGCAGTGCAGGCTTCCGTGTATTTCGCTTAGTATTGGTTTCATCAAAAATATCTTCATTTGTGTTCTGAAGATGAACGAAGGTCTTGTGGGTTTGGGACGACATAAGGGTGAGCAATTAATGACAGAAATTTCATTTTTGGGTGAACTAACCCTTTAAAAATAATTTTGTCCAGACAGGATGAAGAAACCTTAATGTTCTTCATGGAAAGTTGATTTTGGGATGAAATATGATCATTTCTTCATTAGATTCATCCTTTTATGTTATGGGTAAAACACATAACCTCAGATTAGCATATTGCTAACAAATTGTCATCAGAACAGCATTATTTTTTAGACAGAAAGGGAATTTCTGCTATTCTAATATAAAAAGATTAAAATAATTCTCTTTTTATCTAAATTATTCTTTTTTTGTGTATGTTGTAAGGTACAGAGAGTTGGTGTTACATATAAAATATATAGATTTTTTTAATGATTTTGTTTCAGTTGTCAGCCTGCGTTGTGTATATTTGAGCAATTTTAAAATTTTACATCTAATTGCATGTTTAATCTTGGAGGCTGTGCTGTAGAGAGAAAATTTATTTCACAAGGAGTGTGTGTGTTTGAGGGTTGAGCCCAACGTATACTTCATTTTTTACGCATACACGAGGGTCCGCGTACATGGTGCAAATGTCGTCGCCAGAATACTATATGCGGCGCCCGATTCGCACATGCACAATGATTTTTTTTGCACTAATCAGTTCCACAAGGTGGTAACACTGGCCCAGGCAGTTGTTTCAAAGTAGAAAACCAAACTAAAGAGATGAAACAACAGCAATAGACGACAACAACAACAACAACAGATGCCTGCACTGACAAGCGATTGTGTGAGAGGGTTAAGAGATAGCCGCAACTTTAGTTTAAAACAACACAAAGACATCTTTATCAGTCATAACTTCTGGAGAAAAACAGCACAGACACTGAAAAAGATGAATCTTTGCAGAGTGCGTGTGTCGACCGTCTGCATTCGCGCACGCTATCAAATGGAGTCTACTTTGAAAGGCTGCATGTCCAACTGTATACTTACGCTAGCATACACGTAAAAAACGAAGTATACTTTGGGCTTTAGCAGCACATCTGTCTCACTGAACTCTCAGGAACGTCGCTTAGACACCTGTCTACATTTGATGTTGGAGCTTATACAGCAAACTTGAAGAGGCATATAGCTGATTAATTCATTCACATCCATTGTTTCCTCAGTTTCAGTTCAGTGTTGATATGAAACCAAAGCACATGGTACCCAGTATCTTGCACTGACCTTTGACCTTTCTTAGAGGCCTCTTGTGAAGGACCCTTGATTTAGTGCATTTATAGGTACTTAAACTTATTTCACTTCTATCTTTTATAATATTGACTTATTTGCCTAGTGCTTTCCCCTCAATATGAATGTTTTCTTCACCTATACTGCTATTACTCTCATTATAACAACGAGAGTCCCAAATCTGTGGATTGGGCTGCTGATGTTTTGAAATGTTTCGATCACTTGCATTAATGTATAACTTGTAGCCTTTTTTCTGTTTACAGACCTTTGCTTGCCTGCTCTCATACTTTTGTTATACTTGTAAAACAAGAAATTGTTCGTTACTTTGTTTTCGTTGGTGGACGCGCTCACACATCTGCTGCATACATGTACGGTTTTCGACTTTTTTTGGTACACTGTGAAATGGAAATAGATGCAACACTGTTTCTTGTACACAAACTGCTGAGCATGCATTAACATATTCATTCCTAATATTGGACAGTGTTTTCCAGCAAATCAAGGTACCAAATGTCTGGGTTTACAGTGAAGAAATGTTACGTCGTAATCAGACCTCTATTACATGATGGAAAGATTCTCCATGCATTAAATCACTGGACTGTCTGGACATGTTATTAGTGTTTTAGTGTTACAAAAGTCTTTTGATTTGTCTGTCAAAATGTCAACTTAAGTAAACTAAAGCATTGTAATAAGCAGGTGAATCTCACAAAGAAATGTGCAGGTTATTTTTCACCCCAAAATGATATTTTGTGTAAAGAAGATGGGTTTTTTTTTTTTGCAAACTGATTTTATGACAATTAAGCAAATTTCCCCCTCAAAATTCTAATTTGCTTTACTCTTGTACAGTAATTAAATTCTAGACAATGCATATTTGGAAGGGTTATGTGTGTATGTATATATATGTATATACATATGTACACACCTCAGTTAAGTAACACAAAATTGTGTCAGGTTGTGAAATTGTGTCTGTCTTTAAGTTACAAATTAAGCCCTTACTCGTACATTACTATAATATTAAAGATTAACAACATATTGCCTATATTTAGCGAAAGATTTCATCAAACTAACAAGCTGTGGACACTGAGTGACTTGCCTGAGGTAAATGTAATGTTATGTGACATTGTTAACAAGCCATTTTATTGATGTCTTTCCACTGTTGAAACACTGATTGAACAATTACACGAGATATGCTATGTTTCAGTAAGTTTTACTTTACCTTTCAACATACCTTCATTCATGTTTATTCTGTAACTGGTATTAAAGAAGAAGAGATGACCGCATTCACTCTAACTGAGGCGCCTAAACAGCAATCTTTCACACCACATTAAAGAGCGTCAAAACTGCATTTTTTTTTTCGAATTTCATGATAAAATGGATAGAATTTGAAAGATGACACTTTGTTTCTTATCGACAGTAACAAAACGCAGAGTTTATTGCGATTAATGGTGGTTATGGTACAATGCTGTATTCATCGTGTATATAAGACAAAATTCGACAGAACCCCTTAATACTATTTAATCAAATGCCATGGAAGAAAAATTTGTTTTTTTTTGGTTTGAATATTGTTACACCCCTAATATATATATTTATTTCTTTTCATTTGGTAGTGAAATTGTGAAATTTATCCTGGATGTTTTTCGTGAGATTCACCCCAGCTGTTTCCGCTTGAGCCGGTGGTGTAGCACAGTATTTATCATGTTACAGTTCACAGGAGAATTGTGTTGCGTTAATAATACTGTATTTTTCTGTTCATCTGTCATTGTCACCAGTCACAACCACAGTAGTAAATTGTGGGAGGATGAAGTGTGGTGAATTAAGGGCATTACTGCAATGAATGTACTGACTGTTTGTCACTTTTTACTGTTTGATTTGTGTAAGGTTGGTACCCCAGTGTTCAATCAATACTGTTACTGACATGCAAACATGCGTCTTTAAATGGACTAAATGCGTTTCGAAAGCAGGGATTGTGTTGTAATCCCTAAAAATGGCTGGGTCACAAATGTCTACCCTACTGTTTCACATCATCTCCAACGCAATAAGGAGGTTGAAACAGCTTTAGTTTGCAAGAATCCAATGCGACGAATAATAAACAAACTGCAACAGCAATCATGCAATGTGTGGTTTATTCTTAAAGACAGATTTGCTTTAACTCATATTCTGCTGTAGTTTTAAACATGTTAAAGAAAATGCTCTTTCCTGTTTAACCAGGTAACAATCTTTGTAACTCAAATATAGTAACATCAAATGAATATGTTTTCAATATATCAGGAATGCAGAAGAAACCCTGCTCATAGTCACACATCAGCTGTGTGAAGCGTATACGGGGAACACAGACTTCCTCTGTGCTCGTCTGACGCCCGGCCGAAGAGCGCATACAGCCTCCTCTCTTTCTTCTCTCTGCGATGACGCTCTTTTAAAACAAGCTGCCATGCTGCTAGGTGCAGTGGACAGTAAGTCTATGAATAACAAAACGGGCATTAAAATACAGCTGAACCACTGGTGAAAGACATTGACCTTTATTTCGTGCTAAACCTCCCAGCCATCAATTGCAGTACCAACAAACTGCAGGCAAAATAAGAAACCTGAGCTGAACAAAGAAAAATCTAAGAAATACTGTTAGTGCTAATAATAAACAAACATGCAAAATCACTGATTAATTAAACATTTTGCAAAGAAAGCGTTATACAATAACTACAATAATCTCCTGATAATTAGAGTTACATAACAAAATAGTTCACACAACAATAACAGTTCATATATCTGTCGCCGCCTCATGTTCCAAATCTTTGAGACTTTATATTTGTTTTGGTTCCTTGCCATTGTCAACTTCGGCTCGCCCCAGGTGACGTTTAAAAGACAATTCATGCAGTAATATTATTTATTTGACTGCACTGACACCATTTGATATGATTTGAAATGACTTGAGCTGAATAATAACACTTTTGTCTTCTGCAGAGCTGCTTTACTGCTAAAACTGAATTTGTTTCATAATTGATTAATTTTGCAACATGAACTCTTATTGTCCTGAAAATCTGCTTTGAAACAATCCTTACACAAAGCTCTATACAAATAAATGTGACTAGATTTTTTTGTGGCACACAAAAGGAGATACTTCAAAGAATGTTCACACTTTCATACAGCGAAAGAAGGCAAAAGCTCCATAAGACATTAAAAGCATTGTCCATATAATTTGTGGAGCAAATTTCAAGTCTTCTATGATCTTGTCAGGTTTGTCAATGATGCTAAATGTGAAGAGAAGCACAAATGAGATTTAAAAGCCATGTTGAATGGTGTTTTTCAGGGGCAATAAAACAGTTATTTTAGATTTCAGTCATGTGACTTCAGAAGACTTGGAATATAGTGCACTCGAGTTGTACGTACTTGCATTCTGCCTAACACTGCTTTTTGTGAGGTGATTTGGGTTTGAAACGATATAATGGTGAGTCACTGATGACAGTTTTCATTCGTGAACCATTTTAGGTTAAACTACTACTGTTAAATCTACACTATAATCATGCTTTCACCAAACACTAGGGGGCTATCAAGCAGCCAACGTGTCTGGATCAAATACTTTTATTATAAAAAACAAAAACAAAAAAATGTTCAGGACCAAATCAAACCCTGAATTGGTTAACTTTTGTTATGAAAAAAAAGTATGTACAGAAAAAAAACAAAATTAAGCTATTCGGCTAAAAAGGCTGCTTTTTTAATTGTGTTCTACATTTTTGCTTTCAATGAGTGAAATATCCCAGCCATGAAACATTTTAGCAATGACACCCTCGGCAGCAAAATACCTGCACAAACATTATTAACCCCATCATGCACTGGTCAAAGAAAGGCTTTTATTCAAGCAGCTGAAACGTCCCAGAAGCCTCTTTGTCAGTAGGATCTGTATCTTCTGACGCGTAAACTGACCCCTAGCATGGGTTTGTGCCGAGGCTTTCCTCCAACAAAGAGGGGCTGGTTCATTGTTTAGGCTTTTCTCAGTCCTTTCAAGAGGTTGTGAGAAAAAAAGGGCTGGGGTCACAAGAAAACTGCACACATTGCTGTCTCTCTCTCCATGGCAACCAGATGTGAGGGATGGTCACCATGGAAACCAGCCATAACAACCATGAGGTTTTTTTTTTTTTGAGGATCTCAAAATCTTATGTTATTACTACCAATGATTTTGTTGGCAACGCTTTATTTTACAGTGTCCTTGTTACATGTTACATGTAGCTATTTACTGTATTAACAGTAAATTAAGAAAAATTGACAACTAACCCTAACCCTATAGTGAGTACATGTAGTTAATAGTAATACTCAGTACTTAAATGTATAATTACACTAACACGTTAAAATAAAGGGTTACACTTTATTTTAAGGTGGCTTTATTACACTGTAATAACACATTTAAGCACTCAGTAACATTAAGTAACTAAATTTACTTAATATAAGGTTAGGATTAGGGTTTGGTTTAGGGTTAGTTGCATGCAATTATGCATAATTTATAGTTATTACTATAGTAACTGCATTTAACATCTGTGACAATGACACTGTAAAGTAAGTAGTAAAATATATAGTGTAACCATCTAGTTTTTTATTTTCTAAAAAAAAAAAAAAAAAAAGTATAGATTTTGTCCAATTAAGTAATTTAAATCATGGATAGACCCGCTGACTGTCTCAAATGAACTCTAAAAACAAGTATTTAACAAAAACTATCAAACTATCCTGCTAGAGACTTTATGTAGCTCCGCCCCTTTTCAGCACTGCACGATAACAATGCTTGTGATAACTTTCATTAACTGTACAATAAGTAAATCCACTTCACCAGCTAATTACTCTTCGACAGTGATACGAAATTTACAGCTACCGCAAAAACTGAAGTTCAAACACAATATATTAAAGATGGCTGCGCGCTTCTTTGTCTGGCCCATAAGGTCTATGGCATAGATATCTACACGTAGATGCCACCACTCCAGCTCCAGAGACGTTGGCACTCCCGCCAACGGGAGGTCAGCGTGTCATCACTCAAAGTAAGAATCAATGATGCCACAATAGCTTTTGGTTGTGAAACAGGTGAGAATATGTTGGTTTTGTTTTTATATGTATTAACTCAATGCTACAGGTTTTTACTAAGGTACATTTTAATGTTTTAACTTTTACTATGGTAAATAGGTATACTTGTTGTATTAGTTTAGGAAAGTCATCTGCTTAATATAGATATTCATGCGTCTTCGGTTGCAGGTGCTCAATCAACTTGCTCTCAAATGTTCACAGAGCGGCTTTGACCATTCCAATATGGCGGATGGCTTGTATAGTGGCCAATAGAAACAGCTACTAATGAGGAATCTATGTATATATATCTTTAGTCTATAGTATCAAATCTCAAAAACAAACAAAAATAATAATAAAAAGGGTTAAAATGGAATCAAATACTCTAGCTGACTTCAAGCCACGTTGGCATGATCATCAGGGTTGCCAGGTCTGTGCAATAAAAGCCCGATTACCCACTGCCAAATAATCAAAACTCAAAATATGAATGACTCAAAATACACATTTTACAGTCAGGGTTATGCATTATATACACAATTTCAACTTTAAAATCACTATACAGGCTTAGGTTAGTAGTAATCATAAACACAGTCTGTTTTCATAAATGAGCTCACAGGAGCTCAAAGGCTTCTGACTAGTGTCCTTCCTCAAAAAAACAGTTTTATCACTGGCAGAATGTACAATATCTCAATAAAAAGCATTTCAATCAAATAAACCCATGGTAACAGTTTAAAATTTGGGTAATTCCACAGAAAAACCACAGACTTGGCAACCCTGATGATCGTTTTTATTAGAGTAGTAGGAGCATGTTATAGGTCGTATTGAAGTTCTCATTGTGAATGTTGACTGTACAGTTTAGTTGTGTACTGCTGAAGAACAATTTTGGTAAAGTTGGCTTGAAAACGCTCGTTTAGCTCATTTATGAGGCAACTGTGACCAAACTACAACTGCCATCATTCTTTGTGGCAGCAGAAGAATGATAAAATGCACAGATCCGTTGCACACTCAATACTGTCCTGCTTTGTTACATTAGCACAATTAGAATGTCCCAGAAGACTTGAAGGCAGAATACTTCCCCTGGTGGACAGGAAGGGTATAGGTGGAAAAATTGCATGAAAGACAGTTTGGAGAAAAGATTCCAAATCTAAACCTTTGCATCCAAGAATTTAAAAGACAGTCAGGAAACTGTGTTGTGGAAAAGCAAGATATGAGAAATTCTAAAGTGCTCCAATATGGTGCTGTTATTGAGGGTAGAAAGACACCGTGGACACCAGGACAGAAGAGATGTTAACACCGTGGACTGATGCCTTTCCTCCCCAGATATCGTAGAACTGCAAAGTTATAGGTGGTGGACACAGTATATGTCAGCTGAAGAGAGAAAGACAGAAACATAAGATACAGGGAATAATAGGTGGTTGCCAAGGTGTAGCTACGCTTTTACTCGGTTCAGAGTGTTTCTTTTAACCACATTATGAGGTTGTTACTATTGGTGTTGCTGTGTGGTTAAGATGTTTTTGTTTTGTTTTTTTACCACATGAGTTGTTGGAAGTTGTTTCCTATGATTTTAGTGACTTTTTTTTCCACATTTCTATGTGATTTCTAGGTTGCGGGGGGTACATTGCTAAATGTTCCAAGTGGTTTTTTACCAGGGGTGCGATGAAATCTCGTGCCACACGATATTGCGATATTAAAACGTGACAATATTTCTCATTGAGGTGAAAAGTTGTCTTGCGAAATCAGCATGACGGAGTTGAGTTTATGGCAACAGTTTTTAGTGCTTGCATTGCATTATATAGTTCTGTCTTTTCCTGCATATGATAAATATACGCGCTGTGCGTTTCAGAGTGAAACAACAGTTTATTCACATGCAGGTTACGAGTTTCTCAGAGCGGCACTGTTTACAGAAAACGTAGACGCAGTCTCTGCATTGTATGGGTTTTCAATTATGTGCATTTGGGAAGTGAATGCATATAAATTCTTGTTTCATAGTGTTATCATTTACATGCGTGGAGAGCATCTCAAACTCCATGATTATGATTACTTGATTTTGATACTTTATTTGAACCGATCATTTATTGCCACATTGTTATTATATATGCAATTTAAGTCATTTTAAAGGCTCTTATTTTACTCTATTTTTATAACCACAAAAAATGATCAGATTTATCGTAAAAACAATCGACGATTACTCGATTACCAAAATAATTGTTAGTCACAGTCCTAGATTAATTAAAACATTTCAAAATGTTTCAAAATGACCCTGCATTGTTTTGCATTTTGTGACTTTCATTTGAATAAAAACTATTTAAAGTTGTGTTAGCTAATGCATTTGTTTTGTGGTGTTAAAGGATTAGTTCACTTCAGAATGAAAATTTCTTGATAATTTACTCACCCCCATGTCATCCAAGATGTTTATGTTTTTCTATCTTCAGTCGAAAAGAAATTAAGGTTTTTGAGGAAAAAATTCCAGGATTTTTCTTCATATAGAGGACTTCACCAGGGTACAATTGGTTGAAGGTCCAAAATTCAGATTCAGTGCTTTAAAAGGGCTCTACACAATCCCAGATGAGGAATAAGTGTCTTGTCTAGTGAAACAGTGTCATTTTCTAAAAAAAATAAATAACAATTATATACTTAACCACAAATGCTTGCACTAGCTCTGCGATGCGCCACGCATTACATAATGATGTTGGATAGTATAGATCCAGTGTCAAAGCGAACGTACAAATACTACGTCAAATGCCCTTTACAAAAAAGGTAAAACAACGATGTCGGACGATTTTTAAGTTAGGGGAGAAAATGAGATGGAGATTTTCACCCCACCACGGTACTTCTGCCTACGTCACAAGTGACCTTTCCAACGGGATTACGTAATGCGTGGCGCATCGCAGAGCTAGAGCAAGATGAGCATTTGTGGTTAAAAAGTATGTAATTGTTAATTTCTTTTTAGAAAATGACCGATCGTTTATTAAGACCCTTATTCCTCGTCTTGGATCATGCAGAGCCCTTTGAAGCTGGATTGAAACTGCAATTTGGACCCCAGTGAAATCCACTTTATCGAGAAAAATCCAGGGGTCCGTTCTTCATACGTCGCTAACTCAGCTGGATTTGATTGATGATGATTTGGCATGATCTTGGATTGTTCGGTTCTTTGATGCTCATCCTGGATTTGTTGTCATAGCAACAGGAGCAGGAGCAGGCTTATTTCATGCAAACAGGATTAGATGGAATCTTTTTAAGCGGAGGTGATGCTTAATGTCTTTCCCAGCCACTGCTACTTTCTAACAAGACCCTATTGTGAACCAGGGACAATAATAAAGATTTTTTTTAAAAAATGCAAAAAATATTATAATGTTGTGTAGTCTTTTATAATATAGACACAGCTAGTTTTACTTATCAAGAGATTTATTCTTGAAGGAATAATTACTTAACATCTTTACTGGAGTCTCACACACGATGTACAGTCAATGCCTTGCATGCATTAATTTGGATTGTGACAGCTATTATGGGAGTAGCTTGATGCAGCGCAGGCGATGAAGATAACTTGATCTTGACCCTTAAGAAACTTTAATGTGGTCCTGTAACAAATCTGCTTCAAAAATGTAAATGTAATAGACGTAGGCTAGTAAGAGCTGTGTGTGTAAACCTCACTCCCCTGAACTCAAGAGGTGCTCTAGAGACTGACGCTAGAGACTGTGGTCTTTAGCCTCCTTATTAGAGCGCCCACCTCCCATGAGGACGGGCCGGGGTTTGCGTCCTGCTTGGAGCGGGGAAGTGTGAACTGGAGGGGCTACATTGGTGCCGTGACCCGGATGGGAATGAAGTTTGGGGGGGGGGGGGGTGAGTGTAACAGACGTAGGCTAGTAAGAGCTGTGCGTGCAAACCTCACTCGTCTGAACTCAAGAGGTGTTTTAGAGAAAGTTAATTTATCTATTATATTTATGTTGTTTTGCTGGCTTGGTTGTTTTCTTATAAAGATCCAGAAATTCGTCAAGTTGTTCGTTTGTGTCTTTTTTTAATTAGGCTATCCAATCCAATCACTGCGTTACTGAACAGGGTTTTGAGTAATGATACATCTGGCCTTTTTGAAGAACACAAGAACACGCAGTCATCTTAAATTTAATCCAGATATTTTAATCCCATCCACAAATTTGTTTGAAGAACCAAATTAGCCAGAGTTCAGTTATCATGATTAATAGATCTAGCATCTGACAAATCATCTCGGATGTATTAAGAGAGGTACAAAGAATGGACCCCTGGAATGTTTTCCTCAAAAACCTTAATTTCTTTTTGACTGAAGAAAGAAAGAAAGACAAACATCTTGGATGACAAATTACCAGGAAATTTTAAATCTGAAGTGAACTAATCCTTTAATGAGACGCAAAATCCTATGAAAATCATTTGCTGAAGTCTATTGATATAGATATTCATACACACATCTAACTATGGCTGCAGTCACAGTCAACTTTCCTTTGAGTTTTGGATCAGCTTTGACCATTGAACAGTTGCTAATGAGGAATTTGTGTATATGTATGTATATATATACTGTATATACATACTGTATGTTTGTATATATGAATGTGTATGTGTGTACAATGTGGTTTTTATCACTTTGTTGTGGAGTTATGATGTCGCTTTGTAGAACACACAGCGCTGCTTTGCCACTGCATGGTTTTTTGCTCTTTGTAAATGCGTTGCTAGGATCTTTTGACCTGTTGCTAGGGAGTTGCTATGAGGGTGTGGGAGTTCTGAGAAATTTTGCTTAACTTGGGCAAAATCACTTTGTGCTCTTTAAGAAATTGCCACTGCTGTTGCTCAGCAGCAGCTCAAATGTCAGAAATCTCAGAAAGTCACGTGTGGTTGTGACATTTTCACAGTGCTGAAAACTCCCTCCAAACACAAAATAAGCCTTAAAAACAGAGTTCTCACAATCATCCAAGTCATTTCTAACTACAACAGAGAACAATATATCACAGCCAGCCCTTTAATAAATGCAGGAACAGAATTCCTTGACACCTACGTGTATGGCGTCATGAAAACACACTGTAATTGTGTTCTTTTCTGCACACTCACCAGAGCCAAGACTGTCATCCCCGCTCCAGCGAAGGCAGCGATGTAGAGATCATAGGTCAAGAAAAACTGAAAAACAAGTCAGAAACATGACATAATGAACACTCACTGCGCAGCCAGAATGTTTGATCTTAGCTTTGGATTTGACAAGGCTTTGAGAAAGGTTTTCTGATGAATTACAAGAAGATATTGAATTGCACACTGCCTGGGGCCAAATCTTACCTCTCTTGTCTTGCACACATTAGACAGGGTCATCCCACAAGCCTTTCCTGGCACTGCGTTCCATGGAAGTAAACCTAGAGACAGAGACAGAGACAAAAAAAAAAAAAAAAACTGTGATGGCATGAAAAAGATCAAGGCACAGTGATATTTATACTGACATAGATCTCAATAAAATAACACCACAGAGTTTAGAGAGAACAGAGTTTAACATACTATGATTTGAAGGCCAGAAATGAAAGCAGACACTCAGCGCATTTCAAGTGTGCCATCCATCACATTATACACTCATGGGTCAATGACAAATAATAGTGCCCATGATACTGGACAAATCTATAAAAAATCTAGAAATGTCCTCTGTGTATTTGGTTTCTTATGGTTTTGAACTATTATACATTTTACAAGACATTTTGTGACTTTAAAATGACAATCTAGTAGCCTACTAAAAAATAAATAGTAACAGTGATTTTCTACCTTACATTTTTTAAACAGGTGAGTGTACCCTTCAATCTGTGCTTTTTTAAAGGATGCATTAAGCATATCCTTCACCTCCAATCACCCAGAATTCTTTGCACAATTTACAGAAAAATGGCAGAAAATGAGTAGGCATTGAGCTTTCCAGAGTTCAGACAAAAAATGTTTCAGAGATGAAGGCACTCTTGTTTTCCTTGTTTTCTTGTAAATTAACCACATAATGCTAAACTGCCTGTGATGTAAACCACAGGAAGACCACAAATGATTCATGCGATTCTTATGCACTGTACTGCATTAATAGAAAGCACCCATAGAATTCTTAAATGTAAGGCTGCTTGATCGATTGCTCTGGTCTGCCTCGCTACTCAGTGATGTGTCTGTAGGTCCCAATAGTTTTATTTTGAATCTCTATTTACTATCATTCCCTGTTGTTTATATCGCTAAATATAACTTACTCATCACCATATATCTGTTATGGTCTAATATTGCCTATGACATTAAATTGCTAGTTTTTAATCTAAACCACTATTGCTAGCACAATGTGTTCTATGATGTGTCTAGCTTAGCGAACCCTGTACATTGTTCTGTTCCAGCTGTAGAGCCTGTGCAGCAGGGAAACTGGGTGACTGCGTGATGGCATAGTCGTGGGACAAAATACCACTGTTCTGTTCCGATTAGAACATCAAATAGGTTCTCCCCACTCTGTGACGCACCCAATGAGAATCCTGTTGAAAGTGCCCTAGTTATTGGTGATTCGATTACGTAAAACGTAAAAATAGAGACACCAGCCACCATAGTCACATGTTTGCCGCCTGACATCAAAGCAAATTTAAAACTGCTGGCTAATGCTAATCGTAACTACACGTCAGCACTAATGATGTCCAACTTCGCCAGTCGGAGATCACTAAAATTAACATTAAAGAAATGTATAAACTCGTAAGTACCATGTCAGACACTGTAATTTGCTCTGGCCTCCACCCTGTTATACGGAGTGATGAGATACTCAGCAGACTATCATCACTCAATGGCTGGCTGTCTAAGCGGAGTCTGCATAATAATATATGGGTCATAGACAATTGGAAAGGTTTTTGGGGCAGACCTGACATGTTGAAAAGAGATGGTATTCATCCCTCCTGGGGTGGTGCAGGTCTTCTTTCTAGTAATATGGCACATAGTCTTAGAGCTGAAACGTGATAAACTAGGGACCAGGTCAGGAAGGAGACAGACTGGCTAAATTGACCGTCTGCTAGCTATCTCAGATCACAGAAGTCAGATAAATCCCAACACATAGAGACTCTTTTACCAAGATATTATCACAGAGATTGTTCCCCAAATTAGTAAATACAAAAAACTCTCAAACCCATTTAAGGGTAAAAATGTAATTGATGTTCAACAAATAAAAAACAGATATAATACAGATGAATAAAATCTGGCTAATTATTTACAAAGCACTAAATGGTTTAGCTCCCCAGTACTTGAGCGAGCTCTTAAAACATTATAGTCTTTCACGTCTATTGCAATCTCAAAATTCTGGCAAGTTGATAATACCCAGAATATCAAGAGCAGGCGGTAGATCCTTTTCCCATTTACCACGTAAACTTTGAAACAGTCTTCCTAGCATTGTTTGGGAAGGGGACACACGCTGTTAGTTTAAATCTAAGCTAAAAACAGATCTCTTTAACCTGGCATACACAAAACATTATCAATTTCTATTTTCAAATCAGTTAATTGATTGTTAGTTCATAAATTAAGTCAGACGGAACGGGAACACTTCCTATAACACCCAATGTACTTGTTACATTATAAGAAGAATGGCATCTGCACTAATATTAGTCTATCTTTTTATACAGAGGTTTACGGAAGTCAGTCGGATCTAGGCCATATCCAGATCAGAAGGAGGACCTGCGCCTAAACATGAGCACAACACATCCCTGAAGTTTCAACAGAGATTGTGTCAACTAGACCATACCCTGTGAAGACCTCATTGGCACGACAGCCAGTGGCACAGATCCCCAACAAAACTGTTTCCATACCGGCGTGATGAATCCAATCTTCAACTAGATGGAATTGGAATAAATATTTTGAATTTTCTGACCCAATCTGACTTTTTCTGAAAGGTTTTTTTTTCTCCATTCTGTCATCTGATGGAGTTTGGGTTCCTTGCCACTGTCGCCTCTGGCTTGCATAGTCGGGGATACTTAATATTCAACAATATTACTCATCTACCTGCATTGACAATATTGTATGCGAACTGAACTGAGCTGGACGATGATTTTCTCCAGAGCTGCATAGATAAATGACCTAAATTAATAACTAATGATTTTTACAATGAAAATGAATCAATACAAAACTTACTTAAGCTGGACAATGACACTATTTTTCTCTAGAGCTGCTGTGTAGCCAATATTATTTATACTATTTTTCCTGCTTTCACTGTAAAGCTACTTTGAATCAATCTACATTGTAAAAAGCGCTATTTAATAAAGGTGACTTGACTTGCTTGGCTAATGCACAAAATAACACCTCGTGGCGATGCACTTGAATTAAGTGATCTGACACATTTTGGAATGCAACAATGTGAAATCAAGTGTTTGTATGCATATATTACTTTCCAGAGAATATCTGAACATCAAGACACCTCAAAAGATTGGCACATCAACAGGACTTTAATCGTGGCTATAGAGCTGCAATATCATATGTTTAAGCTGTTAAGAGACAGAACAGATGAATGTATTGCGGGGTCATTACCATACTGTCTGGCATCAATGCACAGCTGGTTGATGCTGGAGGGTGTTTCAGAGAGGAAGTTGATAGTGTGACAGGTGTTTGCCATGTTGTAGAAGAAATAAACAGGTATCGCAGAGAGGGAGAACACCAGCAACCAGACTACAACCAGGAAATACGTGATCACGATGAACTGTGGGAGGAATGCATACAAATATCAGTTTAATGCATTTTATTTTAAATCAATAGTTCAGACAAAAATGAAAAATTTGCACTTATGCTTATTCAAGTGATAAATTTCACCAGGTTTGACATCAATGACAACATGAAACTGAACTGAAACAAATTTTGCACCAATTTTGAATATACAGAAGTGTAAATGAGATATGACCCATAGGGGAACGTACTCTGTGACTATCAAATTTTTGAAATTGGACAGCTTCTGGGAGCTATACAGGCATTGTAAGGAAACAAGCAGTGTGAAAATTCCTCAATTTCTCATTTTGCTTACAGGAAGAAAGTAAAGCATATGTGTTTCTGTAACAAGACGAGGGTGCGACATCTTGGAAAATAGCCAAATGCAAACTGAAACCTACTGTACATTGTTAATGACTCACCGTTGTACTGAGACAGCGACCACAAACTGTACTACGAAATTCTCCAAATGACTGCCGAACTGCACTGGTGGTGTAAAAGCCTTCAGCCAGCAGGACTATACAGTACAAGAAGAAGAAGGAGGCCAGGCCATAGATAATGTACTGAAAATACTCGATACTACAGGAGAGCGAGAGAGAGAGAAAAGACATGTTCTCAATGAAAAGATGTTAAAATTACTGATCGTTCCACACATGGGCTGTTGCTTCTAGAACAAAATCACTTTTGACACCTTAAAATGCTTTAAGCAAACTTCCCTTTTAATTTAATATTTATTTTTAAGCTTTTGATAAAAGGCAATTAAAAGGATCTAAAACTGAAATAGACTGATTGGAATTGCACGTATTTGCTAGAGATATTACTGGCACGCACAGGTATGCTAGGGTGATGTAGTCCTGATGGTCACGAGTGAAGTAAGTCTCGATGAGTCTTTCGCTCTCTGTAAGGGCCTGATGTCCACAGCCACAGAACAGAGCAATGCCAGAGAAACACAGTAGAGTGGCCACTAGAGAGACGTATGGCACTCCTCCCAGACAGCGCATACAGCATTCATAACAACCTGAGATTCATAACAAAGGCATATGAAGGGTCAGTTTGTCATTTTCAGATGATTTACCATAAAAGACATTCAGACATTTACACATCATATTCTCCTCATCTGTTCAAAAGAAGAACCATTTAATACAACACGAGTAAATTATGGTGTGCTGCAAGGAACTGTGTTAGGCCCTCGACTGTTTTCCTTATACAAGGTGCCCCCTTGAAAATATTAGTAGTAAAGTTTAGTTTCCATTGTTATGCTGATATATTATGTATTTCTTCTAGAAATGTCTACATTATTCAGGTTAACAGAGTGTGTTAAAGATTAGGGATGCACGATATGAAAAATTAACCGATACCAATAAGTTCATATTTTTATATTATAATTTCGATATAATCTGCAGTTTGTGCACCCAGGAGAATAGGAAATCTAAGATGCACTGATGAAACTGATATTTTAGTAGCCCTGGCCTAACTATAATAGCAAACAGCAGTCCTGATTCTTCAAATGTTTTTATTTTTTGTGTAAGGCACCACGATACTTAGTAACAGAAAGGGTTTAACAGAACTATGACAGAACTAGGTTTATCTGCACTTAATAACAAATTTATATTCAAGCATTTCATTCATAACAAGGAAATGCATCTATTCAACCTTTAGTGTATGAGGATGAGGAAGGTATATAGACTAAATCACATGTTTTTCAAATACATAAATAAAATGCATGAACATTTGTAAACCTCAGAAAAACAGCAAAAGTGCATCCTCAGCAAAAGAGCATAGGGCACAGTTGAGATTTCTCTGAAATTATATAGTTTTTATATAATTCTCTTCAGTGTCAGTTCTCTTCTCTGTCTCTGGAAACCGTTTTACAATTTTCATCATCAATGCTCTGTGTTTACTTGCTCTCTCTTTTTCTGTCTGTCATTGCTATGCAAACATGAACAGACGCCACGGGAGCGCAAGCACTTTGGTAAGAAGGACAAAATGGCCCCTAATACAGCTTCGCCGCGATGATGACCTTACATGTGAAGTATAAGATTTGTTGTGTTAAAACTTGATGCCTTTTTTCCTCCTCTCTGTATCCTTGCTAAACATGCTTTGCAAATGGCATTGTTCTCCGCTGCCACAGAGAAAAACTTCCAGACCGACAAAGTGTTCACAGATAATGATATAATGAGCACAACACAGTTTTAAAGCTGCAGTTAATTGCAATCGGAAAGTGGATGAATCTCGGATAAATGAGACTGATTGATTTACCATCAGTGTACTTTATCAGATCTATAGGTGCTGGTCATATAATTAGAATATCATCAAAAAGTTGATTTATTTCACTAATTCCATTCAAAAAGTGAAACTTGTATATTATATTCATTCATTACACAAAGACTGATTTATTTCAAATGTTTATTTCTTTTAATTTTGATGACTATAACTGACAACTAAGGAAAATCCCAAATTCAGTATCTCAGAAAATTAGAATATTGCTAATTAACTCAAAACACCTGCAAAGGCCTTTAAATGGTCTCTCAGTCTAGTTTTGTAGGCTACACAATCATGGGGAAGACTGCTGACTTGACAGTTGTCCAAAAGACGACCATTGACACCTTGCACAAGGAGGGCACGACACAAAAGGTAATTGCAAAAAGAGGCTGGCTGTTCACAGAGCTCTGTGTCCAAGCACATTAATAGAGAGGCAAAGGGAAGGAAAAGATGTGGTAGAAAAAAAGTGCACAAGCAATAGGAATAACCGCACCCTGGAGAGGATTGTGAAACAAATCCCATTCAAAAATGTGGGGGAGATTCACAAAGAGTGGACTGCAGCTGGAGTCAGTGCTTCAAGAACCACTACGCACAGACGTATGCAAGACATGGGTTTCAGCTCTCGCATTCCTTGTGTCTCAGCCACTCTTGAACAACAGACATCATCAGAAGCGTCTCGCCTGGGCTAAAGACAAAAAGGACTGGACTGCTGCTGAGTGGTCCAAAGTTATATTCTCTGATGAAAGTAAATTTTGCATTTCCTTTGGAAATCAGGGTCCCACAGTCTGGAGGAAGAGAGGAGAGGCACACAATCCACGTTGCTTGAGGTGCAGTGTAAAGTTTCCACAGTCAGTGATGGTTTGGGGTGCCATGTCATCTGCTGGTATTGGTCCACTGTGTTTTCTGAGGTCCACGGTCAATGCAGCCGAATACCAGGAAGTTTTAGAGCACTTCATGCTTCCTGCTGCTGACCAACTTTATGGAGATGCAGATTTAATTTTTCAACAGGACTTGGTAACTGCACACAGTGCCAAAGCAACCAGTACCTGGTTTAAGGACCATGGTATCCCTGTTCTTAATTGGCCAGCAAACTCGCCTGACCTTAACCCCATAGAAAATCTACAGGGTATTGTGAAGAGGAATATGTGATATGCCAGACCCAACAAAGCAGAAGAGCTGAAGGCCACTATCCGAGCAACCTGGGCTCTCATAATACCTGAGCAGTGCCACAGACTGATCGACTCCACGCCACGCCGCATTGCTGCAGTAATTCAGGCAAAAGGAGCCCCAACTAAGCATTGAGTGCTGTACATGCTCATACTTTTCATGTTCATACTTTTCAGTTGGGCACGATTTCTAAAAATCCTTTCTTTGTATTGATCTTAAGTAATAATCAGAAATATATTAAACACTTTTATTTTGAACACAATTAATCGTTGTGCAGCCCAACTATTAAGGCCTGTTCATACCAAGAACGATAACTATAACAATGACTATATTTGTGTTCACACCAACAAACGATAATGGTCCGTTTACTCTAAGCTCACGCTCTGCGGTTTTAAAGTGTGTACAACATGTTTTTCCTGTTCTTGTTTTTTTTCATTTACACAGCTTTAACCAGCACATGTCCTCAGTATGCTATGTTTTGAGAATAGCTAGTATAATGATCTAACCTTCTAAAAGTGAATTTAGCTGACTAAGCTAATATAGTGGAATAAAAACAACGCCTAGTCTTTTTCACTGCAACTTCAAATGAAGCAAGACAGTGATGTCAAAACTAGCACTGGATACCTGAGGTAATTTTATATTACACCATTTGCCTGGCATTATGATCTCATTTTTTGTCTCGTAAAGCAGCGGTGGCCTTTTCTGGACTTCGGCAATTAACTTCTCCACAATGTTGTCTGCCCTTTTAAATGCATAAGCCCTTGAATTAAAATGGATTCTGATTGGCTGTCAGTGTTTTATCATTCAACAGCATGGAAAAAGAACGTTCCTAAAGTGATCCAAATGATACAGTTTCTCTATATCGTTATTGTTATAGCTGTGGTGTGGACAGTGTTTTATATTTAGAATGATTTTTAGAACTAGATCTTTATCTTTATAGTTATTGTTCTGGTGTGAATGGGCCTTTAGACTCCACAGTATTGTTAGGTTTGTGTAATTAGTAATGCCCGCTATGTGAAGCATCCATACTGTTGCTGATTTGTGATTTGAACAAACTCTAAGAATTCAACCTTGGTGTAGTAAATAATATACACTAATAATATACACTGCCAACAGCGCCCATTCAAAACCAAAACAATAACAAGCTCATACTGTCATAGATGTCTATTCACAATCCATTCACATGTGCCAAATCTGAAACACTGCGACGTTCCTTTGCAACAAAGCAGCAGCTGCAGCTAAGAGCGTGAGTCTGTGTGGATGGGTGTAAGTGGGCATTCTTCCTCCATCCGTATCATGTGCTGATGTGGGGGTGGGTGACGGAGCTGGTCTGTACCACGGCATCAGGAGTGTGAGAAAATGAGGAGGACCAAGAGCCAGAGTGTCTCTTTTTGTGGCTGCACTGACAATAGCCTTTGTCTCAATACCACACAAGGGCCAGCAATGACAAGCAAACAAAAAGCCAGTGCCACCTCAAACCCCTACAGACTGACTGAAATGAGTAAAGGGGAGGAACCAGACCATACAGAGGGGGGAAGATTTGGGATGGAGCTGGGGGTGATGGTGCACGCAAGTATCTGCAGAATTCCGATAGTTAAAAGCCTACTTGGAGTCACGCTGATTTATTTATAAAAGGAGGAATATCTGTTTTATTTTTGCTTGTTTCATTTATTTACAGCATTATTTGAATACTATTTTAGAATTGTGAGCAATAAAATACTTTGTGACTCAGCACAATGTTCCCAATTTAGCGACTTTTGAAACTTTTCAAAAGCCTAGTGACAAATCTAGCAACTTCTTAGACAAACCTTATCTAGATTATTATCTCACTCACTGAACTATATAAATCGGTGAAATCTCCATTATGACGGCGTCTAGTGACATTTAGCGATCAGATTTAACTACTTTCAATTGAAAGCAGTTGGCAACACTGACTCAGCGGTGCCATATTACAAAACTTTAAGCAGTGGGACGTTATATGAAATATGAAGCAGCAGAACTGTTTTCAACACTAGTGATAATCAGAAATGTTTCTTAAGCAACAAATGTGCATTTTAAAATAATTTCTGATGGATCATGTGACAATGAAGACTGGAGTAATGATGCTGAAAATTCAGCTTCGATCACAGGAATAAATTGCATTTTACGCAAAATGTTAAAAGTATTTCTCAATATTACTCTTTTTGATCAAATAAATGCAGCCTTGGTTAGCAGAAAATACTTTTCATTCAAAAATATTTATCCTTACAGACCCCAAACTTTTCGAACAGTAGTAAAGTTAATGAAAAACTACATATTTTGAATTATTATTACAGAACAGAAGTCTTACAACATCCAGCAAAGTTATTCAGAGCAGAATAAAACTCACTAGTAAATGTATCCAAATATCAAAAATGTGCCATTTAATTTTCAAGAAAGACAGCACAAGCAAAACATTTCACATTAATTTTGAAATCATGAGGCATACTGTTCAAAAAGTATTGCGACACTACGTGGTTGGATGATGTTCGTAGTTAATGCCATGATCTACACCTGTGTGAGGAACTGACTACATGCATCTACTAAAAAAAGCTGATCAAAAGACACTGAGCTAAAACAATGGACAGAAAGTTAGTGCTGAGAAAAGCACCTGCAGCTGTTAAGAGCAGGAATTTAGTATCTATTGCAGTGACATTCAGACACTTTCAATTATGTTGTGCTTATGAAGCCACTGGATATGCAAGTAAATCACTGTCTCTATTGTTCAGCTTTCTATGCACAAACTTATCAAGCTACATGTAATTTTTCAAATCATATCCAAAATAGCTCAAAATGTCCCTTTTAAACAGTAGAAATGCTGAACTTACCCATGTCTGTAGGCAGCGGTGCTAAGCTTCAGTATAATGCCACAGACTGCTCTCACAGTCTCCTACACAGTGAACACAGACTCAAAGACCAACCTTAAGAAACAATGTGTCTTTTCAATGGACTGGCTCAGAGTTCAATGAGCAGACTGACAGGGTCATGAGGCAGAAATATATCAAAATGTTCCCTTAAGACATGAGCCTCTGATTTGCATTGAATCAGCAGCTTTAAGATGCAAAGTGTTTGATAGAGAATTACAGGCAACTTGTATTACCACGTTTAGCTCAGTTATAAACAATTGAGAATTTAGCTCATTCTGAGATCAAATCAATTGATGGGTGTTAAATTTTAATTTTATTAAAATTTTAATGTGTTTGTTTAATTTTATTTACCTAAATTTTAGTTCAACATAAGGCTGTTACTATAAACTAAACCTATAACTGTGGAAAAAAGGTAGCGCTAATGAGCTAAAATCTTCTGTGTGGATCCAGACTACATTCGACTCACTGCTGACCTCTAACGTTCACACGTGAAAGTGCTTTAGAGCGACTTCATTATCACATGCGGTCCTGGATAGATTACTTACAAATTGTTGTCGGTTACTGCTCGAAATTACATGACAGAATTTGTAGTTAGTAATACATTACATTGCACATTTAAGGCAATTTAATATGACTACGTTTTGATTACTTTTGACCTAACTCGTTCATCACAGTAGGTGCGTTTACATAGCATTGTAATCGGTTTAAAAGTCCGATCCGAATGAAAATGCACCACATAAACAGTTCCTATCGGAATAAAAATGCCCAAATTGGTTTGAAAGGGGTGTGATAAACCCTTCAAGAAACCGAACAAAATAAAAATTCTGTCATGGAATGGCATTAAACCGATTACTTTGCGTTTACGTCACCACGTAAGAGGCCAGGGGTTGCCAGAATGCGCAATGGCGGCGGCAAAATCAAACTGGAGTAAAACTGAAACAACACATTTATTAAAAACACTGAAGGAACTCAGTGTATCATTACGGAACTTCATCCACACGCTTCTGCTTTTCGGATGAAGGTATTGAGATGCACAGCCAACAAAAAAGTCAGCTTTCTGCGCCCGTCTTTTCATCATAACTTCAAGCATTAATATGTTACAAAATCACGCTGTTACTTGATTAAGAACAACTTCTACATAAAAATAGCGCGCATAAGATGTAACTCCATGTTGAGAGGAATAAAAGGCCCCTAAGGAGCCCCTAAGGGGACGTGGTGGTGGCATGGGAGGAATTAAAAAAAAAAATCTTTTGCGTTCCCTCGCAAAGATATTATCATTTCTTTGCAAAACCTGTTGCGAGCTCGGACAAAACCTTCCTGTTTAATGTCCCTCTGGCTGGCAGTAGTGTTTATTAGTTTAGCTCCGTGCATTAATACACACAAAATGTGCGGCTCATTTAGAGTTTGAACTTGTTTGACTCCAATATAATGAGGTCAGTGCTTAAGGAGTTCAGTAAAGTTGGCAATATAGTCACATATTCGAGCTTCCCGGATCAATAACTCGTGAACTAAACGTTGTTAAAACACAAATGCAGCTATTTCCAACGGAGACAACAAGCTACAAAACCCGATTTTCCTCAAACAAGCTTTATAATATAAAAATTGTCTCTATTAGCAGGCGGCGGAGAGACAAGTCCGAAGGGACCGTCTGAAAAGTGCAAAATCAGGAAACCATTTCTACAAAAATAGTCATTAATAACTTCAATGATACACACTGTATACCAAATTCAGTTAAAACATCACTGCTCTCCTGCTGGTTATACTACAACACTTAGTTTGGGCAAGTAGCACAAAAAGGCCTTCTTTACGCAAATGATGTTACACATACTTATACTACCAGCTTTTGCATGATAATTGCTTACTGAATTTGATGACATTACAATTTCTTAAATATTTTACTATTAACAGTGAAGTTATTGATTTTGAAGTTATATATAATGTTTTTTTTTTATCAAACTAAGTGTTCCAGTACAACCAGCAGGAGAGCAGTGATGTGTTACAGTGAAGTTGAGTGTTTTTCATAATATAAAATGAGCAAAAGTATTTTGGGTTTTGCACTTTTTCAGATGGTCCCTTGTCTCGCTGCCGGCTTGAAGATACAAATTTATTATGAAGCACATTTGAGGAAAATCGGGTTGTTGTAGCTCGTTGTCTAGGTTATGATTGGAAATAGTTGCATTTGCGTTTTAACAACGTTTAGTTCACGAGTTACTGATCCGTGAAGCTCGAATATGTGAATATATTGCCAACTTTACTGAACTCCTTAAGCACTGACCGCATTTCTTTATATTTAAGTGAGTCAAACAAGTTCAAACTCTAAATGAGCCGCGTATGCACGGAGCTGACTTAATAAACACTACTGCCAGGCAGAGGGACATAAAACAGGTTTTGCAAGGGAACGCAAAAGATTTTTTTTTCCATGCCAAATTTTTTCCACCACCACGTCCCTTTAGGGGCTCCATAACAAGCTAATGTGCACATGTCGCAAAGTTATTGGAAGCGCCTGGTGCATTAGAAAACGTCTCATGTAAACAGTCCACCAATTCTTTCAATCGGATTGACAAAAAAGTGTACAAGTAAATGTGGCTAGTGAGTGCATTTGCATGCACGTTCTTAATTCAATTATGCTTAATAAACCGACAATGCATTATGCACATGGTCACGTTTCCCGGTTTTCCTTTATTGGAGGAGGTAATAAATGGCTTAAAGGGTTAGTTCACCCAAAAATGAAAATTCTGTCAATAACTCGCCCTCCTGTTGTTCGTCTTCGGAACACAAAGATATTTTTGTTTTTAGCGGCGCTTCCGGGTTCTATGCCTGTGTCCGGGTTAAAAGTGCTGATTTCTCTGGATTTGCAATGTTGAGAAAACACTTGTTATCCCTCATATTAAACTCAAAAACCAGCAACATTTTTTCAACAGTGGGGTCTATTGGACCCAACAATTCAAACCTCCAGAATATGATTTTACTTAAGTTTTATGTGTCACGAACTTTCATTGACTACTCAAATAGCTCTTTAAATGAAACAACACCCCCCATCACCCCCACCCAATGTGGAATACCTATTGTACGTCTATGGACAAATTTGCAAATTACCATAAAATTTCATGATTGGCATAAAATTAGGTGAAAGAGGTACTGATAGCTTTATTATATTATTTTATATTATATTTCATTATCACCCCTCCCCCCACTATTTTGATGACCGCGTTTCTCGCTATACTACAGGTGGTGATGATAGGTTAAGGCCCCAAAGCAGATGGTAGTTGTTTGAAGATTATAAAATTGCATTTTATAATGTCCTCAGTATTATCCAAAACAAATGTGTGTACAATTTTGATATTTATATGGTTTATAAAGATAAATGAGCTTGGGGTCAAATTGACCCCCAAAGATCACCGATTTACAGTAACTGTTGATGAAACTGAACACACATTTCATGCTGCTCTTGCAACTTTATCTGGTGATAACTTGTCATCTCACATGATCGGTGGATTTACCATGTCATTTAACTCTGGTAGAATTTGTCGTTATCGCATGGCTTCTTATGGAGATATAAAACACATGTTTGAGGAAGACAGCTTTGTTTTAAGAACATCTGAGGTTCATCAGTGTCATCTTGCCCACATTCAACAATTTCCTGATGACAAAGTGATTTATGGTGTGAATGGTCCTTCACCTTTTGAAGAGTTGCAATATTTTGATGTGACAAAAGCTTCACCACCGGACATAATGCATGATTTGTTAGAGGGTGTAATTCCACTTGTTATGAAGCTAGTTATTGGCAAAGCTCATACAGAGAAACATATAACTATAAGAGAAATAAATGAAGAACTACAAAAACTGTGCATTGGTCAAAATGACAAAGGAAACAAGCCAGTACAGTTATCAGAAAGACTGCAGCATGTTGGTATTACTGGATCTGCTTCTCAAAAGTGGTGCCTTTTCAGGCTTTTGCCTTTTGTAATGGCCCACCGTGTGCCACCTGATTGTATATTGGCATGTTTTTCTGTTGTGTCGAGAGATTACTGAGATCTTTATGGCTCCAAAGGTGAGGAGAGAGAACCTTTTTTTGTTAAATGTACTTGTTCAAGAGTTCCTGACAGAAATGAAAGATGTGTTTGGGGATGTTATAACTCCAAAGTGTCATTACTTAATTCATTATTCAAGACTGATACAAATGTATGGCCCCCTGCGTTCGCTATGGTGCATGAGATTTGAGGCCAAGCACCAGTATTTTAAAATAGTTGCCCATAACTGCAGAATTTTTGTAAACATAGCTACAACACTGAGCAACAGACAGTGTTGGATTATGCTGGGTGAATTTGAGAAAGTCCCTGTAAAAAGTGTCACCACTCCATTTTTATCGTTACCTGTGGAGCTGCAGAGAGCCCTGATGGTCAATCACAACCTCTGTGATGTAGATTTAACAGAGAAAGCTATCCAACGTGTGTCTGAAGTAACAGTCAACAATGTGAAGTATGCTGTCAGAGATGTGTTTGTCATAGATGTTCTGCATTCTGAGCGTATTCCATTGTTTTCGCAAATCAAGTACATCTTTAACATAGACACCATGTGGAAAAATGTTGATTCCTTTGTCCTATGACTGTCACTTTCATGCATACAGTGTCAAGGTTGATAAAGAATGGACTTTACTGAAACCAGGAGATGAAATGGACTTTCAGGCAAATGACACTTATGCAGTTGATGATCATTTATATGTCACAGCTAGACATTGTGTTTAAAATGAAATGTAAAATTTGAAAATGAAAAGTATTTAATAAATTCTGATTTTAATTCAGCGTGTGTGTGTGTGTGTGTGTGTGTGTGTAAAATATATATATCTCATTATAGTCAACGATTGTACCCTGTCAAAGCCAATTTTGTACCCTTTTTGAAAGGTCCATTTTTGTACTGTTAAATAAAGGTACAAAATTGTCACCAAAGGTACAAAACACAAGGGTACAATTATGTACTTTATTTTCTGAGAGTGTATGTTTTCAGTGTACAGGACACTGAAAACATATCATCATGAAAAATTTGTTTACCCAGTAGTCCCCATTAAATGACGAGAAGTCATGAAATATGAAGCAAAAGAAAACGTCAATCATATGTTTAGAGGCGGTAAACATTGCTTGGTGCCAAATAGACCCCAAATTTAAGTTAAAAGTGAAATGATTTCTGTAAATGCAGTGATCGTGTGTCTCAGTATTCAATAGTCACGTTTACATGTACACTTTTAGTCATCTCGATTAAAATCATTCCGATTGAAAGATTCGGTGGACTGTTTCCATGAGAGGTCATCTAATCCAATATGGTGTTTACATGTCCCGGCGCTTTCAATCAGAATGACTTTGTGATGCACATAAGCTTATGTCCTGTTTATTCCTGTCAACACAGAGTTCCATTATTTCTTAAGCATGCTATTTTTATGTAAACTGTTGCTCTTCAAGCATCAGCTTGAATTTGTAACATATTATTGCTGGAAGGTATGAAGAAAAGACGGGCACAGGAAGCTGACCTTTTTGGTGGCTGTGCATCTCAATACCACCCTTCCCTCCGAGGAAAAGCAGAAGCGTGTGGATGAAGGTCCGTAGTACTGATTGACTGAGTTCCTTTTGCCACCGCCATGATGACCCCTGGCCTCTTGACGTGGTGACGTAGAAGCAAAGTAATTGGTTTAACACGTTTACATGGTTTATAGAAAGGTTTATCCCACCCCTCTCAAACCGATTACAATTTCATTCGGTTTGGACATTTTTATTCCCATTGAGGTGTTTATATGGAGCATTTTCATTTGGATTGGACTTTTAAACCAATTACAATGCTCCATGTAAACATATTGAGTGATAGTCACAGTAGTTGCTGAGTGAACATGATTTCATTCATTCATTCATTTTCTACCGCTTATCCGGTGCCGGGTCGCGGGGGCAGCAGTCTAAGCAGAGATTCCCAGACTTCCCTCTCCCCAGACACTTCCTCCAGCTCTTCCGGGGGGACACCGAGGCGTTCCCAGGCCAGCCGAGAGACGTAGTCTCTCCAGCGTGTCCTAGGTCTTCCCCGGGGCCTTCTCCCGGTGGGACATGCCCGGAACACCTCCCTAGGGAGGCGTCCAGGAGGAATCCGAAACAGATGCCCGAGCCACCTCAGCTGACTCCTCTCGATGTGAAGGAGCAACGGATCTACTTTGAGCTCCTCCCGAGTGACCGAGCTCCTCACCCTATCTCTAAGGGAGCGCCCTGCCACCCTGCGGAGAAAGCTCATTTCGGCCGCCTGTATCCGGGATCTCATTCTTTCGGTCATGAGCTTTGGGTCATGACCGAAAGAACATGATTTCACTAAGTACAAAATATTTTGTTGATCCTGAAACAACATTTCAATCAACCAATAAGTTTTGAGGGACAAGTTTACAGTTTGTCAAGTTTAGGCTTACAACCAGTTCTCAATAAAAAGTTATAAATTAAAAAAATTAAAAAAAATTCTCAATTAAAAATAATTAAATTACTTGGAATTTTTTCCCTTGAAAAAGTAAAGTAAGAGATAATTATAAATTTTTCTGTAATTTAATTTCAGTTCTGATATAATTGCATTAAATACTGTACCGTTTCACTAAGTTATGGGCAGGGTTAGGTTCATGGGTAGGGATAGGGTTGAGACTAAATTTTCAGACAGAAATGTCCCTGGATCAACAAAATATGTCTTGGCAAGTGGCTGGACTGTGTGTGCAATTATTCCACAAACCTGGAAGAACTTCTGAATGCATATAAGCAGTATTATAAGTAGAAAATAAGAAAGTAGTAGAGAAAATTATGAAAAATTTATTGTACTGTGAAAATAACATATAATCATGTAATCAATAAAAAGTAACTGTAATCTGATTACGAGTATTTTAAAATGTAATGTAATCCAGATTACATGTAATCCGTACTACCAACACTGATTAGAATAAATAAGTGAAATTCTTTTTTGTGTGTGTTGTTGAATTGAGTGTTCATTCCTCTGTTCACATCATGGCATTTTGAGGCCACAACATATTAACTTGTGTGAATGTGAATTAATAAGTACCAAACATGGTGCAATTTGTTTTTGAACATGTAGCCTACTATGGCATGTCATAGTGTTTTTTATTGAGGTAAAGACCTAAGTACACCATATAAATAGTAGGCTAAATGGTAATTATTCAGTACTGCGGTGTAACCATCTGATACCAATCAACCTGTACCAACATAATACAGTAAATCTTTCTATTGACGCAATGATTTAGAATATTAAATGAAAGATGATTCTGTTTTTATTGTTTGCAGGTGCATAACACTTTATGCTTTTGGGAAGAATAATGTTGTCTTGTGGCCTCATTTCAACTATTAATACTTACCGAGGGCAGATCAAATGTGTACAACCGTAAAAAGTATTTAAAACACTATTAAGCTTTTTGACAATATATTTCTGTCAGTAGCCATAAAAAGTGGAAGGATGAAAAACAGATATAATACATAAGGAAAGAGGAGCAGCAACGGATATTGAGGCAATTTGAGAATCATCCGTGAAGCATTTTTCTAACCTGTATGCGGAACGTGACAGTTACTGCACAAGTTTTCTTACAAGATCAAGTTCCCTATCTTCTTTGTTATCCAGGAAGTATTTTCTCATTCCACCTGCATTCAGCCATCCTGCCTAAACATGCCTTTTATTTTTTGTGTCATTGACAAAACCCTCATGTCTGTCTACTTCACGTCTTGGGAGTTGAATCTTTATCACTGTATGATTATAGTGATTTCTGTTGTATTCTGTAGTTTTTTTTCAATACAGCTCTTGTGGTGCTTGTAAAGACAACTTCTTTCATCCATGTTTGTGTCCAAAACACCTGCATTCAAAAGAGAATCATTTATAGTTTCCTCATTCCATGCATGTTTATTGAGTCTCTGAACTTTCTGAATGGAGTGAGAAAGAAACTATTAGAAAACCTGCGGCTATGAGATGAATGATATTGAGATTTTCATAACCTTTCTCAGGAGGTTTCTATAGCATTATCTATCAATCAGTATTTAAACCCTATACACTGTTAGTCACCATGAAAACATGTGGTTGATTGTATATTGCTTAGGGCATCACAGGCTATTTGAATTTTGATAAATCTACTTTAACCTCGTGAAATAAGAATTTGGACATACAATCAACACGAAACCCATTTTTCTTCCTTAATGTGACATATTTCTAAGTGAAACATTACATTCACAGAAAAAAGGGGAGGACTTGATTTTAATCCATCAGGAATTGATTGGAAAAGTGGCCATTTTATAATGTGTAAGCTAATGCTATCAAAGACGAAGGTCAAGCACTCTCAAGAACATCTCAATGTATCCCAATGGTAATGCTTCTTTAAAATGAATATTTATTTAGCCTTCCTTGTTTATTTCATTAACATCAACCAGCATTAAGGATTTAATTAACTGCCAAAAAGTTGTTATGACTAAGGCCTAAGGGTACGTTTACATGACAAAGATGTACTAAAAACGGAAAAGTGTTTTTCTTTGTACAGATCAAGTAATTGGCGATGTATTACGCGCCTGAGAGAGATTACGCTCCTGCGCATTCACAATATTATACAGAGCACGCGCGCCAAACGTGCCTATCCACCTTATTTTTATAGTTTACTGCACGTACCGCACATTCACAGAAATGCCATAATTTCGCGTTGACAAATAAGGTGGATAGAAACAAGTGCATGCCGTCACCGTTTTCAGATTAGTGTTTTTGCAGTTAACACGCAGATGACTGTATCGTTTTCAAAAACTTCCAAACACCGTTGTCAAGTAAACGACCAAAGCGCATAAAAAGTTTTCCGTTTTTAGTTGAAAACAGTGACGTGTAAACAGCCCCTAAAATAATGCCTATTGTTATTTGGCTTTTGGTGAACATGATCTTGTCTAATGAATTGTGCACAGTAAGTAAATAAACAGGGTCAATCAATATTTTCATTTTTGGAATGCCTGAATTTGTAGCCAATGGTTTAAATCCACATACAAGATAAATATGGTTATATTGTTGTAGATTCTAGATGATGGTGCTGCAGGCATCAGACTATACAGAACAACTTCTCATAAACTCACATGATAACTCACAAGAGGAAAAACATGAGAACAATCCAAACAGGTTCATTTTTCTTTCTGCAAGACTGGACCTGTAAATGTTTTCACTTCAGTCACACTATAGTCACACTATAGTCACACTATAGCTGACAAAGAATGAACAGAACATAGCCCTTAACTGCACAAATCTTCATATCTAACTATCATGCTATCAACTATCAGTTTTTTATTTTAAATTTGCATAAAGGTAAAAACACATCCTAGGAAAAGGAAGCTGCTTTCTTACACACTAGGCCAAACTCATCCTATTATATTTAGTTTTATTTATTCTAGTATTACTATTATGATACTAAAATGTATAATACTAATCAAAAGTCAAATACTATTTGCAGGTTCTCAAAAAAAGGTTTCCCCCCAAACTTTTGTGACATTTTGATACATAACTGGTACATATGCAAAGCCTTCGCTTTAGTTTAAAGGGTTCAGTTCAGAGAGATTTCCAGTTTCCCATGCATTCTTTTTTTTCACTTTCCTTTTTGTGTGTTTCTGCTTCATAAACATCACTACAACCATCAGAAGAACACAGCCTGAGATGAGCATCAGGCCCAGGCCACAGAGAAAAAAAATAAACCAGGAATTTGATTCGCCTCTGCAGTCCTTTAGCGGCATCGGAGGCGGCAGGGTCACTGGCAGGTATTCTGGCACGGTGCTCACGTGACATTTTTCCAGAGTCTCGTTGACCAGCAGGTTGATCCACACGGTGGTCTGCAGCGGGTCTGGCTTTCCTCCATCGCGAATGACTACAAAGAGGTGGTGCATACCGTAGTCCTGGCTGCGCAGACGCTGGACCAGAGTGATGTTTCCTGTGTGCTGGTCAATCTGGAAGGGGCTTTGGAGAGCCGGTTCACTTGCAACAATTTGGTAAGTGATGTCCGAATTCATTCCTGAGTCCTCATCAATGGCGTAGATCTTTGTTATCATGCTCCCTGCTTGGGTAGCTGGAGATATGGTTTGACATGAGAGGTTGCTGCTAGGAAGAAGAACCTGGGGTTGATTATCATTGACATCCTCAACAAAAATGGTCATTTTCACTGTAGTGGAAAGGGCTGGTCTGCCACCATCTGTGGCTACAACCAGAAGCTCATAGCGGTCCTGCTTCTCACGATCGACTTCACCAATGCTGCGGAGCGATCCTTGTGCCAGGTCTATGGCAAAAGGGACCTTTTCATTTAAAATACGCACATCCACTATTCTTCCGTTGTCTCCTTCATCAGTATCACTTACTGTGACTTTCCCAATTTGGGAAAGTCGTGGAAGGCTCTCGGACACAAAGAAATAGAAATGCGGGGTTGAAAAGGCCGGTGGATTGTCATTCATATCCAGTACATTTACGGATACAGTAGCAAAGCTCTCTTGAGAAGGATTGCCGCTGTCCCGAGCCAGAATAGTCAGGTTGTATCTGTCCTGCTGTTCTCTATCCAACGATTCTGCTACCGAAATCACGCCTGTCTCTTCGTGAATTCTGAAAGGTCCCGCGTTTGTAAGCCTGTACCTTACTTTGCCAAACTGATGGCTGTCAGCGTCGGTAGCCTGGACTTTCAGCAGAAACACACCAGGAAAGTTGTTCTCCTTGATGTCCTTTTCATAGAGTGTTTGATCAAACTTGGGGGCATTATCATTCACATCTTCAACTGCCACTTTGATAACCTTCCTTCCATGCAGCCGTGTGCCGTAAGGATCAGAAATAACAACGGTAACATCATACTCGCTGCACATCTCAAAATCTAGAGGTTTTGATGTTAAAAGCAAATAGCTGCCTTCTTTCTGTTTCAAAGAAAATGGCATGCTGTCTGCTTCTAAGGACAGAGTACTTTTATCACTAGAGGTGTCTTCTAACTCCAAGAGGGCCAAGACAGTGGGGGGCTCGTTCTCTTGTAACACGATCACTTGGTTTTTGTGCTCTGCGACAAACCTGATCTTTATGGTCGGCTCTGGACTCGCCACCGGCTGAATGTATATGGTTACCTGAGTTTGAGCAGGGGGGCAAAGTGGGCCATTCGCAAGGACTTTCAACACGTGCTCCTCAGGACTGTCAACCTGCACGTCAACAGCTAAGCTGATCAGGCCTGTGTGTCTATCTATGTGAAAGAGCGTTTTGGCCCTGTCTGAGATCTGACGGCTGAAGGAGAATGTGATCTGGGCATTTTGGCCCAGGTCTTTGTCTGTGGCTTTAAGCTGTGCCACCGCAGCGCCCTTGATTCCTAATCCTGGTACAATGGCAGTGATAGGGCTATCGGCGTCAAACTCTGGGCAATTGTCATTAACATCGGTTACAGTTACATTGAGAATAGCTGTAGCGCTAAGTGGCACTGAACCTCCATCTAGTGCTACAAGAACCAAAAAGTGGTTTTCCTGAGTTTCCCGGTCCAGTTTCCTTTGTACCACCAGCTCAAGTTCATACCCATCTTGTCTGATGCCAAAAAAGTCATCTGAGCCTTCTAAATGGTAATGTAACAAGCCATTATTGGCAGAGTCCTTATCATGGGCTTGGTCATCCAATGGAAAACCCGTCCCGTTTGATGCATCTTCAGGTATGCGAATGTGAATCTCATTCCTCTCAAAAATAGGAGCATTGTCATTAATATCATTCACAACAATTGTTATCAGCACTAATTCAGAATGACTCACGACTGCAGTGTTTGAAAATGTACAGTCCCTGTCCTGATGTGATGGACACAAGGTCTCTCTGTCTATGCGCTCTTTAGTGAACAGATCTCCTGTGCTTTCGTCCACTCTGATGTACTTATCGGAGAGCTGGTATGGAGCTGAGTAGTTCCTGCTTAGACTTCCGATCTTAACGCCTGCTTCTTGCTCCTCCAGGATGGTGAAACGTAGTGTGTGGCTTTGGATTTGCCCAGCAGATGCCAAGAGAAGCACCCACTACAAAACAAGAGAAGGGATTACTACTTAGAAGAAAGCAACACCCTTCTTTCCATATGAAAGTTTAACCACTCTGACTCAGGAGTTAAGTGTGTAATCCTTAACCACCGAGCCAGTCTTTTTTTCCTGCTGTTGAATGCATTTTTGCACAGGCTGTATTGTAGACTTACATGTTCCAGCAGAGTGAGATATAACTTTAGAATATATAATCTGAACTAAGCTTGCAAATGCCTGCTTACTTTCCATGAAGGGGCTACAAAATAGGCCTTGAATTTTTAAAAATGAATGCATCCCCCAACAATGCATCAGTGAATTTAGGTGCTTACATTTTAGAAAATCATCTTCCACATCGTCATTTTTGCCACCCATTCTCTATATTATTATGTATTTATAGTTCAAAGTATAAATTAGTTCAAAGTAGAAATTAACATACTGTAAAACATTAATAAAATCAAAGATTAAACATTCTAAAGGAAACAGCAGGATGGCATATTTACACTTAGAAGGAGTTTAACATGTTCAGCAGCAAATGTATGTTCGATAAGCATTTATTTTCCCATTAATTATGTAATTGTGTGTATTTGATTGTTTTTATAATTATACTAACAATGTTAAAATAGTTAAGTTTGAAAACTGCATAATATATAATAAATGAATAATATCTAACATGGCTCTTTTTTAAAAAAAACACACACACATAAAAAAAACATGGGATTTATGCCTTTTTTGCTGTTAAAAAAAGTAATGGTACACCAAGTTTGGGATTTTTGAGTTGGCTATTAGACTTTGACCCTTTAAACATTTCTTTTCTTTTTCTTTTTTTTTGTATCCAGTCTATTTGAAACTACCAAATGAAATATGAAATAGTAAAAGAAAAAAACAAACAGCAACAAAAAGTTAATCACCACCTGCACATTGAATGCAGACTGTCTGACTACTGTGGACTTTACCATAGTGTAACGCCTGACAGTCTTGGCGTTCAACGCCAAAATATGTGGAGACTTTTCTTTCTGAAAGTATAAGAATAATACCGAGTAATGTACTGTATATGACACTGACCTGTAGGATAGTCCAGTTCATCATGTGGTGGTGTTGAGCTGTCCATTCTTCAAGAACATGTTCAGCTCTGTGATCATGGGGAGAACTCGCGTGAAATGCGTCGGGGGCGGAAATATCACCGTACCTTTGCTACAGGTGAGCAGCTCGAGATTAACGCGGTTATTCAGTCATTGGCTGAAAGCGAAAATACTGGTCTGACGGGATGTTTTTCTGGGCGAATGCGTTTTAATGATGGGTCGCGGTTAAGATTTTTTTTCTCCATTCAACACTAAGCACTGTAATGCTTTATAATAATATACACTAAATTATAATGAGAGATTATAGTAGTTATAGCTTTTCTTTTCAGTTGTTGATGTTAAGTTTTGCTTTTAAGAACCAAAATGAATTTGAACTCTGGATTTCAAAACAAAAATGCAGTTATATTTGTAGTTGTACTGTTATGTTGATAGGTTTGTCTCAGTGACGCCATCATGAGGGCACCAGAGTAATACCACATTTATCTGATGGCTCTCAACTACTCTAGCCACATATTATATCAATATTCTGTCAGCGTCTTTTTGGTGTATATAAAACTACTGAAAAAAAAGCTACAAAAAAGTGATGTGCGTTAAATATTAAAAAGTAGGCTACGATGGCAATGATAACAGCACAGTTATCAAAAAACACCACAGTTAACGCCAAAATAATTGGCAAGTATGGTAACTTGACAGCTACTGTCGTATAAAACGATGACAGAAAGATTCGTCTAGCAATTTTGTAAATTATTCAAGGTCCATAACTGTGTTCTAAAACTGTGTGAGTAGACTGGAGTGGTCGGAAATATTCTTTTCTCTCGTTCCGCATATGACGTAAGCAGTAGGCGTTGGGGGAAATTTCACCCACACGCTTTACTGTAACCACGGAGACCAAACAGTTTTCTGATTGGTCGACGCATTATGTGCTGGGTGGAGTCTGTATAAATAAGATAACCCATAGTAATTCTGAGAATCAGTTTACAGGACAGGATGTCTACACCAAATACTTCTGGTAAGCTTCAGCTTTTCTTGTATAAAATTTCACATGCCACATTATTTCAAATGTGATATACATTAAGGATAGTACATTTATTTGAGTTTATTCATTTGATTTATTTACAGTCATCATGTAGACATTAGTCATGAATAGTTTAATATGATTTCTCCATATTTGGCTGTGAAAATCTAATACAAGGATGTGAATTGTATTAGAGATGGATTTGGAGCTGGGAGACTTACTGCAGGAGTTTAATGATGTTGTGAAGGAGTTGAGCTCTGAAAATTTGAGAGATGCGAAGAGACACATAGGATTGGGTGATGGAGAGGATTCAGACTACTGTAAGTACACTACGTGGTAAACTCGAATTCTGTATGTTTTCATCACTTTATACTTTACATGCAGTGAGGGATGTCTTTTCATGTACTACTTAAAATATAGTTGATGATTTCCTCATATTTCTCTATCATCAGTCACTCGATTTGCTGTAAAAACTCTTTATCTAAAGAAAACGTTTTTAGTACAAAGGATAATAGTGTTTTCTGCTTTTATCAAACACACACCCACGTTCGAAATGAGGACAAACCATTGACCTCAATAGCTTTAATAGCTCATTAGAATTAATACAGACTAGCTTTAGCCTTAAAAGAAAACTTGTGAACTTTTGAAAAACAAATCATTGTCTTTATTGTTAGATTTAATTCACATCTGTGGACAGTCTTGCCCCTTTCAAAGACATTATAACCTGACCTGACCAGACACTTCTAGGGCTTCTCATTGTGATTCACATCTCTCTAGGTTTTGATCCTCACAATCCGAAATAGATTATGTAAAAGATTAAAAGTATTAGTAAACCTTTGATCTTAAGAAAGCTTTATTCTTGTGATATCAAAAGCCTTATGCAACTCAACCACCTTGTAGTTTCTTTGCATTCACATGTATGAGGCACACATTAATCCTTTTGTATCTTTTCAGGTAGTGAGGCTTCACTGGTAAACAGTTTGAATGCCAGTCAAGAGGAGCTCAACATTGCAAGCATGACCACGGCACCAAAAGGTATTAACATAATGACTCCCAGCAGATAGCCATCGCATTTACTAAACAAGCCTTAATGGCTTTTCCTCCCATGGCTCTAACCCGCGTGCTGTTTCTATCCATCTTATTGTAGTCTTTGTTTGCGGATTGTACTGCTTTGACGCTCTATATCTGGCTACAAAATGCATGCAAAGCATTAATGCTGGCGTGATGGAATTGCATGTGATGACCAGGACAGACATAAAAAAATATTTATACTTTATTACATGGGCATAGAATTTAGTAGGGATGCTGGGACATGTTATAACCCAGTTATAATTTTGATCAAACAATTATATTTATATATAACCACTATTGTCCATTTGTGTCTTGGGGCATTTATTTAACCTTTATTTGCCCAGGGTCTAACAATCTCTTTTACAAGTAAGCCTAAATAAGGCTTGATCCTCCTTGAAGGCTGTCAAAACAATATGAATGTCAGAAAGTTGCTTACTTGTAAATATGAAGATACATTTCTATAGATTTAATTTTACTTGTACATTTTTTCACATCATACCAATTACAAGAGATTAAAATGCATGTGCGCCTTCTTTACTTTCTGCTGTTAGATTGAATGCAAACTGTTTGCTGAAATTAACAATGACATTGAAATAAGAGCTTTTATGAAATAAGTGCTTTCATGTCCCCAAGAATATCGAATTCAAACCTGTGCCCTTGGTTTATTGTAATCTTTTTAAAACGAGTTGAAACTGTGGCATTTTATCATGCATAGGGAATTTCACCCCCTCAATTGTTTTGCTTTACGTAATTCAGAGGGTCGCATTTCTTTCTGGTTGGAATGTTCCACAGGAAATGCCATTGCACTTCGTCGTATTTCCACGTCTGTAGAATTCCAGTGTGCTCACGTCTTCTGTCTCTCTCTGCTCTTTACAGCCAGGCTCGGAGACACCAGCGACCTACAGAGCTTCATTGAAAACCTGGATAGAGAGCTTGCAGGTATAAAAACAGCTTTGTGGTTGGTCACATTTAGGGCAGATGTTATATTAAAATTGAAAATGCAACTCTATCACTCTTCAGAATAAAAGGTTCTATATAGAGTTCTGTCAGGCACTTCATATATAGAACATTGTAGTGGTTTGTTTTATGGATTTAGTTGTAATTAACTACATTATAATTTTAGTTCCATTTTATGAATTAAAAAGTTTGTAAACGTATTTTATCACTAGACAAAAAACCGGGTAACACTTTACAACAAGGTCTAATTTGTTAACATTAGTTAATGAACAATGAACAATACATATTTTATAGTATTAATCTTTGTTAATGTTAATTATTAAAAAACCAGCTGTTCATTGATTGTTCATGTTAGCTCACCGTGCTACTAATGTTTACACACAAAACATGACTTTCATAATATATTAATAAATTAAATTAACAAATTAACTAAGTTGAAATTAACATAAGATTAATGAATACTGTAGAAGTATTGTTAATTATTATTTCATGTTAATTGAAGTAGTTAACTGGTGTTAACCAATGAAGCCTTATTTTAAAGTCTTACCAAAATATCGAAATTATCAATTAAAGTCTAAGAATTGTTCTCAAATAGAACTTTTTTGGTTCTTTAAAACTGAGTCAAGAAACCCAGGGTTCTCTATAGAACCTCATTGGACCTTTTTTTTCAAAGGGTGTATCTTTGGTTTGGTATCATATTTGTGACCCTGGACCACAAAACCAGTCATAAGGGTCCAATTTTTAAATAAAAAAGCTTTCCTTGATGTATGGTTTGTTAGGATAGGTCAATATATGTCCGAGATACAATCTGGAATCTGAGGATGGAAAAAAATAAAAATATTGAGAAAATCGCCTTTAAAGTTGTCCAAATGAAATCCTCAGCTATGCATATTACTTACAAAAATACATTTTTGATATATTTACTTTTAGAAATTTACTTCATGGAACATCTTTACTTAATATCCTAATGATTTTTGGCATAAAAATTGAAAATTTTGACCCATACAATGTTATTGTTTAGTGTATGTCTACTGCTACAAATATACCTGTGCGACTCATGACTGGTTGTGGTCCAGGGTCACATTTGTAGAATCAGGATTACAATTAATCAGAATGTTGAATTTTATTAGTCTAGATCAAAGCACCCTTAAGGCCTGTTTACACAAAGGATGATAATGATATAGATATAGTGATAATGGTATAGATATAGATAGATGATGAAGATATAGTTCTAAAAATTGTTCTAAATATAAAAGAATAGCACAATCCACTCTATATTATAGTTATCGTTCTTGGTGTGAACATGCCTTTACTGTACAGTAAGCAAAACCATTCTCTATGGACAGAATGATTGGCCAACCGCAAGTGTGCAATAACAAACTTCAGTATCCAAGGGGACAATTGTTACTTAAGTCTATGCCATATAACTGGATATGTTACCTATTAGTAGATAATGTAACAGAAATCAAATGGCAATACGCACCAACACCCATTGTCTTGTTTATTTCATTGTGCTCCAATCTATTAAAACATCATTCTTGACAAATACAAGTAAAATGTCCATCAGTGTGCTAATGTTAATGTGTAATGGCCAGTGGTTTAGGCATGCTCCGCTATCAGTGGAGTGACAGTCATTACTCATAACTCGCCAGACTGCAAATCAATGATACCTCACTTCTGACCTGAGCTGTCACAATCTTATCTGTCTGACAGAGATGTGAGCTGACAGGAAACACGTGATCAGAGAAGACGCACCACGCACACTGAGCACCTGAAGAGCTGACATTTTAGCAAACCACAGATTCTACCTTCACACAAGGATCTTAGGCTGAAGAAAAACGGCTTCCTTTTCCTCCCTTCATCAAAGGAAAAGAGCTCACAGTGTCTTTGTAATTTGTCCAGACTGTTTGGACAAACTACCAAGTTTCTCACTAGATGTTTTATTTTTTTTATAAATAATTACATATTTTATATGAAATTTTAAGTTATGAAGACTTAGCTATTTTTTCACTTTTTTTTATTAAGATTGTAAAAATATCAGTATTCATGTTTAAAATAATTTGTAATGTTAATTTTGCCTTGTAAAGATTTTTTTTAATAAAAGTTTTTTGCAGTAAAATGTATTAATGGTTTTTAATTGTTTTCTTTCTTTCTTATATCAGAAACAAAGTATTTTATGTAGGGAATAACTACATAATTATTTAGAGTAATTGGGTATATCTGACAAAAAAAGCTTATTTGTCATGAAAACCAAGTCATAGTGCAAAAAATCTTAATAAAATTTATTTATTTAGACAAAATATTTGTTTTTATTCCACTTGATTTTACAGTGAAATATGACCTGGACGAATTTTGTGATATTCACCAAATTTCACAATTCAATTCAATTTCAATTCACAAGCTTGGGATTCGATTTTGATTTGATATCGATTAATTGGGGTATATATCAGGTACAGTCCATGGCAAATTTCTTCAAGGAAAAAAAATCTCTCTCAACTAATGCTGTAAACTATACAGGGAACCCCAGTTGGTACATCACTTACATTTAAATTGCACATAAGGATGTTTTTTAATAATAACATTACAATAATACTTTTTTTAAAGACTTAATTATGTTTCTACATGTTGTTTTTTTTTTAAATGTAAACATTGGTGGCTCTCATACATGACAGAGTTATTCAATAATACAAAAAAAATTAAAGAACAATATAAGTAAAAATACAATAAATATGCAATGCAGTGACTATATTGATCAAAATGATGTCTAACTAGCTAGCTAACAAGTCACAAATTACTTTTCTGATATTAATGTGACATAACATTAAATTGTTCACAAGCTATTTCACGTTTGTCTTTCTGAGCGGTTCCATTAAACATGATTAGGATTTCTGTAAGTTGAACTGTATCTTTCAACATACCTTCTGATGTTCATTCATGTTTCTTTCGTGCTGTAACTAGTAGTAAAGCTATGGCGGCATTATAATGCCATTAATCACCGAGCGCACATCTGATGCTTGCGCGCGCAGTAAATCACTTCCGCGAGAGAATAACAGATCTACACGCGCGAAAACGGGAGTCCGCGAGCTCATTTTAAACCCGCGCGCGCGCATAACAACTCCTCTGCGCGTAAATCCAGCCCTCGCGCGCTCGGACACGACTCACAGCGCGCGCGTCATCGGGCCCCACACTCGCGCTCGATCGTCTATTTTGCTCGCGCGAAAACTTTTTATTTTGGCAGTAGTGGGGCGGGACTTACTTATTTCATTGTAACCTGAAATGTCATTGGTCAATCCAGTTTTCCGGAAGTCTGCTGTGATTGGACGCCTTTGGTTAGCAAGCAAGAGCTGAAGCAGAAAGATTTATCAAGATGGAAAATCAAAGAGAGGAAGGCACATTAGTGATTGCTAGTTTTATTATTTTATTTTAACAATGTTATGTTTTGTATGCTGACTTTATACTACAAGATTTTCTATTAAGCATTTATTGTAGCTGTTTAACTAGCTGGAAGCAAACCCCACAACCATAAATTTGTTCTATGCTTTCTATACATAAAAAAATAAATATATCTGAAATATTTTCAAATTTGCATATATTCTTTATCTTAAAGCTAATAAATTATGATGAAACGTCCTGTTGCCATTATGTTTTGTAGACAGTAGGCCTGTATATCAGTCAGGCCTAATAATGCTTCCATATACATTAGGGCGAGTTGCAGAACGCTGCCAGGCATGTTGTGTCACTTTTACGCAGTGCTCTAACAAGTGAGTCATGCTCACTGTCACGGATGGGTAAGTTAATTGTGTTGTGCAGCATTTTACTAAATTAAACACTGCATACCTGGTTTACATTGAAATGTAACAATTATCATTGGTCATATTAATATTGCTTTGAGTAGTATAGTCACAAAGGCTTAGGTTTTGTATACAGTTTTGAATCATTTCAACAGATGAAGCACAGGTTCAGAGAGAGCAGGTCACAGCAGGCAGGAGGCAGCATGCAACACAGCTACAGGGTCAGGCAACCCCTGGCAACAGGGTGCAGTCTGCAGTGAGACCGCAGCACACCCTTAGTGGTGTTGCATCAGGAAATTCAGTGGACCAGAGTATGGCCTGGTTTGGATCTCTCAGATAAGCCAATTTTATAGTATACATAAGAAATTCAACTCTTAAAATTCGTCTTCGCGCTGACATTTGAAGTATGTGTAAACAAAGTATTGGTAGGAAGCATAACATGCATGTAGTAGCAATCCTCAAGAAGAATAACGCTTATAGACCTACATTTCATCATAATGTCCTAAATATTTAGAAAGTACAACTTTTTGTAATAGATTTAATAAATGATTAACACATCAGATTCTTTTTTCCTCTCAGGGCATTCCCTGGTCTTTTCAAGGCACGAAAAGGCTTTATCCCAACTCCTAAAAAAAGGCATGCCAGGTCAATCCCAGTACAGTTTTTCCTGCTAAATAAAAATGATTTCGTGGGGTATTTCCACATGTCTTGACAGTGCTTGAAGGAGGTACAGCTGCTGACGACACACAAACTCCATGTAATCCTGGTCCAGGGGAGATCTCAAAAGAAGGTCCTCCAAAAGATGCCTTTTTAGAATTTGCTGCAGAACAGAGGGACAAAATTTGCTTAAACTGAGCAACATTAGATATTAACAAATTCTAAAGTAATTTTAATCATCTAACTTTTTTGTAATCATCAGTAACAGTTCAGTTCAAAGTAAGTACAGTACACAGTATAAATGAATACACCTGACCACATCTGAACATATAAAGAAAATGTCCTAGATATAAAGATTACTTTCTAAATTGGGTTTCAGAGGGGTATGATCATTCATGCTGTGTACTGTAACTGTAACCTTTCAACGGAGTGAAGCGCTGAAACCCTTTTATACTGTATTTAATGGAAAATATATTAACCTGACAATATATTACGCTGACAAAGAATGATAACAAAAAGCTTACACAACAACTCTTTAGAATCATAGTTACAACAATTTAATGGACACTTTTCACATTTCTGAACTTCTCAGAACTGATATAATTTTGGCTGGTAAATATAGATTCTGTTTAGTGGAAGTATAGTGGTAAAGTAGCGCTGAACTACAGCAAATAACTATGTGTTCTCATTTTCCCCCAGCAGCTCCAGCTCCATAAAAGTAATAATAAATCAAGTTAATATAGTATCTGGTAAGGAAATATTATATTAATAATGCAATCAATCAGTCAATAGATAAAGTTTTACTCACTTGCATCTGGTCCGTTGATGAAGCCATGTCTAATCGTTTACAACAGGCGTCCAATCAGTGCAGACTTCCGGAAAACTGAATTGACCAATGACATTTCAGGTTACAATGAAATAAGTAAGTCCCGCCCCACTACTGCCAAAAATAAAAAGTTTTCGCGCGAGCAAAATAGACGATCGAGCGCGAGTGTGGGGCCCGATGACGCGCGCGCTGTGAGTCGTGTCCGAGCGCGCGAGGGCTGGATTTACGCGCAGAGGAGTTGTTATGCGCGCGCGCGGGTTTAAAATGAGCTCGCGGACTCCCGTTTTCGCGCGTGTAGATCTGTTATTCTCTCGCGGAAGTGATTTACTGCGCGCGCAAGCATCAGATGTGCGCTCGGTGATTAATGGCATTATAATGCCGCCATATAAAGCTACCACTTCATTTTATCTGAGGCGCTACAGTGATCTGTCACGCAAAATCGGTTTTATTGCTAGAATTTCATAATAAAATTGAAGAAGGCTGAGACTTTGTTCCATATCATCAAGCAACAAAGCACAAAGCTTATTGCGATTTATTGGATGGGAGGCACTACACTTCACACATCAACAGAAAAAAACATAGACTGAAAGATTGATTCTTGGGTTTTAAGAAACAATATTGGTTCTTCAAAATGAAAATTGATTAAAATTGAGAAATCTATACTTTTAACCCATCCCTACTATAAACCCTAACATAAAGTTCTTGCCTGACCGTGTCGTGTGCTGCATCTAAAATGCATTATCCAGTTGTAGTGAATCTTTACCACTGTAGCTCTCGATTCAGTTCAAGGTCCTGGTAAAACTATCGCTGCTCAGAAAAGGAAATGTACATGCATCTAGCCGACCTGCAGGAGATGAAAGAGGAAGTTGTCAGTTGCACTTGAAACGAAACCAGCACTATTTTTTTATAGTTTGTGGTATTGTCACTAGAGAGAATGCACTGGAAATGCATGAATATCATTGCATTAGAGAAAATATCGAGCAGGTTGCATACTAGTTATTTTATATATAATGGATTGACGAACATGCTTTTTTGTGTGTAAAAATTACAATTCTTTTTTATAATTTACTCTAAATTACCCTCCAAACTTGTATGATTTTCCTTCTTCTGTGGAACATAAAATATAAAGAAGATATTTGGAAGAATGTTAGTAACTAACCATTTTGCTTTTACGTTACATTTTATAGTTTTAGGTGAACTAATCAATTAAGTGTCCAAATAATTTTAGTCTAAACAAAAATTTGCTCCTTCCTCTTTTCCATATGGGTACTTTTTTTAAACTTTATTTTTAGCAGATCGAAGTCTCATATATGACATAATGGAGCAGAAGTTAGACATCATGCGGTGTTGCATAAGTGAAAGAAGTACTTCTTATTCACATTGGAAACTGGGCAAGAGTGTTCATGGAAAGAGGAAGTTCGGAATCTCAGGGACTGACCTAAAGTCTTGTGCGGTTTGAGGAAGAATGCTCACATCATCACTCCTCTAGACTCTTATGAGAACACTTATTATTACAATAAATACACCAGGCATGTGATTATGAAGTCATCAGTGAGCATATTTAAAGAATCTGAAACTCCATCAGAAGCAGCCTTTTTGAAATTGCATTATTTTAAGTCCATAGTCTTGATCAGAATAAAATATGTAATTCCCACAGTGTCATGGAATGCTCTTTGAACAGGTAATTGTTTTTCTAAAGACATTGTGTTTATTTTGTATCCTCATAATACTCTTGGTAATAAACTCATGGTCCAAACTGACCTGACTGTCAAAATTGCAGTGTAAGTTGATGTGTTAAGGGTGGGGAAAAACAGAAGTTTTGGCATCTCTCTCTCACTCTCTCTTTTTTGCTGACAGTGTTTACAGCCTCCTGTGTTGGGTGTGTGAGCTGAGAAACGATAAATAACACTTTGTCCAGTGAAAAAGAAAAGTGACATGGAAAAGATTGATTGTGAAAACTGGGTTAGACATTATCTGCTTGTTAAGTCGTTGACTGGTTTGGTAGTATTATTGTGAGTATATTATTATGTTAGTATATATTGTTTGGTGTATTGTTTGTGTATCACATTGTGAGTGTATATTATCACCGTTTGTTTGTTTTCTTGGGGCACATGGTAGAGTATTTGGTCCAAGCATTCCACACGAGTCTTGAAAAAGTGAAGCCAAAGCGCCTCAATCGCCCCGTGCACCCCGTGGTGGCCGGATGCAGTATAGGTCATAAAGTCAGGTAGCACATGCGCATTCTATTTTTTTTGCATTAATTACTTTATCCACAAGGTGGCAACCTTGCCCCGGGGGCAGTCGATTCACAAGGTAGACGAAGAAAAACTGCATAAACGGAACAGACCAGAACGCATGCAAGCTACAGTGACAACAGTGGGCTGACAGATTATGCAGAGAGGCTAGAAGGTACTCTCATTTGTACTCATTTCAACTATGGCGGCATTATAATGCCATTAATCACCGAGCGCACATCTGATGCTTGCGCGCGCAGTAAATCACTTCCGCGAGAGAATAACAGATCTACACGCGCGAAAACGGGAGTCCGCGAGCTCATTTTAAACCCGCGCGCGCGCATAACAACTCCTCTGCGCGTAAATCCAGCCCTCGCGCGCTCGGACACGACTCACAGCGCGCGCGTCATCGGGCCCCACACTCGCGCTCGATCGTCTATTTTGCTCGCGCGAAAACTTTTTATTTTTGGCAGTAGTGGGGCGGGACTTACTTATTTCATTGTAACCTGAAATGTCATTGGTCAATTCAGTTTTCCGGAAGTCTGCACTGATTGGACGCCTGTTGTAAACGATTAGACATGGCTTCATCAACGGACCAGATGCAAGTGAGTAAAACTTTATCTATTGACTGATTGATTGCATTATTAATATAATATTTCCTTACCAGATACTATATTAACTTGATTTATTATTACTTTTATGGAGCTGGAGCTGCTGGGGGAAAATGAGAACACATAGTTATTTGCTGTAGTTCAGCGCTACTTTACCACTATACTTCCACTAAACAGAATCTATATTTACCAGCCAAAATTATATCAGTTCTGAGAAGTTCAGAAATGTGAAAAGTGTCCATTAAATTGTTGTAACTATGATTCTAAAGAGTTGTTGTGTAAGCTTTTTGTTATCATTCTTTGTCAGCGTAATATATTGTCAGGTTAATATATTTTCCATTAAATACAGTATAAAAGGGTTTCAGCGCTTCACTCCGTTGAAAGGTTACAGTTACAGTACACAGCATGAATGATCATACCCCTCTGAAACCCAATTTAGAAAGTAATCTTTATATCTAGGACATTTTCTTTATATGTTCAGATGTGGTCAGGTGTATTCATTTATACTGTGTACTGTACTTACTTTGAACTGAACTGTTACTGATGATTACAAAAAAGTTAGATGATTAAAATTACTTTAGAATTTGTTAATATCTAATGTTGCTCAGTTTAAGCAAATTTTGTCCCTCTGTTCTGCAGCAAATTCTAAAAAGGCATCTTTTGGAGGACCTTCTTTTGAGATCTCCCCTGGACCAGGATTACATGGAGTTTGTGTGTCGTCAGCAGCTGTACCTCCTTCAAGCACTGTCAAGACATGTGGAAATACCCCACGAAATCATTTTTATTTAGCAGGAAAAACTGTACTGGGATTGACCTGGCATGCCTTTTTTTAGGAGTTGGGATAAAGCCTTTTCGTGCCTTGAAAAGACCAGGGAATGCCCTGAGAGGAAAAAAGAATCTGATGTGTTAATCATTTATTAAATCTATTACAAAAAGTTGTACTTTCTAAATATTTAGGACATTATGATGAAATGTAGGTCTATAAGCGTTATTCTTCTTGAGGATTGCTACTACATGCATGTTATGCTTCCTACCAATACTTTGTTTACACATACTTCAAATGTCAGCGCGAAGACGAATTTTAAGAGTTGAATTTCTTATGTATACTATAAAATTGGCTTATCTGAGAGATCCAAACCAGGCCATACTCTGGTCCACTGAATTTCCTGATGCAACACCACTAAGGGTGTGCTGCGGTCTCACTGCAGACTGCACCCTGTTGCCAGGGGTTGCCTGACCCTGTAGCTGTGTTGCATGCTGCCTCCTGCCTGCTGTGACCTGCTCTCTCTGAACCTGTGCTTCATCTGTTGAAATGATTCAAAACTGTATACAAAACCTAAGCCTTTGTGACTATACTACTCAAAGCAATATTAATATGACCAATGATAATTGTTACATTTCAATGTAAACCAGGTATGCAGTGTTTAATTTAGTAAAATGCTGCACAACACAATTAACTTACCCATCCGTGACAGTGAGCATGACTCACTTGTTAGAGCACTGCGTAAAAGTGACACAACATGCCTGGCAGCGTTCTGCAACTCGCCCTAATGTATATGGAAGCATTATTAGGCCTGACTGATATACAGGCCTACTGTCTACAAAACATAATGGCAACAGGACGTTTCATCATAATTTATTAGCTTTAAGATAAAGAATATATGCAAATTTGAAAATATTTCAGATATATTTATTTTTTTATGTATAGAAAGCATAGAACAAATTTATGGTTGTGGGGTTTGCTTCCAGCTAGTTAAACAGCTACAATAAATGCTTAATAGAAAATCTTGTAGTATAAAGTCAGCATACAAAACATAACATTGTTAAAATAAAATAATAAAACTAGCAATCACTAATGTGCCTTCCTCTCTTTGATTTTCCATCTTGATAAATCTTTCTGCTTCAGCTCTTGCTTGCTAACCAAAGGCGTCCAATCACAGCAGACTTCCGGAAAACTGGATTGACCAATGACATTTCAGGTTACAATGAAATAAGTAAGTCCCGCCCCACTACTGCCAAAATAAAAAGTTTTCGCGCGAGCAAAATAGACGATCGAGCGCGAGTGTGGGGCCCGATGACGCGCGCGCTGTGAGTCGTGTCCGAGCGCGCGAGGGCTGGATTTACGCGCAGAGGAGTTGTTATGCGCGCGCGCGGGTTTAAAATGAGCTCGCGGACTCCCGTTTTCGCGCGTGTAGATCTGTTATTCTCTCGCGGAAGTGATTTACTGCGCGCGCAAGCATCAGATGTGCGCTCGGTGATTAATGGCATTATAATGCCGCCATATTCAACTCTAACATGAAAGAATACAAATATATTTACATGGGTTGTAACTCGTGGCAAGAGATATCTCAAAACTGCACATGCATTGAATGCCTGTGTATGCATTCGAGTCAAGTGAAGTATATTTTGCAAAGCTCTGCGTTCGACTGTGTGTGCGCGGAAAAAAAATATAAGCATACCCAGGGCTGAAGAGTATTCAAAGTTTACATTTTCTCCAAAAACTTCTTGCTCATGCAAATTTTACCATCAAAATACTAGAGTTAAGTGTAGTTTTTGCACATTGTGGAGAGTCAAAAGGTCTCAGTAATATTCATAAATCCATAAATCCATTTTGTCCCCTTTCTTTTGTCCATCATTTCAAAATTGTAAATCAGATAATCTTAGTAAAGTAATAGCACATGATCAAATACAATAAATATATAATTCAGTCACAATGGTTAGTGGTTAATGGTTACATGTTCCAAGCACAATAAAGTACTATACCAGGTAGTAGTCCATACAAATATTTATGGCACACGGTGTGCATATACATTCTAATCTGGTTCTTATAAACAGTTTGACAGCTGACAGTCCCAGATGAACCCCTGGGTCTCTTCTGCATCTCATCTATGAAAATACAAAGAGATCTGACTGGAATGAGGATTTCAGCATGAATATGTCCTCTACTGCTGTGACAATGTCCACCTCTGTTGATATAAAACAGACATATTTGCTCCTCTGTTGTTCAAATAGACACTGAAGGGAATGATTCTTTGTGTAGATGGTATGTTGAACAAAATAAAACAGGTGCTTTCAACCATCCCTCCACTGATTGCCTAATTAGAATGTAGGCAAGAAAATGAGCGCGTTTTGTGCATCTTGGAACCGCCTCCTCAGGAAGACAGACCCAGCATCTTTGTTTACAGTGGCTTGTCATCTGTTTGATCCAATGTTTTGCTGAAGTACACCCTAGAGATCTGCACTGCGCACGTAGCAATGATTGCATTAAGATAGGGCAACACTACGTTACACATGCTGCTTATGCAACAAAAAATGTAGCCCAAGAAACAAGCTCTCTGTTTATGTTAACCAATCCCATTAATGCCCTGCAGCCTGGGTAATCATATTTAAAAACAAACAGTAAAAACTCATTTTTCTTCCTGTAATGAAGTGCACTCAAGTTCACACAGTTTCACTGATAGTCAGTCAAGCAGGTTATGATCTGATCTGTCAACACTTCCACATTAACAGAATTTGAATATGGCACGAAATGCTTACTCTGAGAATGATAAATGTATCAGCAAATGTTTAAACACGCTTCCACAAAAGCTGTTTGTCTGGAACAGGAAGAACAAGAAATAGCAAGGAAATCTTTTGGGTAAACTTCGCTGCAAAAGAATGTTGGTATTTTCTACTAATTCCACTTGCATAATTACACAATTTATTAAATATTAAATTAAACAATTAAATAATCTAATAAAAGGCCAGAATAATTTGTTCCCCTCAAATATTTCCTGTAGTGACAACTATTCATTTCTTAACGTTGAGCAAGTATTAGATCTTAAAACATTTGTATCACTGCCATCTGATGGCCAAAACTTGCCAATGCAGTTCTAAAAAGCTACATTCATATAACAGTATTCAGAAGTGTATCATTCCTATTTTTATAAAACGAGTTAAATGAAAATATTCCTATTTCACAATTGCAGGAGAGTCTAGAGCAGTGATTCTCTATGTTCCAGGGCCCACTTAGGGGCTCAAAATGATTTAAAATAAGTCTGCAAACTAAATCAACTAAAAGTCAAGATATTACTTATTTTAACCCACCCTCTCAACTTTTGAAGAACTGTCTAGAAAAACTTGGATATATGAGGCAGCCTAATTTTAAAAGTGTGATTTCTAGACCTGAAATGTATGGTGTTTTTATGCATTTCTCTGGTGAGACCAGGCTCTATTGGCTAGAAATTGTGAGTAAAAAATACGAATGTGTGAGTTAAAACACACAAAACCTGGAATAGTCATAGGCTTTCGAATATTATTGTGGACAACGGGGGACCTTGGAGTCAAAACAGTTCAGAACCACTTGTCTAAAGGGAGTTTTTCCTTTTGTTTGGTTTCTTGTCTTGTATGAACTGAACAACCCAATAAACATGTTCTGTCTCTCATTACCTCATATTCATTCACATCAGAATACCATAAGGTGTCTAACCTGACAAAGGTATTATTATCAGATATCACGTTGCTCACACAAGATCAAGGTTAAATCACTTTAAAATGACTAAGGCTATGTTTACACAGCAACAATGTACCTCTGTTCACAAAGATCCGCGAAAACAAGTAAAAACATTGTATTCTGCTAACAGGCCAGTAGTTGGCGATGTCATTTTGTCAAGGAACACTCCGTGCCAATAGACTGAACACAGTTTTCATAAATTCACAAGATGATAAGAGTATTGTTTTCAAAAACTTGCTCTTTGAAACCTGATTTTAAATGTTTCAGGCCGCCAAAAAACTTTTGTCGTGTAAATGAATGGCCAAAACCCATAAAAAGTAAAAACGGTGTCTTGTAAACTTCTCCTTAATGTTAAAGAGTCAGTTCACCCAAAAATTGTTATCAGTTACTCACTCTCATGTCTTTCCAAACCGTTCTTTCATCTTTTTATATTTTTTATACTTTTAATATTTTTAATAAAATCTGAGAGCTTTCTGTTCCTCAGTTGACAGCTACGCAACTACCACTTTGGTGCTTCAAAAAGTTCATAAAGAGATCGTAAAACTAATCCATAGGAATTGAGCGGTTTAGTCCATATTTTATAAAGAGACTTGATCGCTTTATATGATGAACCAATTAAGGCTTTAATTCACATATAAACATTGATCAACGAAAATAAACAGAAGCTAAACCGAAACCGCTTGAAGCGTGAGAACAAACCCGAGAATGACACACACGAGAATGAACCTCGTTGGTTCTTGCATGCTTGAGCTTCTATATAGCATAACTGATATATGCGTTGATGAGTGTTTATATGTGAATAGAAGCTAAAATGAAATCTGTTCATCATATAAATTGCGTCTCTTCAGAAAATATGGACTAAACCTCTCAGTTCATAGTTTTGCGATTTCTTTATGAACTTTTTGAAGTGACAAAGTGGTAGATGAGTAGACTGTCAATGGAGAAACAGAACTCTCCCATATTTCATTAAAATATCTTCATTTGTGTTTTGAAGTTGAACAAAAGTCTTAGAGGTTTGGAACGACATGAGAGTGAGTAAAAGATAAGAATTCTAATTACTGGGTGAGCTATCGCTTTAAATGAGATGCAGGAGAGACTGTAATGAAGTGCACTGCAATGTGTGACAGTGTGAAAATAATGGCTTGAGCAGCAGAAAGTCTGGATGACTTTGACTCATATTCAGCCCCATGCTTGAGGGCCATGGAAATGCGTTTCCAGATTAGGAGACATATATTTGAAATGGGGGCTAGTTTTCAGCTGTGAGGTCAGAGGCTAGCTTGCCATTTTCCTTCAATACATGCCATATTACCTGAGGTACAGGAGGGTATCATGTAACATTTATTAGACCTGTAGGATTGCCGGTGGTCATGTATTTCAGAGAGCAGCTGTTCTCTCAACAAGGGTAAATTGTAAGCATGAATTTAAACCTAGTAAATAACAACGTCAGTCATGGATTTATGTGCATTCAGCCGTTATGCTTTTATAGAATACTCTAAATTTCTGTGATCAGTGAAAACATGAATTTAATGTAGTGTTCATCTAGACAGTATTTACACACTTCAAATGCTATTAAATGCTTTATAGCTGGGAACATATTTCTACCGTCTGTTCTGTTGCAGATAATTTTTTGGAATAAAAAGCACAGGGATGTTATTTTTCCATGTTAACCTTGCTCCGATTCCAAATTTCGACACATCCAAAATAACTGAAAAGCAATGAGAAAGCTCATTTTTAGCTTCTAATGACTGAACTGATCTTAAACCTCTTAAAAACCTGTAATAAAATCAAGATGTTGTGAAAATGTAAACCTGAAAAAAATTACTATAATATCAGTTGAACACACTGTATTCATGATTTATGAGTTACATCACCCGAACGGCATTGAGTAATGTGAGTAAATCAAACCATATCAAATGTGTATCAGATGTTACCTTGAACAAAACACTCTATATAATACAGAAACATAATGTGCAGACATGACCTCAACTAACAACTACATTTTGAGTACTGACATATTTAGGTTCAAAATCAATCCGACCTACATTTATGAAAAACTGTAAAAATGTATCTTTACATACAATTCACGGCAGTTTGCAGCGGAGTAGTAAAACATTGTGGCAATAAAACACCAACAACTTTCATTCCTGTTAACACACATTATTATGACAGGGGCAGATTATCGTTTAATAAACATTTATTTGTGTGTATTTCCTTGCACAATACTGCGTTATGACCTCAAAACACTTTTACCATAGAGCATTATTTGTTAATTAACAGATTTTGACATTTGCATCACATGATCAGCTCCATGTGTGTCTTTTCTGATTTTGTAAACTAGCTTGTTAACTCACCTGGTACAGTATTGCACTTGCAATGCGAATGGTTCGGGTGCGAGTCCCGTGAAACACGAGTCATGATAAATGAGCTCAAAGACTTGTAGGATCAAATTCTAAAATGGTATGGTTGCTTCAGCAAATAAGTTTTTATCTCACGTTTGCTTTTGTTAACACCATTCTTAGCTTTATTGTAGGGTTTAGCATTGGTGATGCGTTATTTTCAAACGTGGTAGAGATTAAACCTTTTATTCCCTCTCACCGAACATTTTATTTCTGAACTGCAATACATAGAACAACCATCGTTAGCTGCCAGATTTACTTTGACCTGTTTCACATAAAACTGCACATGCTTTTAGTGCCACTTTCTAGATATTTGACTTTAAAAGTGTCACCAAATATGCAGCATAATATCATTTTGCATAATAATGTTGCCACAGGCACGTTTTTCCAATGAGCCTGAGTTCAAAACACAAAGAATACACATTAAAACCACTTATTACTATTTGGCAAAAAAAAAAAATGCACATAGGAATCAAAAGAGCAACACTTGAAAATATAGCTTTACTTAAGGCCAAATTAATTTCTTTTCAGTTATACACTCTATAGATCTCATTTAGGGAACTTTCTCAAATCAGCTCTAAGGCACCTGAAATTAGAGATAATGACATGATGGTAATGATATGTGTTCTTCAACATAATAGCACTGAGGTCAGGATTGTCTGTTCAGGCTATTAAATCTCACTCCATTTACATTTGAAGGTAATGAAAGAAAGAGCAGGAGATTGCTGAAGAGGTCTAGTCAGAGATATACACAATATATAAAGTGACTAACAGCAACTAATGTAGAGATGATATGAATGGAAATTGTTATTCAATTGTTCCAAATGCCTCAGAAAGTAGCGAAATTGAATTTTTAATTAATAATAATAATGAATATAGCTTCAAGCAGCTATTAAGGGGCCAAGAAAGTGCAACAATTACTAATTGAAGACATTTCAAGACATTTGTTGATGATTTTAGGCAAAATGTGTTTGATGTCAATACAACAAGGCCTTGCAGAGATACAGCCTTACATTAAATTTGGCATCATGCAATCAAATTCGTTGATATGTTAAATGATAACAGTTTTGTGTATCAACACAAAATTCATAACTGTTTTGCCGACATGGCCTGACGATGATTTGAATAAAATTTGGTGAACAGTCTAGGAAGAATTAGAAAAAGTAGGTTTTCAAAGAAATGCAAGTTTGACCGATTATGGCATAATTTGCATCACTGTTCTCGGTATTACTCAAGGAAGGACAAGGAAGGTTTCAATAAAACAAGCAAAATGCAATGCATTCGAAAAATTTTGTATTTTACAACAAAATTAAAAATGGTCAATGCCCAAAATGGCAAATATGGGAAAATTGGGTATCGTTTGACTTGGCATGCTGTACTGAATCTAAAGAGAACAGGTTTTGGGATTTTTTTGGCCAAATTGTTTAAAAGATATAAGCAAAAGTAGTTTTTTTTTCTCCTGACCACTATGTGGCACTGTGCCGAACTGTACAGGTATCCTCAGGTCATAACACAATCAAATTTGGTCTAAATATGCTAAAGCATTGCAGAGAAACAGCCTCACATTCATCTTTGGCATTTTCAACCAAGGAGTTAAACAGACTTCATTTCTAGCCTTATGGTTCAAAATGTATTAACAGAAATGTCAGTGCAACTTTGGACAGTTGGTAGCGCTAGACAGATTGATGTAATACTCTAAATTTGCTGTGGTTAATATTCAGACTATGCTCGACCTGTATGCCAGATTTCATAACTTTCCTCCATCCTCCCATGGCGGAATAATAATGATAATAATAAGGACACTAAAGATTACAATAGGTGCCAACACCTTCGGTGCTTGGCCCCTAATAATAATAACAATAAGTAAAAAACTTTTTTAGAGAGTGGCGATACTTTCCGGTGATGTGGATAGATGCATTTTCAAAAGTAGATAAAATTCAAACCCAAGCCTGTCTCATGGGAAGTCATTCACAATTATTACATCCACACATCACTCAACACACATTAGTTTTATATGACTGCTTCATTGTCTTCAATTAATATGCAACATTCAAACATGCAGTTTGAATTCTTTCCTTTGCATGCAATTACCCGCAAGATCATTTTATTGTTTGTGTGCAGTCGTCGCAGTTGGGTTGGCACAGAACATAAGGTTAATAAGATTAAAATGCGCTGTTAGCTTGTCATGGTTGAGATCACTTCTTAACACCTTAGAGCATGTGCTATTAGCTCTATTTAATGTGTATTACCTTGTGGGCGCAATTAGTGTGTATCTCCTGCACTTTCTTAATAGTCTGTTCAAAGGATACTGTAGCCCTCAATGCATTTACTGCAGCTAATAATCTTTAAAACTATTTTATGAGGAACTGGTTTCATGAGTGAGAGAGGGAGGGAGGGAAAGAAATAGTATGCATCTGCTCAAATGCTCCCACCCTTCCAGTTAAGGCCCTTCACCCCAAAAGTGAGTGTAAATCACCTATACTCCCTAGTCCAACTTTTTTAATGTTTCTAAAATGAACTATTATGCATGCAATTAATCACAGTTCTAAAACTACAATGAAATAATATATCTCTAACCTCTCTAGCTGCTGCTCACATTAAAATTTCCAATCAAGAAAAACAAAACAAAAACTACACAAAACTTAAAAAAAAAAGCAGGATCTTTGTGTTGTTTATCTTTTTTTGTAGGATTAGTTCACTTTAAAATGAAAATTAGCCCAAGATTTACTCACCCTCAAGCCATCCTAGGTGTATTTGACTTTCTTCTTTCTGATGAACATGATAAAGAGTTATATTAATATATATCCTGATGCATCCAAGCTGTGTAATGGCAGTCAACAGCAGTTAAATACTTCCGCCAGACCGCCTTCCATATTCAACTTACAAAGATAGTGTAACACCTCTGGCAGTTCAAAATGCTTACGCTACGTCCTACACCTTCCGTATTCAACGGTCAATCATGCTTTTTTCGTAAGTTGAATATGGAATATGGTCTGATGGATGGATGCACTTTTTTGAGCTTCATAATTTTTGGTCCCGTTCACTGCCATTATAAAGCTTGGACGCGTCAGGATATTTATTAATGTAACTCCAATTGTGTTCATCAGAAAGAAGAAAGCAGAAATGGCATGGATTACTGAGGAGAAAAGTAATATTAGCATTCTAAGATTCCAGACCTATGGTTTACACTTGGTTGACAATACAACGAAATTCCCTTTTTCCATTATTTTATCCTTAAATTGAAGTAGGCATACTCAAATCATATTTAGAGACCAAAATATCAGAGAGACTTGAGGGAGATATAATCATATAAACCTTTATATTATTATATACAATATTTTTATTCAGTGGTATAAACAAGCTTCCATATTATTTGGAATTTTTCCAATTTCTATTGTTTGTTACGCTGACATAAATAATTAGGAGGGATAAATAGAATCAGACACCATTTTGCTCCACATTAACAGGTCTGAACAAAGCAATATGTTTCTACTATAGCGATGACCATGGAGCCGGACATGAGGAAACATTTGTGTGCATTGGCATTAGATAATTAACAAGATATAATATTCTCAAAAATAGCATTTTAAACACAGTAAAACATGTAGACTGCAGGAGTCAGGAAATGGTCTATCTAATTAATTCAAATATCATTAATTTTTTCTGTGCATTGGACCCTTTCAGAGCATCATAAGACTAGAGACAGTAAAAGAGCAGGCCAGAGGAGCAAAACAGCAAAGGAAACTGCGAAAAGTCATTTGATTTATGAGAGCAGCACTTAAGACACAGAGGAGAAGATGTTATGCATCTCGGCTTCCAGCCTAGGAGCTAAAGTAATTTCCTCAACGGCAGGTATACACGCTCAAGCGAACAAAGCTACAATCAAATTGCTTCACTGCACAGCCTAAAAACTTGTTTAATGTCATACTTATGCCTATTCTTTGGGATAAGCTTGACACCCGAGTACTTTAGTCAGTAGATATTCAAGCAGGTGTCTGTCATGTGGCCCCAAGGGTCTCTTAGATTCGGTCTGCTCAAATCTGTGCCGTCTGTAATATAACCCTCGTCTGCATCACGCTCACCCAAGAAAACTCCGCTGCTCCTGTGAGACCTCCATGATGTATGTTTTGTTATTTCTTCAGTCAATCAGGGATCAAAAGCTGAATATGAGTGATGAATCAGCTGCCATCAAAACATCCTTAAACACCCACATGAGTAATAAATACTCTCATCTGCTGATGACTCAGGTTCTGGGAGTTCTGTTGAAGTCTAATTCAAGCCTAGTTTCAAGAGCTTTTTAACCACAGAGACATGGTATTTACTCTTCATTACAGATAAATGCATTATGAAGAAGAGTTTGTTGTTCTTTTCAAGTTTGCATTCATTTGCTGGCTTATGTTTCGGGCCCTAATACACTCAAGTGTCAAATGGCAGTGGACTGGTTTAACCTCAGACATCTATGGAGAACCTGCTAGGTGAAGGTGAGGCATTGATTTGAAAGACAGTTCAACAGTTCGACATTTGAGGTCAGAACTGTTGATAAATGTGCATTTCCTGGTGCTTGTGATGGAGGGGGTTTGAGTTATTGTGAGGAAGAGTGGCAGGGGGTTGATGAAGGTCAAACGGGACAAAAGTCTAGCTGAAATCACAGAGCAGCCCTGCAGAAAAATCCAGCTTGGCTGATCCCCAGCTAGACCATGCCAGCTCTAACAAGCATAAACCATCCTGGACCAAAATGGAATTCATGCGGGATTATGCTGGATTCAGCAAGGACTTCCTTTCAGAACCTGAGTATGATTGTAGTCCTAATAAACGCCCCCTCAGAAACCCTCATAAAGACCCATTGAAATCAAAATTGTAGTTTTTTTGCAGCTGCATTCAATGTGGAATATGGGGTTATTCAGATAACTCTGGTTTCCGAAACAGAAAGATGCCTCATTGCCTGGAATGGTGCTAGTTTTTGTTTCGCAGGTGTGTAATTATAAACATAATTTGCCGTGTTTTACACACCAGTCTCTGCAAACGTTTGCTGAACAGGTATAATCATCATGTAATGTTGGTACTTTGACTCATTTATTCATGTTTAGCATTGAACGTCACTGGGTAACATATTCATGTGACTTCATACATAATGTTGGTGAAATGAAGTTTTCTTGGGGTCTTTAGACATTTTTCTGTGCTATCATACAGCAAAATGGTGACTCTCATTTAGGATTTTACCCTGAATTCAACACATGATTCTGAGCAACACAAATCAGGTATGAAATATTCATTTAACTGAGATGGAGTTGTCCAAAAATAAAAATTGCATAAAAAAAATAGTTTTTTGGAAACGTTTTCTTCTCCAGTTTTATGGTTTAATTTGGCACATGGCACAATCAGCATGTATACATCTGGTATACATAAATAAATATTAAATATATTTATACATAAATATACATATAGAGCTATTAAAAAGACACTTGTTGTGGCCTCAGATTACGGTGTCGAGGATAAAACTAGTACAGACACTAACTGCTCTGCCCACTGAATATGGGTGTTTTCAGCCTAATAATTAATAATAATGGTCATTTACACTTTCAGGTCAATGGGAACAAAATCTTCATAAAAGCCCTATACATATATGTATGTATGCCCATATTTATATATATATTTAAAGAAAGACAGTACTACACTGAAGTCAGGTTATTCAGTGTAAAGAGGCCACCGTCTCCAGTCAAGAGGAACGCTTACAAAGTCAATGGAATCATGTCAGTTAGTTCAGTTCAATCTTAAGCTATTGTTTTCTCTTGCATGTAAAATAATAGATTTATTTTGTAAATCTTAAGCAAAATTAGACATATGTAACTTTTTTAAAATAACAAAAAGTTCTATTTCGCAAAGACAAACGACAATAGACGCAGTTGAAAGACTACTTGTGGTGAACAAAATCAATGCAGTGGTAAAGAAGACCCCCCCCACCCCACCCCCATCCCATCCCACCCCCATCACACAAATATTTAACAAAAAACATGGCAAAAGGCAATCAAACACACACACACACACACCGACTCAAATATTCCCGTTCATACCCATCACTCACACATGCACACCAATAAAACAGTGCTCTGAGCGTTGTGTGTAAGTGTGCATTTCATGGGAATATGACGCAGGAGCTGATAGATAATTTTGTTGTAAAAGATGCACTTCTTTAAACAAAACAATACAGTAAATTTAGAAGTCTTTATCTCCAGTCTTGTCACATGGAAATGTTTCAAACAAAAGACTTTCAGGGGAACGAAGAAAAAAAGTAAAACACCACATGTGAGGTTATGCAACTGGAAAATGAGTTGCAGTCACCATTTCAATCCAGTGGTTTCCATATTTTTCATCTGTCTCATGCTTGCTAATATCCAACCACTCAAGTCAGATCACTATGTTCCACACAAACTCATCTCAGGGAAAGATCGTCAAATTAAGAGAAAAAACAGCTCTTTATAAGGCATTGAAAAGAAATTGAAAAGCAAAGCAGACAATATTATGCAGATGTCACCTTAGAGGCCACTGTTTTGAAACATGTTTCCCACAAAAGACTGTGATGGGAAATAAAATGCACTTTCCTTTGTTTTTTTTTTTGTTATTTATTCAAGAAAAAAAGTGATCGCCCCAATCGCCCCGATTCTGCTTAGAAAGGCGTTTTTTTCCTTTTAAAATGATGATTAGAAAAAATACTGCTTGAAACGCTCGTCCCTTTTCAAAGGAAATAGAGCAGTTCTGTTTTGGCAGGTTTGCACAACTTGACATCTGGAAAGAACTTGTCACTGCTATTTGCAAAAGTCCATTCAAATCATTTTGTTTCCGTCATCGTCCTGAACCCCCTTCTCTCGCTATGCCGTTTTCATTAAAACCAACGACTTTTCCCCAACCCTCCCTTTGTCGGATCTCCATAAAGCTATACACGCGTGGTGGAGTGAGAATGTGGCAGGCTGGTGGAGTTGAAGCCAGCTGTGAAGGTGTTGTACGGATGTAGGTTCGGCATGCCCACTAGCGAGTTGGGGATCATGGTTATGGTGTTTGGCGTCATGAGTGGGATATCGTCAGGCGAGCGCCGCAGAGTCAGCGTGTAGTCTGGAAGTGAAGCGAGTCGCAGCGGGTCACCAGGAGGCCCTGCGTCACATTCGTGGTGCGTCTGGTTCACCTGCAAAGACATGATCTCCTCTTCAGGTGCGTGGCGGTTCACGTCATTGGTGGTGGTGGCTCGTGGTGGGCTGGGTTGTGGGTGCTGTTCCTGCCGGCGCTTATCCTTGCGGTAGTACAGAGCGGCAAATGCCAGAACATTGAGGAACAGCAGTGAAGCTCCTACTGCAATGGTTACACTCAGCTCGGTGGAGTAATCCCGTGGGTTCTCCACCACCAGAGGGCCTGGTTCCTCTTCTCCATTCCATTGTTCCTTCCCACTCTCACTGTTGTATGCTGGAGACATTGGAGGCCGCTTGGTGTTGAACGGCCAGGCTTTGCCATTGGGACGTTTGGTGGACAGGGAATTCTGAGTCGTCTCGGGTGGTGGCACTTTGGTGGTAGTAGAGGTGTAGTGGAACATATCATGTAGGTTGTACAGATGAGGGACCAGGTGCTTCCAGAATGCCACTTTAGTGGCACGGTAATGATCACGGACTCGTGGCTTTAGGCCAATGTGCAGGTACAGCTGGTCTTGCGGATTGTATTTGGACCAGGCCACCTCTTCAAAACGATTGGCCTTAGTATGGATAAACTTGGTATCCTGAGGCACTGGTTTGTTGGGATCTCTGCAATAGAAATAAAAGATAAATTAATAAACGATGCTGAGAAGGTTTAATGAATAGTTTCAAACCCATAAGATTTTTTATTTAATGTAATTCAAAAGAAGTTATTTTGCAGAATATTAATATAACAATATTAATATTGTTCTTTTTCAGTGAACACATACAGTGACGTATAGTCTAATAGTCGACTAATCATAAGACGACTATAAGAAGCTTAGTCGAACAAAACAAAAAGTAAATTGTCATATACAATATGCTAGTGCAATTATATAACAATTAGTTCAAACTTTGACCTGTGGAGGGCAGTAATTATCAGCATCTACACTGCCAGAATTCTACAAGAAGAAGAAGAAGAAGAAGAGAGACGAGTATGTGTGTTTAAAAAGTATATAATTTTTAATTTTTTTTTTTAGAAAATGACTGATCATTTCACTAGATAAGACCCTTATTCCTTGTCTGGGATTGTGTAGAAAGCTTTGAAGCTGCACTCCACTGAAGTCCACTATACAGGGAAAAACCCTGGAATGTTTTCCTCAAAAACCTTAATTTCTTTTTGACTGAAGAAAGAAAAACATGAACATCTTTGATGACAGGGGGGTGAGTAAATTATCAGGAAATTTGAATTCAGAAGTAAACTAATACTTTAAGTATTTAAATTAATATAAACATGCGATTACTAGTTTGACTAATGGCTTAAATGAACGCCCAATAGTCAACTAAAAAATCTTTAGTCTGGGGGAGCGCTAAAGTGTTCTAAAGCTCTCAAATGTAGAAAAGCTTCAGAGACTAGCCATAGAGCCCTAGTTGTAAGGCCACAGTAATGGTGCTTTTTGTCTTCTCCAGAACTTGACTACCGTTAGTCAATATATGCTTTTACTGTAAAAGCATATTGACGAGATTTGTGTTTCATTTCCCATGCAATGACGCAACTTTCTGCTTTACTACCAGAGTATGATGCATTGCTGAAGAAATCAACTTGCTAGACTGTTTCCTGGAACCATCACAAATTTGTCATTCAACCATGTTGGTTAATGATATCACGGAGGTGATGGAGTAATAACTTCTTTAATGAATCAGTTTAGAATTACGGACATGACATCTGAGGACTACTTCTCATTTTTCTAAATTATTTTGCATTATTTCCAGATTCAATCATAGGCCCATTCTTACATACTAGAGCATATACGCAGGGCTGGGTAGGTTATTTTTAAAATGTATTTCACTACAGATTACAAAATACATGCTTTAAAAAGTAATTTGTAACGTATTTCGTTAGATTACTCAAGTTTAGTAACTTAATCTAAATACTTTGGAATACTTTGGAATACTAATAAGTGTGGAACAAACACAAAAAAGGTAATTTCAAGTTTTTATCTCACAATTCTGACTTTTTCCCTCAGAATTGCGTGATATAAAGTTGCAATTGTGAGTTATAAAGTCAGAATTATGAGAAATAAACTCACAATATTGAAAAGTCAGAATTATGAGAGATAAACTCACAATATTGAAAAGACAGAATTATGACATTTAACTCACATTCTAAATTCACAATTGCAAGAAAAAAAGTCAGTATTGCAAGTTTATATCTCCCAATTCTGACTTTATAACTTGCAATTGTGAGTTTAAATCTCGCAATTTTGAGAAAAAGAAGTCAGAATTGTGAAATGCAAACTCACAATTGTGAGGGAAAAAAACTTAAAAAGTTGCAGTGACCAGTGAATTATAAAATGACTCACAAACAACTATCACAAAACATGAAAACAGTCGAAAACATGAAACTGAACTCCGCTTTTTCAGACTGTCAGAGTCAGAGAATCACCATTTGCTGTTTAAATGACATTAAAATTCAAAGTATTGCATTACTTTGGTAATCTAAAATACTTTTCAGATGTAACTGTAATCTGATTACCACCCATTTAAAATGTAACTGTAATGAAATACAGTTACTCAAATTTTGTATTTTAAATACGTAACTAACGTACTTGTATTTCGTTACCCCCCAACCCTGCATATACGCACTTCAAAAACGGCACTTTAAATCGTTAAATACTGTACATTCAAAATAAAAGATATAGATTGTACTGAATGTCAGCTTACTTATTTTGCTCAAGTTAAGGATTTATTAATATCATGCAAACAAGAAACTATGCTTCTAACCACAGGTTGAGAGCTGTCGTTCCAACTACACAACTTTACGATGCTGTTTGCGAATGTTCGTTGGAACTACCGGTTTCGTTGAACTACGCTGATAATGACAGAACTTAGGACCATAGTTGGCTAATGATGCTTTCAGGAAATGCACCACAGGTTTGAAGTATGAGGGTGAGGAAACGATTACATAATCTTTATTTTTGGGTGAACCAATCCTTTAATGTTGCTGGTTCATTCCCATTGAATTCATCTCAGGGCCCTAAACTCCATTCAAGTTCACTTTTTTATGCCCCTCCCTTGCTAACTTCCCTCCATCTCGTTCACTCAGATGTACGTCATTGCTTATGCTGCGCAAATGCCTGCTAATGGCGGAGCCCTTGCAATGGGTTTAAATGGAAAGCCCTAAGCCCTTGATCACTTGAGGGTAAATTAAGTGTGAGCATTGAGTTGCTGTTGTGACATCACAATCATGTTGCATTGTGGTCTATGGATCTAGCTAAAGTACATAGTAGACTCGTTCCCTCTGTCAAAATTGAGGGGTCAATAAACTTCCCTCATCTACTTAATGAAGTTGAACACACTTCAAAATGGCAGCGGAGATCTCCCAGATGGGAAGTGCTTAAGGAAGTTTGCGGGTATATGTCTAGAAGTTGTGTTAAACACAGCCCAGAAAACTCTAAGGCTACTTTCAGATTGTCAGTTCGAATCCGATTTTTGTGTATATCCGATTGAAACACGATCAGATTTAGCAAGTGTGAATGGCAAAAAAATCATTTCAGTCTGACTGCTATGGTTGAATTTCGTGTGATTTATGTGACTTTCTCACGCCAAGTAAAATGTAAACATGTCAGACGTTGTTACAGGAAACATGATGAAAGTCGTTGCAAAAACAAGGTTGTGTTGTTGCAAAGTGCAGGAGGAGCAGAAAATGTCAATATAATGAAGACATGTTTTGAAACCGGTGGAGATAACAGCATCGAACAAATGTGTCATGTTGTAAATAAAACAACATCTGTATTGCAAAGCCCCCCATGCTGTGGTTGTTTTTATTGTTGTTTCGCCGTATACCTACTAAAGCAACTTCCATACCATAAGATCATTGCCATAGAAACTAATACAGATATTCTGCAAAACAAAAGAGCGGCACAGACAAACAAATCAGATCTGAATAGTTGCAATACACATTGTAGTCAATAATTTTAGATCAGATTCCAATCGGATACACAAATAATCAGAATTGGACTGACAGTGTGAACATAGCCTAAAGCAGGGGTGTCCAATCCTCTTCCCAAGGGCCATTATCCTGCAGAGTTTAGCTCCAATCCTAATTGAACACACCTGAAGCAGGTAATCAAGGTGTTGTATAGCTTTATAGCAGTATGGAGATCCAACAAAGGGAGGGTTGGGGAAAAGTCATTGGTTTTAATGAAAACGGCATAGCGAGAGAATGGGGTTCAGGACAATGAAATGATTTGTATGGATTACTAGAAACTTTCAGGCAAGTGTCTTGGGGCAGGTTGGAGGTCAATTTGGCAGGATATTGGGCCTCCAGGAGTGTGATTGGACACCCCTGGTCGAAGGAGACTAACTGTTTTAGAAAAATTTGAGTTGGATAAAGGCATCTGCATCTTAATATCATCATTATCATAGTTTACAATTTTCAACATCCAGGAAAATCAGCATGCTTCATTCTTGTCTTTATTTTCTTTTCAGAGAAACACTACCTTCACTCTTGGTCAGTCTAAGCACGCATAAAGACACAAACAGCTTGCGCCCTTTCTTGGATCAACCCCTGGAGTTTGCGCCAATCAACAAAACAATTTACATCCATAGACATTCCTCATCATCATTGCAGTCCTATCGTCTTGTTTCACCTTCTTGTTGTATAAAGATACCAGGCACTTCTTCCAAATCATCATTTTCTATTTCTCCCTCGTGCGACATTACGTTACAGCTCATATCTCTAAGCACCTCTGCCTGCTGGGCTTCACGCATCCTCGGCTGTATTCTGTATAAAAAAAGAGATGGGCCAGAGGCTTTTAAAGTGAAACAAATGAATAAATCAACAGCTGAGATGTGCTTCAGGATGCAACTTGTTTTTGATAAAACAACAGCAGTGCATCCATTCCGTTAATTGCTTTGGGAAAGCAGTGCAGATTGCATTAACAGCGAGTGTGCTGATAGAAAGTGGACCATATTAATCTAAACGCTAAAGGGGGGATGCTGGCAAAGGCCCTAGTGCGTTGTATTAGCCTTTAGCCTCCAGGGGTCACTGTTTCTCCAACTTACATTATACGCTCAATAAGGCAAAGCAAGGCGGCATCCAACCTCTGTGGCACTATTGATTTATCGTCTGTTTTAACATATGGCATATGAATAATCACACATCTACTTATCTTTTTGCTTCACTAGTGACTATCCTGAGTTTGTAAGAGATATTAAAAGATTAGGCAGTGGTAAAACATATGAAATAGCCTAAGGAAATACTTGCGATATTTGGTTGAAAAACAAATGATATAATCAAGTCATACTTTTAAATGCCCATCAATAGGGAAATATAATTTTTGCTGCCACATGGCTTAGTTCAACAACCAAGGGTTAACAGGGCTATGTTAACCAGCCAAACCTTGACCCCTCATCTGTGATAAAATACCATTGAGATTGTACTGTACTGTAATTGTACTGAGATGTTGCAGACTTGATCTAATGAAGAGACAATCCATGAAGTAAATGATAACAGATATCTCTGGTGTGCCCTCAAGCAAGTCACCTGTCAGTAATGTTCTGTAATCCACATTGCATGAAAAGTGACAACAAGTCAAGAAAGATGTTGTTTAATATTGCACTGTGTGCCAGTGGTTCTGAAACCTTTCATAGGGGACATATCATGAAAATCTGACTTTTTCCATGTTTAAGTGCTATAATCAGGTCGCCAATGCATCTACCAAACCAGAAAATGAGAAAAAGGACAACTGAGTAACCTTTGGCAAGGCTTTCTTTGCAAAATTATGAAAAAACGAGCCGTTCAGATTTCACTTCTCTTGTGACGTAGGAAGGGGATCTGATATTACCGTCCCCTGAATCTGTATGTTTCCACCCACAGCGTCACCTTTTTCTTTTTTTTTTTTTGCAACGGTGTACCAGTAACACTGGTCCTGGAGTACAGTTATCCTGCACAGTTTAGCCACAACCTTGATCAAACACACCTGAATGTCTTTGTGAAGGAAGGTGAGCTTGGTCGGAGCAAAACTCAGCAGGACAGCAAAACTCAAGGAGGACTGTCCCTGAGCTTGTGACATGTCTCAGCTATATAAACATTAATCACTAATCTGTAAACGGCTATAATAGTAAATAATAGTTAAATTACTTTTAAATGAATAGTAAAGTATGAGTCTCTATAACCTCCTGGCATCTGAGACACTAAGGACACAGAGGTGTAATTTTATTCAAGTCATTTTACACCAGACTGCTTTGGTCACGAGGGTCAGTAAAACACAGGATTTACACATAAGTTGATTCTCGAAGATGGATCGATACCAAGATGTTCATGATCCAATTTAATATATTTTTCGTGATGTTTGAAAATTGTCTTTCTGAATGTGTTTCGTTGATAATGTACTGTTAAATGCGACTAAAGTTACCATTGTTTCTTACTGTATTCACAGAGTCTCTCCAACAGCGTGTAGCTTTAGCCACATTAGCTGTGCCGCACACTATCAAACTCATTCAGAATCGAACGTTAGCAAACATCCACAAAATACATGCCATACATACATGATCTGATATGCTGTATCATGAACAGTTTGTAATGATCCATTTTGAGTGTGAGCTTCTCCTGTATTATTTATGCCTCAGTGTATTGGAATTGCGAGCTTGGGGGTGGGGAGCATGAGCTCATTTACATTTAAAGATACACACACCAAATAAGCATATTTTTTCTCCCACCCCAAAATAGGCAGTTAAACCAAGGTATAATAAAATTTTGAGCTTAAACTTCACAGACACATTCTGGGGACACCTGATACTTATATTTGATTGTAGAACTTTTCCTATCTGTCTAGAACTGCTGTGACAAAGTGGTTGTATTATCAAAATCATGACTGAAACTTTGTGCTTGCCCTCATGAAATCGAGCATCTTGATGCCGCTCACAGACTTAGGGTAAACAGAACAATTTCTGGCCTTTTGTTGTTGACAGCCTCTCTTGTGCAATATTAAATAGTGTGCACACCAATCGGCACAACAGTACAGCTACAAAACTTGCATTGCAAAAGAGTCTTAGATGCACAAAGCTATATTAGCATTATATATAGATTAAAAATAATTTTTTGTTTTGTAAATGTACAAATTTCCAGAGTCATATTGTGTACAACAGTTGGAGAGCCACTGGTCTATGCTGTGACACCTGTGTGCACATCTGAGGCGGCAGAAAAACAGAGCTTTAAAGAGAAATCATACACTTTCATGTTTTTTGTGCCTCTGCGAGCAGAGAAGTAAATGGAGTTAGGTTGAATGTCAGCTCAGCAGCCGATAAATAACCGGTTTTATTAGGCTGGTAATGATCCCCAATGAATATTGGCAGCCGGAGCATGATGACTTTGTAGCTGAATATCAGTAATTAAGTTTCAAAGAAGCAGACAGCAGAGGTAAGGTCATATTGATCTGCCACCGCGCAACATACCACAGAACAGGACATCAATGAAGCCGCAGCCGCTCAGCATGTATGAATTCTTGCTGCGTGGTGTGCGAGTTGCAGTCAGTGTACCTGGGGCATTCTCGGTTAATAGGAAATGCTGGCATCTCAATATCACCACACATTCTCATAATGGTCAATCAACCAGCTTGCATGACGCAGCACATTTGTGCATGTCAAATGCAGAGGCTGGGTTTGCAATGACACTGACTGGTGCTTTGAGGTCAGTTGTGATGTTTTATGTTTTTACAGAGGTTATTGATCTGCAGCGGTGACATATTTTGTGTGGGTGTTTCACACGTAAAGAGTTTAGCTCAAGATATAGTGTGTTGATGTAGGTGAAGATGAATAATTAGTAATGTTGGCCTTTAATGCAAGCAGACAGCACTATTGCTATTGTTCACACTTCAGAGGTCATCAAAAACATTTAGCATTTTCAGATCTTTTATGTCACATTGGCTGTGTTCAGACTGCATGCAAATCAGGTTTTTCAGGCAGACTGTCCGCACTATTAATTGCAAGTGATCAAATAAGAATTTGTGTGTCCAGACTCAACCAACAGGGTTGCTTGTAATGGATGCAGGAAAAATAAAGGTGTTTCATCTCGCTCTCCAAATAATATATATATATATAATATACTTATTTGGAGAGCGAGATGAAGCACCTTTATTTTTCCTGAACATCACAGTATATATGAGTGTGTGTGTGTGTGTATATATATATATACACACACACACACACTCATATATACTGTGATGTTGAGTGCTGTAGTCATGGCCGGCTTTGCAGGGGTGTGGTGTTTCTGTCTCCGGTTTTGACATTATCTTTGTGTGTCACATTAAGAGTGATGCAAAAGACAGTTTGAAATCCAATTTGAGCAACCAGAATGTCCAAACTGAGACGTGTCTGTAAAAATCGGATTGGAATCGCATTTCAAACCGCCTCCAAATCTGGTTTGATTCAGTTTCGAAAAAAAATCAAGATTTTTTTTTCTTTTTGGTGTCCAGACTTTCAAAAACCCATCTACATAAAATCTGGAAATACAAAAAAATCAGATTTTTGCAGGCAGTCTGAACATAGTCATTATGTTTATGGAGGTTAACTAATGACATTTGCAAAAAAGTTAAAATATTTTTGAAAATAATAATTTTCTGTTTTCATGTTCACAAATGCTTCATTTTCTTGTGTTCTGGGGAGTTACCTTTTTCAGAAACAAAAGTAAAGAGCCAGTGCTGTGACTGGTGAACTTCATTGCACTGTATTCCTGCCCTTCGCCACAGAATGTGTGACGTTTGTTTTCATGCTTGAGTTGGCTATAATACAACCGTACATGTTTGAGCCCGATTCAGATGAATATGAACCAGTGCAACAACAATGATTGCTTCCGAGGACAAACTACTTGGCACTTCTATATCTTTCAGTCCAAGATATTAAGAAAAGCTGTCAGGATGTGGTGTTAAAGGTGTGTCGCTTAGATCTGTTGTTAAAAATAAACTTCAGCAATGCATTTCTAATAGTTTAATCTTTTAGAAGGGAAATCTTTTTTTGGAGGTACAGTTTATCTGCTTTCCCCCCCATCAGGTCGAACGGTTCTAAGAACGGTAAGGAATAGCTCCAGTTATATTTTTCACTTGAGCTTGGTTCAGAACGGTACGATTACAAACCGTACTTGGCTCGAAATTCTCAGCAAAGTTGTCTAAATGTGTTGAACTGTGCTGGTAGAATGCGTATAGTGATGCCGCCAGGCTGCCAGCTGGCCAAGTGCACTATTTTAGCGAAGTAAACGCAAGTTAAAGTCATCATCCACAACGCGGTCAATATTTACCTCTCATACTTCTGTAAACTCTTGCATTACCAATGACTGGCGCATTTGTATTACATTCCAAAAAGCTCTGTTATCAGTGGACAATGAAACTATATCCGTGTCGACTGGGCCGGACTGGAACGAGCAAAATCTAAAACACTGAAAAAGGTGGAGGGAAAGCAGGGACAGGGACAGAACAATGTTAGATGACCTTACTTGACAGCAGTATCACTCTTGTGATTGATGGACAGAGTTGTTAAAAGCACACTCCTTGATTTACATAGGGCTTGTTAAGGGGAGTGTAAATGAAAATCATGACATCACGCAGGGAGGAATTTCAAATCGTGGCATTTGGTGGAAACAAAAATTCATACTTTAAACTGGCCTGTTAGCTTTGAGGAATTAATTAAAATGGTAAGTCAACTCTAACCCTAATTTTATTTTATTTGCCACATTAATTAGCCTACAGATGTCACTTAAATTTATGAAGTAACGGAAGTAGTGACTGAGCTTTTCTTCCGTATTATTATGTGCATCTGAGTGAAATGGATTATTAAAAAATAAAATGGTGGGGACTCGATCCTGTCCACCCTCCGCTGGATGGAGACAGATGTGAATGCGAGCTTGCAGATGATCACAAAGAAAACGGAATGCTTACAATTATAGCGTTGACATCATTTAATCGCTGTTGAGATTGTACAACAGTCAATCATGCACATATTCACAAATATTAGAGAAAGTGATGAGAAGTGCCGGACACTGAATCCTACCTGTCACAAAATTGTCTGTGGCTTCTAATAAATAAATAGGCTTTTTTTTTTTTTTGAAAACTCCAAAAATAGATAAATACAAAATGAATGAATATATTGTAGATTTTGATTAGCTTCTTTCCTTACAAAAGCAATTAATTCAGTGTACTGAAGCCTCTTCTCCATTGACATCCATTAAAAAAGGCCTCTCGTCTTCTTGCCAGTGTACTGCAGTTATGCTTCTTTCTGTTAACCTTGAAGGCTCCCCGAGGGAAGGGACTCTGATATAAAGCAGTGTGAGTCATTCAACGTTTCTGAATTCCCATTTATCCTATAGTTATGGGTGTTTATACTTAGTATACATTTGAGTATACTTAGTATCAGTTGAGTACATTTAGATGTTTTTAAGATTATCCTAAGAAGTACTAAAGAATTTTTAATGTGTTAAGTACAAAATTAGTGCGCGAAAATGTTTTTTTTTTTCACCTGGGTCTTTCAATGGTGGGAAAGAGTTAATAATCTTCTGGTTAAGGATAATAAGTCTAGTGTCATTGTAATAGTAGATAACCATGTTAATATAAATAATGTATAATAAGTGTTTTCATTCCCCAATGAACAAGCTGGTGCCCCGATCATTCCACTAACCCACAATCTGGGAAATGTGTGTGCAGATGGAGGCAGTGAATTAGCTGACAGCGTTCTGTCAGGTCGCCCACTCAAATCGGTTCCTAAACCGCTCGAATATTTCTCCGGTTCAGGCCACTTGGGTTTGCCTAGTGAAGCAGTACTTCAGCCTCGATCAGTGCTATTCATTCAGATCTCAGGGCCTGAGAGAAAACGACTCGACGACCATTGAGATTCTGAAACTAGGCTGGACTTCCTAAAAACCATCCTGACACCAAAGGGAGAGGTCTGTCTGAAGATATTTTCATCAAAGAATCCAAGCTTAGCGGTGCAATAGTAGCAAATTAAGTCTGGACAAAATTCCACTGTTAATGGTCATTTAATTAGTATTTTAATTAGTGGTGCTTGCTAAGGCTCATTGTTCATACTTCTAATCCTCATAGTAGTAAACTTTAGTGCTTGCGTTGTACCATTTCCCCTTTATATATGGAAATTAATGAAACCTTAAGTCATGTGTTTTTCTTTTTGTTTTTTGTTTTACTTGACAGACAATAAAATGGACAAAAAAAAAAAAAAATCTAGATCTAAGGCTTGCATACACACTATCAGGCCCCACCACATAGCAATATGCTAAAGAAAGAAAGAAAGGTTTTGCTTTTGGAAAAAGGCATGCAAAAAGGAATGAAAAAATGTCTTTTTATAGAAAGGTCTTTTCATAGCAGAATAAATCTGATGAATATGACAAGGTGAAAAAGAGTCAGAGTTAATTCGATGGGGCTGCATCGGTTATTCATCAGTTTAATTTGCAGCGCTTGGATGATTGTGGACATAGAGACACCAAATCCAATGGTGCAACATAAAAGCCTCTGTTTCCACTTCAGTGTCTTAGAGTACTTTGGTCAGGGTCACTTATTTCATTGAAAACTCCATCTTCAACTGAATAGCACTGAAGTAGTGTATGTACTTTTAATTTTAAAGTTTTCTATATAGGGGTTATTTATAAGTACAGGAGGTAGTGTACACTGCTTTGTGTGGTTTTTCATCTTATGGTACATTTCAAGGTCCACACAACTGCTGTTGCTTTTGAAAGATACAGTGTTGCATTTAGAGTTTTCTTATCTTTCTGTGCTGTTCTCAAGGTCAGAATATATAACATAAAACAGCGAGACAGAGAGAAGATGCTTTCAAAGAACCTTGCTGTTAAGGCTAAATAGTTTAAACTCCACATTACTTAATTCCTCACAGAACAAGAAAAAAGATAGTGTTGTTTGATAAGGCTACTATTATTGATTCTTATGTTTAGGGATGTGAATAGATGAAGATATTTAGAGTAAACATGTTTGTTGGTGTGATATTGCTTCTATATTTAATTTAAACACTTTAATAAAATTAATATTTAGCAATAACATTTTAAATTACCACCAGCATATTTTAGCTCTGCCAAAAAAAACAGTTCCAAAAAAAGCCAAAGCAGGATCAAATGTGTTTCTAACCAATACACAGTTATGGTTTTTTGTTTCGTTACTTAATGAATCCGTATTTTTGTATAAATTGGTTGAGTGAATGATTCAATGACTCACTAATTAAACCTTGTGAAAAAGAAGTGCATTTAATCTTAAGGATACATCAAATTGTTTACATCAAATCTTAAAAGTATTTTTAGTAGTAAAAATAAAAAGTAAAAAGTTTTAAAAATAGTATTTTTAAAAGCTGTCCTTGCAGATAATATAATGTTAATGAAAGGACACTTTCATGACTATGTTATGCTTTGTAAAAAATAAAGTTTTATTATGTTTAATAATCTTTTCCAAATAAGTACACTTATTTTGTTGTGTTGAGTAACATAGGCTAGGAAAGCACCGAAAAGTACTTGATTATATATTTAAACTGAAGCGTGTTCGATTACATTTAAAGTTAATATATTTTAAATGTACTAAATTGCAACTTCATTAGAAAAGTGTAATTACAAACATAAAGTATATTTTAATTTATCATAAATGCTCACCAGTTTATTCAGCAGTACATTTTAACCAATGCAATTTAATAAGACAATACAAGTAATTATAAAATTACATATAAAGATTGGATGAATTGCATTTAATATAAATTTAAGCTATAATACTTTTTCATTTAATTGGATTTAAAGTTCAGTGAAGTACACCCTACCCAGTATACTCTCGCAACATGCTAAAATGTAATCAGAAACATTGGAAGCTGGCTGCCATATAACCCTAGCACCATAATTGTGGCTTTTACATGGGTAATCAGCAGAGGTATGCTATATATATTTTCTACGATTTTATCATAATTGTTGTTTTAATGATATGAAATCTGACATAATTGAGTATGTAACACACCTTGAGAGTGCATTCACTGCGTGATGTAGTCTTTTCGGTTAGGTTAGACTAATGCACATGTGCATTTAGAGTGCATTAAAATGTAAATGTCTTTTAGGCTATATTTATATCACCTTTTATATAATTAAAGTTAAGAAACTAAAAGTTAAGAAAGTGCAAATTTCCCCCCAAATATCAGCATGATTGCAAATGTGCAATTGATTTTATACAACAGTTTAGTAGGCAAGAAGTGAGTTACATTTTATTCACAATATTGCCTGTTTTGCTCTATTTTGCCGAGAAAACTTTCATTACTGAATGAATCAGTCCATTTGAAAGAATCTGTTGAATGAATGATAAGTCAAATAATTAGTTCCTGAAATGATCAGCAGTTTGAACAAATACATTGAATCAATGACTCAATGATTCGCTCATTAACTGTGTTTCACCGCTGGTTTTAGTTCATATTTATAATATCTTTTCGATTTTAAAATCATTTCATATATCAACATTTTATTTTTAAAACATCAAAACATTTATGCATTTGTAACTGCAGGTTAAATGTATTTATGTCACCTCTGACCTGCATTAAACAGTCTAAATGCCACTTTAGATGCAGCTTCTGTGTTTTCTCTGCATTGCAGAGAGGGATTTAGTAGATACTGATTTCATTTAATTGAATTTAAACAGTCCCATAGCGTCTTATTATTCTAATTTAATTTATTGATTAAATGTAATAATTTTACATAATAAATGATAGTCTACATTTAATTAGGTAAGAAAAAAGGTAAGATAAAAGGTAAAAATCAATTTGAACTTATTTGAAAATTTCATTTAATAGTTCACTGTTACAAACTAACCACCACACAGAATATGAAGAACAGCAAAAACTTTCGGAGTCAGCTGTCCACGGTAGTGCACCTGCCAAGATGCCAGCACAATAACACACACTCAGCAAAACAATGTCTGATTATTGTTATCAACAAAAACTCAGAAAATGTCAAGATATATTTTTGGTCAATATCGCACACCCCTACCAATCAACACTTTTTAAAAAGTTTATATTCGTTTACTTATTTTTAAAATTAGGCTCAAATACTGAACCGTATAGTAACACACACCGATCTTGCTGTATGTATAGAACCTCTACATCACTGTCTGGGAGATTTTCCAACAGTGACCCAAAAAGAAGGCAATGATTTTGAAGTAATATGGGTAGCTGGAGGACACGGGCCCCTGTGCACTCTTCATTATGACTGCTATTGATCGGGTGGGTGATGGTCAACACGTGTCCCGACTGCTGTCCGGCTCTGATCTCTCGGCTCTCCTCTGATGGTGCTCATTGCATTCGACACGCAGCACGGCCTCTTCATCATGGCCGTCCAGGAACCCTCAAGATCCTATGCAGCTTCCTTACCTTTTCTAAAGCAAATCTGCAAATCTGTGAGCTACACAGCAGGGGTTCTCAACTCTGAGTTTAGCTCCAACCCTAATCGAACACACCTGAACAAGCTAATCAAGGTCTTCAGGATTACTAGAAAGTTGCAGGTAGACGAGTTTAATCAGGGTTGGAGGTAAACTCTGCAGGAAAGTAGATCTCGAGGGCCAGAGCTGAGAACCCCCGTCCTATAAGGTATCAAGTGCTAGGCTTAATTGAGAGGGCTGTGAGACTTTTACACAAACTGAACACAATCCCTTTTAATTCCCGAGCGGACTCGCAGTAGACTAAGGAAAGACAAAACAAGCGGATGTGGGAAGCAATTTAGCTCAAAGCCACAGAAAGAGATTGGGTGCAGGGTCAACTGATGTTCAAGAGACTCCGCTTCCATCTGGGTGCAGCGGTAAGGGAAACTGCTCATTAACATGCACCATTGAAATTATTATTTTTGTTTTCACAATCAAGAGGCAGATACAACAAGACAGTATGAGATAATGAGCATCTGCTTGCCATTCAAATGAGGTACAGGCAACAGAATTTCAATAAGACAGAAGTCAATATAAATACGCCGATAAAACACGAAATGCAGGCTGTGTCAAATCATTGAGCGATTACAGTGGAGCTGGCATGTGCGCAGCTAAATCTTATTTATTAATCATGGCTTATTGATTATTGATTAATCATGTTTTATTCTTGGGGTGGAATAGCGTATGTCTCCGCAAGGGACAGCGTCATAAAAAAACATGGACTTTTCAAACAGAAATATCTGGATTCATCCCAGCAGGCCTTAGCATTTCTGAGAGTGGCTTGTGTTCTTGATACAAGAAAGCATGAAGGGAGATGCAGAAAAAAGAGGAGGGGAAAAGGAAAAGCACAACAGTATTCTGTTCAGCAATGTCTCTGGCTCAGCACAGCATGGGCTGTTTGACTGGAGGCTGAATGACACAGTAGAAAAATACAGAGGAAACAGCCCCTGTCCATCAAATGCTAACGCTACAATCTCAATAGAAATGCAGACGGCAGCATTTGAGGTCCATTTGTAGCCTGAACAAAAGCGATATGCACCAACAATTCAGTTATCAAGTGTGAAGAAGGTTCTTGGATGCTTTTGTTCTTCTGCCGGGCCAATGGCCACTGGTTAACACTTGAGAAATTAATTAGGGTGCTAATGTATTACACTTTTACTGTTAAAAACCAGCTGAGAAAATGTCTAAAAAGCCTTGGAGATTCAAATTCAATGTAATGGCGCTACATTTGACAACATTTTACCATTATTCTTCCATTCATTTCAGAGCCTAATGATTTTTAATAATTGTCCCAAGGACAGATTAAATGTCTACATTATGTGGATTTTTCTTCAAAAAGAATTGTTCTTTTTGACTTTATCTATGGCATCTATAGTGTCTATGAAGGAACTTTAACATTAACAGGACATTTACATTCTACAAAAGGCTCTTTATATTGGAAAAGATGTTCTACAGATTTTAACTATGTTTTTCCAAATGGTTCTTTTAAGATCTTTTCACTAAAAGGTTCTATGGAAATGCTGTGAATATTTTTAAGAGTGCATCACCTGTTTGTAAAAAAAAACCCTTCAAGATATTTCAATTGCTTAATACTGTTTAGTTTTAAAAGAAACATATATACTAGAATGCTACAGACTTTGAATTCCTGAATAAATATTATCTATAAAGATTTTTCTTTTCTGTGAAACTAGAAATTATGTCATCAAATATAAAAAGTGTGGCTGTGGACATTTTTTTCAGGATCTACTGAAGTTTTATTATATTAATATTTTAAAATTGTATTTTTTTCTATTGGCTAATAGTTTTGATAATTATATAACATTTTAATCTCTTTCACACTTCCAGCCGCTCTCAATAGGGGGGCGCCACCACAGATCATCTGCATTTTTAATTGGCATTGGTTTTAACGGCAGATTTATAACACTTGAATATAATCCATAACCTTTAATACAGTGATTTTAATATTTTTATAATATAATATAATATAATTTTTCAGTTTATGTATTATAATTATCTATTACTTTATTTATGACATTGCTTGGGCTGCAATACTTACTGCAGACTGACCCAAATAGTCTCCACATATTTATGGAGTATATGTACTGTATCTATTAGCATATATCTGTGGGACTCATACTCAGGCTTGGCATCCAATAAGGGAACATTTGTTATTTTGTCACTCCACTTACCCTAGTCTTTTGTCAAACATGCCTTTCTACCCAGATTTCACAGTTAATGGTTGTTTTTATGTTGTATTCCAACTGCAGGGGGAAAACACTGCTTGTAAAGCACCATGAAGCGGAAAGAAGAATTTAGCTTTGGGGAACGATACATGTTGTTGACATTAAGCGGCACAAGCTTAATATAATGTTCACCTAGTCCACTCTATGTTCCATATTTACGTATGTATCCGGCTCAGGTACAAGTGTCCAATTTAGAGAGATGCCAGGGAACGCTATCTAGGTCATCTCATGGAGAAGCTGTAAGCACCCTTCACATGCTGTAGAGCGCATTTCTAGCTGTATCCCTGCATGCATCAGGACTAAACCAAACAGTTTGCTAGTTAAGATGGAAATAATGATTTGTGTTTATTTTATGCAATTGAGAGGTTCATTATCCTTGCAACTAATCCCGTGTTCTGTACAAGCCGTCTGCAAAGCGGTAACCTATATAATCCGCTCCACAATAGAGCAACTCTATGGGCTGTGATATCAGAAACTCAGTATCAGTAGTGCCTGTAACTGATTCTATAATGCCAGTTCCATTGAAAGCCATTAGATGAATGACTGCAAGAGGATACACTGTTTGTCATGTGATAAATAATCTTTACATAATAGTATTTCTGAGAGGATGCTTTTAAAATGTGCTGGCTGTTCGACTCTGAGTGATTATTTTATGGTCTGTGTTTTTAAGACTAGATATAGGGGATGGGTTTGTCTTCATGTTAAACTATGTTCAAGACCCCATATAATTGAAATTGGAGTCCGGAAATATTTTAAATTAGCTCTTATGTCATGACAGTGGATTGAAATGGACTACGTATACTAATACAGTACATACACGGATATAGACATTTACAAATTATTCTTTCTCTTATGACAAAATGGAACAAAATATTGACTCATCTTGCCGGCTTGTTTTTTTCCCTCAATAAAATGTTCTCTAGAACGAGAATGTACCCGTCTTGTAAACTGAAAGCACCATATGTTTTTGAAAATCAATAGAAAGTGATTTGATCAAGCCATGGCATAAACTCACAGCTATTTTAAAAAGAAATGAGAATATATGCTGTTTTAGTATAGGACATAATGCAGGGTTTTTCACAGATTTTATGATTTGATTCGATTGTGATATATCTGGAAGAACACATGCCAGAGGAAACTAAATCTCTCAACTAAAGCTGTCAAATATATAGGGAATCCTGTCAGTTAGTATATTACTAGTATAGTAAAGGTTAAAATAACAACAGTGTCCAAACTATTAAATTGACTTTCTATTTATTTTTAGATATAATCAACATTAAATTATATAAAGTAAACACACTTTTAGCAGTTTTTTTGTATTTAATGATAGGCTTATAATTATGTTTGTACACCAATTAGTTGTTGAAAAACAAACATTTAAATGGTGGCTGTCATAACTTGTTTTCATGGCAGATTTATTCAAAAACACATTAAATAACAAATCACTAACACTAATAAAGTGTAATATAGTGCATTTATTTAGCAAAATGCTCAAATATTTTGAATGTATGATTCCATTGAAATGGCTTCTAGGGTAAATGTAACATTATGTGACATTGTTTACAAGCTGTTTTATTGAAGTCTTTCTGCGGTTAAAACTGATTGAGCGATTACATGAGACATGATACTGTATCTTTCAGCATACATTCTGATATTCATTCATGTTTATTTCATGCTGTAACTAGTAAAGAGGAAGAGATGATCGGTTCACATTAAAGGCATTAAAATTGACAGAATTTAAAAACCGAGATTATTTAATATTGAAAGAAACCAAGCACAAAGATTACTGTGATTACTGAATGTACACATTTTGTTCATGCATCAACTTAAACGGCAAAGACTAAAAGATCGATTTTGGGATTTAAGGAACAATATAGATTTGAGCTCTAATAGAAAATACATCAACACAGAAAAAACAAACTGCAATAGTGAAACAATTTATTTTCTTTCTTTTTTTACTGAGAAAATCTGGCAGTCTAACTGAGAAAGTTATTACCCTATGGGGGAAAACCAGAGTTTAGCATACAAATGTCCCATGCCCTTGAGCTAATTTGACATTTTCTAGACAGATGTTGTTCTGAAAAGTTCTCTGATATTCTTGCAGTGTAAAAAAATAGCCTGCGGTACCTGGTCGCCATTAGCATTTCCACTTTGTGTATGTTATTTTTGGCTACACCTAGTGTACACTTAACAGTTAAGAATGATTTCTAAAATTCATGGGGTGTCATTTTTATTGTGACTGGTAAAAGTGGAGAAGCAGCAGCATGACCAATCAATTTTTCTCAGTAACAGCAGTTGTCAAATTAGATTTGTGTTGTTAGAGCTGATTACAAGCACTCCTCATACAGATCTATAATGCTTTGTGCTCTGGGCAGGATTGAGCAGGAAGGAGAGGGGGGAGCGAGGGAGGAGGTGTTGTTGGGGATGCGGTTACCTGGGGCGGCAGTGATCAACTGAAGAGAGGGGTTTTGATCGATATTGCTGAGGGGCAGAAATGCGATAAGTTCCACTGATAATTCTCTCTGCATGGGGTCTGAAGTTCCATTCATACAGTATGCTGTAAACAATGCTACTCAGTAACAGATTTTACTTGAGGCAAACCACAACAGACATACTCAATGAGAGGTACTTTGTACATTAGTAGTACATAAATATCAGAATTGTATATTCTGATTTAGTGGTCAATTATTTGCATTTCGGTAGGGCTGCCCCCTAATGGTCGAATAATGCTTAGTCAATGAAAATTTTTAGTCGTTATTCGCAGAGAAAAAAAATCCAGAGGAAGTGGCGAAATCACGCAGGCTGATGGACAGATCATTAACAGCAAGAAATCCAAACATTTGCCTACAATTTATCAACCTCAACTATGGCTTATCACTTGAAACATGTAAGTGGTAGCAACTTTACAAGTCCGCTCACTCTAATGTTAACCTAGATAAGTGTGCACTATTATTTGGCGATTGTGTAGCGTGCTTACTGCATGGAGGCACCGGTGAGATCGCTTGCATTTAACTTAAAATACATCAGCATTTTTGGTCATACAGATAAGAATAATCTAACCTTCAAATCTGTAAATGGTTTGCTTTTATTTCTGTAAACTCACAATAACAGCAAAATGTTCTGCTTTTATAAAATAATGAAAACAAATAGGATGTGCTTTCTGCCATCTCGGTCTCAAGTGAACTTGAGCGTTTCACAAAAATGAACCAAAACTCAGCGTATACTTGCCTCAAAGACATGGGAAATATAACTATGGAAAGCTTGTCTACTTTTGTGTTTTAAATGAACCGATTCAAATCTAAAACAAATATTCTCAGATTATGTAATAATCCGTAAGAAAGGTGTATGTAGGCGTGCATTTAGATGACGAGTTAGTATCGTCGATGCTTAAAACACACAACTAGTTTATCAATAAATTATTAAATGTTCAAACAGTCTCCTTCTGTTTTTTTCACACTACATTCATAATCATTACTTTTGCCAGTGCGCTGCTGCAAGTTTTGTGTGCGTTCATCACAAATTCAAGGACTTAATGTGGGGAGACATTTCAAGTGAGAGCAAGGTTACATTGTGTTCCCTTGTAAGATGCATTGTGACAGTTTTCATACGTCAAACAACTATGCAATCTTATACTGTATTCTACATTTATCTGATATTAACTTTTACATGGATTTTATTGAAAAGAGCTTAGGCTCATGTAACCAGAAGCTTTAAGATATATGAATATGCTTTTAAGTTTTTCTTGCTCTTCATTGGTTTACATTATCTTAACAAGCAAAGCAATTCATAGTAGTTTCATGGACGTGAACATCATGGCAACGTACAACACAAAATACATCACGCGAGAAACACATAACGCATAAATGCTTGTAACTAATGGAAATCAAGCAAGCTAGTATATATAGGCTACGAAGTGTTAGCGAAATAATGCATTAGCAGACAGGGAGGGAAATAAATAAAATAAATAAATAAATAAATTCAAGCACTTTCCAGGACTTGTATCTATTTTCACTGCAAGTGCAAAAAACATTGTATGGACTTCTATTACTGATGGCAGAGTTACCATGGATGGCTCATGAAGCCTTGGGAGCTGAAAAACGATTATGATAAGGGCTTTTACATTTTCAACACACACTCTAAGCGGTTGACCAATCACAACAAACAGGGCCGGCTGACAGATCAGAGTAGACGGTGATTTTCTGAAAGAAGGGGCTTTAAAGATACAGGAAGTAAAACAGCATTTCAGGCAGAGGGTAAAAAGAGTTGCTGCAACGATGTATAGAGTAAAATAGAGTAAAATAATGTTTTGAACTTTAAATCATGTTAATGTATTTTAGCACAACCCAATAATAAAACTATGGCCTAGTAAATGAGCATAATATGGGCACTAGAGTTTGCCCCAGACTTTCCATGTTGTAATGTAAGCACTTACCCAGTTTTGGCAAAGTTTGTCCAGTAGGTCATGACAACAGCACTGAGCATGACATCATTTTTGGAGAAGTTGCAGGGGAAGAGGTCGGTCGGACCAATCATGGGAATACCAAAGACGTAGGGCACCTCGTCTCCGTGGGCTGCGTCTGACCAAGCAGGCTTCATCAAGCTCTGGCAGTGGTGGTAGAAGGCATAGAAGTAGGTGGGTGACCCATACCGGGCGTGAAGATCTGCCGTCACCACTGAGGGCTCCACCCACTGATGATCAGTAAAAAGCGCCACCAGAGTCTTACGCCGCGTCTCAGGGTTGTCTCTATCTGCCCAGTCCGTGTACATGAACTTAATGGTTTCTCGTAGTGTATCCTTTCCCTCTGGGTAACCGTACAAACTATCCACAAAGTCTGAGACTGAAAAGTCGAAATCATTGCCCGAGACACCATCTTCAGAGTCCACAACGTTCTCCACAAAGCGCAGACCCTCACCCTGGTTCACACCCAGCATGATGTCATAGTTGAGAAACTCACCCTGCTCCATCAGGATCTCAGGGTCATCGGGAATGACATCGCCGTCAATGACTGGGCCGAAGGCTACATGGTATCTCGCCGGCTGGATATCTTGTTCCACCAGTTCGCGAGCGCTCTTCTTTCTAAGGCAATCTACCATGTCCAAAGTGTCCAGCACATTACAGCCCACTTTCTCTGCCAGCAGCCTTGTGTACTTAACCGGCTGGTAGTTGACGGCCCAGCTGGACAACGCTGAGCCACTCTGGATTATGGCACGATGAAACAGTCCTGCAGAAAGGGGAGAAAAATAATGCATTTTAGACAAGGTTTCAGATCAGGAATCGACGACTATAAAGAAGGACGAGCAATGTAATGTTTTAAATTTAATATGAGTAAAGGAATAGTTGTTGAAAGGACTTTCTATTGATACTCTATTCTGTGCCTGATTCGAAGTTAGTGGGATTTAGTATTATCATGGAAATATGTACATTAGAAATAATCCACATAATCTGAAAAATAGATGGCCAAATTAAACACCTCCTTTTTTTTTGTTAGCTAACACTAAGCTTGACAGCTAGCTCAATGTTAACTGATAACTTTGCTAAAAATCAGCCTAAGCTGGTTGGCTGGTCTTACAGTTACTGGTATCCCAGTCTGACCATCTGAAAAGTGCCCAAAACCCCTCTAAAAGCAGCCAAGAGCCTAACCTGTCCAGACTGGGAGACCAGCTAAGAACAGCCAACCAGCCTAGGCTGGTTTTAACAGGTTTTCTGATTCATCCAGTAATAAAACAAGTATTTGAGTGAATATTTTTTTAAATAATTCACATTATTTCAAAGTTTTAAATAGGCCGTAGCAATTAAAATTTTGTCAGAACTTCTAATAAAATGACATTTTATTTTGTATAATTGTCTGTTCAGAATGCTGGGAGAATCGTGATCTCTGTTTGAAACAAAAAAAATCATGATTCCACGGGGCCCAAGAAAGCTCAATGCACTGCAACTGAAGAAAACATATGCAACATATGCAACTTGATTCTTGATATTTACATTGTAAGTGTTTGCAGCAAGTTTCTGTATTTGCAGCATATGCTGTCAAACTGATGAAGATGTTTTCTTAATTTGCAGAAGTTTTTTTTCCCATGTGTTTTCTTCAGTTGCTGCTTGTTGAGCTCCCTTTGCCACTGTATGATTCTCAATTAATCCACAATCGCGCAGCTTTATACCACTGCTACAAAAGAATAACTGGAAAGGCGAAAGGCTATTTTGATTAGCAAGAACAAGATACCCTGATGGACTTTTGATTAGGCATGACAAAAAGCTACCCCCTGTTACCCCCCAGGGGGACTGAATCTTTGCACAACAGTGGAACAAACCAGTTTTTTCACAACCAAACAGCATGACTTTTTATTTTCTACAGTTTACAAAATCACTCCCTGTTCCCTATATAGTGCACTATACAGCATTCCCTATAAGAAATTATAGAAAATACGTGATGGATTTCAGATACAGCAAACGTCTGTCCACCAATCAGATTTAATTAGGCTCTTATATTCATGGTTAACAAGGTGAAATAAAAACTTGCTGTTCATATATGATAGCTAAACCGAGCCTAACAGAAGAAAACACAAACCACAGGGCTTGAGAACACATTTAAACTTGGCTCTGTGTCTTAAAATACAATGCTCATGGAGGGAGACACTGAAAAAACAGTAAGACCCAACACATTGACCAGAGAAATGAGTGTGACTCATATGCAAAGGCCATGTGATGTAGAGTGGTTCAACTTTAAGATTATAAAGCGACGAGAATACTTTTTGTGCGACAAAAAAACAAAATAATGACTTTTCAACAATATATAGTAATGACTGATTTCAAAACACAGTTTCGAAGCTTTACAAATCTTTTGTTTCGAATCAGTGGTTGGGAGCGCCGAAGTCATGTGATTTCAGTAAAACATGTTACGTCATAAGTGATTCGAAATTTCAACAGTTCAAGTGACTTTGGCAGTTTGATATGTGATCTCAACCACTGATTCGACAAAAGATTTTGTGCTAATGGCACCTAATTACATTTTTTATGTTTTATTTTTTTTTTTGTGGAATGTGGGCCAGTGATGTGGAAATAAAAACACTACACTGAATTCAAAAGACACCTTTAAATCATTAAAAAAGAGAAAATTGTCTGCCACAACAATGTATGAATTATCCTAATTTAGGGGCTTTTCTTAGCAAATATTCATATACGAGTTTCTTTTCGATTAATTAATCAGTATCCTATGTATGTAAATCAAAATAACGAAATCGATTGACAACCTTATTATAAAGTCACGTTTAAAAAGCTGTGCATTATTATCTGGAGATGGTGAAAAACTAGAAAATGTGACCCTCTCATTAAAATACTTTAATAACCAGCGTAACCTATTTAGGTCTAAATATTTTCCCAGAGTTTGTTTGCATTGATCTCAGATAATCACATCTGCCAAAGCAACGCTGAATGTAGAATATGATTAAACCTAATCATTACACAAACATGGGCACAGATGGCCATGGGCCGAGGAATGCAACACAATTTCATCCACTCCGCTGAAACATTCACAGCTATAATCTACACCCACGTTTGTGTCTAGATGTGTATCTGAATGTGCTGAGATTCACGACTCACTTTTTAACACGCACATGTCGATACCCGAACCTTTCAATGCATCCTCTACTCTCTAAAGCTTAGATCAGCGATAAGCACATGCTAACGGCATCTAATTCTTCAACTACACTTACACTCCCACTCCTTCTTTATCAACATCAAAGAAGCCTGGGCTCAGCAGTGCGTAGGTAGCATAACGTACCACACATCCCAGCAGCGAGAACTGTTTTGGCCTCACTCCCACCTTAATGACCGCTCAATATTACTATTACCACCCCTCTGCAGTGGTACACATCGCAGCTAGAGACTCAATTGAGCTAGCATGTACATACTACTGTTCAATGATCATGAATGCCTTTAAAATGATCAGGAGATATATCTGAACTATAGTGTGCATTAAGGGCCTAAAAAAAGTTATTTTTTCTTCTTTGTGCTTGTACCAGGTTTGTTACTCTTGAAGACTTCTTGCTTCCTCTGGGCAGTTTCTTACCTGACTGAACAAATTGATCCGCAGCGAGGCTATTCTTTTGTTGTCCCACTGCACACTAAGGAAATTTATCCACTACTTAGGTTTTTTTCATTTCCCCAAAGATAACTTTCTGGAGGCCAAGCGATGAAGAGAGTCCAAGGCAGTTCAAATAACCAGGACTCCCACCTTGAAGATGGGCAGGCTGTGATATTTCCAACCCAACTAACCTGCGTAACCTTTCATTTTTTAGCAATTGCTCTTCAGTTGAAGAGGTTGGGGAAATGTGCTGTTGGTGTTCCGTCAGATGCAGTGCTGGTATACTGTTAGCACCTGACACATGTGTATTTGTGTGTGCTGCTGTGAATAGCAGAGCTCTTCGCTCCGCTGCAGGGGCTCAGGACAGGACAGTGGCCAGACTCCCTGGGCGAGGGAGCAGATGTCAAGGATATCGACTCTCTCTCTTCACAGCATTCACAGGGTGGCTGGGGGATGAAAGATGGCCACCTGGGGCTCGGGAAGCCAAGACTGTATCGGTGCACTTCTGCTCATCCCAAATGCACAGCTTTTCTGAGCTCTCAATGTGCAGTACGACACTAGGCCAGAGACTGTATATAAATACAGTATACGTATGCTGATGTTAATTATGCAACAGAAGTTTGAAATTAAACAGATTAGTTCAATCAATTTATGAGAATTTAGAACTTTCTTTTTTCTTTTGAGTAAAAAACATTTTAAGTAATCTGAATCGTTTCATTGTTTTGAGTTTTATGAACTTGTTTCTTAAATTTAACTGAAACTGGGCTGGGATTTCTATTTGCCGGCATGTTTTTCCATGGCACTCGAAAGGGAGGGTAAATGGTAAAATTGTTATATAATGTTTTAAAAGTGTGTTAAAATGTTAAATTATGACACTTTTGTTAATGTTAAAAGTGTTATATAATGTTTATTGTGCAAGATTAATGTTAAGTGGGAGATTAAGTAGTATTTAATATTTAGCTATGCTAATTTATTTAGAAGTTTCTGTTCTGTTATTTTGGGGTTATTCTGGGGGGTTGAGAACAGATATGAATGCTCAGAAATGAATATGAATGCTGAGTTGAATGCTCTATATTGATGTACTCGTTCAGCAATTGCTTTGCTAATGCTTTCAAAGCATTGTGCTAGCAATTAACTAATTTATTATTATTAACACCCATTTATTGAATCAGCTAGTTAAAGTTTCCACTACTTGGAGATTGCAAATAGCAATTAAAATGTAGTACAAAATAAAAATTTTGCCAGTTCTGCTTACTCAAACTTTGAATTTCTTAACTTAAAATCTTGATGTAACTGATTACCTGAAATGTTTTGAGTTTTGCAAAATTATTCGGATTATCGTGTACTTTGGTGGTAACAAACTTCACACAAGAGGGCGATAGAGTTTCCTTCAAATGTCAGTGCCAAAACTAATGTTTTTATCCTGGCACCTATTCTGGGAAGCCTAATGGTTAGAGAGTCGGACTGCTAACCCAAAGTTTGCTGGTTCAATTCTGAAAACAGGAAATGACTGAGGTACCATTGAGCAAAGCACCTAACCCCCAATCGCTCCCTGAGCGCCACAGCAAAATAGCTGCTCTGGGTGTATGTGTTAACATTTTGCAGCGTGCCTGTGTTCACTGGGTTAACCAAACTTGGCCTTCACATGTCACTTTCACTTTCAGACCATAAAGCCAGTTTAGGTGGATAGCCAAGTCAGGTTAGTTTGTGCCAACCATGGGTTTTAGGCACCATGAAAGTGGTTTGGCATTTAGCTGTGAAGGGTAACACAAATTAAGATATTTCTGATGAAATCCGATGGCTCAGTATTGCCAGCAAGGTCATTAACACTTTCAGATGCTTAGAAGGGTACTAAAACAACCTGGTTCAACCTTAATATTATAAGGCGACGAGAATACTTTTTGTGCGCCAAAAAACCCCCATAAAAACAAAATAACGACTTTTCAATAATATCTAGTGATGGGCGATTTCAAAATACTGCATCGAAGCTTTACGAATCGTTTGTTGAAAAGTCATTATTTTGTTTTTTTGCACAAAAAGTACTCATCTCTTTATAATATTAAGGTTAAACCACTGTACTCACATGAACTGTTTTATCTATGTTGTAGTACCTTTCTAAGCATCTGAAAGTGTTAATTACCTTGCTGGCAACAGAGGCCTCACTGGGCCATCGGATTTCATTAAAATATCTTAATTTGTGTTCCAAAGATGAACGAAGGTCTTACGGGTGTCGACCTTACGGGGGCACGAGGGTGAGAAATAAATTACAGAATTTTCATTTTTGAGTGAATTATCCCATTAGATCAAAATGGACCATGACATCAAATCACCATGAATTCAGAATGGACAGTTCTTGTTTTTTATTGGAATAGGCCTATTCCAATGTATATTATAAATGATTTATCAGTGCACAACATTGTTTTTAATCATGTTCCTCGTAATCTTTAACCGAAATAACCTCCCCTCCCTCTTGCATCAACATCTCTTCTCTTCTCTGATGATGAGGGTGGGCAACCTGTCACTTAAATGAGATCCACCAATAGCAAACCACAATTATCCAACCAGCCAATAAATTCCCCATGGACAAAAACAAGCCCCGCCCAACATTTGTTTATTGCACAATCACTGAACTTTATATCACCCCTCCTTTTGCACACCCTCTGATCAGCCAGATGGTGGAAGGCTAAAAACAGCAAACAAAATCTGACGTTTGATTGTACTGCTGACACGCTGCATTCGTTCCAGGGTGAGGAGGGAAACATGAGTAACACGAGCATGTATTTACTGATGTAAGCATTGCAATCTGGGCCACAAATACTGTCAGAGTGCTAATAAATATGTAGTATAATTCTGTCCCGGTGGCTGATACTAGATCAGCAGAAGAGTCAACACAGTTTCTCAGTGATGCAAACAATGGATTCAAGAAATTATTTCAGGTGAAGGTCACCATGGTCTACTAGATTCATGTGCTGAAAAAAAGATTGTTGGGTTCTTGCTTATACTAGCAAAAAAAGGTAATCGTGCTAATCATTTTGAGCTTACATTTTATACTTAGACATAATGTTTTATTGTCACAGCTGTGGAATTTATATCCAATTCCAACAAGTACACAATTTGGTGTAGATTGGCAACTCAACACATTAGCAAGCTGATTACAGGCATAATTGGGTATCCCTAGTGCCGACCTGAACCGTTAGCATTGCACATCATATTTGTAAGCCCTGTACAGGAGACGAATAAAGGCAATTCTGTCTAACTACACTTAACATCAGAGCAGAGCACCTGAACTACGATCAGTCAGGGAGAGGCTCCGGTGGCAGATTCAGGTCATGGTGAATTATGACAGGAGTTGGAGGTAATCACTCATTTGGCCTCGCTAAAACACGCTGCTTTGCTGTGCTTTCGACCTCAGCTGCCACTGTTCTCAAGACACCGGTGAAACGGCAGCACAGAACATGCCTCGGCTGTTGCGAGCTGGGGATTATTCACTTCAGGTACAAACCCGTGACCACTGACCTTGCGGAGTGACGAGCGCCTTCTCTTTTCCAGAATCATTACTGCAAAGAATCATTACTGCGCTTATGAGACAGGTCACTCAGAATTCAATATATTTTTAACATGAACTACTTCTAATTCATAAGCAAAAAAGGTAGAGGGAAATCTTTATTTTACACCTTTGTTTATAACATTATGACCTAAACAGATGTAACCCAATAAAGGGTTCCTATTTCTGTGGAGCTTTGCTATGTAGCACTGTCCACAGTGAAATCCTAATCTAGTTGTAGTAGTATATACGACGTCACATATGTTCTGACTGGCTGTGATTACACAACATGACAGACTTTTCATTTTAATTGTGCAGTTGCTGCAAACATTCCATTGCTCATGGTGTAAAACCTTTGATCCTTTTGTGTAACAGACTTAGTCCTCAGTGAGAATCTGTAGCAAGAGACCATTGCCTAAGTGGTCCATCTTTAAATCAACCCCACAATATTACTATATAATAAGTCAAAAGTAGCCTACAGTGCTTAAATTGGTACTAAGTCAATACGATTTAAAAAAAAAAAAAATCATATAATGGCAAGGGCATATAATATTTATTTGCCATGCCAAAAAATTCACTGGCCTTGGCCAAATAAAGTTATTGCTTTCGTTGTTTTTGACCTACAGCATGTAACCTTACGATACCAACATTTTAGATACCAGTGAGATATCACAATTCTCAATTCCAGTTTATGATCACAGCAAAATCTAATATTAGCCTAACTAATATAAAGTTCAAATATTAAAGACAAGTAAACAGTCAATAATAAAATAAGAATGAATAAACACATTTTAAGCAATATCACAAATGTATGCAAGAGAACGAGAGAGAGAGAGAGAGAGAGGAAGCTACAGACATTATTTAGTTAAGAGCAGTGAATGATTATCTCTTTTATCTCGTCTGTTGTTTAACATAATTAAAACAGAAGGTATGCGGTTCTGCCGTCACAACCACCTAATTATATTCTTAACTGCTTACGTGGATACTCATCAAAACAGGCATTTTGACATTAATTTTGTGTGTATTTGCTCAAGAAGTTGTGAAAGATAACTCAGTTCAACACTTGTGTGCTGTCTGAGAGGTGGCTTTCTATGTGCATGCGCATATTTATGAGTTTTTAGTTGCATCAAATAATATGTTACAACTTGAGCTGTATATTTCCATGCTTTTGTGCTCTCGTGTAAGTTTTGCTTTCCCTAGAGAAACTTTGTGTTCGCTCGCAAAGAACTGAAAAGGTTTAGAGCAAACACGAGTTTCTCGGGGAAACGCAAAACTTTTGTGAGAGAATGCAAAAGCAATCACTTTTTTTCCCCTCCCATGACACCATCTCACATTTTCCCATCACCGTGTCCCTTAAGGGGCACTGTATAACATTACCTCTTTTTTAAGCACTTTATTTGGTATCTGTAACAACTATATTGCATTGCATATGTGTGTAAATTAGGGATGTAATGGTTCTTGGTTAAAAACAACAACAAAATGCACCATACTGTTCTCCACGCACAGTTCAGCAAGCACTTGCACAGTGGTTCATCTTAAATCTGGTGACGCATCTATAATACGGTTTGTTGAAAATAACGCATAAAACAGACAAAGTTTGGCTAATGTATGTTTCTGTTGATGGACACGCATTCTAGCCTCCCAATACCACATTACAACAGCAATGACCAAAAAATGTGGAAAACCAGTCACTCTTTGTAAACTTTGTTCAATAAGAGTGCCATATGTTCTAAAATGAGCAGTCATTTACGCCGTCATCACCCGGGTGTTAAAAGTGTGCAAGCGCAGGTGAGACCTGAACAGCACACATTGCAATCTAAACTAAACTAATTTAAGCCTTACCAATTTAAACATTCAAGCACAAAAAGACGTGAAAAAGAACTCGTGCTTGAACAAATTCACACAAAAATGATGTCAACATGCCCGTCTTAGCGAGTATCCTAGCAAACATAGTAGATCATGTCTTAAGTGAACAAATAGTCGAGAAAGACAATGTGTATTAGCATTTTGGATCCATGAATTATGTCTTAAAGTGACAGCAGCCTAATTTTCCTGCTGTCAGTGTTTTTAATGTTAATCCAACAATAAAAGACAAGGAAATCACACTTCTCTTGACTGAATAGCTTTTGTAACTTTAATAATAATTCATCTTTATTTAATTTATACAGTGAAGATTATATTTACATTTGATTTTTTATTCAATTTCTGTATCTGAAAATTACTGTTAGATACCTGGGACACCTGAAAAGCATTGATTATTTTATTTGTTGTTGCTTGTTTGATTATTTGTTCATTGTTGATTATTTTTGTTATTTTTATTTGACAGCAAATAAAAGTCATCCATCCATCCAGAACTATTGTTCTTTCTCAGAACTGCAGTGACTCTCATCATAAGCCCCACTTTCATATCCATTGGCTGATACACACACACACACACACACACACACACACACACACACACACACACACTGATTATGTGTTTTAGCCCGTCTGTGCTCTGGGCTCATTCTCCTTAGCCGTCTCTCCAGCACAGCTAAAAATCCCTCCCAACCATCAAATCCCTCTCGTCTCTCTATAGCCGCTGTAAAGTGGGATCCCTCCACGGGACAGCCTCTGGTTATGCCCAGCATATCATTACCACCCCCCTTCTCTTCTCTTCTTGCCACCCCACTCCAGCGCTCTGATGGATTTTACATAACAGACCACAGGAGCAGAGTTGTACTCATCAACACAGTTTACTGTCACCTCGCCACACGCAAGAGATGCGGCCAGTCCTACAAGTGACAATTCTTCTTTATTTTCTGCTCTATTCTATGACTCAGAATCATCCGTCGCCATAGATACACCACATGCGACAACAACGTGCGGAAGGTAGCAGCTGAGGTTTTGTGGAGTTCATTTTCTGAGGCAGTCAAGTGACGCCTATAATGCAACAAATTGCCTCCAGGGTCAGGCCGATTTCTGAAATACCATAATGTCCTTGTTTTCCCTCACCATAGCAAGACGTTATATGGATTAGAAGAGCTGGCTGGCTGCAAATCAATTCCATTGCAATCACAAGGGCCAAATAGCATTTTACTTTTTTTTTTTTTTTTTTTTACATTGGCAGCTCTATAGAATATTACAATCTCATCGGGGATCTGGGCTGCAGTGTGCGTGTGAAATGAGCCAAGGGATTATGTAGCGTCTGATGCCGCGTGCTATCAGCAGACTGTATCATAAACAATTGAACATGACATCAGATGCTTCAAACGGGTCGCTAAACACTCGCTACTGCTGGATCAACTCACACGTGCCACAGACATTTGCTCAGTGCGTAGTACCTGTTACACATCAGCAAGATCAGAGAGAGAAAACAATACCAACACAGACTGGCCCATGTGTTTACCACCAAATTTAATTAGAGAAAACATCTGCAAACCCAGAGGGAAAAAAAAACCTTAGGCTAAATAGAAATAAACAGGGTAACACTTGATAACATACAGTAAGATTTGTTTTCCAAAACAGGCCTAAGAGTAACAGCTCACAGAGTCACGTTTTTACACTGAAATTATATGTAACAAGCTTGATACAGAAAATAGGATTTCTGTTATGAAATTATTTTTCGTTATGTTTTTTAAATTAGTATTTTTAATAAGCACCGTAAGTTATAACATTTTAATACACTTTTTTTTAAATGAATATGAGTTTTTAGTTTTTATTACAAACTTGATATGCATATGAGGTGCATCACATAAGTGACTTAAGTACATCTTTGTATTTCATAATTCAATTGTCTTTGAAAAATGATGTCTGAGAGTAATGTCGATTGTACTTTAATGTCAATTCTATTCAAACTTGAATGTTGTGTGTCATGTATTTAAATATATTTGTAATTACATATTTGTAATGATGAATTTGCAATTTAGAACAATTAAAGATCACACTTCATATTAGGTGTCTTTAACAATGGTGTAAAGAAAGGGTTCCCAAACTTTTTGTCAGCTGATATTTACTTAAAGTACCCATGAGATTTTATGTTTATATATAGTAATTTAAACAACTATTTGTAAATGGTGAGAAAATCGCAATTTTATTCAAGGAATAAATGTAAATGGCGTCATATCGGTGTTACCCTCGGTTTCCGGTTTTATTTTATAGAAACCATGGAAACACCAAAGACACTTTAATATATATTACACGTGGGAACACAAACAAGGGAACATCTGTTTTGATACATTTATAGATAGAAAACTAATTACTGTAATATATATTAAAAAGATATATTAAAAATATATTCTTATTGTTTAAATCTAATTTTCTTGATTTTTTGCAAGTACCATGCTTTTCCATGCCTCTATTAAAAAACACTATTTTGAAGTAGCTAACATAGCATAATCAGATGCAGCTTTATTTTAACAGTAATACAGATTTTTTTCCATCATACAATACGTTTTAAAATTCATTGCTATTTATCAATATAAGCCATCCAGCATTTAATATGATATCGATCTAGCTTACTGTAGTGTGCAACAAGTGTCTCACAGCAGACGCCAAGTGAACGTAAAGAGTAATGATATCACACCATTTTCAACACACTCGTTGAAAATGCGTTACCTCATTCTCATGACCGGAAAAGTGGAAGCGGCGCTGGCAACTGTGGCATAATAAAAGTTCCGCTGCTCGAGAGGCGTGTGTTGCGTTCGTCTCTCATTAACAATCGCTCCAGCAGCCTCGTTCAGCTCTACAACACTCAGTCCTGCTCTGCTTCATATTAAAGTTACGTAGAGTAACGTTTAGTAATGGCTCGAACCCCATCCCAATTCTTTTCCACCAGCTTTGAGTTGAAGACCACTTGTCCCAAGATTCTGTGCTCAAACTTGGCATCATCAAGCTACGCCTTTAAAAAAAGGTGACCTCTAGCAGATGAAAAACTACAAGCTCACCTTTAAGTTATATATATATATATATATATATATATATATATATATATATATAAAATCAATAAATATGTAATATAATACTTCTTAAACATATATATGTATGTGTTTATAAATACAAAATAAATATGGATAGTACAAACACATATAATGTAAACATAAACTTTTATTTTGGATGCAATTAATCGTTGAACAGTCCTGTGAGTGGCTGCTCCCCACCCCGCTTTCCAAAAGAAGGCTGATCTGTTTGGTTTTGATTTTCATCTCTATCGCGGTCACGCTTACGTGACATTGCAGTTTTGCATCATCATGAAAGTTTATTATCTGCATGTGTTTTAATTCCATATCAGTCTAAACTTCTGATATATGGTTTTCTGAGCACACATCCGAAGAACGCACACAGAAAGCTGGATGTCAGGCAGCGTGTCTCATATTAAACTAAGTTCTCTTTCACGTCTTATTGGGCTTAAATGGTCAAATACATACAAGGATATGTCAAAAACACACAAAGTTCACATAAACACAGTGGAGAGGCGAAGTCTGTCAGCAGTCTTATTCTGAGGCACTGCTTATGAATTATGGGGATTTAAAAAAAAAGAAGCAATGGGTTGATTTTTACCATTATTGGATGGCTGTGTACACACACTGCCGACACATTTATCTTTAAACATCATGCAAAAGGGAATTTTACACAATAGGTCCCCTATATAGACATTCGCAGGTTCAAGGTTCTCTAATGTTGGTTAATGGTAACTTGACATGCAAGCAAACAGAAAAAATATTGAATCTTTGTTACACTTTATTTCGATGGTACACTTTAGACAATCGACGGTTACACTTTATTTTAAGGTGTCAGTATTACAGTGTAATTATACATTTAAGTACTCAGTAATTACAATTAATTACATATACTTACTATAGGGTTAGGGTTAGGATGAGGGTTTGGATTAGGGTTAATTACATGTAATTATACATGTATTTCTAGTTATTAATACAGTAAATACATGTAATATATGTAACAATGACACTGTAAAATAAAGTGTTACCCAATCGACTAACTATATGTAACTTTGAAACTACATGTCAACTCATTCTCAGGGTAGTTACTATAGTTAGTAGAATGTCAAAAGTAGACATTAGAAATAAAGTGATACCGAATCTTTAAGTAAATGTTTTTTTTAATTAAAAAAATCTCATATAGTTGCTGGCGAGAAGAAATACTCTCCTCCTAATGTAAATAAGTACTTTTAAAGGTGTTCACACTTGGGTTCACTAACTCTACAAGGTGCAATACAAATATTTGTGTCTTAAATTCTTCACGTTCAAATGTTCAAATCCTCAGGCTTTTATTTTAGCAGAATATTGGTGAAATGCTATCAACTTTGGTCCGCAAGAATGTTGGAAATTATGTGAATGTGAACAAATGATGTGAAACCAGTGCACGATGCATTCCCAAAGGCTCATTCTCAAGGTACATTCTTGTGCAAACGCTGCCTGCAAAGGCAGAAGCTTTCGGATGCAGCCAGTGTCGATTCACTCTGAAACAAACAGCACAACAGACTGTTTCTTTAATTTAATTGAATTACATTCAATTTAATTATTAGCTTTTCATCAGCTCACAAACCCCCTGCAGTTTGGCAAACTTTGTGTCTGTTGTTGCCATCGATTTAGCCTTAGGCTTTGTGTGTAATAATTACAAAACATGCAAACAGAATATATGATCACAACAGAAGCAGAGGAAAAGCATCATAAAGCATAAAATGACACAAATGTACATGCTTCTTTGTTAATGTTGGCACAAAAAACAGTCACAGCATACATTCCCCTACAGAGTGCGTTTTCTTTTATAATTCAAATAAGCTTTGGAGATTAGGAGTGCAGTGCACTACCCACGATTCCTCTGTGGTTCATCTTAAAATAGACCTTGGTTTTAATTGCTTTCAGGGTAGTGCATGCAGAGGCCATTTGAAGTAACTGCACGTTTGCTTGTGCTTTCCAGCCACAGCTGTGAGAGTCGGTGAGAGAGGTTCTGTGTGCACGGTCCCGGGGAGAGAAGGGGGGAGGGAAAGTGGAGCAACAGCCCTGGGGCCGAGGAAAGAGAGCGAGCTGTGTCCAGATAAGGAGTGATTCATGAAAGTGAGAGAGGTCTGGCTAAGAATGACCCAATCGACGGGGTCTGGCTCACGGAATCGATGTGTATTGCCTGTTGCGGCTGATACCTCCCACTAATCACGGTGTGACACCGGCGGTCAATAGTGTAGCCTCCTTTGCCGCCCACCGAGACCTCGTCCCATTCATACGCAGCATTGTTTTAATCACCAGTCCTGTTAATCTAATTTCTTCCCCCTCACTCATTCTCCATCTGTTCTTCTCTCACAGAACACTCTGCTTCCTGTCCTCTCTTTCTCACACCCCTTTCTGATTCATTTCTCTTTCACTCACCTTTCCCTTTTGTTCTGGCTTACTTAAAGTGCTAATAGACTCCAGTGTGCAGCACTGCTCAATGTTTCAGTCCAGTCCAGCGCTCCAGTAATGACAGCAGAACCCTGCACAGCCATGAGTCCAGACTCTCATTGTTACAGCTACTGGAAACGATTGGGGTCATTCATTATTATTGGGTTGTGACTGTTTATCTCAGTGACATATCTATGTACGTTTTTTCATCTAATCTCATTAAAATGTGCTAGTGGTGTGTATGTTTAAATTAAATTACTCTTTACAGATCAATAAATTCAAATTACCTTCGAAATTATCCATACATTATGGCCTGGTTTCACAGACAGGGCTTAGACTAAGCCAGGATTAGGCCTTCAGTTCAATTTAGACGTTTAAGTAGCTTTTACAAATGTGCCTTGGAAAAAAAAAAACATTACTGGTTGCAGCTTGAGACAAAACTATGATATGTCAGTGCAAATTGCTTTCTGTTAAACATACAGCTGAAACATGCATTTTAGTCTAGGACTAGCTTAAGCCTTGTCTGTGATACCGGGGGTATATGTATAAAAAGCAGTTTGTATTTTAAGCGGTTTGGCCGAATGAATAACAGAAGGGTCTGGGGTTTAGAGCAAACCCTCACCAGAATGTTTGAGGAAAATCAATGCATTGCATAATGCACATCTACACCAGACAACCAACGAGGACTCCTGTCTATTTTGGGAGAATTGTAGGAAGCCTCAAAATAGATGTGCAATTCTTGCAGAGCAGACTCGAAGAGGAGGAAACGTCAGTGGGACTGTTGTGTAGTACGCAAAGCATGAATCATATTTTTAATGTAACTAGTGGAAGAGGGAATTGCAAGATGCAAACAAATAAGACCATTCAGCTGTGAAGCAGGAAAAGATTGAATAGCTCAAGCCTGTGCTGAAGCGTGACTCACAGACAGATGGGGCGACAGACTCACAGTTTAAACTATGGACAGCTCATGCGTATGGAGCAGTTAAATCTGTGACAGACAAATGAATGGAGGTACACAGACACAATCCACCCTGAACATTAATACAGTAGATACTACGACCCCCTTTCCACCTGGCATTAAACATATATCTGGATTGTATCTGGATGCTCTATAGTTTGCAGTGTTTTCACCTAACATGAAAAATGAAACATATTACATCAGAAAGAATGCATTAAGCAAAAATGTACTGTCACTTAAGAAATTATAAATGTAGCTGATAGATGATTTCCATTATTTTGCAAGATAAAAACAAGGTTTCTCTGGAAACATTTCCACTGTAAAGAATGCTGATGACGATAAGAGGTGATGAAAAGGGGGGAAGTGAGGATAGTTTTAGAGAGAGAAATGAGAAAATGCAGAAGTAGCGGGAAAATAATGTGATATTGTTCATTAAATCATGAGACCAGATCTCAAGACCTGACATAATTAATGTAATTTTTAAATTTTTAAAATTTACAACAGAGTTGGTCAAAGTGATAATAATTATTTGTTGCACAACCCCTATATTACACATTACTTATATAGTTATAGGTGTTGCAAGCAGAAAACTCAATTCAACGCATTAGCATTTACACCCGCAAATGTGATATGGTGATATGATGTGTGTGTGAACTTCAGTTCTGTCATGACACCTCTCAGAGTGTTTGGCATGGTAATTGGAATGACAATGTTGATATGTTTGGTCTTGGTGGAATAGATCTGCTACGCTGCTGCTGCTTGTATTGCTGGTGTTGCTGTAGGTTATAGCTGCTGCTGCTGCTGCAAAGCAAGTATAGGACTTGCTTACTGCCAATACATACAAGACATGCTGCTATTGTACAATGTAGCGTACATGAATGATCAATAATAGATCTATACAGGTGGAGCTGGGGAAGGTGAAGGGTTTAGCACACTGCACTGCTAAGACAAATGCTACTCGTATCTTTGAAGGTTGAGCGTGTGAGCTCATTGGCTACTGATAGAGCAGGAACCAATCAGCTGTGTCTTATAGATAATGATGTGATTACGAGCAGGGTGGGTTAACCTATTAGCCTGCCTATGAAGAGAAAAACACCATCTTCATCGTCAAACATGGAGGTGGTCCAGTTTTGCTATGTGATTTCTTTGTTGTTGCAGGAAGTAGAAATCTTGACTGTAAGCATGCTTCCATTACCCTTTAAATTGCACAAATTGAAAATGCAAATTGAAAATATGCTCAAAGAAAACACGTCAATTTCGCAAAAACTCCCATATATTGGATTTTTTTTTTTCAGGCAATTCGAAAAAGGAATAATTTGCAAATCTGCAATGGAATTTTTTCGCATTTACAGGTCACCTGCCACATGTAAAAGTCATTCATTCTTTAAAGATGAATATGTTTGGACAGAAGATGAGAGTTCTTTATTAAACTCATAAAAGACAAAAGTATTTTACGGGACTACTGGATTCTACACAACGAAGAAATGCCCCAATTTATCAAGACCTTGAAACAGATAGGAGGAAGAAACACGTAGAAACACCTCATACATGGCCGCTCCCAAGTATAAGGGGCTTTCCTTGCCATAAATGCTTGGATAACATTCCTGCGTCTCCTTTGATTAAAAATAATGGCTAGTGCAGTGCCTGGGATGTATGTAAACCTGCCAACATCTATTGCCATGATTTTTGCAATGACTTAATCGTGAGAGGAAAAAAAACATGTTTTAGTCACATAACATTGGTTAATGGAAACGCTGTCATTTTGCAATAGTTTTTTATCGATATTTAGAAAATAATGGAAATGGAATGGAAACACGGCTTGTATGAAGAACATCATGAATTCTTTGAAGTATCCAGCCATTTTGGCAAAGATGGTGATGCCTTCGGTGCAGAGACTGAAACTTGATGATCAATGGACTTTCCTGCATGACAGCCATCCCAAAGTATACAGCCAAATCTACTTAAGCTTGGTTCAGGGATCAGTCGTAGAATGTTCTTGAGTGGGCTGTACAGTCTTCAGATTGAAATCTCATTGAAAATATTTGGTGGAATTTATAGAAAGTAGTGCACTGCTACCATGTGGTAACATGGAAACCAAAGAGTATCAATGATCTGGAAGCTTTTTCAAGCAAGGAATGGGCCAAGATTTCCAGGGCTCTTCATTTTGACCATTTCGATCGCATTTGCGACTGAAAATAACTGAAAAAATATTTAGGCACACCGGTGCGAGTGACCTGATCGGTTCTCATGCATAGATCTAAAATACAATTGGAATAAAAACTACAACTCACATGCATCTATACTACATTTGTATTATCATAAGCAAGGTTGGAAATTAATGGGGTCTTAGGGCAAAAATGCCTCCAAAAATTAATTAAAAAAACACACTGTTGTAAGCGGCAATTGCTTGAATGGTGGGTGGGTTCATTATCATTCTTAATGCAAAACACAACAACAAAACAGTACAAAAATGTGCTTAAATATGCGCTTTTATATTTTGCTTACATTGCAACCAAATCTTCATCCATCGTCTTGTCATTCAGAAGAGTGAGGCAAAATGGGCGAAGTGAGGTGAAATCTGACTCCTGCTGCTGATCTGTGTTGCGATTCTCATTCGGCTCACGCTGACTTGAGCAGACGCGTTCAGTTTTTAATTTTGCATCTGTTCCGTAATTGAACTAAAAGATTTTTATTACAATAAAAAAAAAATCAAAAAGACGGTTGGGGGGTGAGGGATGTGTGCCGCGGTCACGGTGGGCAAGTGATGTAACCGGTGGTGCGGTTTCTCCAGGCATGATTGCAAATGTGATACTTACTGATCTTACTGAAGTCCAATAAACAAGTTGATATTAAGTGACTTAACATTTTTGCCACAACACTGTCTGTTTTTGATTTCGTGAAAGTTTCAAACAAAGCCACACCAGATCTGTTGCGCATCTCCAAGCAACGGTGATTCCTGAATGACACGTTGATTAAGATTTTCCGCCCACTACTGACGGTTTTGTTTTCATTCACGAATTTGTTTTCATACTAACACTTTACATAGACTGTTTATAGTTAAAATATTAAAATTTTACATTTTAATTTTTTACATATTTCTAAATTCAAAAAATAATATTTAAAAACGTTCGTACAACATTATTTACCAATGAGTAGCATCAAGCAGTCTTTGTAAATGTGTCTAAATAATACCACTTCAGATGATATGCAGTGCAAAGATGTATTCTTTGATGATTTCTTTTGTTTGGTAACAGTCTGATTGGGTCTTATTGTTCTAACTGAATTTATTGTTCAACATTTAAAAACAAATTTTATTTTTTATTTTAAGAAATTGATGAAACATGATGCATACAAACACACACAAAAAATTCTCTTATAATGGTAAAAATGCCCCTGGAAATTAAGTTATAGGGGCAAATATCGCACTGTAATGGGAAAGTTAATGTCTGTTATTGATCAGAAAGTGCTCCTAAATTTTTGACTGTTGTGTTCCTAGAAAAATGTTAGCACAGAGCCCTGTTTGCAGTAGAGAGGTGACAGAAGCGTCAAACCACTTACAGACAAGTGTTTATTGGAGGTTATAAAAAATAAAAGATTCTGCTCAAAATTTGACTTTTGGGGGTTTGAATAATTTTGAACATATATGTTTAGAGCCAGTTTGATTTTTTGCATTTTTCATTCTCTGAGCCACTCAAACAAACGTTGTATAATAGTTTACTGATAAATTGTTTTCATAAAATTTTGTTCTTAGCAGCAGGTTAAGGGGCTTGAATAATTTTGATTGTAACTGTATATGGGTGCAGTTAATGGTATGAGGCAAGGACTTAAGATGCAGAAACAATGGGGTTTTTGTGAAATAATAAAATAGTACAAAAATAAACAAAAACTATTGGGGAAAACATGACTGGCAGCTTGACAGGGCAGGGCAGAGCAGTACAAGGCAGGGCAACACACGACTGGAACTTTTGACAATGAACTAGCACAGGACTGCAAACACAAGGAGAATAAATAAATAGGCCAGCAAACAAGGGGGGTAACAAGGAAGAGCAGGTGGGGAAACTGAACCAATAATCGCATAACAAGATGGATGGGGTTAAAACAACAGACAGGAGAGCATATGACCAGTGAACACAAAACATGACATGCCAATGAGAGCCCACACCGACTACGTGTCCACACAGAAAACAACAACATGAATACGCGCAGCCAATGGAAAAACCACGTGCTACATAACACAAGACAAATTATAACAACACCAAAGCATGCGGTCAATGAAAAACACAAGCCAGCACAGGTGAAAGCACGTGGCCGATATAAACACAAACCGTGTGCAACACAGAACACAACACCACACAAGGACAGAAGAGTGTTTTCTCGCACAACGAGACTGGAGCTAGGTATACACGATATTGGAAAAAAACTGACATTGCCATTTTTTTCTGCGTTATATGATATGAAAAATAACTCACCAGATAACTTATTTGAAAAGAATGAATCATTCTAGGATGATTAGGGTGATTTTGTAGGTGAGTGAATGTGCATCGAAAATAATGAACAAATTACAAGCATAGGTAAATATAATAGAACAAAGATACAAATGAAATAAATAGTGCTTTATATTTTCCAGGTAAGTCTAACATATTCAGGTACAGAAATTAATAATCAAATGTAAAATAACATTGCATAGTCTCACTTTTTTAAATTAGACAATTGATTTGTAAAACTACAAAAGCCATTTTTCTCTTTTTTTTTAATTTAGTTAACATTCATGCTGTTGAAACAACAGGAGCTGCGGTCACTTTAAGGCGGTTATGTCTAGAAGGGATACAGCTACGGCCGGAAGTGAGGTAAAACCTCAGGGTAAAGACTTGAAGGGATACAGTTCGGCAACATCAATATTGCGTAATTTAATATTTATTTATTTAATTTAATAACTGTATGTGCAGTATTGTAAGGGTAGGTTTAGGGTAGGTGTAGATGTTAATAAAACACAATTTGATGAATCGCACATTTAATTTACTGTTATTTATCCTGAGATTTTGCCTCACTTCCGGCCATAGCTGTATCCCTTTTAGGAACCAAAATACTGTTACACATCTGGTTTTCTTTCTTTTTCAATTGTTTAGTTCAGCTAAGCCATAAGCAACTGGGTTTACGAGGATAATGTTTTTTTTTTTTTGCATCTGTACAGTATGTGTCCATTCAGGGACAAATAGACAAGGAAGAGAGTGTCATTCGGTGTTCACGTGCATCTGCACGACTCTGTGTGTGTGTGTGTGTGTGTGTATGGCGGCACATAAATTCAGAATTGAGTTCTCTTTCGCGTCTTTGTGTTTTCAAATGGTTTAAAATCTCCTGAATGTTAAAACTGACAGGACCTAAAACACGTTCAAATGATAAATGATGGTCATTTGAATCGTGGTGTCTGGTCCTTACGAATTAACCATCCCTATGCTTGACATCGGACATCCTGTTTTGTGACTATTGCGGATGCGCACATCGCGATTTCAGTGCTTAAATGATATATCGTGCAGCCATAATTGGAGCGCACGCAGAGTGAGCGAACGCTCATCTTGTGCACACTAACAGAAGACAAACATAAGGAGCATGAATGGCCAAAATCCAACACGAAACTGAAACCAAATTCACGAGTTCACACTTACAAATAATCAGATAGAGTAATTAGTATGCATATTTGGCGTGCTGTCTGAGGAGATTGCTCCGAGCTTGGTATTTGGCCCGAGCCCAGAGTACTCCCCCCTGTATTCTGGTTTAAGAAGTAACCAGGCAAGTGTGAGGAGACGGGGTGGTGAAAGGATGCTGAAACTGTCCAAAACCATAGGTGAGTCGACTGCGTCGATATATATATATAGGTCTCTGCTCATGCTGATTGGGCAGACATGTTGATTGCTGATTAATGACTGCTGGTTGGAGTGATGTGATGATTAGTTAGATCATTTGAACGTGTTCCTCCCGAACTTTGTTAATAAAACATCATCTAGAGTGCCGGGTGCCGAACACCATGCTCCGTACACGGCCTGAGCAAACTCAAAACCGCACACTCACTGCGACAAGACACAGGAGTGTCAGAGCTCTGTCACAGAACACTGACATATCTAGCTTTTTTCAATTGTTTAGCATTGGTTTTTTTTAATATAAAGACTCTGTAGGGTTTGCAGGTGTATCCCACACAATGCGGATATTTGAAAAATAGCTCAAATCCACACTTACACACAAACACTCACATCATATGTCAAACGCTTCTTCAGGCTGATCTGCGCCCACTTCCGCGCTGTGCAAATGCAATGAAATACCTTTGGGCAATTACTGTGATATGTTCCCCCTCTCGCTCCTCTCTCTCTCTTGCCCTCCGTCTTCCTCCTCACAAATCCTCCTCTTCTCTGACTGTTCTTCCTCATTAGGTGCCACATGCAGAGCATGCAGCATGCGTAACATTCCCTCCGTCGCTACGCAGAAAAGCAACACGTTTCGGTGTTTCTAGGAAATGACAGACGCTCAAACAGCCCCTGAACGTCATGCAAAACAGCTGTCAAACTCCCCTTTGCCTTGAAGCACAGGCTAAAAATAGAAAAAGCAGCACTTCAAGTGCATAATTTGGGAATGTGGGCATCAATATTGACTTTACAGTGATGTCTGGACAGGCAGTGCCAGGTAAATGTTTGACTTGAGGGCGCAAACATCTCCCCCTTATGATTCGCTGTTACCATGGTGTCCATCTGGGGCACAAACGGATCCATCCCAGCCCACTTACCGGACCCCGGCTACTGCGATAACAAGCCCTGCAGGAGAACAGTGCACATGCTCTGGCTAATGCGAGCAGACACTCTCAGTAAACACGCAACTGAAAATAGCCCTTCTGTTTTCACTCATTCACACACATTAAAGATTGAAAGTGAACCGCAAAGATGAGTTTGGTACCTTCCTCTCTGCTCTTCTCAGAGAGATTACCTGCTATAAGAATAGATGAGCGTGTGTACGTCTGTCAGCAGTCGCCACTGAAATCTCCTCGCCACCCTCACCCTCAGTTCACTTTGATTTTGCACTTCAGATCAGTATGGAGCAATTTTCACCAACACTATTAACAGTAATGTTTTATAGTGATGGATCATTTCAGACAACCAAAAATATTTGGAAAAAAATTAATTGTCTTAACAGTTTTGGAGGATCAAAATTATTGACCGGAACGTGACGGTTAATTAGCGCTTCTCTGATGGCATGTTTTAAATCAGTGTCTATTTCGTGCTCACAACGTGGATAAGCTATAACAGGTAAACATGTCTGCAGTGTGCATACTAGCTTGGTTGACAATATAAATTTCTTGATCATGATCAAAATCATTTAGCGGATTTTGTTTTCAGTTGATGCGTGGTCAAAACTTCACTAAACATTATTTGCAGCATACCGCCCATCCAATAAATCATAATTAGCTGTGTGCTTTGTTGATTTTGACATAAAACAAAGACCCAGCTTTCAAATTATGTCCACTTTATTACAAAATTAAAAAAGGGGGGATGTGGCACACTGCAGCGCCTCAGTTCAAAAGGCATCTGAACCAATCCTGTCTTCCGCTTTTTACTTAAAGCATGAAATAAACATGAATGAAGGTGCAATGAAGGCAATTTTTGAACAAATCTGTCATAAAACACTGAAGAATTTATTACAGCCGCTGTTTCAATTTTTTATTTCAACAACGAATTGGAGTAGAAACATCATTATAAAAAAAATAATATAAATACTGCCTAACGTAGGGCTACGGTTGAAATTTTTATACTCAGTTTTTGAGGGTTGATTATTAAATACTGTTGATTAATCAATTGGTTTCAGTGTTTCGGTAAAAAACTCATTGCAGTGCATCACTAATATTTTATATACTGTAATTAGGCTAAAAGATCCAGCAAATAATTCAGCTATGTTGAAAATATAGATTCCACTCGTACTTTGAGTGTTATATTATGTATAACAAAGTATAATAATGCTCTGTATGAATAGAATATATGGAAGATCTACTATACTAATATTAACTAATTACTACTAATATTTGACAATATTAGAGTATACAAAAGCATAGCACATTTGATTGGACTGCCAAGTGTTAATTTGTAATTCATTCATATTTTCTGATGAAATAAAATAATAATTTTTTTAAACCCCCATTAATGCTAACAGATAATTCCCACTAAGTATTACAGACTCCTTGGTAGCAAAACACTTTTCTACACGCTATTTAAAAAAAAAAAAAAATTGTAGCATACAGTGTATACACAGTATGCAGTCAACAGGTACTCCATTCTGCACACAGCCATGTCTATTTTATTACCTGTGACTGAGAATTTACTTCTGGTGAGCGAAGACATTAGTCAGCAAAAGAAAATTATGGCATACTAATGAAACAGAATTGCATTTCTGCTGCAGATAAATGAGTAAAACAATGTTAGAAGTCCTGACAAGAAGTCACAGTTCAGATCACATGAATATACTATTTTCATCCATTTTACTCTTCTAGTGCAGTCTATGTTAGAGATATAAAATGGACTGCAATACAATTATTTTTCTTTTTGCCAGGGACTGTGGCGGTTCACTGAAGGAAATGCTATTTGAATTCTTTCCGGCAAGTCACAGTCCTGTGAGCCAGCTCTTGACAGGCCAAGGCTGCTTGTGGGCTGGGAAAAAAATGCCCCAAATGCCAAAATTGATTTTGCATTCCTTTCAGCGCACACACTCGGGCATCTGAATGTCTTTGGTGAGTCACGGTGTTTCATTATAGGCAACTCCAGGCCATAACCAAGTTGTTTTGCACTCATTCCAGTTATTGCTACAGATCGTCTGCCTTTGATCAAATGCATCATTGGCAGCATTCTTGAAAAATGGCACAGATACTGTGTGGCGGTAGTCAAAAATTGGATTAGTAACTGCTGTCACAGTTTTACCAATTATTATTAATATTACCTGTCATCACTGATGCAAACCTCCTGTGGCGAGCACGCGCCTTAGGCCCCTGACAAACAGAGCCATATGTAGTCGTTCTACGAGGCATATGGCACAGAGACACACATCTGAAGGGCCTCTGAGGAACTCTGACCCCCTGACTTGTAGCATGTGGGTCCAGCAGTGAGTGGAAACTTGGCCCCGGTGCCTCAGAGACAGACCCTCATGCATTAGAAAGGCATCGCAATCTGGGAAGAGTCAAAAGGGGGCTGAATTCTGAGACAATATTGCAGTTATTTTGTACCATATGTCTAGGCGTTTGTTTTGCAATTTCACAGAATAGTGGAATTATTTGTTTTAGAGATAAGAGACATTTTAGAAAATACTAAAGAAAAGAAAAGAAGAGCCAAATCATTAATTGTTATATATATATATATATATATATATATATATATATATATATATAAATACATGATAAAGCATTTTAGTTGAGGCATTTCTTGTTCTATATATAAAGGTTTAATTTTACTATGCAGAAAAAAATGCATAGAAAAACAAAAATCTCATAGAAAAAAAGTGACTACAACCTAATCAGTTACTAATATTTCGTTGGTTCTGTCTTGTTAAGGACAACCTGGCCAAAAATTATGTCCAGACAATTTGGCATATTTCATTGCGTTATCACCAATAAAACAATAGACTCCAACCACAACTACGCTAACAAAATCTTTAATAGTATTGAATAAAGGGTGAAGATGTAAATTTTCCAAGTCCGGACATAGCGTTTGGCCATATATGACGTTTGTATATATATATATATATATATATATATATATATATATATATATATATATATATATATACACATATATACACACACACACACACCCCGATCAGGCATAACATTATGACCACCTTCCTAATATTGTGTTGGTTCCATTTTTGCTGCCAAAACAGCCCAGACCTATCGAGGCATGGACTCCACTAGACCCCTGAAGGTGTGCTGTGGTATCTGGCAGTGGCACCAAGATATTAGCAGCAGATCCTTTAAGTCCTGAAAGTTATGGCCTCCATGGATCGGACTTGTTTGTTCAGCACATTCCACAGGTGCTTGATTGGGTTGAAATCTATGATAAAATTTACAGACTTCTACATGCTTTGTGAGTGGGCAAACCTGCAAAATCGACAGTGTATCAAATACCTGTTCTCCCCACTGTATATATAATACATAGAAAACATGTTATGATGCCACAGTATTTTTCACTAGTTGTTGAGCTTCATACTCCCTAATTTAATTCCACCATACAAAGAGTGCAACAGATTTTTTTTTTTGTGTGTGTTAAAAGTTCCATCTGGATAATACATGAATTAGCCATAAATAAGATCTTTCTCAATCATTTACTGATAAACAAGAGCAGACGCTGAGGAGTGTTGTGTGCACAGCTGTGATGGAGCTCTTGTAAAGGTTCTAATTATTCCACTGAGTGTATAAAAATCAAGTCAAACTGAATTTTAATGTCAATAGTTTTTACATTTTATGAAGAAAATGTTAGTTGCGCTTCTCACTCACCAAATGTAAAGATTTACATTTTATCATCTTTAATCTAAAGTCTATACATTTTTCTTTTTTTCCTTTCAAATATTGAGGTATTCTAGCATAACCACTGAGCAAGAGAAACAAGAGGAATATTCAGCTGTAAAATCCAGTTTCACTACCCTGAAGTGGTCATATGTCAAGCTCTTACATTTTGCAGCAGCTTTAGCAGTCAAGCTGGCGCCAGAAATAACTTCCCCAGATTTCAGGGCTTGCAGAGAGCCAGTATAACGCCTGGGCTTCTATATGCAATACACTGACTGGCTGAATAAAATAAGGCAATAAATCAAATATGTAACAGGGTCCGAATGCCCTCGGGGGGAAATGCTTTTACATACAACATACATGAAGCTCATGGGCTAATAAAGCGTGCAAAGGTCTCTCAGGCTATTAGCTCATCTGATTTCCATGATAGGGCACTTAGTGGTCTGGGAGTTTTTTCCTTGGTTGACATGTCCATCTAGAATAGCAAGGTATGCCTATTTCTGAATCAAGTGGTGTAAATGAATCTCTTTAATGTGAACTGCCATGCTGAATGTATCTATAATTAAAATCAATTCAATAGATGTCATCAATCAAGAATGTTTTCTGCTGACACATACTTCAAGTTCCGTCAAAGTATTGGGATGTAATTAGTGTGATGGTAATCATGGACTATATTGACGTTTAAAGAGCCTAAATTACAGATTACAGACTTAGAATTATTGACTAGGATCTAGTGTGTTGACAATTTTCATTTTTATTTATTTATTTATTTTGCACCAGAAAGCAAATGTACTGTGACAGCTTTGCTACCTCCGGATATTATGTCACATTTGCTGTGTTATATAGTCTGTGTGTTAGGGCCACAGCTGTGGAAACTGGATAAATAAATAAATAAATACATTTCCAATGTCACTCTCTGGTTCTGGGAATTCAATGTGTTTTGCTTTTGTATGTCTGATCTCTGCAGGGAAATTACAGTGAAACTTCAGGTTGTCAGGATGACTTCAGGAACATTAATGCAAACAACTGCACCATTATCAAAGCTGGGATTGAGCAAGAAGGAATGATGATACTACTGAACCTGAAGAGCACAGTTTGTATCCACAGTAAAGCATATATCAGTGCTTGCATAGCAGCAAAAGAATAGAGTGAAAATTTTAGGTAAGCTTTGGTTCTGCGCAAATGAAATCAGAGAAGTTTTAAGGGGGTCCTATTATACAGTTATGAAGTCTTGATTGTGTTTTTGCGGTGTGCTAAAATAGGTTTTCATGCTTGATTGTTCAAAAATGCTTTATTTTTCCCATATTTTATATTAATGCAGCACCTCTCTTCCCAGTCTGCTCCAAACGAATGGGGTGCGTTTCCCGAAAGCATTGGTCGCAAGTTCTGTCATTATCAACATAGTTCAATGAGTCTGTGTTTCCCGAAACCAAAGTTTCAACAAACAGTCGCAAACAGTATCGCAAAGTTGTGTGGTTGCAACGACAGCTCTCAACCTGCAGTTAGAATCATAGCATCTTGTTTGCATGGCGTGGACTTAATAAATACTTTTGTAGCAAATTAGCTCAAAAGGGAAATATGAATAATTATTCATAACATGATTATGAATATTTGGATCAGTTAATCGGATTAACTTGATGTAGCTACATTAACATTGCAATCAAGTAATCAGTTTGTCCTGTGAACACTTAGTATTGATTATTAATTAATTCTAAGAAAAGTATATTTTTTCATGGTCACAGAAAAATAATTATTTTTTAGAGTGAACGCATAGGTCCTGCAGTCTTGTCTGTAAATCAGCAAAAATGAGCCAAATTAAGATCTCTTTCTGTAGCGACTTTGTTATGTGAACTCCAGTGAGAATATTTGTGATCTCAATTGGCAGCGGACGATTCTGGAATGTGCATCATTGAAAACCGTGAGTTTTGTTGTGAGTGTTCATTATATTATAATTATTATGTCATTTATTCACTGTTCAACTTGATATACTGCTGCGAAATTATAATTTATGCGATATGAGAGTGTGGTAACCCGATTACATGAGGTATAGCATGTTTATAATAGCGAGGATGATCGCCTATTATACAGCTACAATGACTCAACAATTTCTGTTCATCGAACTTCTACACAGTTACCTGTTTCTGATTAAGTTTATTTGCTTACTGCAGAACCACATTTGAGAGTCATTCACAGCAACGGGATAAACCAATAACACCCATCATAGACTTATATACACCTAGATTCTTCACTGGTGACGATTCATTGCACATCAGAGGAACATCTGTATCCTTGAAGTCCAAATTGGTTAAAATAATTAAGTTTGTTTGTTTATCATTTTGCATAGGCCTATGCTCTTTATATGTATATGTATTAGCTATTTCTGTGATTTATTTGATGGTGAATATGAACACAGTATATTTGATTATTGCTATTCAACATCTAAAAGAGTAAATTAGTAAACTTAGTACAACTGTTTGCTCTTCTTTTCTATCATGGCCATTGGACATCAAATATGGTAATCAACCCTCTGAGATGGTTGGCACCATAGTAGTAATTGGTGCAATCCAGTTAGAGTGTGTACTTAGAGTGTGTAGCAAGATCAATCATTTAAGTGACATTTATTTTCATACAGGGAATCAGAACAAACTTGTGCACAAGTTTTACTAACTAAATCATGAACACAACTAATCTAACAAACACAGACACACAATCACACATACATAGTAAAATGAAAAGTGACGTAATGAAGCCGGAAATGGAAACAGGGAATAAAGCTATGGAAAAGAGTCAATAAACCATGAAAAGAACCATCAGCTTATTATTTCAAAGCACCTCGTCAAGAGGATTTTACTGCTTATCCTAAAACCTCTGTTTAGTTAAATATTCAATACTTGCAAGGCCTTTGCAGTAGAAGCAGTCTGTTGTTTTGAACAGATTCTTGTTGATTCCATGAATCGATAGTGTAGAAGTTGCAATCGATTTCTCCTGCGTTGAATGAAGAAACGATGACAAACTTGCATGGTTAGTTTGACTCTTGTAGTTGGGAGGAGATGCCGAGAGTAGGTCAGAGGAACAAGAGGGCAGGCGGAGCTGTGTGTGGCTCTTTAAAGTCAGGGAAAAGTCACACCCCTTAGGGTTGACCAGACCAATGAGAAAGGTGGAATTTCTGAGTATTTGATACACTGCCGATTTTGCAGGTTTGCCCACTTACAAAGCATGTAGAAGTCTTTAATTTTTATCATAGGTACTCTTCAACTGTGAGTGACGGAATCTAAAACAAAAATCCAGAAAATCACATTTTATGATTTTTAAGTAATTAATTTGCATTTTATTGCATGACATAAGTATTTGATACATCAGAAAAGCAGAACTTAATATTTGGTACAGACTGTAGGTTTCGTGTCATTGTCATGCTAGAAGACCCAGCCACGACCCATCTTCAATGCTCATGCTTCAATGCTGAGGGAAGGAGGTTGTTGGCCAAGATCTCACAATACATGGCCCCATTCATCCTCCCCTCAATACGGTGCAGTCGTCCTGTCCCCTTTGCAGAAAAGCATCCCCAAAGAATGATGTTTCCACCTCCATGCTTCACGGTTGAGATGGTGTTTTTGGGGTTGTACTCATCCTTCTTCTTTCTCCAAACACAGCGAGTGGAGTTTAGACCAAAATGCTCTATTTTTGTCTCGTCAGACCACATGACCTTCTCCCATTCAAACTTCAGACGGGCCTGGACATGCGCTGGCTTGAGCAGGGGGACCTTGGTTGCGCTGCAGGATTTTAATCCATGACGGCGTAGTGTTACTAATGGTTTTCTTTGAGACTGTTGTCCCAGCTCACTTCAGGTCATTGACCAGGTCCTGCTGTGTAGTTCTGGGCTGATCCCTCACCTTCCTCATGATCATTGATTCTTCAATGATGCATCGTACTATGGTAGTCAAACAGTGAGTTATGTCGCTGTATGGAAAACGCACTACTTTTTAGTTCCTGTGTCGATTAAGCTCCTCTTTTCAAAATACAAAATATGCTCTGATTGGCTAGCTGGCCCAGTGTGCTGTGATTGGTAAACCATGTAGAGCATGCTCTGGAAATGTCATTCCCCTTACCATAGCCTTGAGTTTCATCTGCTCAGGTGTAAATATTAACGATGGCGTCAATTTTGCCATACCAGTTTGAGCCTGATTCAGAACCTGAGAATGTTTACAAACAAGAGGATCATGCAGAACCTTTGCAAGCATACATTTTACAGGATGTTTCAGAATGGTAAGTTCCTAGGGAATAGTCTTACAATAGCTAGAGCCCCATAGCTAAACACTACATCAACACTGTAATGTTAGCTAGCAGGCCAGTGTAGCCAAACAGCTTTGCCCTTTGTTTACATCGTAGCAACAACATAAAATGCATAATTGGAACTGTGAATAGAAAACACAAAAACAAATAATAAAACATACAGTTTGTCCCGACAAAGTGGGAACTTCTCTATTTTTAAAGAGAAGCTTTTGCGCTCAATAAAATATGCAGAACACAGATAAACGTTGGAGTTATAATAATCAGGAACAGTGTTAAAAATAAATTGTAATAACCACTGTTTTATAAGTATGCCCACCTAAAGAAGGCCAAATGATGTTTCTCATCAACATGGTAACAACACGCTACTAAAGCAGGTCTTTGACCCCTTTATTGTGTATTCCGTGGGCAGGTATTATTACTTCAATGGTTTGAGTCCTATCTCACAAGTAGGTCTTTCAAAGTTGGCCGGGGAGGGGAAGTATCCAAACCTCATCAACTGATCACTGGGGTTCCTCAGGGTTCAGTTCTTGGACCCCTCCTGTTCTCCATTTACACTACATCACTGGGTCCCATCATACAGGCACATTGTTTCTCCTACCATTGCTATGCTGATGACACACAGCTCTACCTGTGTAGCTTCCAACCAGATGATTCCACAGTAGCTGCATGGATCTCAAGCTGTCTGGCGGACATCTCGACATGGATGGAAGAACATCACCTGCCGCTCAACCTGGCAAAGACTGAGCTTTTAGTCTTGCCTGCCACTCCAACTCTACAACATGATTTCAACATCCAGCTAGGTATATCTGCAATTATCCATCAAATTCGCCCAGAAATCTTGGAGTTATTTTCGATGACCAACTGACCTTCAGAGACCATATCTCAAAGACAGCTCGTTCATGCAGATTTGCACTACACAACATCAGGAAAATCAGGCTCTTTCTGACTGAACATGCAACACAACTTCTCGTCCAGGCCCTGGTCATTTCTAGGCTTGATTACTGCAATGCTCTTCTGGCCAAACTGCCGTCAAGTGCAATCAAACCTCTTCAAATGATCCAGAACGCTGCAGCACGACTTCAACGAGCCCAAGAGAGCCCACATCACGCCTCTCTTCATCTCTCTGCACTGGCTACCCCTTGCTGCACGCATCAAGTTAAAGGCATTGACGGTTGCTTACAGGTCCACCACAGGCTCTGCACCCTCCTACCTCCACTCACTGTTTCAACTCTACGTCCCCACCAGAAGCCTGCTATCACTAAAGGAGCGAAGGCTTGTGGTACCATCACACAGAGGCACAAAATCAAAACTCTCCAGAACATTCTCGTTCACTGTTCCCTGCTGGTGGAATGATCTCCCTATCTTCATCAGGAATGCAGAATCCCTGGCAATATTCAAGAGACTCATCTCATCTCATTTCTCAAGAGAAACTCATCTCTTTCGTGAGCACTTAACCCCTTCATAAAAAAAAAATCTATCCTTTCTTTTTTCCTTCCTACTCTAGCTTATGCTACTCTGAGCAATGTCTGAAACTTGTATTGTGAGCACTTCCTGTGTCTATTTGCCTCTTCATGAAGAATCGCTTGTTTGTTTTCCTCACTTGTAAGTCACTTTGGATAAAAGCATCTGCCAAATGATTAAATGTAAATGTAATGTAAAATGTATTATATAATGAGTTTAAATGAGTGATTTTGTAACTTCACAAGATCCATGGAAGAAGCACGTTGTAGTCCCAACAAGCTGTTAGTTCTTGAAAAGTGTTTTCTGATAAAGAGAATATCTCCCTTTGGAGTGGACTTTGAGCTTTGTAACCTTGCAAATCTTTTTTTAATGCTCAAAGAGCATCATTACACACTAACTAAAGTTGAAAAAGTGAAAAAGCATAATAGCACCCCTTTATGCCTTTCTACTGGCTGTGCTGCCTTTGCTGTTGTAAAATATATGAGCCAAGCTGGCAAAATGAGTCGCAATGAGCAAGAAAAAAAAAAAAAAAAAAAAAAAATAGTTGTTATTTTCACATTCTGTATTAAAAATCCTTCAAAATGATGTATGATTTGTTGGAATCTGAAAAAATTATTGAGCACACCTGTTTAAAATATGTAGACTCAGCAAAGTAAATTTTGAGAAAAAAAATCGAGTTTAAGTTTTCTGAAGGTTCCAAAACAACATCACCTAGCAACCAAATCTTAAAATCCCTGGTAATTTGGCACAAACTAAGTCAAAACCCATATCTATAGGAAGATATATATATTCAAATTTTTTCCACATAATTCCACAATTGTTTGATTAACTTTGATTAACAGCCTATATATTAAGACCTGCTGTATCACACATATCTAATATGTTACACATCAGATGTTTTTCCCCAACTGTTAAGTTTTAAGACATAATAGATAATGATTGTGTGAATACTCGCCAAGACAGATTTATTTATTTTTTTTTAAATACAGTAAATCTGTGTATATGTGTATATCGGGATTGCAGCGTCTTTGTGCATGCTTTGGATCTGTCAGTCAGCACGATTATGATTGTTTTGTTTACATCAACATGTGTTTGAAAATCACATTTCATTGGTTCAGACTCATGCCATTGAGAATTCAATATGAATATTCACAAAGTTGGAATGCTGCGCTGAGAGGAAGCGTCAGTCGTCCAGAACCGAGCAGAGAAAACTGCATTTTTCATTAACAAAGGAAAGGAATTCCTGTGAGACAACATACAAATAAAGATATTTTTAGATGTTTAATTGCTATTTGGAGCATTAGGATTGATAGATGAGGGCTTAATGATCAAATTTTTGTGAAAACCTCAATTTCGAACAAAACTGACATTTTTCACTTGTTTTGCCTGTAGCTCGAAATTAGCCTGTACGCATTACGACTCATTTTCCCAGCACGGGTCACATATGTTTAATGGCTCACAATTCACAAGCCCATAACAACTAAATCTGTCTGTCTGTCCCTCTGTTTGTCTATCCACACAGAAGAGACTGAATTAGAGCTTCATAATATCTAACACATCTGTGGCTGGGCTACATGAAGGTGTGGGCAGGTGTGCTTCCTCTATGAAAGTCCAAACATCCAGCCTCCCACGAGGCTGATGAAAGAAAGAACCATGCTGCTGCCAGATAATTCCCCTGCAGGCCTGACCATCCGCAGAGAAGTGGCAAAACAGAGTTACTGATTATCAGCTTCATTATGTAAGAACCTAATTGCCTTTCAGAGGTCCACTTGACCTTGTGACATTTCTGCCCAAACAGTTTTTTCCAACAGTCTCCAGCTAAACAGCTTCATATGCCGCTGATGAAGTGTTACGGAGATCATGCATTCTGATCAGCCTCATTTTGTGCCCCCTTTGCTCAGTTTACATTGGAACTTTATCGGTTTTGACACAGAGAAATGGACTTTGCAGTGGCTCTCATCAAATTATAGAGGTGCGTTCTGAACGCTCCAGTGAATCCACACTCTGGACTAAACTGAAAAACAACAGCTTTGACCTTCTCGCTGAGCCCGAGCGGCAGCCCGAGCAAGTGTTGTTTCTGGTCAGAGTCCATTATCTTTGAGTCTGAGCAAGCGTGTGACCTAATACATAAAAGCTGGCAATCGATAGTGGGGCATGTAGAGGCAAGATGACAAAACTCTCAGGGGTGAGGTCAATAGGATGTTCCCTCTGCATCCCATCGTGGTCAAGGTGAGATAATTTTGGTGGTCCGAGGAGAGGACCGTGGCTCTGCAATGCCGTTTAATAGACACCGATGGGAGAGGAAGTACTGCATAGCTGTGCTGTTCCCATCAAGAACCTGCTGCCTAATGAGGAATCTATTAGCAGACGGGGGAGCGTGTTGGCAGTACGGCATTCAAAGACCACTGGGTAACAATGCTGCCAGTTAGCAAACAGATGTTCTTTCGGCACCGGAGCTGGTTGCGGCTAATAAAGCCTTTACACGTTTGTTGGAGTCCAGGGACACTCCATAGAACAATCGTGTCTGGGTGGGACTGCGGCTTGTGTAAGTTGCATCATTTCTTTCTGATCAAAAAAAGGAGCAACTCAGGCTAAAGCAGCACAGTTTGCTATTAACTTTCACAAAGTCTCATGGCATGCCCACAAATCGCCCACAGCCCGTTCCCTGACTGTCTGATGTATGCTGCACGCAAAACTGGCAAGAGCTGCTACACAACTTTTGGGAGTCATGGTGCCATGTGGCTGTAATGAACACTTCTGAGGAAGACCTAATTTGCTAGGTTGGTGGCATCAAATCCTTGTTTGAGGCACTTAGTAACAAATTTAAATGAGCTAAACTGCAGTGAAGCTACACATATGAAAAATGTAGTTATGCTTCAAGTCACTAAGTAGACACTACTTAGTTTTTTTATATAAAAATATCAGAGCACCATTAAAACTAAAACTCTTAAAACTAAAGGTTCCAAAATGGTGTTTTTGCAGCGATGCCTTAAAAGAGTTCCCCAAAGAACCTTACAGTAAACATCCATCCATCCATCCATCCATCCAAAACACCAGCACAATATGGAAGGGAAAGAACATATCTAGTTTTAGTAAATGTCATCCACTTTTGTCTCAGTCGCATTATTTAGTCCAAAAGGTTGTCACTAAGCCTACTGCACTGAAACAATCCATATATTTAAATGAAATGTTTGTGTTCTCTGAAACTCAAAATCCTCTGCAACTCTGCAGGAGTGAAGGTTAAAGATTTCCTTTTTTTTTTTTTCAAACAAGCTGAGTGTTAGGCTTTTTTTTTTTTTTTTAATAGATTTCACTTTAACACGAATGTTCCTCCCATTTGGGATTTAACCAGTGCATTTCTCAGCCTGTTCTACAGATAAGGCAGTCATGTCAGGCTGAGTGATGCCTGCACGCTATGAAAGCAACTGTCCATCGCTGTGCACTCCAGTGGCAATGTTCCTCAACGCCTAATGCTCCAGATGGTATGCACTCCCCATGTCACTGCATGGAGAGCTTCTCTCAGAGCCACAATTTAGTGTAGCATGTGCACCAAACACACCCACAGCTCAATAAATTGGATTGGTTTTGATTTGGCTAGAGTGGAAGGAAAAACTCTCTGCTTTCCCTGATTTTTCTTTTCTCCATCTCTAATTATTTTTGTCAGGCTGCAAGATGGTTGGGGGAAACAAGCAGCTCATCATTGATTTCAAAATATAAGGCAATGACTGTAAAAGCAGACAATAGTCTTTCTTGTGCAGGTGAGGGGCCTGAAGGGCACTTGAGTGAGATAGGGCTGATAGGAACATGGATAGGTAATTTCAATAGCACTAGTTGGAAAGCAGGCCAAACAACAGAGTCCGATGTGAATTTAATCTCTACCACACAATATGATTGAGGCTATTGTAGGGTTACACAATGTATTGCTAAAAAAGTACTACGGTAGGAAAAACTTTAAAGGCAATCTTTTGCAAATTTCTGTACCTGATGCCAATGTACAAAAGTTCAGGCAAAACAAAGTTAGTGGTTCAGGGAGTAAAATGCATGTTTTGAATATGAAAACTGATGAAACTATCTGGAATATTTGGCAGAATGACTTGTAAATGTAATTGAAATTACTTAAATTGGTACCAACCCTAAGACACTGTGAAGCCAATATAAAGAGAAGAGAAAGAAAATTGGGACGAAGACATGCAATGTTTGTACTCTGGTGCTGACTTTTGGAAATAGAATGTAAAGTACTATGCAATTTGCAACATTCAACAAGTAGTTTTACAGACATCATAAATGGTGAATATTTAATTAGTTATTGCAGACATGAATACATTTATTTTGTCTTCTTAATGTAATTTTTGTAAATCTGTCTTGTGCAGCACAATTAATAAAGTATCGAGAAAGAGATGACCATTTTAAAATGGTTGATATCGTTTCAAGGTCATTCATCAAAGTTGAAGTTCAAATTGAGTGCATTGCATTCTGGGATACAGTCTCCCCTGCAGTGTGATCTGGTTGTATTTTGTGCATACAGACAATATGTATTCTCTGCACATACTAGAGTAGTATGCTAATATATCCTCAATGGAATACTAGTTTATCAATTACTGTAACTCCGTATTTTACACCTTATTTTAAACGTAAGCGTGTATGCAGCATTTGTAACCTGAATGTACGAGGCTTTCAGTGTCTGTTACTTTAGCTGAAAAAAATAGAGTCTGTTATGCTGGTTGATAATGCTAACTGGTATTTAATATATTATTTGGTAACACTTTATTTCGATAGTCCACTGTAGACATTCTACTAACAATAAGTAACTTTTCAACTACATGTCAACTTATTCTACAAACCTAAACCTACCAGTCAACTAATACTACAATGAGAGTTATTTGACATGTAGATGCAAAGTTACTTACAGTCTGTAGAATGTCTAAATTGGACTACTGAAATAATGTGTAAACAATGCTTTCAATTTATCATTGTAATTATAAGCACAATCGTTTGTAGCATAAATACTGCACTTTATTATTGTAGTTGCTAGTTGTAATGTAGCGGCTAATGAATCTGAAGTGGGGTGACCAGATTTCTCATGGTGGAATACGGGAAGGGAAGGACAGGCACCCCACCCCCAATCCCATTTTATGATAATGATATCATTGTTTTTTTTTGTTTTTTTGGTATATACTGTATGTATGTATGTATCTATCTATCTATCTATCTATCTATATAAAACAAAGAAGCAAATTACAAACAATATGACAAATACGATTTTTTCAGGTAGGGTACTGTAGGTTTTTTTTTAACATGTCTACATTTAATTAACATTAATGATACAAACAGGTATTTTAGGCTGCTGTCCCTTTAAAACCGAATGCTAGAATTTCCTAACATATATCCAGTTTTCAGTGAACTGTATATGTTCACTTAAGCCATAACATCTTAAGCCACAATCGACAGTATTTATGTGAGATACTCCACATGATGGGCATTTTAACAGCAGACTGTCTTGCATTTGACCTTGCGGGCACAAAGAGAACAGAATCAGGATCGCGTGCTGTCTGAGAGCGCACTTCTGCGTGTCATTCAGCTCAATAACACATTGAGTTCTTTTTGAGTTCTCATAATAACTTGATGAACTCTTTTTGAAGTTTCTCATTTAATGTACATGTACTCTTCTTTGACGCATTCGCGTCTGACTTCCTCCACGCTCTCCAATATCCCTCCTTCAGTAACTGCAAGCTAACTGATAACAAATTGCTATTGGATGGTAATTTTATTCTCCGTAATATACAATGACGAGATTGGCTTAGTTTGCTTTTATATAACCTATAAAAAACAATTTAGGAAAGAAGAAATACGGGAAAAAACATAATAAGTCAGGACATTAAATATAGAGCTGAAATATGGGACTGTCCTGGGAAAAACGGGACGTCTGGTCACCCTAATCTGCAGTCTTTTATGTTGCAAAATAAGGTGGATACTGACTACTATACTTAAAAAAGTAAAATAAAATAACAGCTAACAACAAACTTTTCATAGAGTAGTACGCTACAGTGTTATCAAATGACTTCTCTGCATTGCATGTGAGTGGTTAGTTATCACTTTGGAAATAAATGTTTATTTAGCATTTTTACAGTATATCAATTTTGTGTGAAAATGACTTTCTGCAGTCTGATGAGTGAAAGAAGTGATGTTAAAATCATGGCTGACATAATTCATGTGTCAAAATGGGAATGGAGGGTTCTTGTTGGATACATTACCCAGCGCAGTGTGCTCTGGTTGTGTGCCTCACATTTCGGAAAAAGTAACAGGGCGTCCAGGTATCCAATGCATACGGAAAATGTGCATAATATGGACATCATACATCTTAGCAGTTGCTATCAGCAAAAGAGGAAACCAGAAAACGATCAGCGCTGCAGAGAAACTCACTGATATTGAATAGTGATGTGATTTGAATAACTGGCCGGATCTGCAGAGAGTTGCCATTGCTAACTGCATGTACCTCGGCTGTTAATGAAGTCTTAAATAAGCAAAGCATTATGTGAGCAGCATTCACAAGGTGCAGGAGAGGTGTTAAGCTCGCACCAAAGACCTGGAGCTGTTAAAGAGAGAGAGAGACTGTGCGGAGGAGTGAGACGGTCATTTCGGAGGCTGATTGGCACCGATTCTCAGGCAGCATGTGGAAACAGGAGTTTTATTTCGATCATGTTTGATGTTATCAGATGTGGAGACAAAGAGCTGGTTGACATGAGGGCCGATGCAGAGGAGGCCAGTGGGGGGTGTGGTGGGAGTGAGGGGGGGGATTGAGCGCTCAGCTGTCATGGTCTTTGTGTTAGGCTTCCTGTGCAGGTGGGCGCTGAGGAGTGCCAACTCAGACGGCCATGCATCCAACTATAATGGCTGCTTTTCACAGGGCCAGAGAGAGGCACGGTCTCAACGGACCAAGAAAAAGAGCGAAGGAGTGCGAGTGCGAGGGAGGAGGCTGCGAAATGATGGAGGAAAGGGTAGGTATCGCCTAAGAGAAAGAAAAAAAAAAACAGCGCAGTGCAGCTCTCAGAACTAAGACGGCAGTGAATTCACAGTGCAAGTAAAAGAGGGAGAAATAATATGGAGAGAAGAATACTAATACACCCTCATGTGATGGTATAACCTGCAAAGTATTGATTATCTAGATTGCTTCTCCAGGGGGATTGTTCCTGCAGCAAGTCTAGGGTGGTGTATGTTGTGAGAAAGTGATCCTGTGGCAATACATAAGGTAATAAGCCAGTGTTTCTGAGGTACTGTGATTTTACCATGGTTGAGCAGTACTCTTTGGCATGACGTGGAGTTGCAACGGTGACAGTGATTTTGCCAAGTAAGACATGTCCTAACCCTATCCCTACCCCTAAACCCAACCCTACCCATAACTTACCTATAAAATAAGAGGGAAATGATAACACGGTAAATAACACTGATGTACAATCACTTAACCCTGGTTGTAAGCCTAAACTTGACATAAACTGTAATCCAGTCCCTCAAATCTGATTGGTCGATTGGCATTCAAAGATCTTGATCCAGGAACATGTACTTGGTGAAATCACATGTACAACAGTGGTAAGAGCAATATGATAAACAATTGCAGTTTTATTTTTGATGGGTTCATTTGATGTCAGAATTTGGTTCGTTTGGATGATGTGATTGCTGTTATCCAGGCATACTGTATAAAGTAATAGTCATAAAAATAAACTTTGTTGAAATGGAACAGTTTATTGAACTCTTTTTTTGTGGCTTTTATAACTTCTGATATAGTGAGAATATGAGGCTCACACTCAAGGAGGAAAAATAAAAACACCTCAATTTTATTCAGAGGCCCTGAGCAAAAATATGCAATTTTGTACAGATGCTGATATTTATATGGACAAAAAGTAAGATGAAATTCTGATTCTGCTTGTAATGTAAATATTTATAACAGTATAGCAGATACTTGCATAAAATGCATATAAATATCAGCACTCATTCTAAATCTGCCATTAATATGTCTTGGTATTAAGATGATGACTAAATGCTTAAATGCAATGCAATACAATGATGATTGAAAGATCATTAAATAAACCTTCCTCAAAATCTTGATGGATCATATTTGATACTCATGATTTTTCTAAAAATGATGTATGGATAATCAAGTAAACCGGAGTTTGTTCAGTCCAGTGTTCATTTTGAAATATTACTAAGAATATAAAAGTTATTTCTCTTAACATAAATCAGTAAAGATCTCACAACAAAAAGACATCACAAGTTGAAGGTGGGCGTTATTACAAATATACTAAAAGGCCTTTTACTTGCTAAAACAGTATATTATAGTATATTGTGCACAACAGGCTTTTCAGCAAAGTTCTGATCTAGGTAGAAATTTAGAAGCCTTAGAAATGTGCGTATCAAATATAATACAGTAGGCTTTATGAGGTTAAAAAAGAGATTTGGGGTTTGCTTCATGCGTTTATGTACCTGTACAATGTTGATGCTTTAAAAACAACAGAATAAAAGTGAGATGAGCAATTCTATGCATTTTACCGCTTTCTCTTCAGTCGTTGTTGCTTAGAAACAGTGGAAAACAGCTGCCAATTTAATAATGCAAACGTTCTACTGTTCAGAATCAGATAGTGTGAAAACAATGCGAGCAATCAAAGTGTGAAAGCACCGTAATATGTTAGTCAAATGGCTAATGTGGCTCATCTATTTAGATTTCAGACTCTTAATAAAGATTTAGTTAGTTCTGATCCACAAATTTTATTGGCCAGTAGCATTCGATGGCATATGGACAAAGCAAGCATAACCATAATCATTTTTCTAAGTGGCAGGTATTAGCTTTAATATCATTCAAGATGGAGTATAATTAACTGATAAACACAACATCGCAGTATACAATATCAATTTTGACATTATTATGAGGTTTGGGATTCTATTCCGTGCTCCTGAAATGTTTTTGAGGACAGGTTATCAGCATGTTGAACCAGCACACTTCCTCTAGTGAAAGGTCACTTACTTGAGGCACAGAAAACACAGAACACAGCCAGAGAATAAGCCCAGAAAAATGGCTGCCGATCCACTGTGGTACTTTGGGGAATATTTCTACTGCCTTAATGCATCACGGTGACAATTTTTGAGAGGCTCATTTGGTGTTCAAGGAAGAATAAAAAACCTTTTTAACTACTAGCGGTTTTTAACTGCTTTGGCATTTCAATAATAAATGCTTTGAGAAAAGTCATATGAATTTCATATAACAGCATTCTAGACAAACACTTTTTTTTTTTGGAATTTGCTTTCAAAATATGGTTGACATTATCTGCTGAACATTGGTTGAGTTACACGTGCTCATTACAAAAAATAAAAAATTCAAATCTATGTTTATGACATTCTTTGCTGGTACTGAGAAATGAAAAAGATGAGAAAGAATGTTTATAGTTTGAAGGCTTTGCATTATGTATTACACACTTTTTATCCTATTTCCTCATGTTTTTAGTATTTCTCTTGATCTCATCCTCTTGTCAGTGCTCAAATCACCAGGCATTATACTTTATAGACCTGTCTCGCTGCTTCAGGTGTCCGACTGATGCCTCCAGTCCCAGAATGAACTACACTCTTATGGGCGGCAATTTGTCACTTCTCCATTTCTCTTGAAGGAGAGGTAGATATGCACTCCCTCTGGGACAAATGGCTATTTTTTATACTTTACACACTACCTGTCCATCCATTACCACTTTCAGTGTTGCTTTCACTGTGCTGGATGTAAGTAGCATCTACATGTGGCCACGGGCAGCGGCTTTAAGACCTATCGATCATTTCTCAGAGTTATTCAATATGCAGTCGGTTGTTGGGGGTCTGACATATTGCAGCAACTGAGAATACTTCACGCTCTGCTGTGTCCGCACTGGGTACTCTGGTTTGGGTTGGGATTTTAAACTTCATTGAACTGATATATTCATCTCTCTCAAAATGCTCCAGTCTACTGGTTAAACTAAAAATAAATGATAGAGTTTTTTGATGTGTACGTTTTAACCCCTTTAAAATAACAAATGATACTTTTATAAAGTTAGTGAATCAAAAATGTCATGATTTAGTTTTTTCACAGCCATTTTCCATCCTCACTTTGATCCTTATTTTGCTGCACCACCTTTAATTGCTGCTTTTAAGCTGCTTTATAACTAAAGATGCCACATGTTTTTCTCTTGATCATATAAGCCACAAAATCTTATCTCAACACATTTAATTAATGGCTAAAATCTTATTAATTTGGTCATTTTCATCTGAATATCAAAATAATTCAATAAAAAAGATTTAGTGATCCATGACATTGATAGTGTCCATTTGTTAATGAGGGATTTGTCGACACATAGATGTTTTAGATTTGTGGAGTAAAACATTGTAAATTAAGTATAAAACATAATTAGCCCCTTGGGGTAAGACGGGCCCCCAGAATTGGAGCAGAAGTTACCAGGTGGCTGCTGTTATTATTTTTAAATTTCATTTTTATTATAATTCACGTGGTTATTGTTCAGTAATTCCATGAGTTTGATGTGCATTTCAGACATATTTGATATTCATTGAAATCCATAGGCTAATTGAGTGAAATCATTCAATTTGTATTCATAGGATTGCTATTATGACATACTTTCAATTAAAATAAGGCCAATTAAATATTTATGAATTCATGTGCTATAGAAGTCATAGAATAAATTTACCTTTCAGATGAATCTCTAGGATTCTGCTTTGTCTGTCATCAGTTATTCAATTATTCAACTTAATTGTCAAAACACAATGTTAAATAGAATAGCTATTAGATTTTAGTATTTTACATTAATAACACTAAAAATAATTCAATATTAATAAGAATAGCATCAAAAGTGGCTCCCGCTTTATATTAGGTCTTTAACTATTATGTAGTTACATAAAATGATAATAACTGTTAGGTTCAATGTACTTTTTATGCAGATGTTGCATTGTAAAACAATTTTACTGGGTAGGTTAAAGGGAGGGTTAAGCGTCAACAGTGTAATTATAGATGTAATTACAGAAATGAATTACTGCTGTAACTACATGCAGGTATTTTTTTTAAATACAAGTACAAATGTAAAAACATGGATGCACACAAGTGGGCAAAAAATATTTTGGCGGCCTCCAAAATGAATCTTTGTCCCGCTAAAGATTTATTTGATCATTTAATGTGAAGATGCCTGCAGTACCAGTACCTGCTGATAGTCGGTTTAAAAAGCTTTAATGCGTTGACGTGAGTGTGAAGCGATCTGTGAAGAGCATTAATGGTTTCAATTTACAACATGTTTTTGCAGCGTTAAGCTTTGTAGCCAATCATCGGCATCTCTGTTGAGTGCATGAACGCAACGGCCAATGCGTGTTTAAGTTAGTCAGAATCCGCTCAAAATGGCGCAGGTTTTGTTCAGCGCAAATTTGGCACATTCGCAAATCCTTTCATTCTGACCAACAAAGTACAAACACAATGCCAATAAGAGATTTGTTGCACAGCATAGACAGCTGAATATAACAGGGTTTTCGTAAGAGTGCTTTATGTAGGCTACCTCGAGTTTTATCGAAGTGATTGACAGCATCAACGATTATAATGGCAGCGATCTTTGGTCTTTTTCTGAATATAATAGCCTATCCATTTATTTATTTATTTATTTATTTTTGTCCTGCTAACTACACATTGCAAAGTTTCTGGATTAACAGGCATATTTAAAAGTGCGATTGAATCCGATTGACAGTGATAACCATAGCAATGTATGAAACAAAACATATATGTATGTCAAATGATCTGTGCATTAAGCCTTGGAGTTTTTATTCAATTATAATGTTATTACTAACTTTTCAAATCATCACTCAGTGACTTTTTAAATATAAATTTACACATTTGTAAATATAAAATAGTTCTAAGCACTTTGTCTCATGATCTGTCCTAATAGTGATTTTCATTTTATTAAATATTTTGACTAAATAGGATGAGTTAATATTACCAACTGTTTCTTTGCCTTTATTTTGGATCTATTGTCAGTACAGGGCCTGTATTTCATATGGGTGTGTCTAAAGTGGGACCCAAAAGACATTTCAACATTCTGTGAAATTTACCCATCATAAAGGTTTTCTTTTTCTTTTTTTTTCCAAGGAAATTTTGATTCCTAACGACCTCTGTATTGTAAGATTTATAAGGAAGTAGTTTGGCTTTCTTTTGTGAGAGATTTAACCAGAGAGTAAAATTTCTGTTGAAGCAGGAAGACAACACACCTGATGGAGTTTCTGAGGGTTTTTAGCACTTCCTGTGATCAGATGATGAAATACTTAGGATAAAACATGATGAAAAATATCACTGATTACTTTGAAGAGAGACAAAGACACCGCAGCTTTAAAAGCTTATGAAAGAGCTCCATTCAGCTGTCAAAGCGTCTTCGGCCATACTCTGTGAAAACTACATCCGTATTCGGCAGTGGCTCTTTCTACACAGAAATCAGAGAAGATGTTAAAGAGTCACATTTCCGTTCTCAGATCTCAGGTCTGACATTTACCTGCTGGTGCTATGCTGGCCAGTAAATGGAGGCTGTTATGATGTTCCACATTCAACAATAACATCTCCTACTGCCATCTATAAAACTGGCTCTGTAGGTTTGATTTCAGAGAGAACGCAACACAACGGATACTGCCAGATTTCTGTCATTTCTAAAGGTCAAATGTGATCAGTGAATTTACAGAGAGGCTCTTGATGTACATGTTTTAGCCTGTTTTTCTGACATTTTGCAGAATGAGGTTGCGCTCACCAACTATTGAAATGGGGTCACTCAAAGGCAAGATACAGAAAAACCATTCCTCTTTCAAAATGAGCTTGACCACTGTGTAAGGAACATCACACCAGTGTGCATGTCTGTTTATATTTGTGTTCAACTGTATTTTAAGCCTGAAGACATGTTTCACTTTCACACCTTAAAGCTAATGTATTCTTACAGATGTAGTGCAAAAAATGGATGCATTTAGCTTGGATGAGAAAACAAACAAACAAACAAAACAAAATCAAATAGAGATCAAATAGTAAAAAACAATGTTTTAGAGGGAAGCAAAACATTTCTTATTGTGGTCTCATTGAGATCCAGTAGCATGTTTTGAATGTGAAGGAGCAACAGGTTAATATCGGTGAAAAGTCCTTCAAGAGGAGCCGGTATGTCAACACGACTGTGATTGGTTGGTTATCTTGTTGATGCGATATGGCTCACCCCTCATGTTTGCAGTCGGCCTCAGTGGGTCAAATGGTGTCAATGGACAGAATAATTACAAATTTATCAACTCACCCACACCGACATTTGGTCAAATTAAAAATGCACCTCATTCTCAGTGACCTTTAAGACACCTGTAGGGTTTTTAAAGAATTTGCTGAATAATTCTCCAAAAAAGAAGGAGACTATTACTGATAATAATACCTAAACAGCAGTTAGTAGTTGGTAATATAGTTCACATTAAGAAAAAATAATATGCTTTCTCAATAAAATTACTATTGGTTTTAGTTTTCATTAGAGGAACTTATCTGACAGTTGCCATATTTAATTGTTATACAACTTTTTGCCAGTACATGTTTTTCTTGGTGAATTTGTTGAACTATGTTACACAAACTGTATGCTGCTACACACTCCGATTAACATGTATCTAAACCTCTATGGTGTTTTGTCCTTTATAAATGATGCAGAGAAAATTTCATTTAAAATACAATAATAATATTCAACCTAAAATTCATATCTCATCCCCTTCAGCCAAATAAGTTCAAATCTATGTGACATATATATACAGTGGGTACGGAAAGTATTCAGACCCCCTTAGATTTTTCACACTTTGTTATATTGTAGCCATTTGCTAAAACATTTAAGTAATTTTATTTCCTCATTAATGTACACACAGCACTCCATATTGACAGAAAAACACAGAATTCTTGACATTTTTGCAGATTTATTAAAAAGAAAAACTGAAATATCAAATGGTCTAAAGTATTCAGACCCTTTGCTCAGTATTTAGTAGAAGCACCCTTTTGATCTAATACAGCCATGAGTCTTTTTATGTATTTATGCTGATAGTTTTTCTCAAATGGAATGTTGAAATGCTGCTGAAGCGACTCTCAGAATCAGAACAGCTCTGGAGATGAAGTTCATGTCCTCATAGTGAGACGGCAGACACTGTACACACCACGTGCGTTCTTTGGTATGTGTGTAGCAGACTTCAGATTCAATAGCTGTCTTTTTGAGCATTAATATACACAGACAGTACTCCATATTGAATCTGATTCATTGTACAGCCCTACTTTTGATTTATTCATCCAAAAATGGCCAAATTCTGATTTATACAGTAAGTTCTATTTGTGACTGAATTCCTTGATTCAACCAATCATAGGGTATAACATGATATTTGCCATGTTAAAGAGGGCTAGTTGTGTGGTTTATTTATTGTTTTGTTATGAAGACATAACCATTAGAAAGAATGGCATGCAGGTAATAGTGGTCTCCTCTCAATACTCTCTACATAGCGCTCTTCTTCATCATTGAACAGACGTAGCAGTTATTTCATCCATGCACTAGTGTGGCGGTATTTAAAAAAATACATATCGTAAGTGAAATTGACACCAGTATATCAGATAAATGGGTGTATCGCCCAGCACTAATTCTATGGCAACCAATCGTTATCATCAGTGGAAAAGGTCATGAAGTAGGGTCATGACAACTATGTTATCCAAGAACTGGCTCTACAAGGTAAGTTAGTTGACCAAAACAATATACCTAACATAGTTGATGGAGAGTTAATATATTCCTTGACACTAGGTTTATTGTTTTAGATAAAAATATTTTTAAAATATGAGTATTCAAACAATATTTTGTTGAAATATCCACCATAGAAAAAAGAAATCATATGATGCTGGCCGTATGGTTTTGTGATGGACAATTTGTGGTTGTTTGGTTGGTAACTCAGATGATTTGTGGACATAAGAAAATTAAGATATCTAATTCAAATTAATTACATTTGAACAGATTTTTTAAACAGATTATTTTTCATTTTTCTAAATTATTAGGATATAAAAATAAACATTATTCATTATTTTGAACCTTTTGAGCTTTTAATCAAGGAAATTTCAAGCAAACTGAAACATGGGGGGCACATAATATTTGTTGGAGATTATAATATACACTGATCAGGGATAACATTATGACCACTGACAGTTGAAGTGAATAACACTGATTATCTCTTCATCATAGCACCTGTTTGTGGGTGGGATATATTAGGCAGCAAGTGAACCTTTTTTTGATGTGTTAGAAGCAGGAAAAATGTTCAAGTGTAAGGATTTGAGCGAGTTTGACAAGGGCTAAAATGTGACGGCTAGACGACTGGGTCAGAGCATCTCCAAAACTGCAGTTCTTGTGGGGTGTTCCCGCTCTGCAGTGGTCAGTATCTGGTCCAAGGAAGGAACAGTGGTGAACCAAGTCATGGGCAGCCAAGGCTCAATGATGCATGTGGTCCGATCCAACAGACGAGCTACTGTAGCTCAAATTGCTCAAAAAGTTAATGCTGGTTCTAATAGAAAGGTGAGCCGCAGACCAGTCAGGGTGCCTGTCCATCGTCAAAAGCGCCAACAATGGGCACGTGAGCACCAGAACTGGACCATGGAGCAATGGAAGAAAATGACCAGGTCTGATGAATCACATTTTCTTTTACATCATGTGGATGACCGAGTGCGTGTGCGTCGCTTACCCGTGGAACATATGCACTATGGAAAGAAGGCAAGCTGTGATGTGTGATTTCAAGTGTGATGAATTCCAATCCATGGAGACTCCACCTCGCAACTTACAGGACTTAAAGGATCTACTGCTAACATCTTGGTGCAAGATACCACAGCACACCTTCAGGAGTCTAGTGGAGTCAATAGCTGCGTTTCCATTGTCAGGCAAAGGCGAGTGTGCTAGTGCGTGCCAGGGCCAGTGGCATTTCCACTGTCACTTCCAGGGCTTGATCGGGTCTTGTCAGGGCTTCCACTGGGCCAATGGCCCGAGTTTTTTGGCCCACCAAATACCTTGGTCCAAAGTGGGCCAACTGGGGCTTGAGGAGTGGTCACGAACAGAGGCGGAGTTTACCTGAACCAGGAGACTGTCAACACCGTCGCTCATTTCCCAGACTACCAGCTAACTTCAACATTTAAGACATCTGAAATAATTTTCAGCTCAAAACTCACTTTCAGACACCAGCGAGCGACTTTCTTGCAATCCGATGGGGATTCTGATCACCCTATGAGGCAGAAATATTCTTATCTGCGGTGCTAAAGGCTAATTATGCTAATCATTGAGACAATAAATACACACGTTTATGTAAAATACCACAAACTGCTTGAGGAACTTAGAGAACTCGTATATGATTATAATCATGTATTTATTTGATTTAATGCTTTATTGGTCTCTTCCCTGTGCCTTTGTTGATATCGAACTAATGCATCTGCATATCTGTCACACACTTCGGTTAACTTGTATAACTCATAACTCCTGTTTTCCTCTCACGAGCTCCCTCCGTTGCTCTGGCTGAAAGGATAACAGTACAGAGAGATGGAGAGATCGCTCAAACCTACTCTGATCGCAATCATCTCATAATTTCGAGGACAATTAATAGAAATGCTCAGAAATGTGATGTAAACATATGATATTTTATTAATATTTTTATAAATGTCTAAGCCTTTCGACTTAAAAGCCTTAATGGAGTTGTTTTGTACATTCTTGTGATCATGAATAAATGGAAGCAGGTGCAGCTGAATATAGGTATGTGTTCTCTCTCTCTCTCTCTCTCTCTTTTTTTTTAAAGGTTTTATTTTTGTCTTTATTATGAAAGGACAGTAAGTTGACAGGAAGCGGACTGATTGATATGCACGCCTGACACAAATGAATAAATGAGTGTCACTGTAACATTTTTTATTACAAAGTATTGGTCAAATATTGATGTTGGAATCTTAAGTCTTTAAGTAAAGACCAAAAGATCGGATCAGTCATGCTCATTTTGCAAACTAGCAGGTTTTCAGTCAGTTGGTGAAATTATGTTGTTCTGTGGAGGCACGTTAAGGGCAGGTTTTAGGGAAGTGCTGAGAGACTACTGGCCTGACAGTGGAAATGCAACTTGAATTTAGCCTCATGCTTGAGGTCCGAGGCTACTGGCTCAGCACGGCACGTTGTTATCCCTGGCTTGCACTGGCCTGACAGTGGAAATGTGGCTAATGCCACGGTGGGTCAGGGCTGTTTTGGCAGCAACACAGTATCAGGAAGGTGGTCATAATGTTATGCCTGATTGGTGTACATGCCCTTAATGGATAAAATAACACTTTTTGTGAAAAAATTGTGAAAAAATTTTTTTTATCGTCAATGGACATGAAATATATGACTCGGTAAAGTAAAAATTCAAATGTGACACACAAGTCACATTTAATGTACTCGTGCATGCTACTCATGATCCACATGTACACTTTGCATTTGAGTGAATAATTTGAGAAAAAAAACACAATGCGTTTGAGATTCGCATTTGTCAAATACAGTAACATTCATTCACTCTGGTAGCTCTAATGTACAAGCTGAATAAACATCCAAATGTCAAAATAAAGCTAATGCTAGTACATTATTGTTTGCTAAATCTCTTCATAATCCCCTCCTGCAAAGACTTTAGTCAGATTAAAGTCAAACTATGATGCATCAAAATTCTCTGAGCATGAGTTATTAGGTCATGAAATATTAATTCTCCAAAATAAATACAATTATTCAGAACTTATATACAAAATCAGGAATATCTCCACGATACCCAGTATTCAGTAAGTCACTGCTTTTAAAATACCTTAAAAATAAAACAATAGCAATTAGTCAAATCAGCACAGCTGTCTGAAAGACAAGTGTAATTATTTAAGTTAGGCAACAACTCTCAGTTCCAGCAGAAGAGCGTAGGTGTGAATAACTGTTGTGGCGTGTAAAAACATTGTGTGGAGTGATTGAAGACAGCCAGGGAATGATGTTCAGTTAAACTAAGTGCTTTCAGTACACTAAAAGCAAATGGACTTGCTTAACTTGAATGTGTATGATATTAAAGTCATAAAGTAGATTGATTCCTTTTCAGAGCTCTTATTCACTATATGAGACACTGCCACTTTAAGTATAGCCACATTATGGCTTCAATTAAAACCAGACCATATTCCGTCATAAAGAAAAGCAATGACTTGATGTGTTGACTGGCTAGGACTTACCGGTGTATTATTTGAACCGTAATATCACAGCGAATATCTCTTAATTTCTTAAGATGTTGTAAAACTAATTCTGTCATATCTATTCATCACAGACTTTGTTTAAACTGTCATCTCATTTAGTTCATTAGACTCAAGTGCCTCTTATTCATGCACAGTTTTGTAGCTCCAAGTGTTAACACTTGAAATTCGTGCATCACATCACAAAGCTATACCACCATGAATACCATCCCACTAATAAAACTAACACAATTTAAGTGTGCATATTTATGGTCCTCAATAACCCAAAAGTCTTCATAAAAAATGAGAGCTGACATGGGTAGAAGGAATCCTCCAATGTAGCCCCTCACGAGTCCCCTTTAATGTATGAGACGTTCCATTAAAAGGGGAGCATGTCCTCGTGAGCAGAGCTTTTAGGCTGATTAGTTACAGGAATAGAAAAAAAGGACTCCCAATGACCTTCAGTTACACTGCTGGTAGGTCTCCAACATCCTTCCAACACACACACACACACACACACACACACTCACACACCTACACACACACACGCACACACACACGCACACACACACGCACACACACACACACACACACACACACACACACACACACACACACACACACACACACACAGACACACACATACACACACACACACACACACACGTTTAATATTCCAGAAGCAGCCTGTGGAGCCATCTCTCATTTGACATCATAATTATTATTAGGAGAGAGAAAGAAAAAGGCAAATCTGCATGTTCAATTAGAGCCAGCCTTATGCCAAATAGATAATAACACATGAGATTGGATAATGTCCTTGATTTAGAACTCCTTATTCTCTCCATCATTCTCCTTCCCTCTTGTTTGCACTTCCTCCCTGAGTACTGACACTGGAAAAGACCGGCGTAGAGGAAGCTGAACTGCATTTGAAGTAGATGCAACGTCCTGGAATGGTTAAGAGCACAACTTAAGAAAGAACATCTGGATACTTGACTGGATGCTTGTGAACTATGTGATTTCCCAAGATGCAGTAGGACATGTTCGTGAATGAATACACTTTGCGGGCCCTCCAAAAATATTAACAACCACAGTCCTCCCTAGCCTTGACCCTAAACCACCCTTGATGTTAGACGGCACTACTTGGTTGAAAAGAATGTTGTTCCACTCCCAGATTCTAATCCCAAAATCAGAAGACACAAACTGAATGATAAAAGTGTTGTTTCAGGCCCTAGCAATAACTTTAATCCAGGGATGTCCAATCGTGCTCCTGGAGAACCAACTTCATACAGAGGGGCCTCCTAAAGAGTTAGCTCCAATAGGCTTCACAACATCTATAAGTCCTGAAGATCTTTTTTAATTGGTTCAGGATTTGTTCGATTGGGGTTGGAGCTGAAATCTGACCTCTAGGAGCAGAATTGGACATCCCTGCTACACCCCTACCTGAAACTGGACAGAAATGACTAGTTAATAGGAATGTTATTGTGGGACCTATCCCTAACTTTAAATTCAGAAGGTGTAGCCTGGTTGATTAGAGCTTTGCAGGTTCTAGTACGAACCAAAGCTTAGCTCTGTTCTGCTCCAACACACCTTAATTAGATGGTTCAGGTGTGTTTGATTAAGAATGGAGCTAGAATTCAGAGGGAAGGTGGCCTTCCAGGATGTCCTAAACCTACCAGAAGATCAAAGGACAATGATGGTCAATAGGAGTGTTGTTCCACGACCAATTAAGAATGTTGAAACAGAAACATGTCCCACTTGTGTAAATCACCAAATGGGGATGCTTATAGATGCAGAAATGAAAGATCATGTGTTCACATCCAACCCCTATCCCACAAAAACTGAGTCCTCTCCCTTTACATAAGGTCCCCATTTCCATCAAAGAAGCGAGGCAAGTGATTGCCCGTAAACTTGATGATGGAGGAGGACAGTGGGATGCATCTGCAATCCATTCCACAGCAGGGGCCTGGCAGGCAGGCTATCTCCTGCAGTGGAGTGGGCTGATAGATGAAGCCCTCTTTCCTGGCCTGCCACACGCCCAGACAGGGCGAGCTACATGTGGGAGCAGCAGGCCCCATAAGATGATGAGCCAGACTACAAGGAGGAGACAGGTCACAGTGGCCTCATTAACACCACCACAAATACACACACTTGCCAAACAAGCATCACACTCAATCTCACACACTGCACTGCACTGCGACGATTGAGCTGAAGTGTTTTTTGATCTGGGCCTTTGGTATTTCCAATGATGGGATTCGGGTAATTGTGTTTTCCTGGGGATCAGGGTCAGGGGAAATGTGAATGGCTCTTGCACTGTGGGTGGGATTCACCTGCAGAGGGATTTCAGCATCAGATTTGTCCTGTCCAACTGCTGGACAGTGCATGAAATCTGTTTCATCATATGTTTATAGCTCTAGTCAAAGGGCAATTGTATATTTTGCCAATTAGACAACAATCTATTCCCAGCTTGCACACGTACCTTGCCAAGATATTTATATTTTTCTTTGGCATGTGCACATCTGTGAGAACGCTGATGAGACGCAATGATATGTTAATTTGTAGCCATACGCTTGGTAACATACATTTTCTTACTGGGATATCAACCAAAAATAAGTCAAAACCTTTCTCAACATCATGATTGAATTCTTGACCATCTGGACATCTACATAAGCACTTTGTTGAACATGTTTCTTCATTTGTCTCCCAGATATCATATTTAAACTGTCATCGTTTCTCCGAATAAGCACTGTATAACTATAACCAAGGCATCTATAGTTCTCAATCCTCAAGTTGTGGTGGCTTTCACTTTTTATAAAAAGAGTAGATGGGTTCTTTAGTACAGCATTCCTCTAAGCCTCACCATTACAGTTCGGCAGGCTGCTTTCCCTTGCTGTAATGGCTAAAATCACAGCTTTGAGAACTATTGCAGAGCTAGCTGATTGATATTGGTAGCGATTGCTGCGTGTATCCCTTTTTGCAATGGCAGGATTCCGGTTTCAATTTTCAAGGATCCTGATAGTTTATAAAGGCTGTAAGTAAAACCCAGCTCCCCCAAAGTCTGCTTTTTTATCTCATCAAACCAAGTAGGGAATATACTTCTATTCAGGGGAAACATCAGCATCAGTAATATCCAATTTACTGAGAAAGGAACGAGGCGGTTGATGTGACCATATAATAACATGCTACATGAAGCTTGGCAATAATGAATATGTGAATAGAATATCCATTTATGGTAAAAGAAATCAATCTAAATCCAAAGTAAATCAAAGCAATTAATATCGCTTTGATGCAATCTGCAGAGTGCAAACAATCACACAAAATTATTCATAGCAGGAACCGGAGCGTAGAAACAACCTAAGATCTTATCTGAAACTTCAATGATTGCTTAATAGAGAAACCTAGACACAAGTTTCAATCTATATAGAGAAAGAGTGAAAGAATTACAGTGTCTACCTTTACAATAGCCTCTGACAGACTGCCAGCCTGATACAACATCAATTGCTTGTATCTCAACATGTATAACATCACAGCTTCAAATATATCTAGAATTTTAGAAAGCTCCATTCTAATTCTGTCTTACAACAACATAAACATAAGGCTTATCTTTATAATATATGTGTTGCTTGCAAAATATATACAGATTTTTCCTCAAAGGAATTGATAGTTACAGTTAACATTTGTTTTCATGTTTTATCATTCTACATATTCAAGTTCAACAGTCAATTGGAAACCCACAAAGTCAATTGACTTTCCTATCATTGTGTCTCACATCTCAGAAAAGCCTCTTGTGAATGTGTTTTAGATTTACATCTAGAGTCGGCTACAATGATATGCTACAGCTGCTAAGATGATAAATGTAACCTTGGTAAGTCCTGTGAAAAACGGCCGCCTCTTTATGGCTGCATAAATGCATAACTATGAATGTTAATTTACACACTTTGTTTGCAATTTACTGTCAGATGAACGTCCAGTATTGCTTGCATCAATTAAAAGCACTGGTGTTTTATGCAAAATCTCAACCAGGCTGTCAACAGAAATTGCACATCTGTAACATATCTATCATTTATACTGTCCGCCATGAATTTATAGGACACACGTTAAACAGTTTAGTCAACGATAAATAAGTAAAGACAACATTTTTTGCCCATATCTATTGTGTGGAACCACTAATAGCAATCATAGGTGTTAAATATAACTTTTTGACAGCACCTGTAGATTACAAGTTATAATTTTTACTCATCCCTCAGTTTGCAAAATGGAAAAAAAAAGTTTTAACTAAAAAAATATTGTTATAGTTAATCTATGAATGTTTATTGTAAATGCCTTCTTTTATATATTATATTTTTTTAATAATTTACAATAAATAATAACTTAAAATAATATATTTTATGTGACAATTTATTCATAATTTATTACTGTAAATTTACTTTTTGTTCATTTTTACAAACTAAGTGATGAGTCATCATGCTTTCCCATGTTAACCGACAGTTTTCCACAGTTTACTTATTTAACTTCCAATATTACTTTTCCAATCCTTATAATGCAAAGATCATTACGCAAAGTTCAGTATTAACGTTAGCATTCCTAAGGTCTCTTTTGAATGGTATTTATACCACGGGTGGTAAAGTGGAATGCTAACAGGTTAAGGGGATTTCAATTGACTTATTCTTCTGTGGAATGAAATGTTCTCTTACCTTCAGAATGATGGGACAGGGTCAGAAGGCTCACACAAGAGGCACCAATTCCTGATCCAAAAACAGTAATTCGATTGGAATCGCCGCCGAAATAGCCAATGTTCTCGCTTATCCAACGCAGAGCCTGGATCTGATCCAGAAGCCCATAATTCCCTTTAGCAGCCTGGTCTCCTGTGCTGAGGAACCCTGTAACACAGTGAGCGCACATGGCATTGAGAAACTTGTATCTGAGGGATATTCTTAAGGCTCTTGTCAAACAAATTAATCGATTTGAAACTGTTTCACATCGTTTTTGTAATGGATTTGAATGATGACTCACATTGTGTGGGAAGTTGAGGTGTACTGTTACTTTTTCAAGAAATCTGACTATTTGCTTGGTAGGTGATAAAATGACTCAAAGCATATCTTGAAACCAAAATATCAGAGAGACTTATAGAGGAATGGGCTCTTTTGACTTTAAAACCCCAGCAACAGACAGAAACGTACTAAAACACTCATAATACCTTGGCAAATACATGGCACTGCCTGGCAACTACAGCCACTTACATTTCCTTCCTAAAATCTTGTTATTGTATTGTAATTTGCACAAAAATAAATATAATCATGAATAAATAAAACAAAACTATTAGAAATTGTAGTGTTTCGTTTGTGAAGGACAACTAAAGATAAACATTACAGAGGGTAACATCCTACCCTACATGTTGTATTGACAACTCATCAATTAAATATTCACCATATTATATTCTGCATAATTAGGTGTTTTTAAATAAACTGACAAAACTATACAAGTTTTTGGACTGGATGATATATATAACATTGACATAAGTGATCACCTGGATTTAGACCTACCTATATTGTATTTATATAAAGCGTTCACAGGCAAATTTGCATTACATTTCCCCGGCATCGAATCACACACATATAAATGTCTGGAAACAATATTCTTGGCTGCATGTCAATATCCACGGATTATTGGATCTTAGGAACCTTTAGATCAACCTTTAGTTTAATTGTTTGTTTTATTCGTGCTTTACTTGGATTTTCACAGTTTTCCCTGTTTAATCCAGTCATGCAGCAGACTCCTTTAACACTCAGTCCAGCTGAGGGGGGCATTCCGGTGGGAAAGTGATGTCAACCCTCTATAGAAACTGGGGATGCACCGATGAATTAGGTACTGGCAGGGAAATTTAGTATTGGTACATATCTAATATAAAAAGCAGAGAAAAGTCAGCACACCAAAGCTTCAAAAATAAGTAAAAAATTTAATATAAGACTCGAAATGTAACCCGTGTGAGTCTTATTTTAAATTTTTCGCTTATTTTTGGAGCTTTGGTGTGCCGACTTTTCTATGCCCTTTATTCATATTTTTGAACCATCTTTGAGCATATTTTTGCCGGTGATATGTGTGTTTTTGTCCTGATTTTACATATAAACACTAGAAATTCTTTATCAAATGTAAACACAATACAGAGATTTCCTAGCAGGGAATAGAGCAACAACACTGAAACAATGTTAATCTACATGTTGCCTCCCAGAAGAGCTATTATTAGCACTGGTGAAGGGGAAATGAATTTTCTGATACACAGAGGTTAAATGTTTTATCTGGATTGCCTCCTGTCTTCACTCCAACACTGGATGGTTAGCTTTGACAACCTGACATCTCTAGAGGGGAAGCCTCAAACTGCAGGGCTGGTGTTAACATGTGTGGCACTGTGTGTTTGTGCGTATGCGAGAGAAAACCAGAGACTGAAATAGAGAAGGGGAGAGTGGGCGAGAGAGATAAGAGGGGATTCACTAAACAGCTGTGCGACATTAGCATGTAGCATTTCCGTGCAAACCCCTGGTTCTTATGCACTAGCCACCTGCAATTCAATTTAAGCAGGCAAAATGCTTAATAGTTCCACACCAAGCGTATTTAAATGAAGTCATATTTTATAGATTGTGCTATATTGATCATGGCAGATGAGCAACATGGTGATCAAATAATGGAAAAGAGCATTACAATCGAAGGGAATTTTCCTCCAGAGAGTGTGTTTGTCTCTACAATCAAGGAGCCAACGGATGGTTGATAATATCAGTCATATTCACAGATCAATTGCATGCAATCTTAATTTGATTTTACTCTGACAAATATGGTACCATAAAAATAGTAACATCTACATTAAAGGCACACGAAATTGTCACTTATTCAAAACAAAAGCATAGCTTGATGATGCCTTGATTTTGCAGAATGATGGGAAGGTGTTGCCTTCACGTCTGCAGCCGGTGGAAAAGAACTGGAACGGGACTCGAGCAGAATTCATGCTCATGGATGAGATTATTAAAGTTAGTATAGTATGGCGCAAAGCAGGACTGAGTGCTGTGCGAGCAGAAACAACGTTGCTGGACCGATTGCTAAGGATGAAACTTTTATTATTGCGCAGTCGCCACTTCCACTTCTTCAGGTCATTCGGGTGTGTGGGGTAAAGCGTTGCTGTTTTATCACATTAGATACATTTGTGTGTTAAAAGATGTTATTGTGCTACTGTGTGTTCGCTAGATGGCTAGTATGAGATACTTGTTGCACACTGCAGTAAGCTAGATCGATATTAGGCATAAGTCAATAAAATGCGATTTAAACAGTTTTACTGTGTTGAGCTATATGACATGATTAATTTTCTGACGATGATTGTATCCATCCAAACAGTTGCTCAACTGTCTAATAAAACACATAATATAATAAAGTGTCTTTGGTGTTTCTATGGTATCTACAAACTAAAACCAAAAACCGAGGGTAATGCGGATATGATTTCATTGATAGGCGATGAACGAACACTGTCCGTGTCCTGGTTAAAATTACTTAGTTCTCTGGATTTAAACATTCTTGGAAACATTTGGCATAATATAAGTTCACAAGTCAACAAAATATGGTAACACTTTATTTTACAGTGTCATTGTTACATTTGTTACATGTATTTACTGTAGTAATAACTAGAAATTATGCATAATTACATGCAATTAACCCTAAACCAAACCGTCGTCCTAACACTAACCCTATAGTAAGTACATGTAGTTAATTGTCATTACTGAGTATTTAAATGTATAATTACACTGTAATAATGACACCTTAAAATAAAGTGTGACCCAAAATATATAAAACTGTTTTAGTGGTTTTTGGATATTTTAATCCAAAAATCTTACATATTGTGCTTTTATCTGGTTTTAATCAAGTCAAAATATTTATTTAAACAAAACTCATTTTATGGGTTAAATCAGACAGAAATAGCTTATTAAATGAACTATAGCAACTTACCATTTTTTAAATTGTAAATGTGGTTGAACAAAGTAAAAGAATTCAGTAAGACTTTTCAATAATGTTACATTAGTTAACTATGAACATGAACTAAGAATGAACAATACTTAGTTAATTATTAACTTAATTTCAACTTTTACTAATACATTATTTAAATCAAAAGTTGTATTTGTTAACATTAGTTAATGCACTGTGAACTAACAATGAACTAGATTTTTATTAACTAACATTAAAAGAGATTACTACATACTGTAACATAACTGTAATTTATTGCTCATTGTTAGTTCATGTCAGTTAATACATTAACTAATGCTAACAAATGAGACTTTATTGTAAAGTGTTACCATGAATTCATAACATCCGTTTCCATTTCCCCTGAGAAAAAAAGTGTTGTACTCACTTAATATATGCTTAAATATGTCCAAAGCTCACTTTCTTGAGAGGAATCTTCATACAGAAAACACTGACTGACTAGGTATTTTGGTCACAGCTTAAATTTAGCATGTTAGCATGTGGAACAGACTGTGATTAAACACTTCTTTATGACAGCAACCGATTACAACGTGAAGGAAGAGATGTTCTTCTACGGACGGAAAGGAAGGTTCACCATCTTGTTCCTGAAATGCATTTTTATTGTGCTTTCATCAGGAACAAATCAATTAAACAGCATGTAATATATTAGCATATCAAATAAAGCATGTTTTTTGAAACGCTGCTTCCTCTATACAGAGGAGCGTGCAAAGATAGGAAATAGGTTTATAGAGAGAGGCTTTCTTGAACATCTCAAGGGCATTGGCAGACATTCTGCACTTCATTATGTCACTTTATATTGACGTAGAGCCGCACGCTGAATCAAATGAGAGTTAAATCACTTATATTCATGCAAAACACATTGCAGCATTTTTCTTCTCAAATACTCGTAATGAGCACAACCAAACATGCCATTATTCACCGCGAATCAGAGCGTTTCCTAACACATAACTAGGGGTGTAAAAGAGCAAATTAAATGAATCAGTTACAGAATTTCACAACAGATTGTACAATAATACAGTGATAATACTAATGTTACCCACTGTGCTTTATCTCACTGCAATGATGGTAATGGTAATTAAATTTCATTTATTATTATTATTATTATTATTATTATATTTTATTTCATTATCATGTATTTTTTCTTTTTGTTATTAATAACTTATTTATTCTTTACAATTTACATAAAAAAACAACAAGCTTGGGCCGAAAATGAATCTATTTAAATGAAAGATATTCATAATAATTTGAAAACAAGATCTAGAACTATTACAGAAGACAACGAAACCAACCCACAGGCTACATTTAAAAATATATTCTCCATGGTTTGATGATGTGTTTTAATTGGAAATGTGGTAGCACATGTTTTCTTTGGAAAGCAATAAAGATTTTTTTTTTTAAAGATGTTTTTCGTGGTTTTATATGCAGGGCTATTACAGAATTTGCAAAGCACTTGGGTCATACTGACAAAGCCACTATATTTGCTTTTGCATCAACATGTTATTGCCTGTTACTGTACATTACTTCAATGTGTTTATGTTCCTCCCAGAATTTTTACATTCACATAAAAGAAACAAAAAACATAGCAATGCTGTAAGTGTAGTCTGAAATCTGCTATCTGCACAATTTCAGAATCATATGGGCTCTAGAGATGATGGTACTTGTTAATTCGATGATAATGCAATACATTACAGTATTATTATCCCCTAGGGGAACAGAATGCTTTCCACGGGCAGAAAAAAGCACATAAGGTGACTTACAATATCAGTAGTGTTTAACATCATTGAAGGTGATGAAACCCAGACTGTCCTATAAGAGTTTTGGCTTTATCTACATAGAGCTTTTAACAATAGCTCTTGTTCACGAAGAAGACTGAAAGAGGATGAAAGCTCTGTCTCTTCCCTGTCAATCCTGCATGTTCACATTCCACCATTGTAAAACATTTTTGGCTCAATCGCACACATAGATATCGATCGATGCGGCAACAATGACATGACATTGAGCTGGTGGGAGTTGGGCAGGCGCTGACGCTGGAATATGACCACATTAAATATACAGCAAACCCACTGGAGATTTCCTCACCTTCTTTCATCACTAAAGCCGACGGGCGGATTGCTCACTGCTGTCCATTCAATGCTTTGCCCTCCGTTCATCTACCCTGTCACCTGGACAGCTCATCAGACAGCCTCGCTCTGTGCATGCTTTGAATATCAAAACATTTCCCCTCGCTTCTGCATTTCATATGTTCCCAAGGGCCTTATACATCACATGCTTATCATTTTTAGAACGCACTGTAAAAAAAAATAAGTCCTCAAAATAACAGGAAAAGTACTGGCAGCTTATTACCCAGACATTAATCAGTAATTTTGCAGACATTTCCATTAACCCTAAAACACCAACGCAATGAAGTTCAAAATTCAAAATACAGGTAAAACATAAATAAATACAGAAAATAAATATGGAAAATTCAGTATACAGTATATTGTGCCCTATATTTACAGATTTTTTTTAGTGTACTGTATATTAGGATGTCACTGCAGACACTGCAAATGTATGCTTGTCTTGTTTCACAGTTAAAAATGATAAAACTAAATAAATACAGTAAAAATTATAGCTGCAATTAGCAACTACTGGGGCCAAGTACACTATCTGCAAAAATGTTGATTGAGCATCTAATTGTGGAGATGTAACTGATGCTGTCAGGGGATGGTTATACAACGTTTCAAAAGCACTGGAGACAGTTGTTAGATTCTTTATGACACGTTGTCATCATAATGGCGGCCATGATTCTCAAGATACACAACTGTAATCATGGGCAATGATGGCAGCTCAGACAAAGAAACTGCATGCCAATGTTGAGGTCAACTGACCCTTCGCAAACAGTTTGATTGACAGGCGATCTGACCAATCATAACCCCGAATCCGCCATTTTATCCGACAAAGTAGTCAGGAGAGTTAGTAGATTAACATTGGTGAACTTGTACTTGAAAAATTGTGTGTACTCACGTCTTTCTGCAGTTGAAACAACATTCTTTCTGATGTCCATTCATGTTTATTTGATGCTATAAATGAACTAGTATGAAGAGATGGTTGGATCACGAGCCGCTTGAAGGAGCTACAGCGATATGTCACGACACATTAAAGAGCCACTATACGGTATTTATTTGTTTAAACTTTTTTAAAAAATTTCAGTACAGTGGGGAGAACAAGTATTTGATACACTGCCTATTTTGCAGGTTTGCCCAATTACAAAGCATGTAGAAGTCTGTAATTTTTTATCATAGGTACTCTTCAACTGTGAATGATGGAATCTAAAACAAAAATCCAGAAAATCACATTGTTGATTTTTAAGTAATTAATTTTCATTTTATTGCATGACATAAGTATTTGATACATCAGAAAAGCAGAACTTAATATTTGGTACAGAAACCTTTGTTTGCAATTACAGCGATCATACGCTTCCTGTAATTCTTGACCAGGTTTGCAAACACTGCAGCAGGGATTTTGGCCCACTCCTCCATACAGACCTTCTCCAGATCCTTCAGGTTTCTGGGATGTCGCTGGGCAATACAGACTTTCAGCTCCCTCCAAAGATTTCCTATTGGGTTCAGGTGTGGAGGTTGGCTAGGCCACTCCAGGACCTTGAGATGCTTCTTATTGAGCCACTCCTTAGTTGCCCTGGCTGTGTGTTTCGGGTTGTTGTCATGCTGGAAGACCCAGCCACGACCCATCTTCAATGCTCTTACTGAGGGAAGGAGATTGTTGGCCAAGATCTTGTGATACATGGCCCCATCCATCCTCCCCTCAATACGGTGCAGTCATCCTGTTGCCTTTGCAGAAAAGTATCCCCAAAGAATGATGTTTCCACCTCCATGCTTCACGGTTGGGATGGTGTTCTTGAGGTTGTACTCATCCTTCTTCTTCCTCCAAACACGACGAGTGGAGTTTAGACCAAAAAGCTCTATTTTTGTCTCATCAGACCACATGACCTTGTCCCATTCCACCTCTGATTCATCCAGATGGTCATTGGCAAACTTCAGACGGGCCTGGACATGCGCTGACTTGAACAGGGGGACCTTGCGTGCGCTGCAGGATTTTAATCCATGACGGCGTAGTGTGTTACTAATGGTTTTCTTTGAGACTGTGGTCCCAGCTCACTTCAGGTCATTGACCAGGTCCTGCCGTGTAGTTCTGGGCTGATCCCTCACCTTCCTCATGATCAGTGATACCCCACGAGGTGAGATCTTGCATGGTGCCTCAGACCGAGGGAGACTGACCGTCATCTTGAACTTCTTCCATTTTCTAATAATTGCGCCAACAGTTGTTGCCCATCCCAGCCTTTGGCAGGACTACAATTTTATCCCTGAAGTCCTTACACAGCTCTCTTGGCCATTGTGGAGAAGTTGGAATCTGTTTGATTGAGTGTGTGGATAAGTGTCTTTTATACAGGTAGCGAGTGGAGAACAGGAGGTCTTCAGGTCTGTGAGAGCCAGAATTCTCACTGGTTGGTAGGTGATCAAATACTAATGTCATGCAATAAAATGCACATTATTTATTTAAAAATCATACAATGTGATTTTCTGCATTTTTGTTTTAGATTCCGTCACTCACAGTTGAAAAGTACCTATGATAAAAATTACAGACTTCTACATGCTTTGTAAGTTTGCAAACCTGCAAAATCAGCAGTGTATCAAATACTTGTTCTTCCCACTGTAGGTCTCTATGTAAATGTAATAATATTAATAATAATAGGATATGATTAGGATCTTTTTAGGATGATTTAGGATATATTTTTTTTTTTTACAAAGTACTATGGTGGAAATGGAAATGTATAAAAAAAGTATTTTTCGGACCTCTGCTGAGAAGGAAATATAAAGACCAGACGTCTTGGAACTTTAATTGAATACCCCATGCTTTATGTACTTTTAGAAGCCAATAAATGTTGAATACATTATTAGCGATTTACTTTTTAAAAGACAAAATGATATGAAAATATTACAAAATCTTCATTGTTTTTTTAAGAAGATCAACAAAAGTCTTGAGAGTGAGTAAATTCTGATAGAATTTTCATTTTGGGGTGAATTATCCCTCTAATCTCTCACAAGCTGAAGCAAAAAGAATGTAGAATACACAATATTCGTTACTGAGCTTTAGATAGAGGCTTTGGTATTAATAGAGGAAGACAATAAGGAAGGGAGGAAGAGGATGATGCAATGGAGTAGTAGCTTTTGACATCAGCCAGTCTGTCTTCCTCTCTTTCCTTCACTGTGGATGCCAGCTAACAAGGCTGTCTGTGTGTCTGAACTATCTGCCAGTCTCCCAACCCTGCCTGCCCAACCTCAGCTACACAATCACTGCCTTGACAGTCTCATAACCCCCCTTTCGATTCTCTCCCGAGGGCTGAATAGAGGGGTTCTGGGGTGACGATGACGAAGGAAAGGGAAAGCCACCCTCAAAAAAACATAAAGAGGCAATGTGTTCCTGCTTCCCTCAAGGATTCTCGATTCTCCCACCCCTCACTCCAGGGAAGCAATTCCTTCTTCCCAGACCTCAACCTCCCCCATATGCTGGTCCCTGTCAGGGCATTGAATTCCAGAAAATATGGGATTTGAAAGGAAAAAGGGCTAGGCAGGGGCGGAGAGCACATCCCTGAAAGAGCGGGATTGCCATTTGTATCACTGTACAGTCCTCTCTTCAAAGACACTCGCTGGCTGCTTCAATGATGTGTCTGGGAAGTCGGGGGAAGGCTAGAACAAGAGAGCTGTTTTTACGGCTCTCTGAACACTAGGGTCCATTCACATCTCATTTCTGCTTGCTTTCTGATGGAGGGGCGGAAAAGAAGAGGCCACAACAAGCGAAATAGATGTGCTTCCAGCATGCAATGAATGGCATCCAAGAAAGTATGGGGTGAGGCTTGTTTTTCTCGAAATTACTGGGATGGTTTACATACAAACATACTCAAGTCCACTTTGTCAGAATTTCATTGAAAAACTCTGTAAATCACTCATTCTATTGTGCATTCCTGTTTTGAATCTTTTGTGGTGTTTTAACTCCAAATTTAAATCTATGTACTGCAAACTCGTTTCGGGGGATTGCATAATGTTAAACAGGACTACAGGACTACAGTTTGAAACCTTAAAAATGAATAACATTTCTGTAATTGATCCTATTCAAAAGCCCGCCACCTTTAGTTATTGTTGCTTTTTCCGACCATCCATGTGCTCTCACGCCACACACCATCAGTTCTCACACAGTGAAAAATACAAACAAAAAACATATATTTGCAGATGCGGTCTGCAACAAGCAGCAACAGTTTTTACAAAATTGACAATTCTGCATTTTTCAGATGATAGGTATTGACAAAACACCATTGAATTTGGTGATCTCAAAAATGCGTAGGATAGTAAAGACTTGCATAATAATCTATTTTAGTTTATATTTCTATATCTAGATTTATATATGTAATCTGCACAGATATGTTTATATATCTATATTAACTATATGTATATATTATTATATCACTGAGGCATCTTCAATGGTTCAATTTACAGTAAAACAGATCATGTTGACTGTTTCAAGATGGCGACACCATTGACATGTGCAGAAGCTGAAACTTGTTATTAATATATCTTTCAGTTATACCATCATGACATTTTGGACTTATTAACATATTCATCACAGAAGAGGCACATTCAAGTGACTGCCTGTATGTACTGCATTGTGATACATTTTTGAATAAATGAGTACATCCAGACAAATAAAGCGAACACCACATCATTGACCTATAACTCATATAATTCCATCATTTATCAACGAGAGGTTTATGATAGAGTGACTGGCGTGGAATTAATGACTGCAGATATATGATAGGACAGCATTAGAGGAAATTTCATACCTGGATTTAGATGAGATCTGACAAGACCGCCTTTCCATCTTTGAGCTCTTAATAACAGCAAGAGCTCTTGACGCCAAGAATCTCAGTCCAAACTCTTTACTATCAAATGAAACAACCAGTGCATTCTTGGAATTTTGATTTTCAATTCAACTGAAATGAGCGGTTGATGAGATTGCAATGGACATACAATTTCTAAGGCATTAAGCACATTCACCTCAAAGAAACAAAAAAAAAACCTGTCATATTTATGTGCCATGGTGGAAACCCAAAACCCATAACGTTGATAGGTGAGGATAAACGACTCTGGAAATTTGGGACTGATAAAACAGATTGCTTCCACTAAAGTCCAATGCCTTTAGGAGTACGCAGTAAGCAGCGTAAAGTAAATCAGGGTGCTTATGGGCCAGCTGTTAGCCATCCTGTCCTGTGACAGCACTTCTCTTAATCTGATTACATGACATGCTCTCTCTGGGCAGGCAGGAATCCTGTGAATGACAAAAGAGTGGTGTGCATTGAACGGCCCCGCTCTCATGGAGCACTTCCCAATCAATCACATCCAGCATTGAATGGCACTGAATGGAAGTGTGTGTGTCAGGGTGGGGGCGACTCGCTCTGCATCTCAAAGACAGCGAAAGGCTTTTACACTAAGTGTAAGCTTCAGCCTGAGAGCTACAAGAGTATGAAACTGTTGCGTACATCAGACGGGGGGTTATCAAAGCAAATCAGTCTAAGGGAGCGGGCGTACGCGGTCACATTTCAGAGCATCTTCAAAGTGCTACTCACCCCCGATCGCAGGTGGGAGCTGTATCTCTTGATAATAAGAGTCTTTTTTTTGAGGGGGGGGGCGTTTGAAGAAAAACAACGCAAAACTCCAAACGCGATTGCTCTGCTCCTTTCGGTTTGACAGCCTGCTTTGATAAGACCATCTTTTTTCCTCTGTCATACTGCAGTTCCAGCTTGTTCTCAAAGGAATAGTTCAGTTTAAAATGAAAATTATTTGAGCGTTTACTCACTGATGTTGTTCCAAACCTGTATGACTGTATGAACATAGATGAAAAATCTCTGAGCTGCTCTTTTCCATACAGTGAAGTCATTCTGAGACTAGCAAGTGTCTAGATGCCACCTATGTTTGAAATGAAAGAGCATGAATCTACAGCAGGATTTGAGACATGAAGGTAGCACTGGTTTCAGTTACCCAGATGAGTGGTATGACATACAGTGTAGTCAGTGATGATGAGTTCAACGACTGACCAATCAGAATTGCGTATTGAGTCTTGCAAAATGGTACATCGGTTCCCAGCCTCTTTTTCAGTGGAATTGGTTCTGGAATTATTTTTCTCAAAGGGATTTTATGGCCCTGTCCCAAATGGCACACTTCATAGCACTTTTGGTCTTGTGGACTTACAATGGCTGCTAGGTGTGCGTGTCCGTTGAGAGTGTAGGGTGTCCCATTTGTCAATTTTACATCTCAGAAGGGTTCTCAGGAGCACCCCCTTTGCGGTCGATATACGCCCTTGATGCACACTGGTGCTAGCTCCGCAGGAGAAATCTTCCCAACAGTCAAAGCGACATTACATCACAAAAATGCAGACACGTAGAAATACCGCGAGTGTTTACAGTGCCATTTGGGACATGGCCTAAATAGTCTTTGTTAAAGATTTTAAGTCATGAACCAAACCAAAGAGCCACAAAAAATAAAAAACAAAAAATATATATGACAATCTGACATAAGGACAAATGTAAAAGACTGTGAACGGCTTTAGAAAGCATCGCAAATGACATAGGCTAATTGAATTAAAAACAATGGTGTCACGATTCCTCCATTAAATTCGAGTACTCGATTTTGAAATATCCTCGATTTCAATTTGCCCATGTTGAGTTGCCAGCAAAATACCAGAAGTGGCACTTTCCACGGACAAGAATCCATGAAACATTATTAGACCGTTTTCTAAGGTTGCACGATATTAAACCTGTTTAAAAATAGCGTAATGCTATTGTGAATTTACAATGGCTGTGATTTAATTCAATAAATGTATATGCTGCAGGTGTAAAATATGTATGTGCTGTACTTATTTACATGCGTGTAGGTTACCTGTGTCTGTGTGAGAGCAGCCTTGTTCACAGTAAATGCAGCTCCACACAAACTGTTATCATTTACACGAGTGGCGTGTCTCTGCATATGCTGTTAGTTTGGATTGCTTTTAGCATTCATCCGGAAACGCAATGTGCGGCATTTCATTAGATTTGTAAGGTAAGTCACGTGTAAACCTACGCAAACGCAGGAGAATACATCAGTACTGCTGCCTCTCAAGTCGCATCCTATATGTCATAAATAGTATTCAAAATTAGACTTAGTGTGTCCCAAATCGCAGTATGTTGAAATGAGTATTCAAAAGATAGTGAATAACCGATGGTCTACTTTTTCCGGTTAGAATCCGAAGTGCAGATCCGTGCACACTCTAACGGCTACTTCTGAAACCAGACTACTGCAATGTTACAAGTCTTTGTGTAACGAACAGAGCATATATTCAACTGTCATTCATTGAAATTCTTGCCCTTTTACATCTCATTCCTTGTGTCACTCTACCTAAGGCCTGGGGCACAGAGGGTTTTCAAATCTTAACCGATTTTAAAAATGTGGGAGACCACAGACAATGACAGTTTCATCCGATTTTTAGCATTATAATCCTCTGAACACACTCACTTTATGATTCAACCGCACTGCAAGATCACACACTTGTTGATTGCAGGAACAATTTCACAGCGGCACTATGTCTCGAATGGGAGCAGTTAAGTAATCGTAATGACGCCACACACTAGAGGATTTTTTGGACAAGCAAATCATTTGCGACAAGCACTGAATTGGGCTTTTTGGAGTTTGACAGCCTCTGGTCTCCATATGATGTCACTGTTTGAAAAAAAAAATCTTTCATAGAAGTTTGGAACAAAATGAATTTTCAATATCAGATAAACTGTTCCTTTAATTATCAGCACAGATGTGGGTGGAACTCATGCCAGGTGGTTACTGTGGGCTTGTGGTTTTCCTTGTTCTGCATCTTGTGTTTTGCTAACACTCTAAGGTGAAAACATCATCCAACTCATTAGGGGGCTGTCGAGTGTGTGGCTACCAGCAGAGCCAGGGTATTCTCCTATTGGATGGACAATAAAGGAGTGCTACACAACCACTCTTTCTTGCCAACTCCCGCCTTTAGTGGCGTAGGCATGGAAAAGAAGCCCACACCACAGCTGTCCAGCTCTGCAGAAGATTACAGGAGAAGCTGCCCGCTGCCTCCCAGTGTGCTTGTGTTTGAATGCGCTGGGAGTGACGGTGTGCGGTTGGGAGGTATGGATATTAATCACGGCGAGCGGTGCAAGCCTGGGCCTGCTCTAGAAGATGGATGTGGTGTGAGTACGGTGATGTCACCCTGACGAATGGCTTGGCGATGTTGGAGGAGACTTGCACATCGCCTCTCATTTCAATTAGTTCCCAAGCACTACAACCTGCTCCATCCTCTCAAATAGGTTAGATACGCACACACATACGCATAACAAACACACACCGTTCCTCTTCTCAGGCCGTAGACCAAACTCACCTTTATCAAACTGAAGTGACAGTAGTTTTTCTTAACAGGCTGCACTGATACGCAATCATTGCTTAGGAAACAGTTACTTCACATTAATGGCACAGTAATTTGTAGTCCTCTATTGTTGCTGTCATTGCAAAATGAAGTCCTGCCTCTTACAACTCAACACTCACTTCTAATAACTGTTTATTTACCCATGATTCTATGCAACAGTTAAATGGAACTCAGAACCGGTTTCAAACTGCAATGCGAAACTCTCTATAGTACATTAGCCTTAAAGGTGCAATATGAAGTTTTCCGTCCACTAGAGGTCGCCTAGTCAAAACAAAGGCGTAGCTTGATGAGCGAGGAATCTTGGGACATGTGGTCTTCACCTCACAGCCGGTGGAAAAGAATTGGGATGGGACTCAGGCAGAAGTCATGTTCATGGATGTGTTTATTAACGTTACTGTAGTATGAAGCAGAACACTTCAGAGTGTTGTGAAGCTGAACGAGGCTGCTGGAGCGATTGTTAATGAAAGATGAACGCAACACACGTCTCGCGAGCAGCGGAACTTATATTATGCCACAGGCGCCGCTTCCACTTTTCCGGTTGAGCATGAGGTAACGCAGCTCTGTTTATCATATTAGATACATTTGAGTGTGTTGAAAATGATGTGATATCACTACTCTGTGCGTTTGATCGGCGACTGCTGCTAGACACTTGTTGCACACTGCAGCAAGATAGATTGATTTAGAATATCACATTGAATTCTGGATGGGCTGTGTTGATAAATGGCATGCAATCAATTTTATAATGTATTGTTAGATGGAGAAAATTCTGTATTAGTTACTAAAAATAAAGCTACATCGGATTATGTTATGTTAGCTTGTCAAAATGGTGTTTTTCTCACAAAAGAAATCAAGAAAATTAGATTTAAATAATAAGACTAAACGCGTAGAGCTAGCTACATAACAATGATTAGTTTTCTGTCTATAAATGTATCAAAACAGATGTTCCCTTGTCTAATAAAACATGTAATATAGGTTACATGTTAAAATATTTAGGTTTCAGTTTTCAGCTAAATGAAAAGTTACTGTTATTGTGGGAAATGGAAAAGGGTTGTGTGTTTTTTTTTAATCGCCATCAACATTGTGTGATTAATAAAATTGCATACTTTTTATGTCAGCTGTGCTTCGACTTTTTTACACTGATAAAACTCACTGATTCTTAATTACTGTCACCATTTCAGAATAACATGCCTAGCTATAGAATCTGAGCAGCTATAGAATCTAACCAAGAAAAAATATTGCAAGACGTATATCTGAAAAATGTTGTCAAGTTTCATATCTGTAGCCATATTATGTGGATCTTTTCTTTGTCTACATAACATAAACAAACAAGGGGGAATGTATATCGAACATGGTTCTCACCAAATCGAACCATATTCAAGCTCTGAATATAAATCATTATAGTGGGTTCACTTGGGGAAGGCAAAAACAAAATTCTGAACATGAATTTTATGGTACAGCTCAATATTTCATAAAAAATTAATCAAGAAATCCTCAGTAGTGAATTTTTTAACACAAGACAAAACATTATAGCATAGTCGACTGCTGGGTTTTTTTTTAAAAAAAGAAAATTGGTTATGATGTTGTGATTCATTACAGGGATGGATGGTTGGGTTCAGGACACACCTCTTTATTGAAGAATTTTGAGAAATGTCTATAAAATAAATGAGTTGGTGGAAATATTTCCAGAAGCCATGTTTTTGAAAAAGTGGGTGGAAACAGATGAACTCTGTTTGGACTTTAAGGATGAACAACCTGGGATGGACTGATACCTCAGGGAATAACATGAGTTGATAAGCTCCTGAATCTTTGAAGTAACCTGACACTCTAAGCCAATGATAGCAGCAGAACAGAAAACAGCGAGCACCATTTAAAACAGGTCTCGACGGACTGATTGACCCCTACACCTTAAGTGCTGATCTATCTTGTGTAACTCAACAGAGAAAAGGCCTCTCTCTAAACTGGCATCTTCAAGATTTCAAGAGCCTCTGCTTGTGCAAAGCAAGCACTGGGCAAGGGATTTGATAAGTGTCCCTGGGGCTCTGAACTCCAGCTTAACGCATAACTTGGGCTTTGAACCTCCGAAGCTTTTAATCCGGCTAAATAATGGGAACACATCTAATGCCCTGTATATGGGATGAAACCCTGTGTATCGTGATGCTACAGTAATGAGCTGGGCATTTGCTCTGGTTGCCCCCTGCAAATAACCTTTGAAGTCTATTATCTTCAAAAGCCTTTACGCAATATTGTGCAGTTTTTTTCTTTCTAGAACATAATGACTGCATCAAATTTTGATCAAATCTAGGAACACTACAGTGTGGCAGGGTTTCTAGCCATTTTATTTTTCAGTTTTTGATTATTATGTTTCTAGAGCGTTGTATGTTTGGAAACAGTTCTTCTAACCCTAATAACCCTAATTAATGTGTCTAGATTTTAATTTCGTAAAACAAGCATGAGGAAGTGCAGTATCATGGCCATCTTCCAAGAATCATCAGGCTGAAATTGTGAAAGAATAGTTGGGAGGGAGCATGAAGAATCATTTTCACACATGAATTGGCACTTCTTGAGTCCAGATCTTAAATTCACTGAAAGTCTTTGGGATGTGCTGGAGTAGACTTTACAGAGTGCTTGACTCTTGCATTGTCAATATAATACAAATGGATAAACCTCTTGATGTAAATAAATGCTGAAACCATTCTTTCACAATTTGAGCATAATGAATCTTGACATTGTCAACCTAGAATATGGCCATGATGTGTCTTCCCACATGGTTGTTTAAGAAATGAAATGCTACACACGCCATCAGTTAGGGTCAAAATAACTGTTGCCAAACATATAACATGCTAGAAAAATAATAATTACCACAATAATGATCCGATCATAGACAATCATATGCCTATTTAATTAATTAATTTATTTTTGGCCAGAGTATAAATATAAAAGTATTTTTGAATCTGGACTCTAGCATTTACAAGCTTATTTTTCCCCCCATAGATCAGATTATTTAATGTCTACAGCATTCCTTTCAATCTGATCGAAATATTCAGATTGAGCTCAGTCAAATTATTTGGGTGCATGTAAACAGAAATCTACTAATATTTCAACTCCTTTTTTAAGACATCATGTTTAATTTACAATTTCCCAGTGAAGTACTACAAGTTCACCATATTAGGGTTGTGCAATTAACATATTTGCAAGGTGTTAAAGAAGCCTTAGATGTAGCTTAGATGACAATGTAGTTTACTACATTTATCGATAGCCAGGTTGCCATTTAAGCAGGGTGATATCTTTTCAAATCTACAACAATCGGATGGTGTAATTCACTTCTTTATTCACAGTAGTATTTATCTAGCACAAAACAAAAACAAACAAAAAAAAAGAATCTAATTTAGGGTGACACAGTTGAATAATACATTGATGAACAACAGCAAAAAAATAAATATTTTGGTACATAAGTATGGGGGAAGGACATCTGCAGGAATGAATGAGTCTTTTTTATTCACTGCTTGATTTACATGAACTGTCCAAATAAAGCCACTATAGTGAATCAGACTTCCTAACACTACACTTGAGAAAGGCAATAATCAAACACTTTCTCCTAAACTCCTCAGTTAATTCGCCTGTAAACTGTGTGCACAAATACTGATTTGCTGCCAATCTTTAAGTGAAATTTACTAGTTTGAAGCTTTGAGCTATAAGATTTTTTGGCTTTGATTTTTGTAGTGGTCATGCGGCAAGCTAAAACCCGCTCTGTGTCACACAATTCATCCCTCTTAAAAGCATTAAAGCTGAAAATACTAAAGCTAAAAATACTAAGAAATTTGGATCACTAGTCTTGACACATTCCTAATATATTTATGATGAATCTGACATAAGATATATATGTCATTTGGGTGAAAATCTTTTGTGGAAGGAATGAAATATTTGAGCTCATGAGCTTCTGTGACTAACACTGGACCTGTCAAAACAGCCTGTTTGCAATGTGTTCAATATCATAACTACATGTGTAGCATACATCCCCATGACAAATATATCAACACTCCCCCTTTACTCTGAAAACTGAAGATACACCTACTTTTTATCTGGTTGTACATCAGGACACTTTCATCTTAAAAATGAATTTTGCTCAGTGAAATGATCATTTTAAAGTCAACATATCACCAAAACCTCCCTAGTGAAACTGACTTTTAATGATAATTTAAATGTTTCAAGATTGATCTACTATGAAGTCAGAGTTTAAGCAATAGTGCAGTTTATGTTTCTGGCCACAATGACCATAAATCTGAATAAATCCATAATCTGAAAGTTCTGTTTATGTGAATCCTAAACATTGCAATCCAATAAACATTTGTTTACATGTGCATTTATGTTTTCCGAGCAAAACTTCCTGTTGGAATCGGATTATTTCAGGTCTATGACACTCCTTTCAATCCACTTGAAATTTCATTCAGATTAAGCTCAATCTGATAGAGGCTTTTCAGTACGATTAAGTAACCATTACAATTTCTAATGGATTATTTGCGTGCATATAAACGTAACTACTTAGATTTAAACTCTTTTTAACACATAGTGTTTAAAGTGCCTGTTATGATTTTTCAGATATAAACTTTCATGCAGTGTGTAATATAGCTGTTTGTGAATGTAAAAGGTCTGCAAAGTTTTAAAGATCAAAGAGCATGTTATTGGCTCCCAAAAGAAAGAATCGAATCCAAACTGCAAAAATGAGTCGTCAATAAATCCAGTCTCACTTCCGTAACATTCATATGTTACAATGTAACAAATTTGCATAATACACACCTATGGTCTTCACTGGATGCCCACGAATAATGTCAACTTTGACCCGCCCTCAAACACTGTACCTAGTTCTGTGTACATGTCAAGAAGACACTATGTTCTGCATTTCAAAAGGAAATTCTCATTGTAAGCACTTCCAAAAGATGAGGATATGAAGAGTTAGTGGTTAAAATTACCACAGCGATACAAAAGCTGTCAAAGCTGATGTATGTCCTGTTTAGTTCAGTTCAGAACAACTGACCTCTCAACGCGAGAAAAGAAAGAATGGACTCACCGGCGATGCAGCTTCTTCTCCGGCCGGAGGCCAGGCCATACCTAGGCTATCTGGTGGGATACTCCAGAGTGGTAGCCGCTCTGCCTCAACCTGGAAGCCCAGGGCACGGACCGAGGTCGGAGCCAGACCGGATGACTTCGGAGCCCCGGAGTCGACGCACGCAGGTCTGTCCATTGCAGAGCCAGGAGCTGACCGGAACCTCATCGACCTAAGGGCCACAAATCCTTTCCCCACCCAGGTCCCCACCCTTGATTCTTCATCTTTGCTTCCGGTCCTGTCCAGAAGCCATCAGTCCATATCCCAGCCTGTCTCCCTGATCCCGTCTCCATCGCTAGTCACAGCCAGCCCCCTGGATCCGTGGCCACCACTGCTGTCGCCCAGCTCCTCGGCTCTGCCCCCGCTGCTCACTCCGGGCGGCTCCTCATCAGTGCCTCGGGCTTCACCTCCATCAGCTCACCTTGAGGCGGAGTCCCCGGATCTACTTCGGGCCTCCAGGCCCGTGTCTTCAACTCGACCCGTCAGCTCGCCACCATCACCTGGGCCCACGCCTCCCTCATCACCTCCTCGACCCGTCTACCCGGAAGCTCTGCTGGGCTCCCTCGTCTCTCCGGGGTTGTGGCTGCGCCTACACCCGTTGCCCCACTGCTTCTTCAGGCTCCTCCCTCCTTTCGACCTCTCCATCATTCTCTCTCGCTCCAGCATCGCCCCGGTCATCCGGATCCCCCTTGGTCCCGTGGGCCAGCGGTTCGGCGCCAAGCTTCCAGGCCTGCGGTGTCGCCCAGGTCCGTCGGCTGGGAAGTTCCACCGGTTCCTCTGCAATACACCACGGTTCCGCCGGCATCGATCGGTCACAGGGTTCCGCTCATCCCTGCAGTCGGGACTTGGCCCTGGCTCCTCTCTCTGTCGACGCCACCCTGGTGTCCGTGGCCAACAGCCTCAGTCTGCAGCCTGTCACCAGCTCCACACCCTCCACTAAAGCCTCCGCCCTCTTTTCCTCTCCATAGACTTTGTTACGGTGCGAGGACCATTACAAAATTCTTATCCATTAAAGATGGGATGCTAACTTTATTTGGAACCAACTTGCTCCTCTGAATCACAACCTGCAAGTATGATTAATTATTGATGTATATTTTGGTCGACCAATCACAACAGACTGGGCCATCTGAGCAATCAGAGCAGGGTAGCTCTTGGAAAGGAGGGGTTTAGAGAGACAAATCTTTGGACGAGTCGTTTAAGGTGATGTGCAATTTATATTATGACATGATGAAAATGTTTTTTGACCTTGGATGCATGTAAACCCGTTGAACCTTTAAAATAGCATAATAGAGGCACATTAATTTGCTAATTAGTGATGTACTACATTACTTAAATGTCCATAAATCAAAGAAAACAATGTTTTTGTATGCTAATGGAGGTAGGCAACATAATTAGGCAATATGACAGCTAGCTATCTACCTAATGTTAGCTAATATCTGATGTTAGAGTATAAGAGCATAAGAGACAGCAGTTGTATTTTCTTATAAGAAGGACAAAGAAACACAAACCCACTCTAAATAAATTACATAATTTGCAAAGCAGCATGGGACAAGTAGTTACACAAAGTTTTACCTATACATGCATACTTAATGAAGGGTTTTTTGAAGTAAAATGTTCTCTCTCACACCACCAAATGTTGCCAATTATACAGCACCTCATCACTGCGCAAATGCAATATTTTCTTCTTCGACTGACATTCATCGCAAATAAGTAACGCGGGCCTTTGATTCGTTTTAATCTGTCTCACTCTGCCATTCCCTTTTAATCTCTCAGCACCAAAGAACTCTTTTCTCCCAGAGAAATAGAAAGAATAAAAAAGGTTAGATCTCTTTGTGTTTCATCTCTGCCTCCTGCGATCCCATGGGAGCTCCTGCGCCTAGTGATGGGAGCTTGTGCCAGGGCCACTGTTTGTTTGGCTTTTTTTTCCCCATCCCTTCCACATCTCACAGAAATCTGCCTGACAGTTCAGCACCACAGCTTTCCCCCACAGGACCCTTCATCAGATAAAATGTCACCGTGGCTTTGTTTTCCTGCTGCCCATTGGCTAGCCGAGCATTGCCCACCAGATAGCCAACAGCACAGTGGCCGAGAGCTTCACATGCTAGCTGCTCTGACTAACTTCTTTCTAATGATATTCTTCGAGGAAATGAAGGCTATTTTTATAATTCTTTAAAAAGTTTTAGCCTCCAGTCTAATATTTATTTGCGAGGCTTGTTGGAAAACATGCCTGTGGCAAATAATTTTTTTCCAAAATGATATTGCATTGCTTGTTGCATGTTTCACGGCACTTTCACAGTAAAATGTCCAGTGAGTGGTGCTAGAAGCACGTTTGGTTTTACCCTAAACGAATGAACTTAAATCTGGCAATGTTTTATGTATCGCAACAGTTTGGAAATGAAATATCCGGTAAATGGAAGCTTGACGCTCCATTGTAGTGACGGGGAGTTGACTCTAAAAGATTTGGTTCCTCAACTCCTAACAGTCCTAGTGTCGGGGTCGACTCTAGGATAGGAATGGACTCAATTGCGTTTGTCACAGTCTTATACTTTTATCCTACATGTAGCTTACTTTAAGAAAAAAACAAACAACAACAACAAAAAAACAGACATAGTAACTTTACATTGTCCACACAGTAGTAGAGATGAAATGGGCACCCAACTGCAATTAATTGAATTCATTAAAGAATACATTACCTTCTTTCTCGTTTAATTATCCCTGAAATAATATTCAAGCAATACTTTTTCTTGTAACTTCTCCCTCTTTAAAAATAACGTAGCAGGTCTACACAAAACCAAAAGCAAACATAAGATAAAAACTAATTTGTTGAAGAATTTGACTATTTCCTCCAGTCTTTTATCTTGACTTGTGTTTCACAAGACTCCACGCAAGTGCTGTACCAGATGAGCTGCTGAGCAAGTTTACAACAGTAGAAAAGCCATACATTTGGAGCTGATTATGTGATTCAAACGTCAAAATGGTTTATAAATGATCCGCTATGGTAAAAGTGTTTTGAGGTCATAACATAACGTCGGGAGTGCTATTGCGATTGTCTTAAAATGCTGGCTAGGTAGGTTTTGTTACATAATTTAATACTGTCTCATTAACAATACTAGTCATATCTCAAATAACTGTTTATGTGCCAAGGATGATAGTTTTCAGATTCTGCGTAAAGAGGCCGGAAGAATCAAATGACTGGTTCCTCTACTGGAGGACACCAAGGCGTTTACTCTTGTCATTCCAAGTTAATGCAACTTCGCCATATCCATGTTTCAGAGAGTATAAACACACTCCACAGCCACATAACCTCATCTCACATCCTATTTTTTCCCTCCTCCAGGAATAAATTAATAAAAGGGCTCCCGGCTCTGCAGGTAATACAATTAAGTTTGACAACTGTGCTTTAAGGGTGAGCTGACAGTGCAGAAATAGATGAGCCATTGTCTGGGAGAGACCCATGTCACAGCACGACACGTGCCACATTTCCTGTTGAGCTGATGGATAAAAAATACCCGCTGAAGGCATTCCTGTTTCTATTAGAGGATGGCTGATATATGATCAGAGACATGTCAATCATCCATATCAACCCACGCACCCATCCACCCACGCACCCATCCCTGCTATTAGTACTGCTCATATTAAAGGTTAATATTTAACGAAAAAGAATCAATGAAGAATCAAATTTAATCAATCAATCAAATTTATTTCTCTCTCTCTCTCTCTCGCTCTCTCTCTCTCTCTCTATGCAAGAAAAATGTTTTAGAGGCATATTTATAGTGTTAACTCCAAAAGAAAAAAAACAAATAAAATCATTTTACATGTTTTGTATTATTTATTCCTCTTGGTAACAAAATAAACAACAAAAATGATGCAAGCATTTTTTAGAGAAAGGATAAGAAAAGCATCTGATTATAAAACAAATTAGCACTCCAGTAAAATCACATCATGTTTATTTAAATGGAAATTTATTCAATAGATTGCTTAAAAGCAATCATCTTTACAGTATGAAACATGAAAAACAGTGTCAGTGCCTCATTTCATCAGAATCACAACTTCATTTTCTTCTTTAAAGCGGCTATCCAGATCATGTTTTTTCACCCACAGAGATCTTACCTCGACGGACTCCCGAATGATTCAAAAGGGAAATAAGGCGGAGCCTCAGCTCACACCTCCTATTGCATTATCGTCATGGATTAATGGTAGTACAAAGGTGTTTTGCAGTGGTGATGCAAAGTCTGATTCATTTCTGCGAATCGGTTCTTTTCAGACAGTTTGGCTCAATGAGTCGGTTCATAAAGCAGATTCATAGGTTCCTGATGTCATTATGCAACGATTTTACTACGCCTTTCTTTTCTAACAACTCAAGTGTCATGTTACATCAATGAAACATTGAAACAAAAAGTTATTTGTGTGAACGCAGACAGATTATTGCCTTTCATTAACTTAAGATAAGGGAGTCTGTGGTCAGTTGCATTCGTGTATCCTTTATGTCGGATACAACTGATCAATATTGAGTAGCCTTCATCTTGGATAAGAGTCTCAACTACAGCACATATTTGATGCACAAATGCAGTTATGTCTAAAGTATATAGAAAGAATAAACCAGTTTTCTAAACTCATTGATTTTTCTTAACTTAAAATATAATTTGCATGTACAATATACCATAGTGAAATTTATTTATATCTCTCGACAAAGATTTTGCAGCTAATAAAATGTAATTTAATGATGTGTAGTCACAATAAGCATATTTCCAGTACATGGCTACATTTGCGTAGTAGCTATCGTCAACTCACTCATCAAACTGCTCGGGAATCCTTGGCACACTTCGACAAGTTTGGTTGAACCGGCTCATTTGGTTCTTTTTGAGTTGGACGTGCCATTTCGGCTGTGGGTCTTGCATCATCAATCCAGAACTAAAGTTCAATTCAGTTTGACTAGTGAACCGGCTTGACCGGTTACTCCCTGAGAACTGTCTCAAAAGAACGATTCGTTCAAGAATCGAAGCGAGCAAACTGTTCCTGAGAGTTCGCTTTGGCTAGTAGTTTCGAACTCCCAAAACAAACTTCGTTTTGGCCTGATTTTGTTTGAAATGACGGCGCATTTCTTTCTTTGATTTCATTTGAAGTATATCAGGGCCTTTATGCCCTTTTAAGAAGTCATGATTTTGTACATATTTTAGATTACTACAACACCTCTCTTCCCAGTCTGGCTCAAACATACTGTATAGTTCCTGCTTCGATGGAAGCCCTCCTTCCAAAATACGAAACGTGCTCTAATTGGTTAGCTGGCCTAGTGTGTTGTGAAATGTCACGCCCTTTACCATAACCGTGAGTTTCAACTGCTAAAGTGTAAATATTAAAGATGGCATCAATTTCAAACCAATTTGAGACGCATTCAGACCCTGAGAATCTTAACGAACAAGAGGATCATGCCGAACGGATTTCAAGTACTGATTTCTCATGATGTTTCAGAGTGGTACGTTTTCTGATTTGTAATTTTATTATACGTTTTAGATACGATGTTATACACCATATAATCATGAAATTTGTTGGCAAACTATGGCAATACTGTGGCGAGGGGGGCGTGGTTCAGCGAGGTCTGCAGCGGGAGAGAGAGTTGGGAGAAGTGCGGTGAGTAAGTGGGTTAAGTACATATGACGTCTTATGACGTCCTGTGTCTTATTTCAGTGATTGGCGTGGAGAGACCAGATAAAAGGGGAGCAGCAAGAGGAAAAAGAAAGAGCGAGATGGGCTGCTGTCTGCTGGACACTTATGCTGGAGATTGCTGCTGGAGAAAAGAAACAAAGTTCTGCAGGATTTTTGGAAACGTTGAATATTGAGCGCATATAGCGCAATTTATATGTATGTGAGAAAATAGCCAATAAAATTATCAGCAGTAGCAGCCCAACCAGACCCCGTCCTCTTCCTTCCTAGACATTTAAATTTGACTTTGTTACAAATACATATAGTGATCAATCACAAAACTATGAAAACCACCTTAATTTTCCAAAGAAGCAGTGAACAATCTTACAAAAGTGAGAGCTTACAAAAGCATTACAGCACTGTAAGGTTAGTTACCAGGCCAGCAGAGCCAAACAGCTTTGCTATTTGTTTACACAGTAGGAACAGCGTAAGGTTGGAACCGTTAATAGAAAACACATCAGCAAATAATGTCACATATTTACAGGTTGTGATCCATAAATAACTTATTGTCCCGACAAAGTAGGGTTTAGGTTCTGGAATCTGTCCTCCATAAATGTGCAACACACACATAAATGTAGGCGTTGTAATATTCAGGAACAGTATTAAAATAATTTAACCACTTTAAGTTCATCTGCCATAATTCTGTTTTATCTTCGGAGATGCTCACGCATCATTTAGTTGCAGTGAAATCTGAAGTTTCCAGCCAATTGTACAATATGTAAATGACTCTCCTAGATTTCATAGTAGCTGTCAGTTTGCTATGTTTTTCTCATCCTCTGAAGAGGGCCTGTCTAGCCTTTGTCTGTTGTGGATAGGTGGGTTGAAAGAGGTTCTTCTTCCTTCCTTGAACTCTCATGTCTTTCTCTCCTCCATCTGCATGTCGATGTCATCTCATTTATTTCTCCACTCTCCTGTTCTGAAGGTTGGCTGGTCTGGCAGCGCTCTGTTCGCTCTGTCAAAGTGTAGATGAGGTGGCGGCTCAAAAAGGAGGAGGAAGTAGGTCTCATTATTCAAAGTGCTCCATATCAGGCCACTCAAGGCCCCTGATGATATTGTGGTGTGACCTTGTGGTTGTTTGGTTTGTGCATGTATTACGTCTCAGTGCACTTAATTCACAGCATTGCAGCTCGCCGGACTATCCACAAAGATGGATAGCCCTGCTCTAACTCAAAATTTTGCAGACCACTGCAAACGCATCGTCTAGTCATGAGCGGTTACAGACCACAGGTGCAACACTGAGCAATTAGTGTTGGTCATCTGGCTGTGGAAATTTGCTCAGAATATTAATTAAGTTCCACAATTTGGCTAATGTTGGGGGTCTGGGATATGAAGTGAATTCCCATTTGGAGCTTTATCTTGAACACAGAGTGTCTCCGGCCGACATGAAACAGAACTGGAGTGGAACATTTGAGTGGCAGGCGTCTAGCCTAATTAAACTATGAGTACAATTAGTCTTGCTTGCGAGCAGTTTCATAATTATGACAGATTCATTAATTATTTAACTTAATGAGGCAGCTCCTGCCCAGATAGATGTTAGCGTGAAGCATTTAGAGGCTCCAGAGCTAATTTGCTAGGTTGCTATTAAAATCTTTGGATTTGCACGAACACCTCCAGTTATGAATCAACAAAAATTAAGAAAGAAAATCTCCATCACATGACTGGTAATGACTGGTAATGGACACATGCTACGTGATTCGTATTCAGATCTTAGGCATGTGGAGAGACTGAAGTGTTTCACTAATATAATGTTGCACAAAATAGATTCGGTCTAGAAAAGGGGTGCAAAACTCCCACAGCACAACAGAGTTTAACTTAAACCTAATTAATTACGTAACGCGTGGCGCAAGATGTGCATTTGTGGTTAAAGTATACAATTTTCATTTTTTTTTTTTAGAAAACGACATATCATTTCACTAGATAAGACCCCTATTCCTCGGCTGGGATCATGTAGAGCCCTTTGAAGCTGCATTGAAACTGCAATTTGGACCTTCGACTTGTTGTTAACTATTAAAGTAACCTATATGGAGAAAAATCTGGAATGTTTTCCTCAAAATACTTCATTTATTTTCGAAGAAAGAAAGAAATAAACATCTTGGATGACATGGGTTGAGTCAATTATCAGGAAATTTTAATTCTAAAGTCAACTAATCCTAGCATATAAGACCAAAATTGTGGCAGTTTTGATCCTTGTTATGGGGTGGATGTTAGAGTTTTTCTAGGTGGTTGCTTATTATCCCAAGTCAAAAAAAGCCCATCTTGAAGTCTTTCATCCATCTTACACCTCTCCTCAACAAGCCGCATGACTTGATGTTCCTGTTATTCCTGTCTGAAGCATAAATGTGCCAAAGTTAAAAGTATGGTTATGGGGTTTGTGGAAATCACTGACCCTAACCCCACATTTCATCACATTCCCCACACCCACTCTTGAGAATGAAAAGGCATTTGACACAAACCTGACAATGATAAGAAACAAATAAAAAAAATCCATCCGACAAATCTAACAAAACTTGAAAACCAATTAATGTTTTGATTTGTAGCCTATCTCATCTCATCTCTGTGTGAGGTTTGCATGCTACTTAATTTTTGCGAATCAAACAAATGACCATTCTAATTTAAATTTTAATTAGACACAAATGATTAAAAGGTTGATTCAATTGACCTGGCTTGCAAAAGCTGTTAAACAGAGCGTGCTTGGCCTTCATTTATATACCAACTTAACCTGCTCTGCATGGGGGGGGGGGGTCACCTTTTTTTGATGCAGCAAGGTTAGTCTTGGCCCACGGCCTCACCCTGTTTTAGGATTTGTGCCACTTCAGCCATGAACAGTAAGGTGATGACAGGCCTATTAACCCAGCCTAAGGGTCCAGCCAATGCAGCCATAAATATGAACATGAGCCATAATTATATAGCTGCAATACATAAATGACACACATACTATGATATTCTGAAATCACATGGCCTTTCTTCCGCCCGTGTGAATGTTTGTTGGTAAAGTATTGCCGTAGTTGCAAAGCCAAAACAACTGTTTTATGTCATCTGATTCAATCTGTTTGAATTATGGTACATGGCAACAAGAAATTGCACCAGTGCAGCGTAGGCGAAAAGTGAATGAACCTCATTATTATTGTAAACTTTATGTTGCACACGAAAGCTGATCCCAATGAAAGTGTTGGGCAGCAAAATTATTTATAACTCGTGAAAGAGATGGACCATGATTTTGTTGAATAACGTCACTTGTTCTTTACAGGTTCTCATTCACATGAGACTTGGTCCGTGGAGAACTGAAATGGCTAATCCTTGATTTTTTCAAATATTTCATCCAAAATATAGTGATGTATCAGTTTCACATAGAGATATGTCAGGGGCTAATTGTTAGAAATTGAGTTATTGAGCCGTTTGCCCTTGCTGGTCCCCTAAAGGACTAGCGGCAAATACAAATAGCCTCCCTGTAATATTGGTATTCTGCTGAGAAACTCCTGACTTACCCGTACCATAATATTGTTGTAATAATTGGAGCACAGGGGCCATCAAATATCATGCCAGTTTGTTCAATTGATTCTGACAAGCCAAGAAAAGAGAGAGAGAGAGAGCAAGGGGAAAATATAAAGCCCCCCCAAAAGTCAGCCAAGAATTACCCAGTTAGAAACTCCTCGGGGCAAAGAACTGAAGAATTGATGTTCTCAAACTACCAGCCCCTGTGGCAATTTGAGTCGCTAAGCTGGATTGATATATTATTTTTTTAGTTTTGCATTTCATCAGATCATATCCTTGAACTCTTCTATAAGATACTTGTATCTAAGGTGCATCAAAGGTGCTTTAGCTTTTGGTATGGACCCAAGTAAGAGTTTGGCTGATGTGAATGCTGTATTTTGGGATGATAAGCAATTAGTCTAAATGCAATGCTTCCTTCCTTGCGGAGGTGGATTGTTATTGTATATTTTATGCTATTGCATGCATTGTCAATTGACTTCCGTTTTTAGTATCTTGTGCAATACATGAATTAGATGCGAGTGGCGATCTGTGCGTTTGATGTTTTAGTACTGAAACAGAAGGGGGGAAAAACTGGCGTCTTCTCCTAGTCATTATCTACAGTATCTACAGAGTAGTAAACAACAGAAACCCTATGAAAAGAGAATCTGGGGGAGGGCCTTTTGTTTTCATGGCACTCGATTCTGATTTTCTGTTCTTTTGGACTGTCATTTGGCAAGTTATTAAATCACATGAATTTGTTAAGAGAGAGTAGTCAGTTTCCTGTCAATATCTACGTTGGTTGTCAATGTAATGAATGAATCTTGTTACATCATGTCTGATTTAGAGACCAAGTTATAGTTACCTCAACTCAGGCTCATCGGAAAAACGTGTCTGTGACAACATTTTTGCAAAATGATGTTCCACTGATTGTTGCATGCTCTCCCTGTCTGGCATTGGTTGGTGAAACAGACAGTCCCACCCCAAACTCATGCCATTGGCTGAGTCAGTGTTGCTATGACAGGATGCTCAAACAAACAGAGCAATGTTTGACAGCACACCCTATCAGTCACACAATTTTGGAGAATCAAACTTTGCATGTTTTATCCATAGTCATCACTGCAAACACATATTTTAACTTGAAATGACACACTTCACCTTTAAGCAACACTATTATCCTCCTAAACAGCTGTCCTTCTGTTTAGATTCACCAGCTTTCAGAGCATTTGCACTGTAATGCTGATGGAATTGCTCAGTCTGTGCGCTCATTACCATTTGGCCAGTCAAACACTGAGGGACATGTGTATAGCCGAGTAAACAGAGGACACGTCAGACCTAAAACCAACATTTAACATTTCATTTACAGGCTTCAAATATTAAGCAATGATGGACTGCTCTGTGATATAACCTTTTGACAGCATTCCAATGAGAGAGCTCAATAATCTTTACACTTCAAATAACACACACACTGAGGGGTTAATGGAGAAGGTCATGGCACCAGCATGCAGTCACACAGAAGAAAGCATGTGGCCGTGAAACGCGTGGCACAAAGCCAATACATGAGCACCGCCCCATCATACATTAGCAGCTTGCATTAGCATTTTTCACAATACCTCGATCAAACCGCTACTTCTTTAGTGCTGCTTTGTTGAAAACACCAACCATCATACATTTTTACTAGTGGCTTGTATGCTTGGGATGTTCGTTTGTTGGTGTCCCCACAAGGCTTCGGAACTAGCTCAACCCTGTAAAGCCTGACAAATGAAATAGTGAATTTTTTTTTTTAGACTAAATATTTTAGCATTTTATAATACACATGTGTTTGTTTTGTGTATCATATTTGATACAATAAGGCCTTTATGGCTCATACAATATAATATAGTGAGAATATGAAGCTCACACTGGAGGAGGAAAAATACCTCAATTTTAATAATTTATATTTCATACAATGCATATAAATATACATTTTCACTATGTCTGCCATTAATATAGAAGATATTTAAATGTTTAGTTTTATGATCGGAGCTCTGTAGTTTTAAAACAAAATGCAATGAATACAATGATGATTGAGAGATGAAAAAATAAACCTTCCACAAAAGCCTGATTTGATGATCTTATTGTGTGCATACACATGTTTTTACATTGTACTTATATTTTAAAATATGCCTGCATGTAATTACTGTTCTGATTAATTTCTGTAATTACATCTATAATTACACTATTTACCCATCCTTTACCACTTAACCCACCCTTAAACATTCTCATACCACCAAACCTGTCCCTAACCCAGTGTTTCTCAAACTTTTTCTGCCATCACCCACTTTGGAGGTAGAGAAGGGATCCAAGCCCCATGGCCCCATCAAAATGGTAATAAACTTTAACTGTTCATTTATTTTATTACAGATTTTTTCAATCGCTAACATACTTTTGTCTGCAGTCACATTTTCAAAACTCTAAACATAATTAACACAACTGTCTGTTGTGGCCATACCATTTACACAATTCATGTTGTTTTCACACATAAAGCAGTTAATTAACACGTTTCTAAAATGCTTACATTTTCTGTATATATAAGCTTACCTAATACCAGAATCGTGAATCTTTCGGATATTATTTGCAAATGCTTAAACGGCAAGTCAGAACTGAAGACCTCATGTTCCAATCTAAATAAAGTATAAAACCTTGACTTTTGCAACAATAACAGCTCAAAGTATTGAAATTTATATAAAACAAATACTGAAACAATTGATAAGCATTTTTTAACTGATCACTGAAATATTAAGAAATAGCAGATTCCAGTCTCATTTGGAGGCATTGTCAGGTATTGAAGTTCTTTTCATTACATGGAAATACAGTAAAATGTTTGAATTGGTTTCGTTCAGTGTGGATGCAGAATAACACAGAGACACAGGAGAGAGACAGAGACAGAGACAGAGACAGAGAGAGAGAGAGAGAGAGAGAGAGAGAGAGAGAGAGAGAGGAGTAGATGAAGGAGGGGAGGAGTAGTTGCATCAGGACAAGGGAGAAGAGGAGGTATGGGAGAGGAGGAAGAATGTGTGCTGGATTGTGCATCTCTATGATTTTCCCATGTGGGACCATATGAATGCTTATTTCTACCATGCATAGAAAATAAAAAATTGTGACTTTTTTCTATCAATTCCAATATTTTAGATTTCACAATTGCAAGAACAAAATCAGAATAGTGAGAAAGTCACAATTACCTTCCATACTTTTTTATTCTGTAGCAGAAAAAAACAAAACTTCCATAATAACCAAAGACCATGTATGTTGGATTTGTTGTTGATCAATGGCAGCAATTTCATGTTTTCATTTCATTAAAAGCTTCATGTACAGCTTTTAATATAACGATTCCACTACCACCGTTCCATACATGCAGAATATGTGGTCTGTGTAGGGCACTAACTATTAAGGGGACACCATCCCACCCTCTACGGGGGCACCATCAACCCCACACACCCACCCCCAGAAAAAGATTTCAACCAAGGGGCAACTGAAGTTCTGCATAGGGGACTCATTTGACCAGAGCAATTCTGTTCTTTTTTTCAACTGCACATTCTATAATGTAATGACTCTTTCACTTTTAGAAAGTATGGTGCCAAGAATGCTCACATTCAACACTCAACCAAAAATGTAGTATGGCTTAAATGTAAGTATTCTACTTTTACTGCAGTAAAAGGAAACAGAATCATAAAAACAATGGATTTCATATTTTTTGGCAGGTAGAACTGAAACATGACAAGCAATGCAGTTTTTGTAATGCCATCAACTGTATTTTGACAGTCATTGCGCTATGATTGACTATATGTTCATGTTGGCTAGAAACCTAGTGCTAGTGTTTGACAGAACGACTCGATTTTGAATCAGGTTTGCTGTGTTTTGATAGAATTAGTATATGTAGAAAGGTTTTAGCATTTTGAAATGTAGAGTTTGTATTTATTTAACAAAATATGGTTTTGGGCAGAAAATTAACTATTTGGCTAATTGTTTGATGTAGGTGTGTTGGTGTGTTAAGGGACTAGACTATTGCTTGTTAGCAATTGGAAAAAACTGTAACATCACAATTATATAATCACTCTGCCTGGTACAGTTTGTTTTGACACGTGACGTGAGGCTTCGCGCAGCACAGAATGGGACACTTCAAAAATGGATTTAAAACAGACAACAAAGCGGTATGCTATACAGTACACTACAGTATATGTTTTCATAGCACTAAAGTGATTAGTCTGTTGATTAGATGCTGCATTAGTGGAGAACAGCAGTATGTTTGCCGTCGAGACTGAGAAGATGCTAACATTAGTAGTAACGTTACCTCAAGCAGTTAAAACAATGTGACAAAAACACCAGCTTTTTAATGTCACGATTGTTAACATCTATTTGCATTAGTTTATGTCAATTTGTTTGATTTTATGCATTCGTTATCCAACGAAGATGTATTCGATTTCAGTTCTTTTTTTATGCGCACTTTAACACATATTTTGATTAGATAATCATCAAATGTTCTAAAATAGAAGCAGGGAGAAAAATAGAGTAAACTTTATAATTACTTACACTGTGTATCTGATATGAATGAAACACATCGGCAAATTATATTTGAATTGATTGTTACTGCTGCTTCCAAAGCCAAAGCGAGACAGCTTAATGATGTTAAAGGAGTTAAAGCTGTCACTGAACGTTCTAAAACCCATATGTGGGAACGTACCGCTCAAAAGGTTAATCGAGATGGGCACAAAAGTTACCAAATTTTCTCCCGTTTGTCACATCCCTCTTTTCATGTCTCTATTCCTCACTCATCGCCCCACACTTTGAGAAACGCCGCCCTAACCTGACCAACATCCACCTCAATTCACCTTTTTTCTGAGCAAACGATGAGCACCGCCATGATGGATTCTAACTTTCATTTGTGTGCTGTCCTGTTCCAGTCTCCATAGGAACCTTAAATCATGATGGCTATGAAGGTCGACAAGCTAGCATCTCCAAACAATCATTAACCAGTTACAGACCCAAGCTGGTCTTTTTTTGGCAGCATATCCATAGAATTGTCGAGAAATGTCATTGATCGATGGAAGGTGTGGATACAATGATTACCTAAACGAGCAGATAGGATCAGAGGTAGCTAAGCTATTTATGCAAAGGTGGTGTGGTATTCAAACCGTGACTCAGCGGGAAGGAGAAACGTTTGACAGGCACTTTCTCAGAGAGAATGTCACCGAACACCTGAAGCCACTGTAGTCAAACATCGCACTTTAATTCATTAGCACACACTAGCCTTATTTTCTCCTGAGGGAGTTGAGTGTATGTATTGGGAAAAACCTCTGATGATATTTATACTGTGCAATGGGATTTTCACCTCTCATGCGTGTGCTCAATATAAAGAGGTACTATAAATTAGGTGAGAACATCATATCTCTTTCCCAAAACTTTGACAGCTGACTCAGTGTCTACTACCTATGCAGGTAATTAAATTCTAGGGAGGATCCTAGCAGCTTTTAAACAGTATGTGAATGATTTGACAATTGTTTCTCACGCAAATAACGCTCTTCATGCAAAGCATGCCAAGTGTGCACTTGATTTCAGTAGAGTCTGATGTTAGTATGATGCTAAGAGACAGTAACTAACTCCAGAAAGTACAAAAATACACATCCTACAGTACCACAGGGTAAAAGTGAGTAAAAGTGAAAGTGTCTTTGATTTTGAATAAGATTTTTATAGAAACTTTGCAAATAAATTAAAATTGATTATTTAATATGTTTTATTGGATTATAACACATTTTATAATCCTCCACTATAGCAACATACATTAAAATTGTATATTTTTGGTATAATAGTTTTGCCTTTGTCCCGTTTCTCCTTGCCTATAGAGTAACAGCGAAAACTGGTTCATCTTACCTGACTCACCCCTTCACAAAATTGTCCAGAGAATTTCATTTTTGCACACTGACACAAAATAGTGAGTCTGTAACCATTTCAAAAGCAAAGGCAGCAGCCACTGGTGTTGTAGGCTTTGAACAAGCTTGGTGAAATCAATTTGTAGCCTACATAGGAAAATGGTGACACCAGCAGATAAATATTTGGTTACACTTTATTTTACAATGTCATTGTTACACGTTACGTGTAATTACTGTAATAATAACTATAAATTATGCATAATTACATTGCAATTAACTCTAAACCATACCCTCATCCTAACCCTAATCCTATAGCAAGTACATGTAGTTAATTAGTGTTACTCAATACTTAAATACACTGTAACTTAAAAAAAAGTGTAACCTTTTCTTTTAAGGAGCCCTTGTTACAATGTAGTTACTAAGTAATATAAAATATTTTGGACACGCAAAGACGGTGCACTCATATTACTATGAAAGGGAGAATGTAAAATAAAAATAAATAAGTTATGCCTTCTAAACAAAAGAGCTAATCAACAATTGGTTAAGTCATTGCATCACTGTAGCAGCCAACTGTATTGGATCTGACAGCAGCTGTATCACCATAAGTGAACGATTTCATTATGCTTTGTCTGTAAATTACGTTTTTTAATGGATAATTTTTTCAAAATGCTGCAATAGTGAGTGGGCGTTGATACTGTTTCCTATACAATGATATTAGCCAATCAAAACAGTTGCCATTTACTGACAAGCCTTAGCTATAATTAATTAATAATTATAATTAAGGCTTGTTATGTGTGTTACATGTATATCTGTCACCCTGTAATTTCCCTTGTCGTCATTGGTTCTGTGTGTCTTTGATTTCATTAGTTCCTGTTTTGAGTTTTTTGGGATTAGTTATGTCATTCACCTGTGCCCCGTTCATTACTCCTCATGTGCTCCTGTATATATTCCCTGTGTTCTCCCTCATTCCCTTATCAGTTCTATATTTACGTGTGTGTTCCGTTGCCATTTCTTGTATATGGTGTTCCTGAATCCCTTCCTGTTGTGAATTAATGTCTGCATTCCCATATGCTGCTTTATCTGGAGTGTTCCTTAACCACACAACCGTAACAGTAGAACCGTCCAAAACTGAAAGATGAACTGTGCAGAAGACTACCTCCTCCAGATCCAACAGAATGGACGGCCTTTGGAGCGGTATGTGGAGGAGTTTTTGGATGTTTCTTTGGATGCCCCTGCACCCGAGCCACAGCCCCAACCGGCCAGTGCCATTTCCGATATGGCCACAGTGGTCAGCGACGGAACAGTGGCTAATAGACTTTTGGACTGAGTCAGAGATTCTCGAGCCCGCTCCAGTGATTCCCGAGTTCGCTTCAGATCTTTCTCCCGTGTTTCCTCCAGTGCTCCCTCCTGAGCCCTCTCCTGTATCTCATGAGCCCGCTCCAGTCTCATCCGAGTCCGCTCCAGATCTCGCGGAGTCCGCTCCAGATCTCGCTGAGTCCACTCCAGATCTCTCTGGATCTGCTCCCGAGCTCCCTGGATCCACTCCAGTTCCGCCTCCCGACGCCCAAGCCAGCTCCAGACTTTCCACCGCCTGAGCCAGCTCCAAATCTTCCGCCATCTCAGCCAGGCCACAGGGTAGCTCCGCCCATGAAATTTTTTTGGGGGAGGGCCCTTATGCCGCAGTGGCTAGATGGACAAGAGCCAAGGAGGCCATGCCACCCTGAACTCCGCCCTAGTTGCCAGAGCTCCTGGCCACACCCTGGTCGCCACCCTGGACTCCGCCCTGGTCGCCTGAGCTCCTGGCTCTGGACTTCATCCTGGAGGCCACCTGACCTACCCGCTCCTGCCCATAGCCTCCAGGGTGCCTGCCCCCCCTCCCAGATTGGACTCTTTTTGGCACAAGGTCGCACCTTCCGGGAGGGGGAATCTGTCTGCCTGTAATTTCCCTTGTCGTCATTGGTTCTGTGTGTCTTTGATTTCATTGGTTCCTGTTTTGAGTTCGTTATTAGTTCAATCGTCTTCAGTTGTGTTTTGTGATTAGTTATGTCATTCGCCTGTGCGTCGTTCATTACTGCTGATGTGCTCCTGTATATATTCACTGTGTTCTCCCTCATTCCCTTGTCGGTTCTCAGTTATATTCACTTGTGTGTTCCATTGGTGTTTCTTGTATATGGTGTTCCTGAATCCTTTCCTGTTAGGGTTAGGGTGAATTAAAGTCTGCATGATTTGCTGATCCCGTATGCTGATTTATCTGGAGTGTTCCTTAACCACACAACCGTAACAATATGTTACATGTACAGTAACATTCATGAATTAATTTCCTCAAAGAAGAAATCTGAAGCAGATGCTTCTCTGAAGATGCATTTGAAGACCATGTTTAGTTTTTTTAAGCCAGTTACTCATGCTAAAGATACAATTTTTGTGATAAGTTAGTTATTCATTGTTAGTTAGTAGTTCTTAATGATGTTATTCTCAATCTAATCTCAGTCCTAAATTCACTATTACTTACTGATTAGTTCATCTTGTTTCCATGTTAGTATGTTGTATGTTAATATAGTAACTGAAATGTTCTCATCATTTGTCCTGCATTACTTCCTGCATAGTTGCAAATTAATGAAGGACCATTATTCTAATGTTTTACAAATTAATGTACTTACCAGACAATGACACATTATCAGCCCCCTCAAAACATTATTAGATTTTAAACATCTCAACGCTTATGAGATGATTCACTCTCTCACTTAATACTAAAATATAAAGTTGTTGGACCTGTGACTTGGACTAACTAGGTCTCACGCATAGTTCTGAAGTAAAAGATTCAGAATGGATTGGAGCTAAATTATTAAACAAAAATGTTAACTGCCAATATCTTTACCTCTTTCTCCCTTTAAATTATTTGTATATCAAATTTAGTATTAAAAAACTGTGCCGCCCCACAAGTCAAACGGGAAGAGATTTAGTGCTGTCTATTTCCAGTCTGTTCCTGCTGTCATTCATATACTTCCACAAATCCCTTGTATGATTGCTTATTAAATATTTTAGCTAATCTGATTATGCTTTCAGTTAAGACTGCAGTAAACATTTTACCAAGTGTAAATCCATTCTGAAAAATACCACAGATTTTCCCTCAAATGTAAATAAAATTTGCTGATGACTGTACGTCTGGGCCTGGCCTCCTGATGGCAGTGCACCTACAAAGCCTTTAAATGCTGTTTCGATGGACAGTTCTCATGTGTACACTGCTATATTTTAGCATGGAGTATTACTGTAAAGCTGACAAGTCTCCACAGTTCTCAGGATGCCATATGAGTTCCACACAAACTGCTGTTTCCCAATGGCTAAGAAAGATTTCCCACTATAACATCAGAAAACCTTCCATACCAAATCTTCACAAAGCCGTTTCCTGGTTCTAATCCTGCATGAATGATATAGGATTTCACACCAAGTTCAGTCTTCACTTACTGGTTGTTCAATTCATCCATTCCGATATCCCACCCACTCTACATGTGAGCGTTGTTGATTTCTCAGAATTAGCGTTACCTCAAAAGCAACACTTGAGAAATTCAAACATCCTGTGACCAATTCCGACAGGCTTTTCATTCACAAGAGGCACATGCAAATAATTACACCTACTCAGCCAACCCTTTTTCTTTCTTTTTCATGTGCTTTTGAGTTTCTCTTTTGTCGAGTCACATGAAGTGAGTGGATTGGGCGCCCACCTCCACTCTCATGGCTCCTAACTTCACACCTCTCTGCCGCTCCTCCACGCCCACCTTCCTCATTTCAGCCGACACAATGTGGAGAATATTGCCTCCCACATGCGTTAAGACAGCTGGCCTTGGTTCTTTCACTTGCCAAAGCATGATTAATCACTTGACAAGACAAGTAGCAAGAGTTGGCCGGGGAGCCAATATAAGTCTCTCCAGACAGATCATTTCTGACCCAAACACACCTGATGATGGACAAACCATCCCTCATGGAAGAAGACAAATGAGCTGAGCAGGGCTCAAACTGGCTGGAATAAGAAAAAAATTATGCCACAGCGTGAGCGTCAAATCAAATGAAATAATGGATCACCAGAGATATCTGCAACAGACTGTAAACAAGAAGCCTGATACATGGATAACTGAACTTTAAAAAGACATTTATACACATATTTGCCTCCAGCTGACCTGATCTGCTCTAGAGGGGGTCGAAATAAAGATCAATATGGCTTTGTAACCCAGGCGCCTACATTTCTGGAAAACTCCAAAAACGGACTTATACATTTGATTCACTGCCGTTTCTAGCTGAAATTAACACTAGAGGCAGTAAAACAGCTGATTACAGGAAAATATTATAAATTAATCCAGATTTTTGTGCAGTTCCTTGGACAATACTATGTTATGACCTCAAAGCACATTTACTATATAGTCCATGATTTGTAAACTAATACATTTGCATCACATAATTAGCTCCAAATGTGTTGCTTTTCTACCATAGTAAACTTGCTTAGATCACCTGGTATAGCACTGCGGAGCGTGAGTCATGTGAAACATGAGTCATGATAAAAGAGCTCAAATACTTGTAAAACAATCTAAACTGGCATTGTTGGTTTCTATTTTATTTCTGAAATACCGTGATCTGAACAGCAACCAATGTAGTAAAACATGGCCATCAATTGTTTCGGATAAAACTGAACATGCAATGATTTTTTCCAAACTCAACAATCTTTGCAAAGTTTGTTGGGACATGTTCAGCCAATATGCCTACTCTAAGAGAGATGAACTTAATGCCCTGACAAGAGGAAGAGAATTCTTCACCCAGTAGCCATTTATACTGTAGTAGATAGAATCCAAATCTAAAAAAAGATACAACAAGATTTAGAGGTCAGCAAAATGTTACCACATGCATGATTGATGCAAAGCTTGGCCAAGAGGCAACAATTCTTGGCCCCAAACCATCAATGGACATCTCTCTTTAAAAAAAACCAACCTGGGGAGCACATCACTTAGAACTCCTTGTCATTAGAAGTTTTTATTCACCCTGAAACAACTTGTCACTTTCTTCTCAAAGAAAGACATAGACGGCTGGTCTCTTTCCAACATAAGTGAAATATAAAGGCTATAAACCATGACTTGTAGTCGCTTGTATAGTGCTTATAAAAAACCTGAAGGCATTTGCAACTTTGGAAAACAGAAGCTCAACCTTTTGAGCTAACTGGACAGGCATTATAAATGTGCTCCTATCGCTTAGACCTGTCGAAATGAGAGGCTTGGTTTTGTCAATTTCTAAGGCAGTATACCAAGTACGCTTCAAAGACAAGGCAATACCAGAAGCCACTGGAACAAGCTAATTCAAAAACAACACAAAAAGTAATACAAAACTATACATTTTGTTCATTACAGTAAAGTATTGAACAGTTCAGTTATTTCACACAGTATTTTGTGTGCTATGTATTTTTATGCTTATTGGAATATTGTTTTGTTATCTTAGCAACATGCTAATTTCAAACTGTTAGTCAAGTCTCTAAGGTGTTTAGAGGAACGAATTTTGGTATGTCGAATATAGAGCTTTCAAAACCAGTCGATCGGTAACCAAATCAGTATGGATTCTAACTAAGAAGGTATCTGCCAAGGCAGTAAATTACAAGACAGCACTAGGTTGTGGAAGAAAGCTATAATGAATGACAAATTTTTGGTTGAGGTACATTAACAGAAAGGGTCATTCACACACTGACAAAAATTTATATGCAGAAAGAAGTGCAATACCACGGTAGCAACATCTACTGGAAAACAACTGCACCTGCAGTGGTTCAATCGCTGTCATTGTGAACATAGATGACGGTTCTAGTTGTTCCTGAGCTGTGACTAGTATTTTGTCTTTGAGCAAGACACCCACGGAGACTTTCACCCTATAAAGTTTACTATTGGTTGCTATGAATAAAAACATCTGCAAAATGTCTACTTGCATAAACTGTACGCTTGTTTGGTACATTATGCATAGTGGTTTGACACTCAAAATGTATATGCAAAGCAAAGCACAGTCTTTTCAGAAAACAAGCACAAATCCTCTCGACTAGCAGAAGCTCTAAAAAAGTTGGTGTCTTGTGTGACCGAAAAAGAGTTTCTTATGACACGGTCTGTCTCACTTGAACTGTTGACAAATCTCTCAATTGTGGAAAACTAGGCCAGGAAGAACCCAAATGTCACAGCACTCAAACGACACTTTGACAGCAGCCATCATACTGAAGATCAATCCCTCAAACCCAGAGGTCAGGTTTGGATAAAGAGACTGTGGTTTTTACTGAGGTTTCTGTGTAATTTATTTCACCCACAAGGCCAAAAGGCATGAGTGCTGCAACCGGCAGGCCCTGGAGGTAAATCATGACTGCCTGAGGAAAACCAGAGACTCCTGGGAATGTTGGAGCGCAAAGTTTCTAACAATCTTGATGGTTCTGTTGTCTTCGTTCAAACTTATGAAAAGACATTTGATGCACTTGGGAAAGTTTGCAGATTGCAGACTGCACGAGAGAACTTGAAGACCTCATCATTTGCTTCTGGGCAGCTACCACATTAACAGGCCAAACATTTGCAGAATTTCATCTTCGATTTATTTCAGCCTTTAGGCATTTCATTTTTTAACTTGTCCTATAAATTGATTTCAGAGTATGTTTTTTCCTCTTCCGATTCATTCTCATTTGATTAGAACAACTGTAATTTCTTTCCATGTTTTTCATAATTTAATCGGATGTCTGTCTCTCGGAGCACACTGACTTTGTTTCACAGAAAAATGGCTTTTGAATCTCTCCCCTCATCACTCTTGCTTTTCAGCACACATGAATAAAACATTTTTCACAATTTTAATCTTATCGCTTCGCTTCAAAAATTTGTCAGAATGCAGAAAACTTTATAGAAGAGTGATGCTCAGAATATGGTCCCATTTGAGTCTGCATAAATTAATATACAGTAAACCATATTTTTTGGGCTCATTACTTTTTTTTCTTTAATTAATACTTTTATTCAGCATGTATGCATTAATTTGATCAAAAGTGACAATGAAGACTTATAAATAACTACGAAAATATTCGAATAACAGCTGTTCTAGAAAAATAAATACATGTATCAAAAATATGAAGCAGCAACTGTTTTTCAACATTGATTACAGTAATGTTTGATCAGTACTGATTTCTGAAGGATCAATGACAAGTAATAATGCTGAAAATTCAGCTTTGATCACTGTAATAAATTACATTTTACAATATAACAACAAAAATGTTCAATGAAATTCTTTTTTTTAAATATTTCACAATTTTACTGTTTTTACTGTAATTTTGGCTAATGATATATTTTTGGGTCAGATTTTTTTTAAATTAATACTTTTATTTTTCATTAAATTGATCAAAAGTGACCGTTAATATACAAAGGGGTTGTCTTGCAATTTCCCCCTTTGAAGTAATGGTTCCATTATTACATGCTCTCTTTTGATGATTCAAACAGAAGTCTCTCTGCATTATTTCATTCATGCTGGCCTCACCTGAGGTATATATATATATATATATATATATATATATGTGTGTGTGCACAAAACATGTAAAAATGATAGGAAGCTTTAGGTTTTGTATTTGTTGTCCACTAATCTGACTATTTAGATAGTGGTTATGACCTCGCTCTTTGTACCTGACATTGGAAATTACATTTTCTTTCTTCAGGAATAACCATTTAGAAAAAAATGATTAAAAAAAAAAAACACACTCAGGAATTAATTGCACCGTTTCCTGAGAAAGACCCAGCCACTTTCGCTGTTGCATTTCCCTCTTTACATGAAATGCATCTCGAGCTCTCGACCTAGATGAAACATATATTTGCCAGGGGATTTTGATACAGCTCTTTAGGCATTCATGTGACATTTAATTTCACATCACAACTGAACATGCAACATTTTATTCTGAATGCTAAGAAGGTTTCACAGCATCTAACTGGAAACCATTTGCAGTAATAGACAGTTGTCAGTGACGTGGAAAATCTACGCACCAATACCTAATATCATTTGACGAACAAAGAGCAGAAGACTGAATGGTTAATTTCTGAATTTGATTTGCAATGTGGTAGTGCCAGCCAGTCACAGAAGATCCATGCATAGAAATCGTTTTTCTTGTGCCACGTACGTGTGATGTTTTTAATTAGACTCCCGTAACAGTGAACAAATGCATAATGTTTGCTGCAGATGGATGTTTTATCTATATGCACAACCATACCAATGATGTATGTAAATAGATTTGAGTGAGAAAGAACCGCAAATGTAATGGGAATGCAATCAAACATTCATGTTGCCTTGAGCTATGAGCTCTGGGAAAAGACAAACACTTCTTAGACATAATGTACTGTTTTAAAAATCGTATCTATTGGCTGCAAAATAATAATAATAATAATAATAATAATAATAAATATTATATTCGGTTTCTCAACCAAACAGAAATCCAAATGCTGGTGATTTATTCCATATTTTTCATAGCTCGAGTATTATTTCAAATCTTTTCTAAATCACATTTGGCAACTGCTCCGCCGACTTACCACAATAAAGGGCAAAGGTCTATGGATTTTAAAAGAGAGGTGGCCATTGTTAATATTTAATGCATCTGGAAACAAGTAATTAAGTCTTCTCCACAAGGAAAGGAATTTGACATGCTCTGGAGAGCCAGTGAGTAATTATATTTGTAAAGAGCAGTGATACAAGATACTCCCCCCTGACTAGGAGTCATTACACGCCATTAAAGGGTCCCAGCAAGCCCGGCCTTATCCACACTCGCACATGCACACCAGTCGAGGCTCAACAAGACAGGATTTCTATAAACAAATTGTCTCTGACCAAACTCTATGTCTGATCAAATCTGAGTGCCACAACATTCACATATCCCATCAGTCACAAAGAGCCAGACGCAGCAGCCGCAGGACTCCAACAGCAGGAAAGACTCGTTGGTGATCTGGCATTTGTAATTAAATATTAAACCTGTAATGAGTTCTCAGCCATCTACATGGTGTGGAGTTCACATGCGAAAGTCTCCAAATAGGGCCCCTGGAGAGACAAGGTCCACACTTAGAAGCAATAATTATCACATCCACAGGACAGGTGGAAACACTGCAGAGAGATGATAAAACTCCAGCGAGACTTATTAAACCCGTGCTCGGAAATAAAGACTGTACAGTGTTCAGATTGTTGTTATTGTGTTGCAAATTTCCAGGCTGTATTCACTCACATCTCGAGTGCTATTTTCATTCTAGAGTGCTTTAAATGTGATTCTCAAATAAGGCACATGCATGCATAAATACATGAATTTTACATCAAACCCCTGTAACCTACATAGAACCATGTTCATGGAGCATTCATAAGTCAGAATAGCCACAAGGTAAATGAGAAATCTTTTACATACTGTATAATTCTCTCTTCGTACCTTTAAGCTGCATAATTAAAAGGAGGCTCATTTTTTATATTAATATTGTATTATTTATTTATTTTTCTTCCCTGGAATTGTTCAGTCTGCTCTGAATTTCAATTACATCTGCAGCAGCTATCACTATACAAATGATGCGTGTCCTGTATTTTAATAAAGGCAAAATGCTAAATTCTTAGTGCTGCCATCATTCCTTGCACAACCTAGAGATTGCTCCATTAGCAAAAGATAAAATGTACGAAATGCAACCTGGTTGGAAAAAAAAATCTGGAAGTGACAACTGTGTAATTATTAAATTTCACACCAGGGTGAGACTCAAGTACCTCCTTGCTTTAGTAGGATATACTACTAAGCAAACTTTTAGTCATAATGGTGTCGACTTGTATTGTTCCTGGGTGCAAGAATTAAAAGAGCAAACGTTAAGCGGGAGTGAGTTACTTTCGGTTTGAGAATCGTGTTGTAGGCAGAGGCTAAAGGCCACAAAGAATCGTAACTATGGAGAGAACACCTTGATGGGCAATCTGACAAACCTCTGTGTTTGTAGTCAACATTTTAAACTGAATGACCAGAAACAAAGTGTTTTAGGCCAAACAGATGGGAAAACTGAAAGAAACTGCCGTGCTGTCAGCTCTGCCTGAAGCAAAATCGCAGTTGCATTCAATCCATTTTTACCATAATGCTGTTTAAAGAGTAAACAAAGTATGATACAATTTTCAGTAATAAACATACTCTTACAATAAGTTTTTTTCTGACAAATAAATGTGAATTCCTCAGTCCAGGTAACATTGTTCATTTACATATACTACCTATTGTAACAATAAAAGAGGGTTGAAAATCAGTGCAGTTACACTTTAACAGACGTGGTCTTGTCTCCGAAAAGCTGTAGGTTCAAATGCAGGGGAGTCACCCATAAACAATAAAAATTGTGCTTTTGATCAAGACATTTGACTCCAGGTTACTCCAGAAGGATTGCTGCTTTATTATGTGCATATATATTAAAGCATCTATTAAACAACCTCTTACTTAAGTTCCTTCAGAATATCAGACTCTTCTTTTTGGGATGTATATGGGGTGTATGTTGGATTCAGAACTGCTTTATAAATTCATTCTGAAATATCATTTATTGTGGTTACGTGTCCAATTCAAAAGCATAACTGGATGACTGAAGAAAGCAACACAACATTGCAAGCCAAAAAAAAAAAAAAAGCCAAACTGATTGAACTTTGGCAAGAGTTACTGCTGATTCATCAAATCAACATAATCTCTTGCTTTGGTGTTTTGCATTTGCTGATACAGCAAGCAGCGTTCAACATATCATTCAAGTAAATGTAAAAATAGTAGTCTTAATATTAAATATAGAACAGGCATCCAGATATTAGCAAAGATTTGCTTGCAGTTGTCGTTCTCTGTACTATTTTTCCAATATGGCTGATCCTGGAAAGTTCTATAACAACGGAAAAGTGCTTACCTAGGACGCCGACTCGAAAGTTGAGCGTGATGACAATGACGTTCCCGTAACTGGCCAGCACGCTTCCGTCAATCATGTTCCCGGTGCCCTCCATGTACGATCCGCCGTGAATGTACACCATCACAGGTTTGGCTCCAGTATCTCGTATGTCTGTAAGAGTGGCCACCATTAAACTCTCACTCCCCCACTGCCCCGTCAGAGCAAGATTCAACACAGCAATGCGTCTCACAGTCCTCCCAGATACCAGTCACCAGCTCAATTACATTTCGAGATGCATCTCATATCAGCCGAGTCATTTGTCTCTCGTAATGAACAGTATGCGCAAAACAGATATGAACAGATGAAGCCATATGGAAGGTCAGAACCTAACTGGCTATTGCAGGCGGCTCTAACACGCTTTAGTGGCCTAAATGATGAGCTCATCGCAAATTTAATGGCCTTGTTAGACTTCACTGCTGCGGCACACAGGCACGGAAGGGTTTAAAACGGGCAGCAATCGGGGGGCCAAAGTTATGGATAGCTCGCTGAAGGAATAGTTCAGCCAAAATTTAAAATGATTGTTCTGACCCCATATTATTGTTTTGCTTCCGTGAAATGCAAAATCATCTTAAGCAAAAGTGAAGGTTGTTTTATACTGCCAAGCTCCAAAAGCACCATAAATGTAGTGCATACATACATACCAGTGGCGTGCAGTGGTGCTCTGAAATGAGGTGGGAAAGTCCTCACAGTTTTCTTTAATGATTTTTTTTTTTTAATAAATACATGTCCCAGTTACACTTAAGTTACAGTTACACATTTTTCTGGTTAAATAAACATTACATTACATCAAAAAAAGAAACCAAATACAATTTTATTTTGTATTTTTACATTAACAATTAATGTTCTAATCATTAAAACCAAGTATCAATCTCATCAAGTTAGTATTTTAAGCATTTTTACATTTATTCCAAAATAATAACTAAAGGCAGTAACAATTTAAACAATATTCTTTATTTGTAAAGTGATCCTCAGCTGTTCTTTTTTAATCGTTTACATAGTTTTCAGCTCATCGGTCATCATGCTCGCCATTGCTCGGTAAACATTAATCAAAGACACAATATCTTTAATTTCACCAAGTTGACTGCTCACTAAAAACCTTGCACAGTCATCTTGTTTTCAGGTCATTTCAAGTTTGACTTTGACATAAAGCTGTGATATAGGTGGGTAAGCTGTTTACTTTTTTAATTAGTCTTTCCATTAACACCTTTTTGCTCATTCAGACTCATGCTGCGGTCATGTCATGTCGTAATTACAGTAGTCTCGAGATGACAACACGTGACGTTATATTCAGAGCCGTTCATGTCCGTGGACTGGGAATTGTGCATTTCTAAGGCACCACTATCAACGCATAAATCAATCTGCAACGATGAGGTGGCACAGCGGTCACATGGTTCAAGTAGGAGCTCTAATGCTGCCTTCACGTGCTATCGGAAATTTGATAATTCCCACTTCTGAAGTTGTGATTACGTGCTCATTGCAATCAAGATTCGAAATGGGAGGGCGTTCATGTGCAGTTTTTACCTCGGAAACTCATATTTGCGATAATTCCCAGAGCACGTGAAGGCACCATGATTCGCAAATGCAGAACATGCACGAAAACCATAGGCAGGATTTATCGCGTGAACCAATCCTCTCACGTGACTTTCCCCCATTCATTCTCAATTACCCCACATTAAACGCACACTTTTAGGGGGTCTGTTAAAAGTCAATGGGGGGAGGCACAAGAGATGAGGCATCCCGCTGTAGCTTTACCTGCGGGTGTTTTATGAGTGATTTATAAACTTTTAATGTCACATTTTGTAACATGGATTATTTTCTCATCCTATTTATACTTACTGCCTCCTTTACCTTCTCAGAGGAAACACCCCTGATACATAAACGCCACATTACAAGTATTCGGAGACCAAAACCTAATTTATGCCATTATTCATTAAAAATCTTCCCCTCCACTGGAATTCAGGTAAAAATATGGTGTATAAGTTAAGACAGGTTTCGCATCACTGACACCAAATGCTATTGGTTCTCTTGCAACGCAACCTCACAAAATTTCTTACATTTTATAAGTATATTAAAATTACTAATCCTGAAATCTGTATGGCTTCATACATAAAATATAGTGCACAAGTTGTATGGGCTCATTTTTGAAGCTTAGCAGTATATACCACCATTTGCTTTAGTTATATGGAAAAGATAAGCTTGGACAGACTAATACAGGTTTAGAAGTACATAAGGATGAATAAATGATTGTTTTCAATTTTGGCCAAACTATTTCTTTAAAATAAATTCATCAATCAATCATTATCTGTAAATTTTTTTGTGCTAATTACATAATATAAAAGAGAAAAAAGGATCATAAGCTGAGAAAATGGTCTCTCCACTGAGATGAAAGAGACAAGCCTGCTGGGCTGAGACTCCAAATGCTGTATTGTATTAAAGGTTGCCATGGATACGGCAGATCAAAATTCAGAATCTTTGAGAAAGCCTAATCGCAAACACCACTCCAGTGCATTTGCCCCCGTTCACATTCAACCCCTCCTATTAAATATGCGCTTATTTGCATCTATGTGGTCACGGCAAATTACCGACTGGCTTTTTTGTGCAAAACACCAATGTTATTTGCAATCACTGTGCCACTGTCTGCTTAATGTCTCCTTTACACGGTAAGAACGCATTCACTCGTTACGCTCCTGATCTGATGGAACAAGCGAGAACTGATTTGTATAGAATTTTTCAATTTCAGATCCACCAGCTGAAACATTTACTATTACGTTTAAAGATTTATCTGGTATCTGAGAGAAGTATGATAAGACACTGCTTTGAAATGACAATTCTCTGTTGACAATTATTGTACGGAAGAAAGACAATGTATGGAGTGGCAAAAAGAGGGTGAGAGAGAGAAAAAATGCACAAGACTTCCTGCACAAGGGATGCACAGGATGAGATATAGAATGACAAGTTCAATTAGAAAAACAATACAAAGATTAGTCATGTCAATGTTATCAGTAACCTCTTTTGTTGATTCACAGTATGTTGGTATGATGTCCCATAAAAAACATAATACTCTGCTAACTGATCTCTTCTCTACCAAATATTCATATATAAATGTCAAAATCAAATTCAAATTAGTCCTTCAAAAGTCATATCCTGAGGAAAAAGAAGAGAAATATTGATTAAAATGCATTGAAAAGACACATGTATTTCACGAACACGTCATTTGAATAAACAGGACATAAATGACCTTAAACGGGAGGGGTGAATCTATAGAACATTAACCGAAATGTCAGTTTCATGAATGTACAATAATGGTTGATATGTTCTTTGACATAGAAACATGATTCATTTGCTATGACACACGCACAGACTCACAAACAAATGCATAAGTTTCATCTTCAAAAGCAGCGGGGCACATGCATCTTTTATATAACTTCCATCAATCATCTCCAAGTGAACTAAAGAAGGTGAAGACCCCTGCTTCCATAAAAATGAAACAACACTTAACCTTCTTCACAAAGTCTTCTGCATCTCCATCAGGGTTGTGATTAGGGTGTTAAAATATGGTGGATGTCTGACCTGGGCGGCAGTGCTCAGAATGTCTGTAAAGCTCAGGAGGAGGACGCGTCAAGCTATCTGTGAACCTTTCAAAATTCTCGACGGGCCACCTCTCAACGGCCTGTCACTCTAGAGGAACTGGACAGCGTGAGCACTGATAAGTGGCCCAGACTTGCACTAGCGCTGTAAAACATGGAAACTGTCAAACATTCTTATTGTGAGCATTGTATGAGCTCTCGAGCCGAGGTTTCGACTTTAGACCCCACTGCTGAGCTCATCACAGATAACATAAATGTTGAAGATCGACATTTCCAGGTCAAACTGAATATCTTTGAAGCTATTAAGGAAAAAAAAGTGAGCACGGCTCGGACTCTGCAGGAAAATACATAACACATGCAGCCTTTATACACTGTCTGAAGCAACCTAGACACTTATATGTGTGTGCTTGAGGTGTTTGCTCATTCAAATCTTGCTACCACAATGCTAATTTTGTTAGCACGCAGTTGCTAAGGTATTAGTCTATTGCTGCGTCTAAAATCGCATACTGTCAGAGTACAGTAGCTTGATGAAAAGAACTTTGCAAACATTAAAATAAAGTATGTTCTATTAAACATACATTGTGTGTAACACGACAACATACTACATCCTGAATGCTGGCAATGTCATGTGACATATGACATCAGTCACGCTGCTTCCCTGGCATTCAGAGGCTTTAACTCTACTTTTAGAAATACACTCGCAAACTTCCATAAGTACTTTCCCTCGGGGGCATCCCTGCCGCCGTTTTGAAGTGCGTTTAACTTTGTCATGTGGCCAAGGGAAGTTTATTTGGACAGACCCTTGATCCCTCGAATTTGACCGAGGGAGCAAGTCTACTCTGTATGTACACTTCAGGCAGATCCATTGCCCACAATGCAGGTCTCACTTAATTAATCCCCACCCCATACAACTCTAGTGTAAGATATTGGAGTTATTTTGACATTTAACCACATAATACTTTACAATAAACTAGAACAGTCAGCTTATAGTTATCATTTTCGTTTGTGTAATTTTTTATAAATAATAAATCGGCTCCATTGCGGATTCCAAGTCATCAAGGGCTTAGGGTGTTCCATTTAAACATATCGCAAGGGTTCCGCCAGTAGTGGGTAACCATGTGACATAAGCAATGACGTACATCTAAGTGAACGAGATGGAGGGAAGCTGGCTAGAGAAGTGCATAAAAAATTGGACTTAAATGCAGCCCAGATGTTATCTGGGTATTTCTTGCCTACAATTTTATAAATATTACATACTACTCATTTCACATACTGATTTTCACATACAGTATAGGTAGAAAGTAGGCATACTGGGATGTGGGGTATGGCGATACTGCGGTCCTTACACCACAAGTGTTAATAGATTTGTTTTTAAAACACATTGTCCAAAGTGAAATTCAAAAGGTACATGTGGCAGTTTGTAGACTTTGATTTCAATGGCTCAACCTTAATCCAGATGGGGACGAGTGACCTTTGAAGAAGGTAAGATCTTGAGGATGGGCTGCTGTGTTTGTGCATTAAATATAATGGTACTAACACAGAGACAGGTGGTTTGATGTGCTCTTTGAAGCCCAGCCTCTAGCAATGAATGAGGAATAGTGAGAGACAGACAGAGAGAGAAAGAGAGAAGGGAGGGGGAGCAGGCTGGGGGTGAGGGTGTAGACGGTTTCCTCTGAAACCCACTGCATCACCATGCAGACTCCACATTAGACACCTCACACACTACTAACCAAAGAGCTTATAATTATGGGGAAAAAAGAATAAAGAAAAGACCATACTCTCATTTGCTTTATGAAAAACAAGAAACTGCTATAGTGTCTAGGTTACTTAATAGCCCAGGTCAAAAGAGTTCAACCTCGAGACTTTATTATGTCCTAGTATTAATAAGAAAGAGTTTGGGTCCCTCCATCAGTGTAAAGGCCTGTTCTCACCAACACGAATGTTGAAGAAAAAAAAATTACATGTAATTTGTCAGGTTACACCAAACACAGCAGAGAGAATGAAGAGGAAATTTCACTCTCTGACAGTAGGTGGCGCTTATCACCATTCATTAACCATTTTAGTTGTATCCAATTCTTGGTCATTCTATGGGCCATCTCTCACCATACATGAGAGACTGTCCATGAATTTTCTTGCAGATGATATTTTTTTCCATTGTAGGTCGCCCTGACGCTCCCCATTACATGGCGTGGGACTCACACACCTATGGACAATTTAGTGTCTCAAATTCACCTACACTGCATGTTTTTGGATGTTTTGGATCTCTCTCCCAGAGAACATGCAAACTCCATACAGAAAGGCCTCCTGGCTTAGACGAGACGCAAACCGGGACCTTCTTGCTGTGAGGCAACAGTGTTACACAACTTCCTGTTTCTGACATTTACTGTCAGAGACAACATAGGAAGCGAAACAGTATTCACATATTTTCAAACAGCCATTCAGATTATTTTATTCACTATGGCTGTGGTCTGTAACCTCATGGCACATAGAGGCCACAATCACAGAGTTAGCGTAGGTTAAAATCTTACACTAATATTATTTATGGCACTTAACTTAACTTAAAAAACAGGCTGTGTGACTATGAGGAATGACAAACAGTAACACAAACGGTGCAGGACAAGCTTAAGACTAAAGATAGGAGTTATTTCAACTAACTAGCCAGCATATGCATTTAAGCAATAAATGTCTGCAGTATGTTCCTTGAACTACTGGCACAAAATCGCACAAAATCATACAAACAGGCTTACATCCAATTGGCCCATTGTCTATTTAACCCATCCTGAGTAACAGTGGGTACTGAACTCAGTTTCCGAGTGAAATCCATCCTAACACCCCAGCAGGTGAAGCTGGCCTGGCCACTGGCACCATTGAAAGAGGGCTGGCGTCTGGAGGAGTGAAGGGCTCTTTTGCCTAATTAGGGCATATGGATAAGCGAGCCAATTCAACGGCTATGTGTATCTATTTGTCAGCGGTGGGAAGACTATGACAGCAGGCACATGAGACAAGGTATGTCTTCCTGTGGTCCAAGCTCAATTTATTACTACCGCCATGTTCTACATTAAGAATTAGTTCCCTGTCCCTAAATATACACCTACATACAGTACCTGTACCATAACAGTGTACCTTAGTGAAAACCAGACGGGTAGGAGGTGTTATAGCTTTGCTTAGCAGCACCTGAGGTTGACTTAATTTCCATTGATGCTCTACAGAATGAAAGGCACTGCAATATGTTTGTGCCAAGCTTGATGATTGAAATAAGGACCACCAGCTGAGAAATGATGCCAACAGCTTGCTAGTTACATTATGTCATATGAGCCCAGTCTATTTCAGTGCTAAAGACAGACATCTGGGCTGAATCCCAAGTCACACTGTATCTATCATATACAGTAAATCAGATTGGTGCATTTAGAATCGAAGCACATCAAATTGCTTATAAAGTTTCAGGATTGTGTACCGTTTCAGGTGGAATTTGGAAATATATGTCCAAGCTCACTTTTACCTATAGTAAGATATGTGCAATTATTATGTTATCAAAGTGTTATTTTATGACACAGATGTCCCAGTACTGATGCATTGACTTACTAGCATGCATTCCTATCTAGGTGCAGATGAATTGGGATTCAGTCAGAGTGACCAGAAAGAGATGGAAAGATTTGCCTTAATTTGAGCCTAAAGGCTACTGACTGACCGGCTAAAGGGTTAAGTGTGTGGTGTTGATGTCTAGAAATGTTTGCCGAGAAAGGATGGCCTAGATTCACAATGATACTATGTAGCCAAAGAGTAGAGGCTTTAAGGTGAACAATGTGTCATGATCACTACTACTATAATTCGCAAATATACAGTGGCAGCTCAATTGTAGATTCTGAGTCCGAGTATTGTTGCTTTGACTTGCACGCCTTGTTAGACAAATGGGGCATACTGATATATAGTTGGCTCAAGTGGAATATCATTCCGGCGCTGTTCAAATGTCAAAACTCATTTGTAACGCTCTAACATTGGATATCTTCAGTGGAGATAACCAAAATGCTTTAACAAGGAAGTGAGGCTCAACTATATACCAACCACAACCTTCCAATCTAGGCCAACTCGTTCAGATCATTTGCCACTTTTGCCTGCTTTGTATTCTTGTTTTATTTTAATGTTCCGGCATGCTTCACAAGCCATGTTCCCAATTGTCACTGTTGACGCCACATCCCTGGGCCATTCAGAGTCAAGGAAAAACAGGCTGGCCATTGATGCAAGGTAATTGGCACCTCATGCAAAAACATGCCTTGGGCTAGAACACGGACACCTCGGTGGACTACATCTCAATCCAGAGCTGAATCCACATCCCACTGGGACTCTATGGCCATAAACCCAACCTCCAGACCAAGCGGAAAAGCCTCTGGAAGGACATGCTGCTTGACTGCTGGAGCCTAGTGGATTTTTCATGGAGAGCCGCCACATTTGCACAAGTCAGAAATTGGATTGTCTGAACCAGCCAATTGCAAAGGTAATGCACCCGCTTTGGATTGGAACTCCAAATCCTCCCGAGGGAAGCTTCTCTACATGTGGAGGGCTAAGACGTGTGCATTACAAGGCCTCTGCCTCTACTGGTATTGAAGAAAGCATATCGATTAACACTGCTGTTAATACCCCTGACTGAGTCGCTTCAAACGTGAGTTGCTTCAGTTTCCATTTCAGCCTTAGACACTGCTGTAAATACAACAGTAGAATGGCAAATGCAAAGCCACCTCACCTGTATTGTTGCAGCACCTGAACACGGTAAATGTGCCCAGCCAGACACAAACTGAAAACAACACTTGGTCTAAACCAACAAAGGCACAGTAGGGCGTACATCTAAACCATAACTCCAGCACTGAACATGTCCCTCGCCTATAAAATCTATTGTCAGTTTAGGAGCATAAAGGAACAACAATAACAGCCTTTGAGGTTCTGGGGTTTAAGCCTTTTGCAGTAACTGGGGAAGAATACTTTCCCTATTCTAATCTCGCCAGATATCCACTCTGAGCCCAGAATATCCCAAGATAAATGCTGAAATTGAACAATGCTCTTGCTGATTGGCAACTTCTCTTGCGCACATGCTTTTTCCTCCTCCATGGCTAATCCTCTTACCACAACTTGTCAGCCTCTCTCTCCTCATCTAAATCCATTCGCCTGTTTTAAAAACTGTGTTGTGATATCCCATGCGTGCCTCACATGTGCCTCCATGTTTCTGAACACAGACAGCATGAGCAAACCCTGCATGCTAGTAAAATATACACGGGATCCAAACGTTGAGACTATAATGAAAATATTTCGATTACCACTTCATGAAAAGATGTATTTGTATTGTGGCCTTGGGACTACTATACAGTAGTCATTACATGGGTAGATGACACTCAATGGGCTTCAGCGAAACAGTCAACTTTATGTTGCATGCAGGTCAAGCTCTGTTAAACAACGCTCAAGGTTCAAACAATTTCAACTTTAACACCTTCTGCTGCAAACAAACATGCCCTTGTCCTTAAAAGTTATGGACAAAACTATGCAAGATGCAAGCCAACTTGATCCATACTACTTTAGATTACTTGTGATGAGGATAAATATGTTTTGCGCCAACTACAAAGTGTTTTGCACTGTGAATTATTGACGCAACTACAAGCTGACCTCATTAAAATTGTTGGTATTTATATATAGCGTTTACACATGTACTTTTGTATGTTTGGATATATGTTGGAATGAACCATATGGATATACTGACAGCATCTAAAAGTAAAATTATGTATACTCACAAATTTATGCATTAATTATTAATACATTTGTATTTCATTATATGGCACAAGAATTGAATCACACCCAACAGAATTAAACATACATAAAATGTATTACATTTTAGATGCTGCCAATACAGTATATTGTTTCAAGCAGTTATTTTGCTTCATGTACAAGCCTATATATGTACTATAAGTACTAATACTATCATGTTGATAGCCTAATTGAATTGAATGTAAAGACATTTAGAAACCAAACTCTCAATAATTTCACATATTATTGTGCTTATACTGTTCATGGTTGTATAAATAGACTGGTTTTAAGGATATTTTTCTTACTTTTGTATGATAATGTTGGTACTATGTTTGGTCGTGAAGCAAAACCAGCAGAGAATCACTGCACTAATCAACAAAATTATGCATCTGTAGCCTCTGATATACAACAGATGAAAGAAAGGAAAAAAAAAATACAAAGCCACGCTGCACCTACCTACGCAATTCACTCTCCCTCTCAAAAATCTCCCTAACATGTTAAGTATTGATGCATTCAAAACACAGTCATCCTCCACAGCCACACAAAGGACTTAGATGACTCTTTAGACCATGAGAGAAGATAAAAAGGTGCAAGAGGGAGGGCTGCATTCAGAGTACAGAAAACAGTACAAAAAACAGAAGCTTAAAAAAAAAATTCCAAGACATGCATTTGTCTTTCGTCACCAAAGAGAATACCTTCATCTTCATCACCGTCGTTATCGGATAAATCCTCGCCCTGTTTTTTGGAATGGGTTCCTGTTAGTAAAGGAGGAAAAATACAGAGAAGCACAGGAAAATTCAAAATAGTATGATCATCAAGACAAAAAAACGTATCAAAGAGAGCTGCAACATGCGATCAATATTAGACAGAGTATTCATTAACTTACATTAACTGGCCAACAACACTTTAAATGTATAACATGATTGCTTATATACAGAATCAAGTTCACATAATGTGCATCGATTAGAACACAACCTAATAAGAGGTTTGAATTTTGGTGTACATTTGGTTAATGTCTGAAAACATGAGAGATTATTAATAACGGAGCATTAAAATAAACGATCGGCTGCATTCCACCCTCTTATTAAGTCTGTTCTTAATATACAAATCATATATACAGATCTTTTTTCAAACATAGTAGTACAATACAATGAGTGCTGCAGATTTCATTAAAATAAATGACATTTTCAGAGGGTCAAGAGCTTAACACACTATAAATAAAAGAATTAAAAAGCATTAACACGACAAACTACAATTTGTAATGATATAGAAAACTTCATAATGCTTGACTTCGGTCTGAATATTGAATGCTTTTCAAAGCGTAATCTTTTCAACATTAGCGTTCAATTCAAATGAATGTTACTCTACCACCACAACACAGATGCAACTAATTACATCACATCACCAGTGTCATCAACAGTGTTTGTACAGATACAGTTGGATAATCAGCACATTTGTTGATCACATTTGTTGGTCCTGAACATAACTTGCGTCAAAATAACATGGCTGTTATCAAAACCTTAACCCTAAAATCTGTTGGGTCAATTGGAAAGCTGTTCCAGAAACTTGTCCTACTTGGCAAAATCCTGGTCACCCAGTGATTCATGTCTTAAATCACTTGGGAAAGGATCAGAAAAGTGAGGTCAATCTTTTAAAATACTTTTTATGAAAAATCTTAAAATGCATATTTTTCTTTTAAGAAGTGCAAAGTTTTAGCAGTACAAACATGTTTAAAGTGCATGAAAAGACCTTTTTTATATGTGTGTTGTAGTCCACTTGGTGTGTTGAATTACACTGTTAGGTTAAGTTGAACGAATGTGTTGTTTGAGAGAGGTGGCAGCTGTGATACCTGAGGCGAGAAAGCTCTGTCACTTCAAATGTCCTTTATAGTGCATCTGGATTTAATGGCATCATGTTGCAGTTCCCATAAACTACATTATTTTTCATTAAAAGTATTCACAGTCCAAACGTTTCTGCATTAATATATGGCAGATGTTAAATGCATGTCAGCGAAAATCAAATTTTGAAATACTCGCCCCCTTTAGTTGTTGCTTTGTCCGACAAACCATGTGCTCTCATGCAGTGAAAAACACATCGCGGAGCAAAGAGGATACAGACAACGTGTCGACAGACATATGAAATAGTACCATATTTAAAATATTGTAAATTTTTAAAGTAGTTTAAACAACAAATACCGTATAGTGGCTCTTTAATGTGTCGCTGTAGCTCCTTCAATCGGCTCGTGAACCAACCATCTCTTCATACTAGTTCATTTATAGCATCAAATAAACATGAATGAACATCAGAAAGAATGTTGTTTCAAGCGCGGAAAGATGTGAGTACACAATTTTCAAGTTCAAGTTCACCAACGTTAATCTACTAACTCCCCTGACTGCAAGGTTTGGGTTAATCTACTGAGAGATCAGGGTATATGTCACGGCAAGTTAACCTTCCTTTCTGGAATACCCCCCAGGTCAGTCCTATGTTCATAATAAATCTGTTTAATTGTCCTTTCACAACAATTCTGTCTTTTCAATGTAAAAGTCCTCGATACTGACTGACACACTCATAAAGACAGTCTTTGCTGCCATCTAGTGGCATAATAATGTAATTTCTGTTGCTGTTCACCGTCAGGGACTATTTTTTCCGGCGGAAGGAAGGCATTTACTGATTTTACTTCATGAAAGTATTTTTGGCTTTAATATTTAAATTGTGTGGTAACTGTTTTATAAGTAAGCAATAAGGTACTGGAGTCTGTGCTGTACCGTGAATAAGTCACGTCACTATACTGTACTGAATACTGAATAAGATACAGCACAGCCTCGAGTACCTTATTGCTTACTTAACTAATGCAACCTTACCCTACCTTTAGATTTTATGAACAACTAAAATTCTAAATTTTCTTAGCCATTTGTTTATGAACTGGACTACACTATTCATTTTGACATGGTACTGTATGTAACTTTCACCTAAAACAGCGTATCGTTTGCTGTAGCACCACCATTTTAGTTTAGTATAATAATAATATACTATAATATAATATTTCATTCGTATTGTCATTAAAACATGGATTTTCAAGAACCGTAGACAGAAATGAATGTCATGTAAATAATTCGTTTTCAAATGTAGCGCTTTGAATAAGATTCCCAGCTCTATTCTGCACTAGAGCACTTTATATCACATTGATATTAACCCTAGAGGACAGCAGCCCATCTGGTCCACTGTTTCCATACACTTCAGCATTTACAGTGAGCTAATACAGCCTCTTTGACCTATGCGTCAGTGTAAAAGCTCACTGAATGTAAAGTGCATCCCATTCTGAAGAGCAGGAGAAGTGGGTCAGAGTGACAATGGATTGAGCCCAGATTTACATATCGGAAAGGTCACAACGTGGCGAGGGACCTATTGGCGAAATGTTGACTTCTAACAATCCAAGACGGTATTCACTTTACTGTCTGTCTCAAATCCTCCTGTGGACCTCTCTATTTCACAAACTCTCATTCCTTAGCGTTTGTCATAATATTTTATCTTTTGTTATACTTTCTGGAGATGAATTTCAATGTGACGAATATTAAAGACCCCCTGTGGTGAAAATCAAGTTTTATAATGTTGTTTGTATTTCATTGTGGTGGTTTTACTATGCTTTAAGACAAACCATGTGCAAATTTATAAGTCAAAACACCATTGCTGATTTTTTTCACCTTAAAACTGCAGTATACCGAAAAGAGTAGCAGTATGCTAGGCAACCACTGAATCAGCTGTCAGTGTAGCGCGAGCGCGCTTTGGTTTGCTGTTAAACTTTCTTATTAGCAGAAACTTTAAAAAAAAAGAGTATGTTACAAGCAAAGGGCTCCATCTTTGCAGTGTCCAAAGAACTTTAAACATTCGTCAGCACGACGGAAAGCCGTCTCTTTGGAAACGGAAAAAAACGTGAATAACGTCGGGTGCTTTTCCGCTCAGAGTTGATTTTTTTTCAACTTCAGGCGCTCTTAGCGCTCCTGCAAAAATGCGAGGCGCAGCAGGCGGTTAAAACGTGAGGCGCCTGGGGCACATAAACATCATGCAGAACACTCACTACCATAGAAAACAATTCAAAAAAGGCGCCTCTCACTGCACAAAATGCGTGAGAGACATGCAACAAAATGGGCCTAAGGATAATGATTTTTTGAAAGGAAGCTGTCTGAGATGCTAAATGCAACTCTGAGATGGTTTATGTAACATTAACATGGTTTGTGTAACATTAGCAACACATTATTAGCTCTTTAATAACATAGTCAAGCCAAAGGCTAATCATTTCAATTACTGTTATGTGTCCGACGTTGTAAAGAGCGATACATAACAGGCATTACCATTCTGATGCCATTGTGTAGCGTTTACTCCAGTTGAGCGAGTGGATCAGGTAATCTGAGCTACTGTTATTGGGTGGAGGCGGGGCTAATTTGCATATTCATGAATCCGCATATACTAAATGAAGCAAGGCTGTCGAGTTACATTTAAGCTATTTTAAGGCATGAAGAAATTATTTTCACAGGAAATAAACATTTAAATATGTCATTTTGATGATCAAAGATAAGAGATTAAGAGAAAAACTTATTGACTGCAGGGGGAATTTAAGTATCAAATAGAGGTGCAAGATTTACTGGAAACACCTCTTGAAAGTCAGGATGAAATTGAATTCATAACCTATTTTATTTCTGTAATGATCAGGTATTTGCAAGTGCAACAAGATAAAAACGCAGAATAGGTGAAAAGTGGGCGTTCCGTACCAAAATGTCTCAGGTCAATGCCTGTAGAAACTTGTCTGTTAGTATTCCCATTCTTCTCAATAGCAGTTGCTCAGCTGACCTGTGACTGACCTGTTTGCTGCCATCTGAATTCATAACCCCTAACCATTAATCAGCTATATAAAACTAGCTTGGTCTCTTATATTAAGGTATTTGTACATTTACAATTACAAAAACATAACTCTTTTGTACTTTTGGGTAGATGCTGAAATGTACTGACAGACTCTAAAAATAATTGTTATGTTTTTACAGCTATAGAAATGTAAAATATGTATGAATATTTATATCATCAATCATATTAATTATATGTTTACAATTCATAGATATATTTTAGATCCCTTATACCTCATACCCAAACATAAGCACCTACAGTATAAAATATACATATTATGCACATTACATATTTTCATCCATTAAACCTAACCCTAAAAATTTCTGTGAAAGAGTGCATAACTACACCACCTGAAACACGGCATTTCCAAATCGGTTTCACAATCAATTTTTAATATGTGTGGTATTTGAGTGGTTATGATCGCTATTGAGGATAGAGATGAGGATAGTTGAATAAAGCCTTGAATTTTGGTCTATTTCTCATACAACACAATCATATGATTTAGAAGATTTGAATTACAGAGAAAGACTGAAATGAATTACATATATGATCATTTTACTGTCCTTTTCTGTCCCATGCAAACAAAGTGTACACCTTTGTAAAGTTGTTTTTATTGTACGCAAATGATTTAATTTAAATGCTGTCAATGCGTCCATATCATATTTTTGCTATGTATCTCTACAAACCTAAGTAAGGAGTGGTAAAACATCTGAATTCTCCTAAAAAAACAAAAAAACAAAACACACACACATAAAAGATGTACTCATCTCTCCTTCATTTCCAGATACAGGAACACCTGATTAAATGCGAAGATCTGAAAGCATAATCAATATTTAATCTATTTATTCATTTTTGTGGGAAAGGTACACAAGCATGACTCATTTAACCTGCAACAATATCAAGCCATTTTGAGAAACTAGTTTTACTTTGTAAAATTTTGACACCACAGATTTCTCTTTGAAAGCAATGAGTTAGTAAACAGAAGCTAAGGGCACTTTAGCCGTCTTTAGTAACACATAGAGCTCTGCAACACGCAACAGGATCAGACACTTCGAGAGTGTGAACGTGTCGTTATTTGCTATTATTGCCATAACCTCATCTTTTAATTTAAAGCAATCTGTAAATAACAAATTGACTAAAGGTTAGTTATTATTGTCCCCACTTATAGCCTAGGTGATGACAGTACAAAAGAAAAGTCGTTTCTGAAGACTTAGAATAAAGTGGACTAATGAATTGTGTACAATAAAAACAGGAACATGTTATTAAGAAATAGGGCCAGTTTTGACTTGATGTCGACATTAAAGGTTAAGGAGACTATAATCCTAGAGAAAGGACAGCCAAAAATTTACACCAGGGCTTTAGTAGCCCAGAGGACTTTTATATCACAGGCCTTTTGTTTTTATTACAAGTGCTGGATAAACAGAGGGCCACATTATGAGCTGTCCTTGCCTTAACCGCCGCTGCAATAACCAAGAGTGACTGCGAAGAGCGCTTATGAAAAAGAACCGCACTCGGAAACCGATGATTACATTAAGATCGCTGAAATATTTTAAATTCTCAGCAGTTTCGAAAGAACGTTGTTGAAAGCATACATTCTGTTTACCTTTTGCTTCTGTAGTGGATGGAATGAACCAGCGATCTATAGATCACGATAATGGCTACAGCACGACCTTGGAAGAATAACCAGCCCTTTATTAAAGGACTAGCAACAAAGAGCATTTGGAAGACACTGCGCTCTAAACAGGCAGATATACTGGGCCAGTGAGCAGTGTGGGATCTGAACGAAAACTTCCTGGATAAGCTGTGTCTTGCATTTCAAGTCGAACTGAATGAAGCGCCACTGGCAAGACTCCGCTCACGCCAGGCCTATGGGCTGCCACACATTTAAAAGAGCTGTTCCATATCAAGCGGAGGGGACATCCGCTTCCCTTGTGCCTTTCTTCCTTAACTTCCGCCCACCCCTTTCTCCGTTTATGCCATTGCTGTTTGCCATGCAACTTCTCTAGCCTGCGGCCACACGCGCACACATTTCAAACCTCGGTAAAGTTGAGCGATCCAAAAGCGATTTCCATGCCATTTTATTGTCTGTCACTGCTCAGTCGGAGCCTAGTTCAGATTCCAACACTTAGCCGTTTCCATCACGTTGGCAGGCTGCTCGAATATGATGGCTTGTCCAATTCACTGCAAATTCGTCTTTCTCGTGGGAAAAAAACCCCTGCTACTCTCTGAATACCGTGTAAAAACGTTTTCTGGTTTGATCCCTTCTCTCAAACAATTAAACTGCACCAAAGCAGGAATTTGTCTCTTAATAAGTGACGTGACAGAAATAGCTGCCTAAAAGACATTTCATCATGCATGCGTGTTTCATAGGAAATGTGTAGCCAACATCAGAATATTATGTTAATAGAAGCAAATAAACATAATTGACCATGTACTTGGGGAATGGTATTAATGCAATCTTTAAAAACACCCTTTAGGCATTAAACGTTCTGTTAACAGCAGGGAATTCTTAAACTGAATATATAAACAGAAGTAGATACACTGAAGATTGCACTGAAGTTTAGACTACGGAATTCATTAGAAGTGCCTCCTGCTAGCATTATATGGAATATCTATATAAAATATTCAGCATGTATGACATAGAAAATATTTATAGTTTGGTTCTATACATTAACAATAATTACTGAAAAAACATTACAATGACCATTTTTACAGCCATTAATCTTGGTTAATGTTAATTTCTACTTATGCTAATACATTTTAACATTTCAAGTTGTATAAATTAGCATTAGTTAATGCAGGGGTCTTTAACAGGGGTCTGTGACTCTAGGGATTCTGCGGCGGTTCTGCAGGGCGTCCAACAATTATTGTTTGATCTCAACCCAAGCTACACTTAAGAAGCTAAACGAGTTCAGCTAAACGATTCATTATCTCTCCCACATTAAAATATATCAAGCATAATTAAAATATACGACCCTGTACATAAATATTGATAAATGTAATGACCAAGTATATAAATAACATTAATTTGGTACTATAGGCATATTATTACAGTATAGTCCAGGCTTAAAACAACTGAAACAATTTTATCAAGGGTAATGGCAGCTTAAAATGGTGATTTCCATGGCTTGATCAAATGTTAAAAATTAATTGAGATTACATGGAAAATTCACTAGTGAATAAAAATATTTCCTATTTAATTTCATCTTATTTTATGCTATTTCATCGACTAGATATGGCTCTTTGCGTGCAGTCTCTATAAAATTATTTTGAATTATGATTATTATTTTATTCAGTAGACACAAGAGCTTGGATCAGTAACAGAAGGCCATTGTGAATTGTTGTATATATATATAAAGGGTCCTTGGTCTGAACAAGGATGATGACTCTTGTGTCAATGTATTATTAACAAACCTGAATTAACAATGAACAATAGTGTGTTTATAAATCAACATTAGGCTAGATTAATAAATGCTTGCTAAAATGTTGTTCACTGTGAGTTCATGATATCTAATTCATTAACTGATGTTGATGAATTGATCCTTATTGTAAAGTGTCACAAATTTTACATTCAACATGAACTCATGATCCAACAAAACAATTGTCCTTGGCTAAACTTGGAAAGTTACTAATATTGCAGTTTTCCAGGCCGACGATATGAATTCCAGACAAACTGTCAATGTTGGCATCTGTCTAATCTGACTAGTTTCTACCAGGTGACAGATGAATTTGTGCCAAAATACCATTTGATGGCTTTGATTGGACACACACACTTCTTTTGAAAGTTGATGAGCCAATTTATTTTGTCATTATTTTGCCCAATCAAATGCATATTTGCCTTTTATTTTTGACATTTAGCATATTCCCCCCTGCTGTTTATGACCCTTTCAGAACAAACATGTGCCCCATTTTCACAACACAATAGTTTCACGAAAGTAGAACCACTGCTATTAGGTCAACATGAAATCAGATTTGACCCTGATTAGTTAATGTTCCTAGTCTTATTGTGAAGGATTCATTATTCTAATGAAACACAAAATGTCTAATCATTGTCAGTTCTGTTTTGGGTTCACTGTCATATTTTCATGTCTTTTTATTTAGGTGTATCTTGTCATGTCATTAATCACTGCATTAGTCTTGTTTCTATTGTTCCTTTGTCTGGCTTTGATGTTGTAACCCGCTGTCGGTGAGTCTAGTTTTGTCAAGAAATGTCAAGTTCATATATATATATATATATATATATTCAAGTTATGTACTTGGTCAAGTTTAGTTCATGTCACTGTCTTGTTCATTTTGGATTATGTAAATAAACTGCAGATGGATTCTAGCTCACCTTCAGTGGCCTTTTGTTACAATCAAACTGTAATAAATTGCTCAATCTCTGAGAGAATTGATCTTTTTGGGTCACCAATTCCTCTGTTTTTAGCCTCTCCCTTACAACAAACTGTTATATATAGACACTTTTCATTCTTAAAATACAAAAACAACAGCAACAACATAAAAAGCCCAGCCCCACACTTTTTCTTTTTTTAAATTTGCTGAATGTGTTCACTTGGAAATATGTACACCACTTTATGGATTTTAATGTTTGTGGAAAAACAACACGACTGCATTCAAATTTTGCTCTGATGCACTGTAAAAGTGAACGGTGAAATTAATTAAATTAAATTAAATTTTTCACTCAAATCAAGTCAAGTCAAGTCACCTTTACTTATATAGCGCTTTTTACAATGCAGATTGTGGCAAAGCAGCTTTACATTAATAATTGGCAAATCATTTTTGGCTGCACAGCAGCTCCCAAAGAAAATGGTGTCGTTGTCCAGCGTATTCTATATATTATTGATTCATTCTGTTGCAAAGATCAGTAGTTCATCACTCAAATGATGAAAATTCATTGTCACCGATCAGGCATAACATTATGACTTCCTAATATTGTGTTGGTCCCCTTTTGCTGCCAAAACAGCCCTGACCCGTCAAGGCATGGACTCCACTAGACCCCTGAAGGTGTGTTGTGGTATCTGCACATCTGTTGTGGATGTTAGCAGCAGATCCTTTAAGTTGCAAGGTGGGGCCTCCATGGATTGGACTTGTTTGTTCAGCACATCACATAGATGCTCGACAGGATTGAGATCTGGGGAATTTGGAGGGCAGGTCAACACCTCAAACTCGATGTTGTGCCACTCAAACCATTCCTGAACCATTTTTGCTTTGTGGTAAGGCGCATTATCCTGTTGAAAGAGGCCACAGCCACCATGGAAATACCATTTCCATGAAAGGGTATACATGGTCTGCAACAATACTTAGGTAGGTGGTACGTGTCAAAGTAACATCCACATGGATGGCCGGACCCAAGGCAGAACATTGTCCAAAGCATCACACTGCCTCTGCCAGCTTGCCTTCCTCCCATAGTGCATCCTGGTGTCATGTGGTAAGTGACGCACACGCACCCGGCCATCCATGTGATGTAAATGAAAACGTGATTCATCAGACCAGACCAACTTCTTCCATTGCTCCATGGTCCAGTGCTAATGCTCAAGTGCCTATTGTTGGCGCTTTTAGCAGCGGTAGACAGGGGTCGGCATGGGCACCCTGACTGGTCTGCAGCTATGCAGCCCCATATGCAACAAACTATTTTGACTTTCTATCAGAACCAGCATTAACTTCTTGAGCAATTTGAGCTACAGTAGCTCGTCTGTTGGATCGGACCACACGGGCCAGCCTTCTCTCCCTGCATGGATCAATGAGCCTTGGTTGCCCATGACCCTGTCACCTGTTCACCACTGTTCCTTCCTTGGACCACTTTTGATAGATAATGACCACTGCAGAGCGGGAACACTCCACAAGAGCTGCAATTTTGGAGATGCCCAGTCATCTAGCCATCACAATTTTGTCCTTGTCAAACTCGCTCAAATCCTTACGCTTGCCAATTTTTCTCAATTTTAACACATAAACTTTAAGGACAAAATGTTCACTTGCTGCCTAATATATCCGACCCACTAACAGGTGCTGTGATGAAGAGATAATCAGTGTTATTCACTTCAAATGTCAGTGGTCATAATGTTATGCCTGATCTGTGTATACAATGACAGACTCTTTGACAATTAAAATAGCATGTGTTATTTGCTATCTAACATTTAACCAAGATCTGAATGTGATGTTTATGTAAATGAACTGTGTGTAATTAACATTATAATGAGTTGGGCCAGGTAGAGAACTGTGAGTGAAGGGGTGATTGTTAATGAGAGACACCTGTGCACCACACTGGCCTTGCTCCGCTTCCATGGCTCTCGGCCCCACCCGAAAAAAGTAAGTTTTATTAACTTTAAAAAAATTAGTTACTTAAAATAATTTTATTGAGTTTTATAATGCAACGCAAGCTCTGAAGATCATATTATGCCAAAAATACTTAGTGAACCTGATATGACAAAGCAAAAAAAATGCTGTGAAATGGCAATTTCATAAAATGTCAATGGATCTATTTTGTGGGATCAGAAATAAGATGTGAAAATAAGATGTTAAAGTGAAAGAAATAAGATGTTAAAGTGAATGGAGAATTACTATTTTGTCATAATCCCTCAAAAAAAAACAAAAAAAACAAACAACAACAAAAAAACCTCTAGTCAAATCAGCCTTCTTATAAAGAAAATGTTTGTGCATAATAATGTTCTTTAAGAGAACGTGAACTTTAATGTGTTCACTAAATGTGAGACCTTTTATAGGTGTGTGTGTGTGTGTGTGAGTGTGATTCAGCCTAAGTGAACCTCCATTCTCTGTCACATTTTCAGCTTTTCCACCTAACATAATGTCTTGATAACATTTTCTTTTGTAAATCCCTAGGGCAAATTGGATTGAAACAGCTCGACAGAGTGGAGAGACCATCAACAGGCTCTTAGAGCACGAGTGTACTGTTGCCTGGCAACCCTTACTGATGATTTTATGTTATGCAAATTTGTTGGAATTTACATAAGATTTCATGTTGCCGCATGTTGAGACTAATAAGTTATTTTTTGGAGTTATCAAAAAGATTGCACTCCAATAACTAAAACCCTAATTTTGGAGTTCAAATTCATGTTTTCTATTGCAAATGTTTGTTTTCCAAGTTCAAAACATCAGTGTTTAACTTAGATTAATATTATACATGCTATTAAGATAATCAGTGTGTAGCCTTGTGAAAATATAAACGGTTCATCACAAATATAAATGCCTTGTAGATACTCATAACAAAACAACTATTTAATGCAGGCAGTCATTTGGCTTAAAAACAAAAACAGCATTCCAACGGGCTTCTTTTTAATGCAAATTTTTCAGCCATATTTGTATATTCAGCAAATCTAAGAATATTAAGCATCTAGAAAAGGAAATAAATGAGGTAGAGTAAATGCAAGCTCTCATTCCTGACCCATATACAGACAGACGGCTCCTCTAGGGAGGGCTTGCTCCCTTAAGACTTTCCCTCACACCACATAGATCATTTAACCAACAGCGCAAACTCACTGCAAATTTGTTCCAAACTGTAGTTTCCCCCGAACGCTGTTGTTAACAATTTAGCAGCAGCTGCTGCTGTGTAAAGACATCGGTTTTGATGCTTAGCTGTTATTTACATTTCTCATAACAAGATCACGGGAGACTGTGACGGTACTGCGCGTCTTTTGATGCCTGTCTCTATTCTCTGATTCTAGAAGCTTTTCAGGGAACATGTTGCCGTAATTCGATGCAGAACACAATGCCATTATTTTTCAGACACCCCACAAATGTGACAGAAACTTAGTTATTTTGCTTTTTACACGTAACAATAGGACATTTTGTTTCAAATATTAAGGTGAAGACTGCAGTGTACAGGTATATGTAAGCGGTTTTATTTTACATGGAGCGGGTCACCTCATGTTGAGATCATTTAGCTTTATCTTTGTAATTCCCCTGTTTTTGGACAATTTTGCTGGTAGAATACATAAACAATGGCAGGTTTTAAATTTCTGGTCACTTCTACATTGGTAAACATTTGCTTTTGTCTAATGCATCATCCACACCTCTAGGTGTCAGTATAAGTCTAAGACAGCTGTCATATCGAGCAGTGCAACATAAATTAATAAATGATTGCGAGTCCACTTTAAATGTTTTTATATTTTTGAACATGATTTTGAACATTTCTTCCATGGAATAAAATAAAAAGGTAATAGAGTCCAACCGTGGCTGCCTCCATTTTTCCAGTGGCGCTGATTGCGGAAATACTTTTTTCCATTCATTTTTTTGGTCACACTTTAGATGAGGGTCCAATCTCACTATTAACTAGGTATTAATTGTGATTTTTGCCTCAATAAACTTCTAATTACTACCTATAAATAGTTAGTATGGTAGTTGTTAAATTTGGGTATTGGCCTGGATTAAGGGATATAAAATATGTCATGGAGAATAAGTAACTAGTTAATAGTGAAAATTGAAAATGTTTTTTTTTTTTTTTTTTTTAACCAGGAATTCGGCTGTTGAACACAATTATTTTAAGAATAAGTTGAAATAATGTGGGCTGACGGCTTCAACAGAAGCAAATACTATCGATTAAGAACCTCATAGCTCACAGTATTGCTGTCTTGAAAGGTTTATAAGTTACCGTTCAAAATCAATTTCCCAATGGAGATTTTACTTCTGGAACCCAACTGTTGCACTCTATTCCAATTTTTAGTTTATATCTCACAATTCAGACTATATGATAATTTGCAAACATGATTCATTTCAGAGGAACAACACTTATTTCATTATGATCTTTTTGTTTTAAGTGTGCAAAATGCAAGTGCTAAATAATGCTCAAATAACTGCCAGAAAATGAAACATTTTGCATTTTTCTTCAAATGCTTGTTACTCACCAGTTTTAGGTCTTGGTGAGTTAACAGTTTATGAGGAACAAATTAGGTTCATTAATAAAAATATAATAACAACATGCATGGACATGCATGCAAATTGAGTGGTTAGACGAGGTCGTGTAAATCTTTCACTTTCTAAATTGCCCACAATATAATCAAAAAGGCATTTTTGGGGTTTAATACAATCCCCAGTGATGAGCAAGACAGCATCTGTGACATGAACATAATTTTGACTTGTCCTTCGGTTTGAAAAAGCGCAACAATGTAGTTATGATGGAGGTCTATATGTTAAAGTGCCTAGACTAACGATTTTATGTTATACTAACACACACTATACTCAAAAGTAAAACAGTTAACATTAGACTAATGCGAAAAAATCACTAACAGTCCTGTCTATTCAAACCCATATCCAACTTTCAAACAATACACACAGTTATTAGGAATCGAAATGACATACCTGTTAAAGTGCCATTTACAGAAATAACATCCAACCTTTATCCACCTAGATAGTCCTACCACTAAAAGGGTGTTTTAGACAACATCTAAACAACACACATTATTGTGTGGAAGAATTCAGTGCTTTAACAACAATACAACATTTCTGCTTTTAAATCCTCCAATTTTTTCCATAGAGCTCTACTGTTAATGCACCACTGTACTGTTTTTGTTTGTTTGATTGTTAACTGAGTGGTAAGACAAGTCACAGATGCTGCCAATACAGCTTAAGCTGTTTTTAAACTCAGAACATTTCTCAATGAGATCCAATGAAATTCAATGAATCACAATGAGAATGGATTCAGCTGATGTGATTATTAATACTGTTTACTGAGTGTGTTTACTCAGACACTAAATTCACAGTAATGTATGTTTGATGTTGGTATTTTCAAGTTTATAATTATTATTGCATAATTATAGTAGTTGTGTGGACAAAGGCTTTCAGGATACCATTATCAAATAACCTGGAATTAGCCTGTTGAAAATATTTTGCTGTAACAGACGCATTGTTTTTAAAAAACCTACATCTAACTAGATAGAATATGAAGCAAACACCATTTCAGTTGTTGCTTTTAGTCCATATCTGTCGTCTTCGAGGTCATCTATTAAATGCTTCTCCAACGCAATTGTAACCATATCATGGCCGTTGCTTTTTTAAACAATGCATTGATTTAACTTTGGCGCAGAGGTTTCTGTAATGACAGACTACATATTGTGGCTGCAGGAACACTCACCATCACTCATGTCATTTGATATTACATGTTCTGACACATATCAAGCTGTATGACATCAGTGACTCATATCTTACTGTATGATGCTTTGCGTTATGACATCAGTAACACAACGCTAAATAAATTGGATGGGCTGTCTGTTAAAACATGAGTTCAGCATTACGTAATGTATGTGTATAGGTCATTGCTAGGAAATGTTTTCATGGTGTAAAAAAAAACCCCAAAACATTCTGTTACTAAAATATCTAACTGATGTGGTCTGGTCAGTGTGGGGTGACAATGACATACACAAAGTTTCATAAATGTATATAATTAAATTGCAGCCTTTGTGATTTAAAAATCACACTAAGCAATATTGCGATTTCTATTTAATGTTGGTATATTGTGCATCCCTAGACTGTTTTTGTGCGCGTTTGTGTGTCATTCACTGAAACGCAAATTTAGTTGCAGCCAAGTGACTTTGCACAATCCGACTTTTACCATTCTGAGACCCACAAATGGGTTTCGACTCATAGGTTAAACCCCCCCTGATATAGGAGGTGTTCGAAAAAGTAGATTTTCAGAGAAATTCAAGTTTGACTGACTATATTTCTGACCAGTTTTGTAATGATACACCATTGCATTCATGAAATATAGCATTTTGTGACAAAAATTCAAAATTGCCAATTCCCAAAATGGCCTAACCGCTTAATAAGCAGTTAAGTAATAAGCAAAAACAGCCATTTTTTATATCTCTTGACCACTATGTGGCACTGTGCTGAAACTCTGCATGTACACTCAAGTCATAGTTGTCATAACACACACAAATTTTGTTCTGAAAGTGCTAAAGCGTTGCAGAGATATAGCCTCATGTCCATTTTGCCGTGCTCTTCGCCGAATTCATTCACATTATTTATCAATTTGAATTCCATAATTTTTTGTCTTCATTGTCTGAAGACGATCTGGTTCAATTTTCATGAGAATCAGAGCAACAGTTAAGTAAGGGTTTGAAAAAGTAATTTTTTTTTTTCCGGAAAATTCAAAATGGCGGACATAGTTTCATGGCAGAACACTACATCTGGTCTTGAGCCAAGGAATCAGAGGAAAAACAGGGGGAAATTTTTTTTCTAGCTCTTGAGTGCAACTTTGGACCGTTGGTGGTGCTAGAGGTATTGAGGCGACAATAATAATTAAAATACTAATGATGATGATAATAATAATAATAATAATAATAATAATACACTATGTTTTCATTATCTATGAATCATTTATCATATCATATCTACAAGCAATCCACGGTTTTTCTAAAAATCTGTATTAATTTCCTTTTCAAATTCTGAACTATATTTCCTCCCTGCACTTTCGAATTCAACCCTGTCCTGCCATCAAAACTTGCCCATTTAAATATAATAGTAAAGCTCTTCATGGTCAAAAAATGTCTTACAGTTTAATAAAATTGTAATTTTCTCTTACAATCTTTAATATTTACTAAGCAATTATGTTGACCTTGTCAAGCTCAACAGACGAGAAGGAATCAAAGCACAATAAGTGAATATTCTTGTGCGTTGATACCTTCTAGACTGTTGAGCTGACATGGTGCAAACACATATTTGCCACAGATAAGTGTTTTATTTTGTTTTTTTCTTCACCCTGTGACATTTTTCCCCCATTTTTTTTTACGTAACAAGGCTTAACATGTGAACACCAAACATTTTTTCAACACTTTTGGGGGGCAAAAATCTAATTATTTCAATAATAACCTTTGAACTGACAAAAAAAATTAAATAAATAAACATCAACTGCACCATTTCATGAGAATGATTTGCATGTCAACCAGTATAAATGGGAGTTTTCTACATACACACTGTATAGTAATTTGAAATAGCACATGTTCACAATAAATAAATTAATTAATTAATGAATAAATAAATAAAAAACCTATGTTGAAAGAAATATACAGACATTTTTTAACGCTGCTTGAGCGCACAAGACTGTGTAGTTGACGGAGATATCCCTTCGGTTCAAGAGAGGACGTACCAGTCGCTCTCTTCTCTGTATTTGGCTCCAATGTTGGCTTGCTTACATACCTCCTTTTCTACATATTTTCTTGTTGGGTTTTCTGGCACATTCCTTGGATATTCTTTTGACTGTAAAATGAATAAAAGACTACAAAATAACAGAAGGCTCTGGAAGAAACGTTTGAGGAGAACATGCAACAACGTCACTCCCCCTCCCCACAAGAACAACAAAGAGAACCTGTCCAGAACGTTAGCTGGGGTGCTTTGTCTTTTGGGCAGAAAATATTCCAAAAAAGGTGGAATTGATTTGCTGCACCCTGGAACACAGGAAGCCTAGTTTCACATGCACTGCTATATAAGACCCTTTACAAGCACAAGAGAAATTGACAACTCTTCCTCAATCCAATCCCTGCACCGCTGCATCACTCCAGGTTTTGCAAGAGAAATGCACGGCTCTGTTCTACGATGCACCAAACGTGCTTTGTGAATGTCACAGATGCAGAGAATTGCTGTAAGTGTGCTCTAAAACATTTAAGTCCATTTTTAAATGACTTTTTAAGCTATAATTTTCAATCAGACAATAGCTCTGTTCCAAAACATAGTCCACTATCTGGACAGCATTTTACTGTACGCATCAAGGTCTGCTGCAGATGGCAATACCAAAAGTTAGAAGGCAACTTTACGCTGTATTGTTAGATACCTAATTTTGGCCAAATTAAAATGAAGCAATCAATTCTATGCATGTATGCATCGAACCCCCCCAGCCCGCAAATGTCGAACGGGAACATGGATTGTGTAACATTAGCATTATTACCTGTTTGATAAAGCATTAAAACAAAACATTACATCATTAAGTTGACCGAGTGGATCTCCGAGCTTGTGCGAGTGAGTGGAGGTGGGGCTAATTAGAATTTTCACAGATCCGTGTATACTAAATGAAGCGAGGGTGTAGAGTTACATTCAAGCTATGTTAAGGCATGAAGAAATTTTTTTTCACAGGAAAAAATGTTTAAATATGTCAAATATTTTGATGATCAAAGATTAGTTTTAAGGGATTACAGGGAGACTTTAAGAAAGTTTATCCACTTTTTGGAAGATATTGCAATCATTGTATTAGTTGAGTTTTTTTTTTCTTTGGTACATGATGATGATGATAATAATAATAATGATAATAACAATAACAGTAAAAAATGTAGCTAACCAATTCATCTGCCAACTGACAGCGACGGATAAACAAACAATATTTGGTAATCCTACAATGGCTAGCAACAACTGAGATCAAACTCTACTGTGACAGGCATCACTTGACCAGTGAGAATTTGAAATAGGCACAGTAGTGTTTTTCAGTGTATGTCTATTTGATTTCCAACTGACACTGTTTTTCCATGCCCTCATAATGAACTTTACACATTCCTATCTGTCAAAGTCTCCGTCAGGGCTTTCTCTAGCATGCAGGCATCCTTAGAAGGCAGCTCACTAGGTTGTGGAACAGAGCTAGTGCTTTTGCTTTCAAATCTGTAAGAGTTTGTAAGAAATGCTCTTTGTGCTGGGGTGATAGTCATGAATGCAAATGCACAACTTGATCACCAAATTCGTTTAAAGATCTTAAGTTCCTCAAGACAGGCTTTGAACATAAACAGAAGAAAGTGGGACAGTAAAGGGTCTTACATGGTTAGGACTGATGCCACAGGCCTCTTGTGTTCCAGAACATTTTAGCAACTCTACAAAAGCCTCATTCTGGCATCAAGCAAGCTAATCTCGGATCGCTAATCCCCCAGAACAGTCAAGACAGTGAGGAGAGGGAGGTGCACCAAGATCATTACATCCAAACTTCATGTCAGATTAAAATCTGAGCTCTTACATTAAAAAGATTACTTTCTCATTGATTGCTTTCTACTGGCTTTCTTTCTTTCTTTTTGGTTTGCTCTCTTGAACAACACAAAAGAGGAACCCATAACAGTGGCATGGAAGGGAAGAGTTGATGGAAAGACTTCATGACAGATCAAGTCAAGATGAGGAACGGAAATGGTGTACACAGACACAGCATGCGCCAGACGACAACTCATGCTTCAAACACAACACAGGAAGTGACAGAATGTAATAGCGAGACTTTTTTCTTCGTTATACCCGACACACTCACCATCCTCCGTTGGAACATAGATGTTTAGATACAAACAATCCTCGTTTTGATCTTGTATGTAAGTTGCAACTATATCCAAGTTAAAGGTGAACCAAATTGGCATCATGATCTCCGGAACGGCGTTGTGAATGTTTTGTGGGCACACCGGCGCAAAATGAGTGGCGTTCTTGATCCCCGACCAAGACGAGGGCGGCTCAGGGGGTAAGAAGCGTTTCTCACCCACTGGTGGGGCAGCGTATGGCACTCCCAGGTACTGGTCCACAGGTCCCAGGATCTCACTGGGCAACGGAACCCGTGCGCCCCGTAATTTCCCGTACTGTGTGTTCACGGTGGGATAGTAGCCTTGTCCCCAGACGAGCATCATACACCAACAAAAAATCCATATCCACAGAGAAATGTTATGAGCCCTGCCACCGCAGCAGTCCTGCTGGTGCAAAAGGAGCCGGTTTTTGCGCACCGCTAACCACATGGTCTGTTAAAATGGCCGCTGCTGCTAGATGCCGACGTACGCTGAGAAACTCCTCCAGCACGTGTCTCCTGCCTTCAGACCCTCAAACACAGCCCGATTACTCCTGTCATTGAAGAAAAACACATACACGAGCACCGTTCCCCTCCGGACGAATCCTCATTCACTGTCCAGTATTCTCGTCAGATCCTCTCTCCTGCAAGAGAAAAACAAAACAGGAAAACATTAAATGGGACCATCTTTTATTCTCTTGGTTTTTCTGTATGCGCATAGAAAAGCACAAATAAATATGTCAGTGCTCTCAATTCATCCAAAGGCCTGCACAAATACATGCAAATAAAAGCTCTGCTGCAGGTTGATTTAAACATGTCTCTAAATGCCTACACTCCTCAGAAACAGGGTTGACAGTAACTGGTTTTCAACTGGTGGATCACAACTAGCTATGATTGTGAACAGTGGGGCAAAAACACTGCTAAATGCTAATAATAAGATGCAACTAACCATATAAGCCTGCATAAATAGGATAGCAAAATAGTAAATGCTACCCTTTCATGTCAAAATCTTGTGCCCAATCAAAAGCAATGGTGTTTTGATTCATCCGTCGCTTTGTTAACATTAGCCTGTAGCAAAATTAGACAGATGCTAACACATGGACAGAGGCTGCATCTGAAAGCTGAAAAAGGCTTAATCTGCAAGAAGGATTCAGAGGAAAGCAAAAAGGCAAGTCTGAATCCAATGATCCTGTCTACTGAGATACCTTCATCTGATTGATTTTTGAAGGCAGCATTGATATATCCTTATATAAATGTAAATTTTTTGAACAACTTTTTATTTCACTTTGAGACGGAAATTTGTATTGTAATTTATAGCAATGAAATATTTGCTTGTCATCATCAAAACTCGCTCTGTTTGGTTATAGAATATTATGCTGCCTCAGTATCCAGTCCGAAATCAGTTTTGTGCGGTACATTTATGCGCAAACACAGCCTGCGAAGTCATTGTCTGACACGGCAGCGAGGCAACAAGTCAGCTGCCTAAGCTTTCAGAGGCAGCCCGACTGTGACACTCTCTCATCTTCAAAATCCACAAACCCATACTACATTAAATTCGGTTTAGCTTACAGCAAGGATCAGTGTTACGCATTACAAGAAACGTGAGTTATGTAATCAGATTACTTTTTTAAAGTAACTAGTAAAATAGCCCATTATCAACAAAATATCTAAGCTACTTTTTCAAATAAGTAACACAAGTTACTGTCCCCATGTTGAGAGAAATAGGGTAAGAGACGTTGTGTGCGCTGTGTAAACCTGACGGTTATTGTAGTTCTATACCAAATGTGATAATGCATTTACTCATCTCACTTGCATGAAAACATTCTTTATAACCAGTGAAACACAATCTCAGAATTGCATGCAGACCTGTAATAATTAAATATATCAAATTACACAAATAATTTTTTTGTATTTAATCTCACTTTATTAACCAACGTTTTTGCTGCTGGCCTTCAATGATCCAATTCAAACATTCTAATAAGAAAAAATAACTTTAGATTAGACTTAGAAATAAGAGAGTTGAATTTTCTTCTTCTGTATCCTATCCTTCTTTAATCCAGAATGGCAGCACAGCTGAAAGGTTTGTTTGTTTAAGGTATGCCCTCTACTGTACAGGTGTAAATTTGAATTTCCTTTCATCCTGAGGCTTATTCATTTCACTTTTTTGCTGTTATTAAAAACAAACAATCAAGCCCAGCCCAGGTGAGAAAAAGTAACGCAAAATTAATGTAACACATTAATTTTCATAAAAAGTAAACTCAATCAGTTACTTTTTTAGGGAGTAACACAATATTGTAATGCATTACTTTTAAAAGTAACTTTCCCAAACACTGGTGAGGATATACTTGGTTTGTGCAAACCAAACATTTAAACCATAAAGCAAATGTGGTCACACTTTAGTTTAGGGTCCAATTCTCACTAACTAACTAACTAACTATTAACTATGACTTTCGTCTCAATAAACTCCTAATTACTGTTTATTAATCGTTAGTAAGGAAGTTGTTAGGTTTAGGTATTATTATTTATGTATAAACAGCCAATATCCTAGTAATATGCATGCTAATAAGTAGTTAATAGTGAGAATTGGACCCTAAATTAAAGTGTAACCAAAAATGTTATACTAATTACTAGCCAATGACCTCGTTATTGTTGAGCTTATGCTGTTCATAGTAGTACTCATGCATTTCAATGTTTGATTTTGAGAGCATTTTTGTTTCTTTTGTACAGTAAGCTATTTGATACCATATTTGGCTGTCCAATATAAAATCAAGCTCCTGAAGCCAAACCAGTTGAGAGCCACTCAATCAGTAAATAAAACATACTGTATGCAGGTTTTCCATCAAGCCAAAATAGCAACATCTCTGTCTAAATTTGACTGAAATATATTAAATAAAAGATTTTTCAGGCACAGGTCCTCGTCCCTATCCCTGGAAAGTACCTTGCGGGCGCCTGTGCGAACACTGTAAATGCTAATGATGAGGAGGGTCATCCCCAGTGGAGAGAAACTCTTTCCTGCTCAGCTACTGATCAATTTTCAATTTTTAAAGCTTAAGACCCTCAGACCTCCATTCCTCGGAGGGCTTGGAATAATAACAAGGAGAAAAGCCTGAGTTTAGTAGCGGATATTGCCTTCCAAAATGACTCTGTAAATGATTTATAATGTATCTAGTGGAGCAGTCCACCAGACAGAGGCAATATGAATCTTCCTGGAGGTGCACTTATCACTCCACAGCTTCTATCCAAACTTGGGTTGATTTGCACAAAGCCTGGCAGGAAGTTCTTCATCCTCCACCTCATCATCTGTGCACACTTGCTGCTGCCTGTAATCAACTGTTGCCTGTGGACGGTACAGCTGATCTCCAGAGAGAAGTGACGGCCACTGAAGCGGAAAAAATATCCAGCGTAATCTTGGCACACTTTAAACATATTGTTTTCTCAAAGTCATGATATGTCCTGTTCAGTTACTACTCTAGTGAGAAGGGATTCTAACAATTGATTTGAGAATTAAGGAGAATCAATATTGAAAAGCTTTTTTAAAGGAATACTTCAACTCAACACGAATGAACCATTTTTGTACACTAAGATATGGAGAGTCAAGATGCATTGATTTGTGTGATGTTCATAAAAATAGAAGTCATAAATATTGTATGACATGGAAGTGTATGTGCAAATTAAAGTGTTTAAATATGAATTCTGTGTGAATGAGTGGCTCAGTTTGGTCTTCTACACACATACTGAAGCATGCATGACGCAGGTGGTGTTTTGACGTCTCACTATATGAGGACATGAACACATGAACTTCATCTGCAGAGTCTCTTCACCAGCATTTCTCCATTTCATTTGAGAAAAACTGTCTTTAAATAAGCAGAAAGGTTTTCATGACAACCCATTAAAATAAAAGTTTGGTTTAACTTGATGAAATTATGGTAGAAATATAATACTACTGTACAGTAGAATGTTTTTTTTTTTTTTACGTAGATTGTTAATTTATTAAAACACAATTTAAGAAATGTCACACAATATCACAATTATTCCTCTATGATTTAATTTATAAACTTCAAACTTCCATTGTGCAGCACTTTGTTTGAAAAAAATGAAATAAATTGTTTCAATTTCATCTGTTTACATTTTAAAAGAGTACTTAAATTGTTAAAACTGTATGCATTAATTTGATTACCACTGTTTGTTTTTTTTTGGAAACTGTATTAAATCATAAAACACACAATCCAGAAAAACTAAAACAGACAACACAGAATTTCTGAAAAAAATTCAGAAATTTCATTGAAAAAAAAAAACCCATTTCATAGGGCACAAGTATTGTTAAAATTGTAATAACTTATATTGTTAAGGTTTTATGAATTCAAATAATTATTACAATTTAATATGGAAAACACAGAACTGGGAGAAAAAAATAAAACGGAATACAAGAACCAATGACATTTAATCTCATTGATGTTAAGTGTTAATATGTGAGGGCCATGTTGGAAGGGTAGAATAGTTATTATTCCAAATATTCTCTTTGTCTTCCACAGATGAGAAACATACACATGAAGCAACTTAACCATATTCTGTAAAAACTTTCATGTTTGAGTGAACCTTTAAAAAATGAGCACTGATGATCAATAAAGAGATCTTCTGGAAATTTAAATAACAACACTTGTTTACTTCTGATATTTCACAGCTATAAAACGCTACATCATAAGCGTTCAGAGGCACAAAAAGCATAAAGAGTCAGACCTATATCTAGAGACCAGAATATCATAGGCCACATACACACTGTAAAGTTTCATGACTGACAACCACATTTAAATGCAGGAGTGAGACACGTAAATTATTGTTCTTATTGTATGTCACATGACTAACTCCTGAAACTGCGTTGATTGACAACATGGTAACCATAGCAACGATCTGGCGTGTTTGGTATCCGCTATTATGACCAAAGTAAAAAAAAAAAAAAAAAGAGACTGCGCCAACTCCTGTGGGGACTTTAAATGATGCAACTCTGGATCAAAATGCACCAAGGCAAATTTTCCATATATAATCATTTGTTATCGTGTGCTAATTACTTCAACGAGCTCAATGTTTCTGCCATAACTTCCACACAGTCACCTCTTAGTACATTACTAAGCATTTTCTGTTAAGCGGCTTTGAAACGATATGCATTGTGAAAAGCGCTACACAAATTGAGTTGAGTTAAAATTACAGCAACAAAAGACTTGTTATGTTCAGCATATTAACTAAAGCACAGTCGACGGAGATGGAGTCGAGCTTTGCTTATGCTTGGAAAAGCTGCTTCGAAGTCTTGCAGTGTTGTCATTATTAGTGTTTTTGGGCTTGTTGTTTTAAGCTTGGCTCAAAAAGTGATCGAGTTTATGGGATTATTCAAGTGAACTGGTGTCGGTTATTTTCAGCATAAAGCTTTTCGATTTATTTAGTTTTTTATGGCCTTGTTCTTGTTCACTGTTTTTATAGGAAAATATGGCTTGTACCGCATTCCCTGTGATTTTTTGTAACCTCACACACAGAAGAGAGAAACATCTCAGACGCACGTTAAAATATGTCATTAACAACTATGTTCACTTCGGTTCCGTACACACTGCATAGAATTTGTGTAAATGCGGTCGTCACTACCTGCATTTTAATTCGGTTGTAGAATGCGGTTGTCACTCCTATAATTTCTTAAATGTGTGTGTACAGAACAGAATTAAGCACTAAGGGTACGTTCACACTTGTACTTCGGTTCGTTTGGTATGGACCAAAAAAAAAAAAAAACTTTTAGTCCTGGTCTAATTTGCATTCAGATTGGCAATTTTATCACAGAACCTAAAGGCATAGGGATACGTTCACAACCTGATTAGTCGGATTTTATTACGTATTGCCTATTTTGAGACAGAACTAACCGAACATCCAAAACAATGTTGAGATAAATGTGCTTGTTGTGTGTGCAACACCTGCATTTGATGGTATTTTGGCTAGTTAGAAATTCGTGAAGTTCTTATAAAATGTGTAAAGGAGTCAAAACAGTGGCGCGAATCCATCACACACGCAAAAGATCTGCTGCATGGAGACGCGCGTCTGATGCCTGTAACTCGCGAATATGACGAGAAAAACCGATATGCGTGAGGATTCTGTCCTTTTTAGGGTCTCATCTTCCGTTTTTTGGTTCGTTTACATGTCTTTGATCATTCATATATCATTCGAACCGCACCAGAGTTCGTTTGGTCCACTGAAAAGATGGGTCTCGGTCCGTTTGTTTGGTGAGCACCAGGATTTGGATGGCAGCGTTCACACATGTTCAAATGAACAGCACTAACAGAGCAATCGCACCAGTGTTCGGTTTAATCGAACCAAACACAACAGGTGTGAAAGCACCCTAAAAGGTGAGCTGACCACCAAATGTAACTACAGTGATGTCCCAAAACACTCCAGCATTATGAATGGGAAAGCAACTTAAGGAAATGTAAAAGTCTAGCTCATATCATTCAGCCAAGCTGCTGCTATGATCAGCCACTCCTGGTCGACTACCAACCCATTCTGTCCATATTAAAGTTCACACTTGTCTAAAACAAAACAACTGGGTGCTTGATGTGGTGAAATCAGCTCCCAACACCTGAGGCCGTGTTCCACCTGGTATTTACATGCATTTTTGGTGATCCTATCACAAGTGGTCTACTGAGGCACATTACCGTTTCCAACTGATATGAACATGTGGTTCAAAAATCTCTCCTGTGACCACTTGTGGTTACATTTCATTCTCTTATTTCATCACACTCCACATTACTTTTGTGGGAGCACAAAGTACTCACATTCAGGGACTCACATATACACATATTGGGAATATTGAGCGGCATAGTTATGCTTATGTATTTTGAAAGTGAACTAATTGTTTGTGCACAACCCTCTACGGAGACACTGAAGCTCGAGTCGCCACTGGCTAGTTTATTTTTAAAATACCTTTTACGTGGAATGCAAGAACAATGCAAATGAAACGATTCTCATATATACAATTTAAAATATAAATTTCAAAACACTATTTTAAACCTCCTTTGCTAGGGACAACTAGTTAACTAGCCAGAAACTACATGATATGTATTGTATTGGATTGTATTAAGTTACTTCACTTCACAAGTGAGAACACAACTATAATGGTGTAATGCAATACAGGTTATTGGAGAATGACTGATAATATTCAGTGACAACCAGGCATTTCTGTTGGAGATTTTATTAGTATTCTTCTGCATTAAACTTTATCCCACACCTGACTGTCGAGACTTGTGAATCTCTGTCCCTGAAGTGTGAATTATGACCGTTATGGGAGTGCGCATTGGGACTCATTGTCAGCAGCCAGCGCACATAGCGCTGCATAATGCATGGCCACCATCTTAACACCTTCTAAAACACAGCAAGGAGTATGCAGAGCTGTAAAGACAACGTAAAATATTATCTTGAGACTACAGACAAATATATTATATAATTTCACATTTTAAATCACTCTGGAACAGGGCCCTTTGAAATCCATTTTAATTTTTGCCAAATTCCATTTTTCCTGCTTACATATTGTATAATGGATATTGTATAAAACATTTTAATGGTTAAAATAAATTTTACTAATTAAAAAGAAATTCTTCATCAATTGAAAATCAATTGAAATCATGAAACGTATGCAATTTAACAACATTTTATGAAAATTTGGACTTTTTATGGCCCCCAAAAATTAATTTTTATATCAAATCTTTATACCATTTTCTTTTTCTCTTCAGTTCTTAAAACTTTGTAATTTATTGATTTTATTCAATAACAGGGCTTTTTTTTTTTTTTTTTTTTTTTTGAAATTCTGTTTTAACTTCTGGATTTATGATACAATGCAAATTTATTATCAACAATGGTAATAAAATGAAGTTATAAAATCTAAAAAAGTATACAAAATCTCTTAAAATGTAATCAAATAAAATTAAACAATTCCTTTGGCAAACAAAAAGCTGCACTTTAATATTAAAAGTGGAACATGTATGAAAAATTCTATGATTATTTCTTTAAAAAAATAAAGTCTTTTTATTTTTATTACTACTTTGAGAAGTACATGAAGACTTGCAGACTACATATTTAAATTTTTTTTTTTTTTTTTTTTTGCTGTTTATTATTCACAGACACTTGTCTGTGTCATGATTTGTTTAAGTGTTCAGCCCTACTTTTGATTTATTCATTCCTTGGCAATCAGCATTACACAGTAAATTCCATTTTTATGACTGGATTCTACGATTTCATCCGTTTTTTCCAAATCACAGAAATCATAGGGCCCTACTGAAAGTAGGAAAGTTAAACAAAGACCCACAACAAGCCCATTACCCACCTGAAGATAAAACGCAAGGGTTACACAAGACAATGCTTTAGGAAACAGAACCTTGTTCCTGGTTCAAAAGCACGTGTCCTGAAGGTCAAAAACTATCAACTCAACATAAAATCACATGTGAATGTGCACAAGATAACAGATGACCCTGACTCTGTGCTGTGTGATAACACCACTGGACAATGGGGATCTTATAATAATACGCCTGAAAATGCGAAATGAAACCTGCAGGGAATAACAGACACAGCATCCCAGTATGTTTTACATTCAGTAAGACTAATGGTACATTTACAATGAAAAGCAGCAAAGCGATCAGAAGTCATTCATTTCCAGCGAGAGCTGGTGATTTGAGGAGACATGAGTGACAGCTGCCATCAAGTTGAGCAGTGTCACTTGCACAAGAGCAGTGACGTGATGCGATGACTTTGAACGTCTTTATCCTGGCAACTGTGCCCAGATTCACACTTCCACAATGACCGTCATTCACTCCACAGGGAGGTTCACAGTGACATACAAGTCTTGGATGTCACTGTCAGGAATATCTGTAATCTTACAACTAACGGAACACTCGTACGGGAGGCAAAAAATGTTCATCAACTGGAAATCAACGGAGTTAGTCATCAAATATAACGTAAATAAACTCATCCTCTACCTCTTAAGTGAACATATTGCCAACGCAAGCAGTTCCACATCTGTGCTACATTAACTGAATTTTGAGTAAGTGATTCAGAGCACAGGTTAACTTCAGTAATTCTACTCAATATGCTTCTGCAACATTGAATTTCTCAAAAAATGTGGACTGTTGCATCACAGTGGCCTACAATGGCTATCCTTCAGAATGCCCACAAAGTTGCACCAAATGACGCAGATTGGTCTTATTTGGTTATATTTTTTTCCATCATCCTTTAGCTTGCATTACATTATATGATCACGCTCTTATTCATGCTTTTATACCATTCAAGTGCGACAAGACACAAAAGAGAATGCAATAAGGTACTGGAGCGCTGTCTGTGAATCCCATATCTGTGTGACAGACACACATCACTCGTGCACAGAAAGCCGCTTCAGACAGCACGCCGGTGTTCTAAAGTAATTAACAATTGCTAAAGTAGTTAACAATGACTTGTTTACTTAGGGTATATGATGTAATTCATGTTATTTAAGCATCTAGAACCTTATCAGTTTGACATTTAATTACATTTAATCAGTCATCATTAGAACAGAACACATTTTACACATGGGGGGAAACTGATTGTTTGGCTTATAAATCAAGAATTATAGACTTTAAAGCTCTTACGTTGTACTTGCGCTGATGAAAAAGTAACGTTTCTTGTAGCATTTGCTACAATAAGGCTATAATTACAGGTAAGATCATCGATGTTTCCCTATGACCACGCTTAGGTTAATATTTACTATTTTCTTTCCTTTTTTAAATTAATCTATAGTATTTGTTATGAAAAATAGCAACCTACACATTTGGATACTATAGCTACAACATGCCACAGTTGTATTATAACTCTATAATGAACAATACATTACCATAACAGATTATCTATTACAAATTCTACAACAAGTTAGTCAAAATATAACACAATACATTCTAGTAAACATGGTCATGAAAAGCTTTCTAATATATGTTGGTGCAAGCTGATGTTTTCTCCTCTTTTCATCAGTTTTTTTTAGATTTCGTGACTGTTTTAAGTCATGTTTGAATTTTTCTTTAATGTTTTAAAGCTGTAAATTCTCAATGGAATTCAAATGGGTCGCACATTGATTTTATCATCGGCGAGGCGATAAGAACAGCTCAGGGCTCATGTTGCGTTGATAATTGGTCCATTCCGTTCGAATGGGAACTTAGCACTTATAAAAGCTCAGAATGTGGAATGTATATAATTATATAAGTAATAGCCTGATTCTACATGCTTCCATTAACCATGAGGTAAATAATAAAATATAATATTTTTACTATTATTACTACAGATGTAACAATATAAAAATAAATAAATGACAGACCCCTAGTACTCTAATGCGGTCATCTATGGCTCCCCGGGCTTTAAACAAATAGTTCACCCATAAATGAAAATCTGTCATCTGCTTGTTATTTTTCTGTCTTCAGTGGATCACGCACAGAGATCTCAGGCAGAAGAATCCTGCTGTTCATTTACATGCAGTGAAAGTAAAAGGCGACAGACACATGTCAAACTCCAAAAATGACAAATACGCATCATAAGCTTTCTGATGCCTATAGGGTATCTTTGAGTGAGGTGTTATTACTTACAGATAATCATCCTTTCCCCCACAGTTCTCAAATAGTATTTGTACTTCTGATTTGAAATATAGCTCATGAGTTGCATTATTTTTCTCAAACGTTTTTTTTTTCTTTTTTTTTTGGAGATCAATTTCATTCAAAAGAGCTGCTTGAATATTCTGATACCATCACAGTTCACAGAAGAAAGCCAGATGTGGAAATGACACGAAGATGAGTGCATGATGACAGGATTTCAATTTTTAGGTGATGCATTCCTTTAAACACCTGCTGTATTTCTCAATGGGAAAAATATAAAAATACAGAAAAACAAAAAAATATTGATCGTCTCATGTGGTTGGCCTTGCAGCTGGTGATAAAGCCAACATGCGGAGTCTACAAGAGGATTTTCAGAATCTCAAAGAACTGAGTTTCTGCAGCTTAAATACTCAACCATCCATCATCTATCACATGTATAATGTGAAATAACAAATAAATATACTATTACAACATGTTCACACAGCACACGACTGATGGCGGATAAAGAGAGCGTTCTAGTTTTGTCACGTCACATCACTCATTCTCAGGGTCTTAATGGGAAGCTAGACAGGCATCACCCACTTTGCTGCCTTTAGGTTGAATCCTAATGTTTAGATGCTGCTGGGTTAGATAAGAGCTTGACGGGTGATCCAGACGTGATGATCAGCTCTAAAGACACACAGCTGTGGTTTGCTCATCTTATTGGCTAACAGAGTAAGACAACAGCTGGCCAGTATTTTTTATTTTTTTTACATTAGAAACCTTTGATTTAAAAGTCACATGTTATAAATTCAAAATGTTGCGATTGCTTTTTTTTCGGAAATGGGGTCAAGTTAGGGAAGTTTACCAGTTGATTATGATATTCATATCTCTATGGAATACTTGATTGTGATTGGTCAAATCCATCCATCCATCTCTCCACTCACCCACCCACCATAAATTCATCCATCCATCCACCCATCCATCCATCCATCCATCCATCCATCCATCCATCCATCCACCCACATCCACCCATCCACCTATCCATCCATCCGGCCACCCATCCATCCATCCGCCCATCCGCCCACCCATCCATCCATCCACCCATACATCCACCCATCCATCCATCCACCCACCCACCATCCATTCATCCATCCACCCACCCACCATCCATTCATCCATCCATTCATCCATCCATTCACCCACCCACCCATCCACCATCCATTCATCCACCCACCCACCCACCATCCATTCATCCATCCATTCATCCATTCACCCACCCACCATCCATTCATCCATCCATTCATCCATCCATCCACCATCCATCCATCCACCATCCATTCATCCATCCACTCACCCATCCATCCATCCATCCTATTATATTATATTAATTTCATTAAATTATGTTTTTTTTTACATACATACATACTAGGTATATTGTTGGCTTCAAATGAGCTGAAAGTGAAACCCCTCAGGACTACATTTACATTTAATAAGTAATTATAGAGTTTGTAAAATTTTGGATTAACATTGCTTTGAGCAGTACAGAAAAGCATATTAATCATGAATAATGACAGTTTAGAGTGCAGAGCAAATTTGTATATTCAGAAAAAAAGAAAGAAATTAGAATTGTAACACCGTATCTTCAAAAATCTAAAGACCTGTGTGCAAAGGCTTTATGCATAACACTCGCCTATATTTCATCAAAGAGACTGCGATATTCCTTTAAGTGGAAAAAGCCAGTCTCTATCAAGAAGCACTGTGACTAGGGAAACAGCCTCTCATGCAGCTCTGGGTTAGGCTTTGTATGAAGAAAAAAAGAACAGCATAGTCCAGTTCCTAAGCTGTGAATGCAACACACTTTAAGATTGGTGAGAAAGAAAGAAGTCTAGAGTTGTGCACAGACTGACTCTCCTTCCATGCACAAGCAATGGTATCAGACATTAGTAACATGGTAATTCACTTTACAGCACATTACTGAATGCTTTTCATGTCTTGCACCATAGCATTAACATGTTACTCTTGGGTACTTCAGATAATACCATGGTACTAAAAGTGTGTGTACTGCAGTTAGACAGAACATATGTGTACTTAATACCCTGACTGTTTTTATACAAGTATTGAACTGTTTTAATAGACCCAGTTTCATAGCTTGTGTTCCTCCGCTACATTATGCCCATCCATTCATCAGTGACCTCCCCTTTTATAAAGTCTAAAACCAGAGCTGGTGTGTTGCATAAAATACAAACAGAGCCGAGAATTCTGACAGGAAGACAGAACCCTTTAAACTGCATTGCATAAAACATGTTGGTTGTAAATATCGGGCCTTTGGGAGTGTCCCTCAGCTTTTCTGATTGATGGTAAACTGCTTAACATATCACAACTTGACATATAAGACCTGAAATACTTTAATACTACAAAGGCTGTTTGTCTTATTGTCTGTGAAACGCTGCAAATTGAATGGTTGTTTGGAGCCAACAAATATGTTGATTTAACAAACATGCCACATCGTATACATTTCCAGGATTATACATCAATGCGCATTTACCTCCTCATCCCATGAGTAAATGTTCAGTCTGTCATTACTGTATGTAATTGAATGCATGCAATTGTGGAAGCGGAGTGCTTAATGGTAAACATTCTGGAAATTATAAACTCCGGCACAAGAAGAATGAATGCTGGATGTGTTGATCAAAGCAAAACTGTCAAACTGTCTTCGAGAATTACACTTGGAAATGTTTCCATAAATACTTTAAAGGGTTAGTTCACCCAAAAATGATATTTCTATCATTAAGTACTCACTCTCATGTTGTTCCCAACTTGTAAGACCTTCGTTCATCTTCAGAAAATGAATTAAGATATATTTTTTTATGAAATCAGTCTTTTTTTTATCCCTCATAAAAAGCAACATAACTACCACATTCAAGATCCAGAAAAGTAGTAAAGACATTGTTAAAATATAGTAAACGTGACTACAGTGGTTCAACCTTAATGTTATGAAGTGAAAAGAATATGTACAGACAGTGCAGTTTTTTGGGTTCTATGCCGGAACGCAGGCTCAGTATTGGCTGAAGTTGTTATTTTTGTTTTGTTTTTGTGCACAAAAAGTATTCCGGTCGCTTAATACCATTAAGGTTGAACCACTGCAGTCAAGTTGACTATTTTAACAATGTCTTTACTACTTTTCTGGACCTTGAATGTGGTAATTACGTTGCTTTCTATGGGAAAAAAAAAACCTCTCTGATTTCATCAAAAATATCTTAGTTCACACTGGTAGTTCGGTTCGTTTGGTTCGTTTGGTCCGGACCAAAAAACAAAAACAAAACATGTAATCCTTGTCCGCTTAGCCTAGCGGCATTTTTAACAGCGAACCTAAAGTTACCGAACCAAAGGCATAGGGATACGGTCACAACCTGATTGGTCGGCTTTTATGACGTATATTTCGCGACAGAGTTTGCTTACCGAACATTCAAAACCATGCTGTGTGCTGGATTAAACACGATCATTTTATGTGTGTTCATATGGTTTTATTTTTACCAGCTGAGAACTTTTGCTGAGCATTTTTGTGCGTTTTTTTTCTAGCATTTTCGAAACATGCTCATCGGACCAAATATTGATGAGGCACTTTACCTCCTCGTTGCTCCACGTTTGCCCTCTACTTGTTTTGGACACACCGATCTTTCCGCGTCGTCAAATCAGCTGACTTGTAGCGTCGCATCTTGTGACATCACATCCTCTTTTTGGTTCGTTTACATGTCTTTTGGTCTGTGATCCGTTCTTATAATCAATCGAACCGCACCAGAGTTCGTTTGGAAGCGGTTAAAAAGATGGGTCTCGGTCCGCTTGTTTGGTGCATACCAGGGTTCGGATGGCAGCGTTCACATATGTTCAAACGAACCAAACTGAGCAATTGCACCAGGGTTCGTTTTAATCGAACCAAACATGACAAGTGTGAACGTAATTTGCATTCCAAAGATGAACAAGGTCTTATGGGTTTGGAAGGAGATGAGGGTGAGTAATTAAAGTATTAATTCACCCAAAAATAAAATTTCTGTTATTAATTACTCACCCTCATGTCGTTCCAAAACAGTATGACCTTCTTTCATCTTCGGAACACAAAATCTGATGGCTTAGTGAGGTTTCTATTGCCAGCAAGACAATTAACACTTTCAAAGCCCAGAAAGCTACTAAAAACATATTTAAAACAGTTTATGCAAGTACAGCGGTTCAACCTTAATATTTTAAAGTGGCGACAATACTTTTGAGCGCCAAAAAAATCCCCTAAATGACAACTTTTCAGCAATTTCTAGTGATGGCCAATTCAAAACAAAAGATTCGTAAAGTTTCGAAGAAGTGTTTTGAAATCGGTGATCACTAGAAATTGTTAAAAAGTTGCTGTTTTGTTTGTAAAAAAGTATTCTCATCACTTTATAATATTACGGTTGAACCATTCACGTGAACTGTTTTATATATGTTTTTAGAAGGTTTCTGGGAATTGAAAGTGTTAATTATCTTGTTGGCAAGATATGAGGGTGAGTAATCAATGACAGAATTTTCATTTTTGGGTGAACTATCCCCTTAATGATTGTGTTTGTTACTTAAAATTCAAATCCAATAATATCACTACTAGAACCAGTGAATGCACTATTACCACAAGAATTATCTTTGTATTATGGTGTGTATGCATAACGTTAAGATGTAGTGGGTGGTTGTCAGAGCCTATCGCAAAGTCTCTGTGATATTCCCATGAAAAAAGTAAGAGAACACCTCTCTTTTAAAAAGCTGCTGAATTTTGAGCTGTCATTCGCATCTTCCTTAGCAAGAACGACTAATAATTACAACGAATTTTCAATTTTTTTGACTGTGACAGTAGAGCCTCCTTTAATTTTCTCCCCTTCCTCACAGCTCACATGCGTGGTTTCTGCTGATCGAGCACTTTAAGCAGGTGTGAAGAGGTGTACTTGCTTCTTATTGTGTCTTATCGCTGCTGCCATAAGCCTCCATCGCTGCAGTCTGAGAGGGAATCTACTTCCTGTGAAGTGTAGGCACTCTATCATCCGAACAGAAGAATACAGACACACAGTTTTGGAATAAACTCTACACACAGACCTTTCCAGCACCGCAGGCTTCTCACAACTTCCACAAACACATTCCATCTGCTTCCTCTCATTATACTTGCATAACAAAAATAACTATTTTCCTGAGGAAAGTTACCATGTCTGTGTCTGTCTTTATTTTGAAACAAAGGATTAGAAGGGCTAACATTTGTTAAATAAAACTGACCCTCTGAGCCCATCATCTTAATGATCCACAGAGGACCTAATACCAAAAGACAGTCCCTCAGCAGGATATTTAAAGTAGCTAATCGCTCAACGCTTCTCCAGGGACCCTTTCAGAAACCGCAGGGGCCATTCTGTCGGCCCGCCATAATCCTTCACTATGCAAATACAGTCAAGCGTTCAGAACGGCAAGACTCCTGCTGCACTGAAAGCAAATCTGCCCTGAGCATTGAAAGGGTTTCGGACGAATGCGACGGTTCAGAGGTATTAAATAGAGTGGGCTTTTTTGGTGGAATTTCTTCTTAGTGCACCTTGCCCTTACAACATAATTCCTGGCACAAAATTCATGGTCTTTAGAGAACTATTTCCATTTGAAAGATATGTCAGATAAACTGTTATATAACATAAAATCATGGCATAAAAAGCAGCTAGTCTTACCACATCAGATGTATTTAAAGTGGTGATTTTGGCTTCTCCCACCACACTGGTAAAACAACAGTGACATATTGTTAATGTTTAAAAAAGGATCCACTTCATATCTCGTGTCTTTAACTACTCTGTACTAACATTTAAATAAATCACTTGATACAATGCAAAAATATTTGCATACATGCTTCTTTTTCTTTTTTTTACATTGTACTAATATTTAAAAAATATTTCCATGTAATTACAGCTGTAATTACATCCATAATTACACTGTAATTATGCCTTAAAACTACCCATAACATCAAATCTGCCCCTAACCTTTCCTGTATCCACCTAAATAGCACCACAAGTGTTTTACAATACAACATCAACATAATAATTGTACTTAATAATTAATTATTTTATGTAAGTACATACAGTGGTAGTTAAAGACACCTAATATAAAGTAGGACCAAAAAAAAAAAATCTATTGAACTGAAAAAAAAAACATGAAAATGATTGTTACAAAAACAGAATATTTCGTAAAAACTGTGACACTCAACAGCATGACAGTAAACAATCTAATTCCATTTTCTCATTTTTAAATGTATTTTCATATAATTGACTGCATTTGCTAAGTTCAACCATTCAAGAATGAAATATTTTTTTAAATAATTTTTTTTTCATTTCTATGTTTATTCAATATTATTTAATTGCCCTGCCCCAAATTTAAGTAACAGGGTAGCCAAAAATAAATAAATAAAAAATAAAAAATGCAAATCTCATACAAAATAAAACTAGGTTATATAATATTTAGTTTGACTTCCTGTGCGGACAGTTTACATTTTATTAAGGTTAAACAGCTCCTTTAACTGATAAAGAGATTTACTTGCAAGCATCTTGTGGAAATTAAGTTACAGTAGTTATTTATTTCAACAACAAGCATACCTGAAAATAGAGAAAGCAAAAACCTATTTATTTCTACACCTATTTACACCCACATTTGCACCCAGGCACTTAATTAAAAACTACCGTCTTTAGCTCTGGTGCTATGATGTAAAACATCTAGTGTTTGACTATGATGTTCAAAGCCTTCTAGGATACACATATACAAACACACACACACAAAAAACAACACATTCAAACCGGCAGAAAAGTGAACATTCATTAAACAGCAGAGCACAATATTTCTCACTTGCAATTAAGCATGCTTAAAAGAATATTAAAGGACTATAGAGGCAAAAGAACAAGGCCAAAATTCACATTGAAGGCTTCACACACAAACAGAGCTGCAACACCTCCCAGCATAAACACTTCTAATTAAGAGTGTCGTCATTATATTCCTTTGTAAAGAATTTAAAGGATATTTCCTTAGAGAAAATGCTAAACAATATTATATCATTTCTCAGTTCAACTGTAGGTCAGATTAACCTGTCGCTTAAGAAACTGGGATGTGTATGTTTTGTATATGTATGTGTATGTATGTCTTCTGAATTAAGTGTAACTTTGCAGATTTTCAATCCACTTTGCATTGTTACAACGTCTGTAGTATATGTATATGTAAATGAATGATGTTTACTCATTGTCTGTGTGACCTGGACCAAGAAACTCACAATTATTTTTCAGGAAAAGTCCATCGGATGATGCAAAACGATCCAAGCCTTTTGTAAAAACTACAGATCATACTTCCAAATTTTTCTATCCCCGCCAACAGTCAGATCGGCGGAGGGTTATTAACAGAACAGTTATTGTAAGTAGTAGGTTTATCACTGAACAGTGTATCATACATTTACAGGGGCTAGTCTGCGATTTTATAGCCGAATCCAGAATGTTTGTGTTTTTCTCCCAACATCCGTGTAAAAATCTCTGGCCAAATTACCTGCTGTTTTTTGACAAACGCCAAGGTCGTGTATGGTAATTTAATTGCCATCCGAATCCACGTCTCTGAGTTTACAAGAGGAGATCAATTAAAAATTCACTGTTTGAATCCTTTTTGACCACTCCAGAACACCCTACGATAGCTGTGGTGCTTTACTGTAATTTGCACGCATTTTAAATATGTAAACTTTTATTACTGAAATGCTATGAAGTATTTACAAGAACAATAGTTCATCACCGCTCCACCTCAGCGAAAAGAGAAAGAGAAAAACAACAACAAAGAAAACACTTGTAATGGGCCAATACAGCAATACAATGTTAAAATGTATTAGTCTATATAGCCTACAATTATTGTAAAAATATAAACCAGCTTTATGTTTACTGCATGTAAATAAGAGGCTGCTTTAAGTTAATTCCCCTAATTTACATATTTTCAAAATGACATACATCATTTTGAGATAAAATGAAAGACAGAAATCCATTTCAACTATAGCATGTCCTATTTTAAAACAGATTTAAATAATCACATAATAAATAGGATATTATTTTTATTCGCATTATTCCAAGCACATGACATTTTATTTACAGAAGACAAACACGCGTAGTATCATCTGTACTCACTCCTCCTCCATGAATAAATCGGCATCTGAATATGAGTTTTATCACCATGCAAATGAACTTTTACAGACGTCCACATGAGAAACAATTACCGTCCGAATAGAGCTTTTGTCTACTCTTTAAACAGCATTATGGTAAAAAATGGATCACTAAACGTTTACTCTTTGAATTCTTTGAACACCCAAGAACAATACAAGTTGACACCATTATGACTAAAAGAAGTAAGAAGTATTTCCAACTAAAGCAAGGCGGTATTTGAATCTTAAGTGTATCCATAGCAGACCTTGGACAGCAACATGCCCAGAGCATTATGGATGAGGTTTTCCTTGGCAAAAGGGAAGACAACAGCCTTTTTTCTCTAGTCAGGTAGAACTGATTAAAAAAAATCAATTAAATAAATAAAAAATAATCACCTTTCTACTGTATAGGCAACTACACCCCTTTAGTTACTGTTGCTATGTCCAACAAGCCATGTGCTCTCATGCCACACATCATATTCTCACAGAGCGAAAAATACATCGCGGAGCAAAGCGGACACTGACAACGCCTCGACAGACAAATTAAAGAGTTTAATATTTTATATATCGTAACTTTAAACAATAAATACCGTATAGTGGCTCTTTAATGTCTCGTGACAGATCGCTGTAGATCCTTCAATCGGCTCGTGAAACAACCATCTTTTTATACTAGTTCATTTAAGCATCAAATAAACATGAATGGACAACAGAAGGAATGTTGTTTCAAGTGTGGAAAATGTGAGTACACACAAATTTTCAAGTTCAAGTTCACCAACGTTAATCTACTAACTCCCCTGACTGCTTTGTCAGACAAAATAGCGGATTCAGGGTTATGATTGGTCAGATCGCCTGCCAATCAAACTGTTTGCGAAGGGTCAATTAACAACAACTACAACATTTTTACAACTTACAAATCTATGCAATGAAGTCTATACTTAAACCGAAGGCTGATTTTTGAGCCAATTGTATATTAAATTGTTTGTTTGCTCTGTGTGTGTTTCCATCACAGTATGGAGGCTCTGATTGGACTGGCACTATTATTATTCTGACACATGAGCCTTGTTTTCACCGGCGGCAAGAATCAACGTTAATTCAGAAGCTGTTATTAGAGTCTATCTATTCAAATTTGCATAGCACAAAGTGGCTTGTCAAAAACACGAACTGGATTTCAACGGGTACACGTTGAATTAACTGCTGTCTGGAAGAAAAAAAAAAAAAAACATGGCCCAGATGTTAACTGTAAAACTAGAGCTCTATTAATAGCAAGATGTGCCTTGACATTTGCAGCCGACCTACCATGACAACATTAACATGTTGAGGGAGAAATACGCAACACTGAGGCTGAAGCACGCTGTTAATTCGGTTTGCTTACCGATGCCGGAGGAGGATATACTTACAGTTCAACAGCAGTGGAATATTCCCTGTCTCTTATTTATTCAGTGTTCATGTGGGCAGAGCTTTGATGAGAGGGTGCATTTATGGTGGCATGCTATATAATGAGCAAAATTAGTTATGTCAAGAGTTAAAACAAAATGAAACAAATTATAGTCATTAAAGCAACATTGTTCAATGTGAAATGGAAAGGCTTCTGAGAGACGAGATACTGCCATGAAAACAGACGCAGACTGGGGCGGGGGCTGTTATGAGTTGATTTAAATGTAATTAACGTTATGGCCAATGAGCTAACAACAGACTTGAGTACACCAAAGCACAAGGGTGATCCATTATGTCATTTTTAATGCTGAGGCAGATAATTGCAACAGCACACTAAAGAACTTTGACTCGGTGGAAACACATGCTGAGTGCATACACCACCAGTCAAAAGTTCAGACAATTAATTAATTAATTTTCATAAAAAATTTATTTTGGGGGAATCACAAGACATGCTGTTTTACAAACTTAAAGGGATAGTTCTTAAATAGACCATAAAGAAAGAAGGGAATGTGGAATTAGAACAACACCAGAGTGAATAAATGGTGACTTCTTTTTAATTTTAGGGCGAACTATCCCTTTTACTAACCTTGCCTTGTCATGCGAAGCTCAAGTCATCTACTATTTTTTGAGATGCATATGAGGTTCTGCACGGCTCCAGACTTGGTAGATGAAAGTTTTTTAAATATGAATAACAAGCAGTGATGTTTTGTTATTCTAATGTGGAGGCAATCCTAAACAAAATCACTCTTGATTGATAATCCAACTAGTAACAGGAGATCGCAGGAGTAATAATCATAGAAAAACAATCACCATTACCGTCAAACTCAAAGTGCAAACTAAGGCCCCGTTTACATTAGAGCATTTTTGTTTGAAAACGAGTTTTGCTACGGTTATGCTTGTTGTTTACACTACGCCAGTGTTTTCGAACCTTGAAAACTTTCGAAAAACGCTGCAGAGCCCGTTTTAGTTTGAAAACGCCGGGGTTGGGTTTCGGAGTAAACGTACCAAAACTGAAAACGATGGTGTGGGTGCCCACATTCGCTCTGCATATCCTTGATGACCATTTAATGGCTCCCCACGATCGCTCTATGTATCCTTGATGACCATGTAAACAGAAAAACGCTGTTTTAAAACAAAAATACACTAGTGTAAACTAAGAGTTATACATTAGGGAACAAAGAAAGGAAACTAAAAAGACACAGGCGAAAGTAATGGGTAATTGTGGAAACTAACAAAGGAGTAATGAGTAATCATGGAAACCAAAACCAAACAGAGCTGGGAAACTGGAACTAAAGGAAATGGAACAGAATGTCAAAATAAAAGACAACATAACTGTTACAATTAATTTATGAGAAAAAAGAAATACAAGCATTGAGGCATTGACGTTGTGATACTGTATCTCCCTCCCTGACATTTGTTTTAAAATCACTACATAATTCCAATACTTTATTTTCATTGTGTTGATGAATATTTTTTCTACAAAATAATAAAATAAAATAAAAAAAATAATAATAATAATATATATATTATTCTAATAATAAAGAATAAGTAGGTGTGTAAAACCCTTTGACTGGTAGTGTACATGTTCTGTGTATATGTGTAAATAACGACAGAATAATGCAGCTATGGATCAAGGTAAAATGCTTGAAAAAAGATTAGCTTCATCTGTCTGATCTCATTTTGCTTATTTAATTGTGTTTTGCAGTCTTCATCAGAGATCTTGCTGTAAACAACAAAATCCATATTCAAACATTATTTGTACCTTGTTACTTGACAAGGTTTGACAATCAATTTTGCAGGGAAGAAATAACCCTGTCATGCTTTTTCCTGCCATTAAATAGAGCTTGAACGCTAACAATCTCTAACACCTGCAAGAAAAGCAGCTGAATTAAACAATGTGTATTGCAAAATCTAGCATAAAATGTGTTTTACATTTAAAAACTGCTGTTAAAGCTGTTAAACAGAACCGATATAATTCATTCCAGATGAACAAACACCTCACTCAGAGATATCACATGCATTGGCTGCTCACTGCTTTTGGCCACTGATTCTGCTGTTGTATTTTTGGTCGTCCCGAAAGCTCTCAAAAAGGTTAATCCGAAATATCCGCTGGAATATGAGTCAATCTAAAGGGCTGGCGGGAAATACGCTGGGCTGAGCTGGTTAATGTGGAGACAAGTGTGCCAGCAGGGGATTTGCAAGAATTTCCTTGTCTTCATTCAAACTCCATCCTGTGCTGGGCTGTCGAGGAACAGGGCTGATTATGCCTTCATACGACAGGAGCAGCCATCACACCACAAGTGGAGACAGCACCAACTCCACAACTGAGACACAGTGCATACTGGGGATGTGCATTTGGGTCATTTTGACTGCTCCAGTGTTTGACAGATAAATCAGCAGAATATTCAAGTATTCGGGCAGTGATGGAGCGAGTTTCCCCTGCTCTTTTTTTTTTTGTGTACACATGCAGGAGAGGTGTAAAAAGTACAGGGAAACTGTCAGGGCAACAATTAAACATCTCTAAATAACTCTAATTACTCTATCTAAATTTAATGAACTCTAATTAAATAACTCTAAATATCTATCCAAAAAAAAGCTATCACATTTAGTCAGCATGAAATAAAAATATACAATTCTTTTTAATGAAATATTGTAGTATTTATTATAAATGATCTATCCGTGCACATTTATTTTTAAATTTACTCATGTGTCCTCATAATCTTGAATCAAAATACCCCCCCCCCCATCTTGCAGCAACTTCACTTCTCTTCTCAACTCTTCTCTTTTCTTCTCTTATGATGAGGGCGGAGCAACCTGTCACTCATATGAGATCCACCAATAGCAAACCACGACCATCCAATCAATTCTCCATGGACAAAATCAAGCCTCGACTAACATTTGTTCTTGTTCAAGAAGCCGTTTCACTTGGATACATCACAATTGGGGGTGCAACGGTTCAAATTACTCACGGGTTCAGTTTGTATCATGGTTTTAGGGTCACTGTTTCGGTGCGCTTTGGTATGTGCTATGTTCAGGGGAAAAGTACTACTGTCAAATAAAAATAAAGAAAATAAGAAACAAAAATAATGAAACTACAAGCAACGGCACAAATAAATACAATACAGCAAAGATTCAAATAAAACAAACAATTAATCTAACAGTAGTTTTACAGAAATTGAATAAAGTAATCAAATGTATAATAACACTGCATATAGTCTTCTCTTTATAAGTGAAATAAAGATTAATCATTATTAAAGTTGTTACAAAATTCAGCCAAGAGTAGTGAGTAACTTCCTTTCTTTTGTTTGATTATCATTAAAAACACAGACAGCAGGGATATTAGGCTGCTGTCACTTTAAGACATAATGTACGGATCCAGTAAACTGATACTGATACACATGCGATGATATGTAGATGATATGTAGCACTGCAAGATATCATAGTAAATTTTGTCTCTTACCCTTTCTTTTTGCTCTTTTGATCACGTCACTAATATGTCCACATTCGAAACCCATGACACACAACAAAAACACAGGAATGCCACGCTTGAATGATGTCGGCGACGGCCAGCTTACGTGACTTCAGAGTTCCTGCTGGTGGTGTGAATGCAGCCAGGAAAACGGCCCTAGGGGAACATTTAGTTTTCTGGGAACTGTTCTGGTGTCTAGTTCCTATACCCGAGTTCAGTCACACTTTAGATTAGGTTCCAATTTTCACTATTAACAACAGCTTTTGCTTCAAATTCCCAATTACTGCTGCGTAATAGTTAGTAAGGTACTTGTTAAGTTTAGGTATTGGGTAAAATTAAGGGATGTAGAATATGGTCATGCAGAAAAAGGCAATAATATGTGATAATAAACAGACAATATCATATCACCCTAAACTAAAGTATTACTCTGAGTTTCCTACAACTACCTAGTGCAAAAGCACCTAATATGGAAGAAAAGTCTTTCACAACTTTAAACTTAATAAAATATCACCTACATGAAATAAAGATTCAGAAGAGATTTTCCACATTAAAGTAACTTTGATGCCCAATATGTAAAAAAATACCATTAATTACTAACAATCTAAAGCTCTAGGGCACACCAGACAAAAAACTATATATTCAAAGTTAATACCTCAAAGTGTAACTTTCAATTCCATAGTAGCCGGTTTTATGGATGTCTGACATTTAAGCACTGTTGTTTATAGACTGACTGTCAAGGTTGTTTTTTCTTTTCCTTTCTACATCTTCAGAAATGTCTATAATTAAAACATATAGCTTTAGGCCAAAGACTGTGTGAGTGATGTGGCGTTTCTTCTCAAGGGTGAATGACCATTGATGTGGCCAATGACATTTCACACAGACATTTTCATTGGCTGGTGTAAGTAAATGTTAAGTAAATTTCACTGGAGCATACTTTGATTGGCCCGTTATCTCAGTTAGACTTATGTCAAGACAACATGCAAAATATGTACATTGTGCTAAAGTCTAAATCCATTTTGTTTCTTAAACAGGTTTTCGCTTTACAACTGCTGTACTCTAACCAACCTTCAATTTCCCAGTAAATTAAATAATAGACTAAATCTAAACTCACCCATGTGACTCATGGGAAATCAAGTTCAGTAAGCGAACATTAGGGTCTAAGTGAAGGGCAAAGGACATTGGTGTTACTTGAAAAGTCGAACGTGTCTCTCCTCTTGTTCCAGTTGAAAGTGCGTCGTGAATGTCTGGCTGTAGCCAAATGCGTCCACAGCACTGTCAAATCCATTATAAGTAAGGTTGCACTGATACCTTGCTTTATTTTCTTTCTTTCTTTCTTTCTTTCACACTTTCTTTCCCACTTTCTTTCTTTCTTTTTGAAGTAGGTCTTGAATGAGATTTTCATAAAGACACTTTAAGTTGGCTTAAAGTTCCTTTAAACATATCATGCATCCATTACTATCTTTGCCTTTACCATGATATGATAATGTATAATAATGATGAATATTTTGCTTCAAAAATTCTAATGCAAAAAATGCCTCATTCTTATAAAATGTGAAAAGTAGTAGCATTTGTTGTACATTTAATTTGATGCAGATAAAAATGCAATTCCAGCATTTTTTTGAAAAGAATACAGCAAAATAAATGAATAGAAATACCATTTACAGTAATAATAATTACAAAAAACAATGCATAAACATCCACATGCATTATGGTAATGAGCATTTTAAGGGAAAAATAATGTCAAAATATAAAACTGCTTTTAACTTTTGAGGTGAAAAGTGATCAAGGCCTTTTCATTTGACATAACAAATAAATGAACCAAATTTCAGCTGTCAGTTCTCAGAATCTTTGGTGAAATTTGATGCCAATTTGACAGTTAGTGGACATATCCAACAGGCTGTACACCACATAACTGAGCTTAATATAAGTTATGACTGTTGTGCCGTTTCTTCTCTGAAAGCACTTTAGGACCATTTCTATGGGCGGGAAACTGCACTGTCTTTAGTGCTGACTCTTGAGTCTACAACACAGCACTCAGGACTGTCTTCTGCTGGTCATTACTCACACACAAACACACACAGCTCTGTAATGACAGAGACCGCCATCCACAATGCACATCTACAGGTAACTAGCCCAATCACACTCACACACACTACACGAGCAGACAGTAAACACTGCTCACCAAACAACCAACTGCACCATCTAATCAGACTTTGTTATGCAGAAAGCATCATGCACATTAATATCACTGCAGTGAAAGAGGTGTCTAGAAGTAGACAACAGCAATTACTATACTGAAAGCACAAGAAAATGTAAGCTTCGTTCACAGTAAATACAAATAATAATAATAATAATAATAAAACTGTACCATAAAGTTACAGTAGTGAGAATCACCACTGAGAATTATAAAAACAAATGCGCTATACGGGACTATTCATGTATCCATATTATTTGCTTGTTTTTTTTTTTTATTTGACAGTCCAAACCAACAGAAAAGTATTTTGAGGCATCATTCATGTCCTTAGCACACAATAATAGTCCAATTTGAAGCTAACCCTAAATATAAGAAGTAGTGAATAGTGAACAAAAAAAATGGTTCACAGATGGGACTGTTACTGCCCCCAAGGGTAAGAAAGCACATCAAATAAAAAAAAGTTGAAAAGTCGCTACAATGATATATGATTAAATTCTCATTTTACTGAACTAAATTGAGATGAACGCTAGGAAATAATCCTCTTTGCTATATGACTAATAAAACAGGTGGAGTTAAAGGAGCCCAATATTGCGCTATCATGACCCAAAGCATTCAAGCCCCTCCATTTAATTGCTTTGGAATTGTTTCTTTATCAGCGGCGTGAGTGATCACTGAAAATATGAATTTAGCATACTAATTTAAATAAATGCTATAGACTACAAACGCTTCCCAAGAAGCAAGATGATTTTGTAAAATGGTAATTTAAGAGTCTTCAGACTTTTTAATTATGGCTTTGCTGAAGGTATACACCTGCTTTATTGAAATGCTCCAGTCAGCGTGTGGAAAATGAATTAAGAAGTAACCAAGAGCAGAACATTCAGATTATATTTTTTCACGCAAATGGATTGGTCTCATCACATCTCAGATGAGCGTTTGGAAAAGAGATTTCATGGTTCGGGAACATTGCTAATCTATGAGAATACATCTATTCTTATCTTTTTTCATGTAGTTCATGTATCTTAAAGGAACAGTTCATCAAAAAAAAAAACTGAAAAATGATATGTACTACTTTAATGATACTTTACAGTGTAATGTTTTATTTTTTTAATCTTTATTCATATTAATTACAATTTACCTTTCTGTGTTCCACGGAAGAAGTTTGGAACACAAGGAAGTGAATTATGACAGAACTATTCCTTTAGCTCCTACAGCAATAGGGATGCTTTGATGCACTGTAAGTCGCTTTGGATACAAGGAGCCACCAAATGCCTAAACAATGTGTAACATAAGTGAGGATGTTTATCTTCGTCTGAAACAAAAGTCTCTCTGTTCTTTCTCAATGTGGTTTGCACATTGAAATAAAAGGTCACATTGCCTCAAGCCCGTGAAAAACCACACATATGAGAAAACTATTTCTCTAATTTACACAAAGGCAAAGTAGTTAAGAACAATGTCAAATTTAAGCTATTAATCAAGACAACATGCCTCCATGTTCACTGCACCTTGACTAATAAAGGAATTATTTCAACTTTTAAGAACGTAATCTCATAGAAATCATATTATTAATGAGAACAAAAACATTCAATTCCAAGACACTATTGCTGAAATTCAATGCAAGTCTGACACAATATACTCTGTTCCTTAATTATGCTGCCTCCTAAAAGCTAAATTCTAAGGCCTCATTGGACATACAGTATCCTGCACAGATAATATTAATAATAATAATAAAAGTTTATTTTATATGGCAACTTTCTGCAAACTCAAGGTTGCTTTACAATTTTATAACATGTAAATACGACAGCAGGCAAAGAGACAATACAGATGCACTGAGCATAGATAACATAACATACATAACATGAAACAGATCAAGTTAGGGATCAGGCACAGTTTGTTCAAAGAAGCGGCTGAGCGTGAATTCTTGTGCGACAATTAAAGGGTTAGTTCACCCAAAAATGAAATGCCTGTCATGAAGTACTCCCCCTCATGTCGTTCCAAACCCACAAGACCTTTTGTTCATCTTTGGAACACAAATTAAGATATTTTTGATGATTTTTTTTTTTTTTATCTCCCATAGAAAGCAATGCAATTACCACACTCAAGGTCCAGAGAAGTAGTAAAGAAATTGTTAAAATAGTCAACTTGACTGCAGTGGTTCAACCTTAATGTTATGAAGCGACGAGAATACTGTGTGTGCGCAAAAACAAACAACTTTATTCAACAATTTTTCCTCTTCCTTGTCAGTCTCGTATGGAGATGACGTGTAATGTCCCGACAACCTCTGTAGTCCTATTTAGCAACTTGTTACCAAAACGTAAACGCTTAAAAAACACAAGAGGGTGTTGCTGATATGTTTTATGTCAAAGAATAAAACGTGAATATATGTGGAGCTTGTGTTCACCACAGACCTTATTTCGTAAGTGCTAAAATGCAACTTGCTTCCGGGTTTGGGCCTACAGAAATACGTCATCCCGGCACCACTCTATATTTGATAGATTACGATAGAATTGTTAAAGGATGATAGAAATAATCCGGGAGGCAAAATAATAAACTTTTGTCTAATTTCACCATTTTGAACTGAAAATATCATTCAGGTTCAATGGGATGAGACAAGAAGCATTAACAAAGCCGTTTTCAAAATATTAGGCATAAGATTAATTTAACAAACTCAGTTACCAAGCTTTCTAGGTAGACTTCAGTAAATTCTCTTATCTTTGAAAATGATTCATAAAACATAAATATCATTTGACCTTATGGTTACTTTCTTTACTGACACAGACAATCAAAGACAATCAATAAAATCTCACCTTTGAGAAGGGAAGAGATACAAGGCAAGAAGAATAGAGTGAGCAGGTGATGAAGATGAGAGAGGAAGAGCAGCTATAACGGAATCGCCTTTTGCCGAGCTAGCATTTATTTTCAGTAAAAATGAAAATAATGTTTTAAAAGCAGAAATAATCTGTGAACTAGTGTAAAATAATATTAAAAGTGTTTATTCGGTAGCGTTAGGGGAAGGTGTAGGGACTATAATAAATATAATCATTTATTGAGGTGTAAATAGAATCTACCGCCATTTTCAACTAGTGTAAATAACATATCGCTAAGAAAATGCTGCTATTGTCACTTAGTGTAAATAAAATATATTGCTATTTTCACTTAGTGAAAAAGCATCTACAGCTATTTGCACTTAGTGTAAATAGCTGCTGCCAATTTTTTATGCTTGTTAGTTTATTTAGCAACATGCTAACTCAACTCTACTGGAGTAAGTGTGTTCCTTGCAGAGTTGCTGCCTATGTGGGGCATAACAAATGGGTCACTGTGAGGTTAGATGAGGGTTAGGATGTATGGGCCCATGTAGGCAGTACGCAGCACGGCAGCGTTTGGAACAAAGCCAATGGCATATTTTAGTATTCTTCAAATATATGACCTAAACAATTTTTTTTTCTTCTTTTTTCTTGAAGATCTCTGTACACTCAGACAACAAGACACATGCTATACTAATCTGTCCCGTTGATCTGCAAACAATCCGAAAGAGATGCAGAGAGATATTTTGTTTGTTCTTGGTACAAAAAGATGGTAGAACCTTTCGCAGAGGACAAACTGATATCCAGCTGCAAAGACAATAGAATAGCAATCTATTTTACCTCCTGTTTGTTCCTCACTTGTGAACTATGGATCATTGGCGCTGCACTAGAGCAATGCAAACATGCATATTTAGATCAGACTTGAGAAATGCTCATGGTTGATGAAAGCTTTATGCCGCCCTGAATCCATATTTCATAGGATCACATTGTAATTTGTTCATAGGTGAGAAAACAAATATCCCAGATGGGTGATATGTTTATGTAACTCATGCGCATTTGCCTCTCTTTCCACTAACTATAAATAACCAATAGATGTGGCAACCCGGCTCTAAGATTTGGTGCTGCTGGGCATCAGACGCTGTAAATCTGAGAGTAAGGTTGTGTGGGCTTGCCAGATAAAAACGATGGGCTCTGTTTTATTGTACCACTGTTTGTCTTAACGTTCAGCGTCAGCGCCGGATTTAGGAAATTTGTCACTGATCGTTGGCGGCTTTCTCTCATATTTGCTGAGTTAAGGGGGTGAAACCATTGCAGCATTACAACATATCTTTTCCTCATTCGATAAGCTTGTGAAGATAAGCTTCACAATACGTTTGGACTGACTTGAGAGTACAAGAATGGATAGCTGGGAAAATGCCTTCTTGACCTCTTGACATTTTGAAAGAAATGTTTGGATTAGAATTTAATATTACATCAGTAGCAGGATATATTTATCCAGCTCAAGCAAATGAGTACTGGATTTTATCAGCTAGTAGCATGTATGAATGATCAAATTATTTTGCACAACAGGGTTGAAGTTACAGTACAATTGTGTTAAGAATAGGCAATTTTGTTATTTTTCTATCTGCTTACAAAAGAATCACGGTTTACAAAAAGACCTGCAATATCCTATTAGACATGTTAAAAGATTACTTATTTATACAGTACTTCTTTTGAATTGAATTAATTGAATAACATGCTCAAACATGATAAAAAATAGATCAAAAAGAGTGTTTGAGTGTGTGAAATGCATGTTATTGATCTTATTGTGAATAATTCATCAATGCATATGTTTCTTTTATTATTTTAATTTTGACCTAATTTTTATTGAAATATTGTAACTCAGTTTGAAAATAGGTGAAATTACAAGCTTTTCTCTTGTAACATATACAGGACTTCTGCAATCATTTAGTCCTCTTTCAAGCTTGCATTCAGATCAGAACCAAGTACCTGCCCTACATTTTTTCCCCGTTTTCAATCATTCTGTTACATTGAAACTTTAAAATATGATGTCACCGGTGGATTGATGTCAACGATGTTGGTTTCACTTTTTAAAGTGGACAGCCAAACAAACGTAAATGCACGTTTATGCCATTATGCTATTTTAAAGTTTCCAAATTTTGTTTTAGAGTCTCCAACATTAGGTTCGCATGCATGAAAAGTAAAAAAAAAAAAATAAATAAAAATAAATTATATCTATTAGCTAATTATCTCATAATATATATTGCAGCATTACCTCTTTTCTCAGTGTCTGAAACATTTCGATCAAGGATTCGGTCTCTCTAAACCCTCCTTTCCAATAACCTGCTTTGCTCTGATTGGACGTCTGACCTCATGAATATTATACCAATGAAAGCATTGAAAAGCCCTGACGGTAATCTTTCTCATATAACTCATATATCTCTAAAAGATTGTGTTCTTGATTTCATCACCCACATGATCTAATTGACCCTTCGCCTGCAGTTTGATTGACATGCGATCTAAGAGGCGATCTAACCTTTGATTAACCCGATCTAACCTAATTTATTGTTTAATTAATTAATTAATTAATTAATTAATTAAAAAAATACAATATTTTAATTATGAAACTGTTTCATATCAAAAGTAACTTTCTTGTCTGTCGACATGTTGTCAGTGTCCTCTTTGCTCCGCGATGTATTTTTCACTGCATGAGAACATGATGTGTGGCGTGAGAGGGCATGCCTTATCGGACATAGCAACAGTAACTAAAGGGGGCGGGTTTTTGCGAAGGGTAAATTCCTAAATGTCAATGACCCGCCCATGTATTTTAAACTTTTGACAAAAATTTAATTGCGACATTCAAATCTGTGTTCGCGCTGCCACTGATCTAGATAGAGAGCAGTTGTCATGTTTAGATATAAGCAGCTTCACAAACAATCTTTTCAAACATACAGTATCATTATTTCTGTTTCACAAACATTCCAATTATCACATAAGTATACAAAAGTTTATTATTCAGATTGAAACACCAAGGTCAATGTTAATAGAATTGAAAGTAACAGGGTGCTTCAAATAATGACTGTATTGATTGCATTGTTACACCACTAGGTGGCAACGGATTACTGTTAAAAATGTATCCATCACTGAATCATTCTTTCAGTCTTTATAAATCCAGCTTTCAAAAGTATTCTCTTTCACCTGTCTGCATCTTACATGTTTGTCACACATTTTATTTGTGTTGAATTTGTGGTAACACTTTACAAAAGAATAATTTATTAACATTAGTTAATGTATGAACTAACATGAACCATCCATTTGTTACTGTATTTGTTCATCTTTATTAACCTTAGTTAATAAAAATACAGCAGTCTATGGTTTTTTCATGTTACTTCAGTGCATTAATGTTAACAAATACAACGGTAACATTTTACAATTATAATAATAACATTAGTTAACAACATTACACAACATGAACTAATAATGAACTGCACTTATACAGCATTTATTAATCTTTGTTAATGTAAATTTCAATATTTACTAATACATTATTAAAATATTGGTAACATTAGTAAATGCACTGTGAACTAACATGAACAAACAATGAACAACTGTATTTTCATTAACTTAAATTAACAAAGACTAGTACATACAGTTACAAATGTATTGCTCCTGGTTAGTTCATGTTAGTTAATACATTAACTAATGTTTACCTTATTGTAAAGTGTTACCTATACTGTACAACTCTTGATTTTAATAATGTATTTGTAAATATTGAAATCAACATTAACAAAGATTAATAAATGCTTTAGAAATGCAGTTCATTTTTAGTTCATGTTAATGTAGTTAACTGATGGTAATGAACCTTCTTATAAAGTGTAACCAAATTTGTCTGTTAAACTCTTTTTTGCAAGTATAATAAACACAAAACAACTGTTTGACTTGAGTATTGTGCATTTCTCTGCTGTTGTTTAATAATTTTAATGGAAGCAGAATCGGAAAATTTCTAACGATTCCCAACCCTACTGACGACTCATTTCAGGCAGTTCAGAATCAATTCTTTATTTGGGAGACAAGCTCCATTTATCATGCACTTTGATCTTTGCAAATCTTTTACATTCACAAACAGCTATATTATACACTGCATAATATCTGAAAAAGCATTTTTCAGAATTGGGGCACTTTAAAGACAAAAGAGGGTTTCAATAAAATATTTGATTTTAACCTTAATCCTTTTTTTTTGTAAACTAATATAATACTCTTGGTAGCAAATTTATTCAAATTTTTTAAAGGCAAGGTATATTTGTCTTTTGTATATTTATACCTCAAAGTACAGTACACAGACACTGACCCAAACATTCACCCACCAGTCATTGACACACATTTCCCCCATTAGAAACAACTGGACACCATTAGGAAGAAAGTGGGCCACAAACAGACAAAGAGTGCCATTCCCCTGGGAGCAATGGAACATGTTTCTACATCTTTTGTGGTAACACATACATTCTGTGCCTTTCCGCTACTTCCTATTTCATTAAACTGTTTGCAACAAAAGCTCAGACTGGCCTAGTAAAATGGGTTGAGTCACATATTGCACGCTTAGAATAAAAGCGCTTTGAAAAATTTCACAGGCATATTTAAGTATTTGAGGACGAGGAACAATTGTCACTGCAGGGCACAATGTCCTTGTGCTGAAATAAGAGAGATTCTTGCAGATCTGAGCAACTGACCCATCATGCAAATGCGTCGTCCGTTATTGCCTTTACAGGAAATACATCTGAGTATTGCATGATTTCATCTATTCAGACTCTTGCTATTCAAGGTAAAAGCATCTCCACTAAATGAAAAGCATTCGTCAGGCCATATGTGGTTTAGATACTGGGTCACGCAAGGGTCAAAGTAAGGATGATGCCAGATACGTCTGACAACATTAAAGTCTATGAGCAGATTATCCAAGTATTCTATTAGAGGAAATGGGGATGTATTCAAAGCAGATTTATAATGAAATTTTTGTGGTCTGCTCAACTGAGCGTATCATCTTTGCCACTGTAAGCAATTTTTCAGGAAGTGGTTTTAAGGAATTGTTGTACATCCTACAACATTGCATACTAGCTCTAACCAAAACCTAATGAGCTGCCTAAAACTGGCAACATTGTTGCCAGGCAGGAAAAAATATATATACTGCCTTGTTTCAGCCAATGCAGAATCTCAGCAGTACATACTTTATTAATCACCTACTGTTTTATGAATATTGAGTATTTGATCATCCACTGCTTTTTCCGTACTGTAACAGGGAAGTACACATTCTGATGGGAAGTATTTTATTTCTATTTAAAATATAACACAACATACTGTGCCTTGCTGCACAATTAATTGAAATAAAACCAAAATCACAGTGTGGCTTATTTAAATAAATGCGCTGCATGATTTAAAGTGAAGCACAGCACTGTGTTCATTTACACATGATCAGCTCCTGTTTTCAGTATCATGTTTTCAGTTCACGTAAATGGAGCTTCACATAAACTCCACCTCTACATCTTCTGAGTTTGAGTCACTTTAATGTGCATTTGGGGATGCAGCATTCGCCAATTATCTTCCCATAGTTGAAATGAGAAGCGCTTGTCCATAAAAGAGAAGCTTTAAAGGTGTAGAATGTGATTGGACAGCTAGTGGTTGAAATGGGTACTGCAGTCCAAATACAAAATATTGGGGAGAGTTGTTTTCCTCGGCCTCTCTTCCTCAGACTCGACGCTCGTGCGGCTTGCTAGATTGAGGATGCAATAGGAACAAGAAAATGGAAGGTGAAGAGCTTTTAAGGCCTGTTCACACCAAGAACAATAACTATAAAGAGAACGATAATGATATAGTTCTAAAAAATTGTTCTAAATATAAAAGAATAGCATTGTCCACACCACAGGTATTGGGATCACTTTCAGAATGATCTTTTTTCCAGCTGTTGAATGATAAAACACTGACAGCCAATCAAAATCCATTGTAATTCAAGGTCTCAAAATGGCAGATGACATTGTGGAGAAGCTAATCGCTGAGGTCGAGAAAAGGCCACTGCTGTTTGATAAGTCAAACTCCCTTTCTTCCAAGGATACTTTAAAGAAAATGGATATATGTAAAACAATCGGTCATACCCTCGGAATAAATGGTGAAAAGTATTAGCGATGAGATCATTATGTCAGCTAACACACAGTGTAAGACAAAATTACCTCAGGTATCCAGTGCTAGTTGTCTTTCTTCATTTGACGTTGCAGTGAAAAAGACTAGGTGTTGTTTTCACTCCACTATATTGACTTTGTCAGATAAATTCACTGTTAGATTAGATCGATTATGCTAGCTATTCACTTGAAACATAGCATGCTGAGGACATCTGCTGGTTAAAGTCATGTAAATGCAACAAGAACAGCAAAAACATTTTGTAAACACTTTGAAACCGCAGCGTTTGAACGTAGAATAAACAGACCGTTATCGTTCGTTGGTGTGGATGTAAATATAGTCATCGTTATAGTTATCGTTCTTGGTGTGAGCAGGGCTTTGCACTGTAAGTTGATCAGCTAATGTCTCAGCGTTTTATATGCCTCTACTCAAACAGTTTTTTAAATGGATGCCAAGGTTTCTTAGCTCTCTGACTCAGTTCGTATATTGCCTTCCATGACTGCAATACACTGTGTTTTCCTTCAACTGGCAACCCGGAGTGTCAAAATACTATTGGGTAAATTGCCAGTGGGCGGGACCACACAGACCAAAACACGGAACTTAGACGGACACGGAACTTACATTGAATTTGTTTCCTCGCTTTAAGTAAATTGTGTGCATGATATAATAATTTGTTCCCTAGTTTTACTAAATCCTGGCCACATTGTAATAATATGTTCTCAAATTCGAATGAACGAAGTAGTAAATCGTGGCCATGATTTTCTTAAACAAGAGAACAAATTCTTATTTCGTGCTCTTACATATACATACATATATATATATATATATATATATATATATATATATATATATATATATATATATATATATATATATATATATATGGATGTATAAAGGGCTCCATACAATCACAACTTTTATCAAAAATCACGGGTAGATTTTTCCCCAAAATCATTTAGCCCTACAGTGCCATGGTAAAGACACATCTTGTTTCAACAGTAAGGACAACAATCACAAACTTGAGTGCCTTGTAAAAAGCATGTATAATGAGAGAACACAAGATGAACCTTCTGCATGTCAGTTCCCCTGCAAATCAAAAGCATCTACTGATTGTACGGAGCAAAATACATCTAGTAAAACTGGGATTAGAGTGTTGTTGACTGAAGGGAATATAAGGTGAAAATGCTGCTTTCTTAAAGGGATAGTGCACCTAAAAATAAAGATTCTATCATAATTCACCATGCTTTCTTCCATGAAACACAACAGAAGATGTTCGGCAGAATGTTAGTGCCTGACAGCCGCAGTCACCATTCATTTTCACTGCATCTTTTTTGAAAAGTGAACGGTGACTGCGGCTGTCAGTCTCCACATTCTGCCAGCAACAACATTCTGTCTTTTTTTTGTCTCACTGAAGAAAGAAATTCATATGGGTTTGGAACAACATGAAGGAAAGTAAATGATGACAGAACTGAATTATTCCTTCACGACCCCAAAACAAGTGTCTCATTTTATTCCAATATACAGTTCCTACAGTTATTCCCATTGCACAGATAAATGATGAACAACTAAAGCATTCAAGCTCCCAGGCAATCATGCAACTTCGTAATGTTTAAATGATTGCTGATATCAATCTGATTTAAAGAGATTTAAATTCACTTTAACAATGAATTCATGGTTAATGTACACGACATTCATAATATTTACTTTCTTAGATTTGTTGCTAGACTTAAGGCCCGTTCTCACCAAGGCTGATAAGGATAAAGATATAGTTCTATAACTATATCTATAATCATATAACTTCACAGAGGAACAATATCATTAGAATCACTTTCAAAATGATTTTTCCAGCTGATGAATGATAAAAACAAAGCCAATCAGAATGCACAGAACCCGAGCATTTAAAGTGGCAGACGATAAAACTGCAGCGCACACGTAAAATAAATATGTGTGAATTGGTGTGGACGCTGATATTTTTTTGGTGTTGGTGTGGACGCCTTTCCTTTTGACTGTGTTCTTTATCATAGTCCCATTCTGCCAACCTTCCACTAATCAATGGATAAAATCTTGCCAAAGTTATTTTTTCTCATTTAATAACACTTCACTTATGTCACATAATAGAAGAATGTGGGTTGTGAATCCGGTTACAAGTTGACTAATAGCAAAAATTTTGTTTAAAATTCATAGTGGCTTAAAAGCAAAACGAATAGTATACTGTGACCGTTTAATGATGTGTAACTACTTATATCCGAGTATATCTACAAACATGCAGATTTTAAGTGAAACTACCTGAATTAAAACAAGAATTCTTATGCTACACATTTTATTTACCACACTATTTATTGCCGAAATATACAAATACGAGCAGACCATGTCATCGCATCACCTGTTTGCACATGAAGAGGCTCATTACATCTTATCTTAGCTATCATCTTCTGAGCCTCTTTTCCCGTCCTCCATTTCACTTTTCTCTGTTTTGAACGCAGTGTTGGGAAGGTTACTTTGAAAATGCAATAGGTTACAGATTACAAGTTACCCTATTTAAAATTTAATATGTAGTGTAACTATTTCAATTACTTTATAAAAGTAATGTAACTGATTACATTAGTTTTATTTCCAATTTATTTATTTATTTATTTTATGTTTTTGGCCTTTTCATGCTTTTACTGAATAGGAGAGTGGAGATTAACAGGAAAGTGTTGTGGGAGAAGGGATCAGTATTGGAAAAGGACCTCAAGCAGGGACTCAAACCCAGGTCAGCCAGAGGTGCAGTTGCACCAAATGTCAGTGCGCTAACCTAATGGATGTTTTCAACTGTAAATCATTTTCAAACATTTTTACCTCAGGGTAAACCTTACAGTAGTACTCAACACTGATTACTGTCATTCTTCATCACTTGATTTAAGATTATAATAATTTAATTTTAAAGCACAGCCACCACAAAAATCAGACTTTGGCACTTCTTTTTGCTTTGAAATTGTTCTGAGGTTAAATACATAAATAAAAACATACATAAAATACAGTGGGGAGAACACGTATTTGATACACTGCCAATTGTGCAGGTTTGCCCACTTACAAAGCATGTAGAAGTCTGTAATTTGTATCATAGGTACTCTTCAACTGTGAGAGTGATGGAATCTAAAACAAAAATCCAGAAAGTCACATTGTATGATTTTTAAATAATTAATTTGTATTTTATTGCATGACATAAGTATTTGATCACCTACCAACCAGTAAGAATTCCAGCTCTCATAGACCTGATAGTTTTTCTTTAAGAAGCCCTCCTGTTCTCCTCTCATTACCTGTATTAACTGCACCTGTTTGAACTCATTACCTGTATAAAAGACACCTGTCCTCACACTCCATCAAACAGACTCCAACCTCTCCACAATGGCCAAGACCAGAGAGTTGCGTAAGGACATCAGGGATAAAATTGTAGATCTGCACAAGGCTGGGATGGGCTACAGGACAATAGGCAAGCAGCTTGGTGAGAAGGCAACTACTGTTGACGCAATTATTAGAAAATGGAAGAAGTTCAAAAGGACGGTCAATCTCCTTCGGTCTGGGGAACCATGCAAGATCTCACCTCGTGGGGCATCAATGATGATGAGGAAGGTGAGGGATCAGCCCAGAACTACATGACAGGACCTGGTCAATGACCTGAAGAGAGCTGGGACCACATTCTCAAAGAAAACCTTTAGTAACACACTACGCTGTCATGGATTGAAATCCTGCAGCGCAACCAAGGTCCCCCTGCGCAAGGAAGTGCATGTGCAGGCCCGTCTGAAGTTTGCCAATGACCATCTGGATGATCCAGAGGAGGAATGGGAGAAGGTCATGTGGTCTGATGAGACAAAAATAGAGCTTTTTGGCCTAAACTCTACTCGCCGTGTTTGGAAGAAGAAGAAGGATGAATACAACCCCAAGAACACCATCCCAACCGTGAAGCATGGAGGTGGAAACATCATTCTTTGGGGATGCTTTTCTGCAAAGGGGACTGGACGACTGCACCGTATTGAGGGGAGGATGGATGGGGCTATGTATCGCAAGATCTTGGCCAACAACCTCCTTCCCTCAGTAAGAGCATTAAAGATGGGTCGTGGCTGGGTCTTCCAGCATGACAACGACCCGAAACACACAGCCAGGGCAACTAAGGAGTGGCTCCGTAAGAAGCATCTCAAGGTCCTGGAGTAGCCTAGCCAGTCTCCAGACCTGAACCCAATAGAAAATCTTTGGAGGGAGCTGAAAGTCCATATTGCCCAGCGACAGCCCCAAAACCTGAAGGATCTGGAGAAGGTCTGTACAGAGGAGTGGGCCAAAATCCCTGCTGCAGTGTAAACAGGAAACGTATGATCTCTGTAATTGCAAACAAAGGTTTCTGTACCAAATATTAGGTTCTGCTTTTCTGATGTATCAAATACTTTTGTCATGCAATAAAATTAAAATTAATTACTTAAAAATCATACAATATGATTTTATGGATTTTTGTTTTAGATTCAGTCACTCACAGTTGAAGAGTACCTATGATAAAATTTTCAGACTTCTACATGCTTTGTAAGTGGGCAAACCTGCAAAATCGAACATAAATCAAAAATAAAACCTACATAAATAATAACAAGAAATAGTTGATAGCATTTTAATAGTTGGCAAACATATTTTGCATTGAACTGTTGTATTTGCACCCTTTTCTGATTTCTGGATGAAATTATTTTTAAATTTCCAGCACTGGAACACATTTTTATCACTCGCCATGTTGGCAAGACAGGTTGTAGCCTAAAGCTTTCAGGAGCTTTGTGGTGCGCTGCAAATACAAACAGGAGAGCCAATCAAAAGCATCAGAATAGCGTTGCCTCACATCAAAAACAGGCAAAGCAACAAATTGATATTATTCAACTACTTCTGTCAATCGATGAAAAACATTTTTTTTTTCTGAAATGAATCACAATTAATCACACTTAACATTAAAGTTTTGAATACATTATTATATTGCAATAATTTTACATTTATTCTCCAAATGAATTGAGAAACAACAAAGACAGTAGTGTATATATTAAATATTGTATCTAACAGGTAGGAAATATACAGAAATAAATAAATTTATCAAACACAGTCTTCACTGCAGTATAAATTAAGTATAGATTAATTCTTATTAAAGCTACAAAAGTTCAGTCAAGAGCAGTGAGTGATTTTCTCTTTCTCTTGTCTTTTGTTCTTTAATTAACATTAATGACAGCAGCAGATTTATTAGGCTGCTGTCACTTTAAGACCTGCCACGTATGACGTGGATCTGACACACATCCGATGATTGTGTGTGTGTGTGTGTGTGTGTGTGTAGATGTCGCTACAGTCTGTACCCTCTCCAGTGCCTAATTTATACCCCATCTCCCATGTGCACCTATACTTAAGACGCAAGGTAAGACGTAAATATTACAGCCACATGGTGCAAGTGACATATTTGTTCAGATTAGTGTGGTTTCCAGCAGTTTTAGACTACAATATAATACCTGATTTCTGTTTTTGCAAATTACATGTTTCAAAGCAAGCGCTGATAGACTGATCAATTTAGCTTGATTCTGCTACAGAAATTGCAGGATACAATGCAGCTGGTCTGTCTTCTCTTTGGTTGACAATTCAAACGCAACCTAACGTTCCCCAGACATGGAGCGCTGTCATTGGCAAGCAGACAGAGGCTTGGGAATTTCTTGTAATGACTCTATTTCCTTGTCTCCTTCACCCAGACCACTGTGACACTGACCCACAACGACAAATTCATCACTGTACACTTCTTAGGGACCAAAGCCAGCCATCTATTTTTGAAATGACCTCAATTCCGAGGTAAGCCTCTATATATGGCGATATTAAAGATTCAATATGCAGTAACACAAATAACCTAATTAAAGAACCAACGGCTCATTAGGCAGGTTCATAATACGCAAAAGAGCACTTTAAACCAACTGTTTACCCAGAAAATACATTTCAATCATGATTTACTCACATTCATTTTGTCCCAAATCTCATCTTTCTTTATGCAAGAAAAAAAGACATTTGAACAACAAATTTATTAATAATAATAACTAATAATAATATTTAACGAATTTATAACAAAATATAACCAACAAGATTAGCACCTTGGCTTACTAGGGAGGTCAGTTCATAATTGATTATTCTTTTTAGCATATGTTCTCTCTTTCATTGATTTCATAAAACATTTTTCTAGGGAAATTTGGGGCACAAACCCATTTTCTGTTTGTGCCAAATTTAGGGCTATTTCTGGGCAACTTGTCTCTCTAAAGATCATTCCAGCTAATCAGAAAAACAAGAACTCATTTCACATGTTCATTTACACGCTCTTGCATGTGACAGATTAATGTCTTATTAATATTCTGGAATCTGTGCTCTTTATGCTGATATGGTCGTGTCGTCACAGGGGAATAGGCTACTCTAATAAGCGAGGTGGTTTTGGGAAGCATCTGTGCACAGATGGACTATAAGCTTCATAAAGGACAAAGACTGTCTTTAAAAAGGCCTTGCCAACCTGGCCTCAGTTAAAAATAGATCCATCAATTCTACCAGCCACAAACTATCAAGAAGTATTACCAATTTGAATAACTTTAGAGGCTCTTTATTAAAGATAGTTGGAACCCAAAATGAAAGAATTCCTCTGTAAATCGCTCACAAAAACGTTCTTACACTGAATGTCAGATTTAGCTTAAGAATTCTTTATGAACAATCTGCTTCACAAAACCATTCTTGTGTAAATTGCCGTACTCAGAAATGATTTACACAAACATTGATTTTCCTTGCATTTTATTTATAAGGCCCAGTGACTCTAAGGGCCAGATTTAATAAACGGGTCAAATTACCGTGAGAACGCAATTCCACAAATGAGCCGATGGGAGTGGCAAGTTTTGCGCGTGATCTACTGCTGACACGCAAATTAAAGAAAACAGACGCAGTCAAATCATTTACATAATGACCAATGCAATCTACCAAGAGCAGTGCAAATTAGCGTTAGGTCGCAAAATAAGCAGAGCTGACGCTCATCAGATGAGGGTCGACCCAGGAGCAACTTCTTATGTAATATACGGATAACATCCTCCTCTGGCATTCCAAAGAAATGAATACGAGTGGAAAATATTATCTCCCTTCTACCATGTGCTCTTTGTTCTCTGCGGTGTCTCTTTCAATTGCAACCATGTCGCAAAATGTGTTAAAACATGCTTTTTGGGGGTGTTAAATAATGCCGCAAATACCAGTAAATTGACCAGCGCAAACATTAGTAAATCGTATTGCGTGATTCATTTAAATACTCTTCTCTCATAAATTTTGCGTCTGAAAGGGAAACTCCTTAAAATGGGTAAGGTTGGCCGCAAAAACAAATTTTTTAAAACCTTTTTTCTTTGCTTTGTATATGTTAGCGCACCCTTTTTGTTCTATAATTTGTCTCAATTTGTTTATTTTGCTATTATTGTTGTTGTTGCTTTATTCGTACTCCTTGCTTTGTATATCATGTTACAAACCTAAAATAAAAAATTTAATTTTTGCACCACCTGAGATGGAATGACCCTATATTTAAAGTAAAATATATGTACTCAAAATGAATGTCAAAGTGGGAAAAATTTATGCTCAGTGTAGTGATCAAAATACATGAAAATTGCATGTAGAAGTGAAGTGAGTTATCATGCAGCTGAGGTTCTACATGTTCATCTCTGAGAATCTGGAAAGAACACCAAACATTTAAATATTAATGCTGTCATATGAATGGAGATTAGATTGTGTACACCTGATTCGATGAAGCCTACAGGTCATAATAAAGGTCAAAAAGATATTCATAATACTAGAGTTGTACAATTTCTGAATAAAATACAAGCAGTCCAAACAAAATATGTTGACTTTGTTGATCTGAGTGATTAGCTACGTTTCCATCCAATGTTGCGAATTGGAATATCGCATAAAACATTTGTGAGTAAATCACTGTTTCCATGCGTTCCATGTGTTTGTTCAAGAGAACAAAATCATCACTTCCTGGGAAATTGGCTCAAAATATCTGTAATAAAAATGGAGGTTGCTGAAATTGGGCTCTCTTTTCCTGCATCATAAATGAGTTGCGCCTCAGAGAGGCAGACGAAATGCAATAAACGCTGTCATGTTCTCTTGCGTTCGGATACTGGTGTTTGGGAACGGAATAGTGTGATACACTTCTGGGAGGGAATTAAACCCAATCATTCTGATGACTTTCAGAACAACCAAACCAACATTTGAGATGATGTGCGATTAAACTGATCCTCTGTGGCCTGTTGCACAAAGACGGTTTCAGTTGCTACTGAGATTAGTTTGAACAAATTAGTTTTTCGGGCTCAAGAAGGTGGATTGGTTTTTAGCGGCTTTCATCGCTATGGTAACTTACGTTACGCTACTCCGGAGCAGGTTTTATTCTGGGTTAGACATCCAAACTGGACCAATCAGCCGTGAGTAAAATGACACGTGTATGATGCAATAAAGCCACTCCCCCTGTATCTCTCGCTCCAAAAAAGCTCCTAATTATCTTTTATATGAATTATAACAAGGTATAGCATAATTCATATAGTATATTCATATAATTATTATATTAATTGACAAATATTAAACTTTTCTTTTAAATTGATATAAATACATGCATTAACATGTAAAGCTTTCAAACAAATTAAGTTTAAGTGTATTTATTTGAGCTCTTTGTGAACCTATATTAATTTATAGGCCTATTTGTTTGATTCGCAAGCATTGATATAGTCTGTTATTTTCTTTCAGCTGCCTTCTCAAGCTTTCGCTGCAGTGTTTATTCCTGCCTTGCAAATGTGTATAATTTCATTATTTTTTTGAAAAATATCTACTAATCTTCAGGAGAGAAGTGAATTACACCATCTCTCTCGCAAGAAGTGAATCAACCTGTTCCATGTGATTGGCTGTTTGCTGCATGTGTCACACTTTCAGGTGCACACTCTTCAAATTGAATCGTAATCTCTGGATTAAACCCGAGTTGACAGAGAACATTTATACCGAGCGTTGTGAGCCTGTTGAACCTGACCTAAACCAGGTTAGGTTTCTATGGATTAGTCCAGTTATCCAATCACATCCACTGAGGCAAAGTTTTTTGTTTTGCGACTTTAGGGATTTATTCAGTAAATGCGTTTCCATCGTAGTTTATGCTCATGTTTTCGTATTGGATAAGAAGTAGTAAACCGCCCATACGTTTTTTTTAATGCACATTTTATTAGAATTTTCACACATCTTGGCATTTTTACTTCACTTTTTTTTAAATATCCAAATATCCCAAAATGCACATAAAAATAGGTGGATGTAAACATGCATACTATATGGTCGTTTATAGGAGGCCAATCCCATGTTCCCAACCCACTGTTCAAAATAATGTTAAATACACAGTTAAAAAATCAGTTGTTAGAATTTTACAGGAAGATCTGCAGCATTTTATGTTTTATGGATGTATTTTAAATTTACAGTAAAAACCCATATTTCACTGACTGATATAATGTTAATAAACTACTGAAGCACTAAAGTCTGTTTTGCACCACTATAACAAACTGACAATCTCCTTAAAAACACAAGTGATGAGGAGAAACGGTAGAGAAATTAAAGCTCATCAACTAACTCATCAATTGACTCTTGGCAAAGACCCGCCCCCTTTAGTTACTGTTGCTATGCCCGACAAGCCATGCCCTCTCACGGCACACATCATGTTCTCACGCAGTGAAAGATACATCGCGGAGCAAAGAGGACACTGACAACACGTCAACAGACATATGTAACAGTTTCATATTTAAAATATTGTAATTTTTTAAAGAAGTTTAAACAATAAATAACGTATAGTGGCTCTTTAATGTGTCATGATAGATCGCTGTAGCTCCTCAGTTCAAGTTCATTTATAGCATCAAATTAACATTAATGGACATCAGAAGGAATGTTGTTTCAAGCGTGGAAAGACGCAAGTACACACAATTTTTTTTAAGTTCAAGTTCACCAACCTTAATCTACCAACTCCCTTGACTGCTTTGTTGGACAAAATGGCGGATTCGAAGTTATGATTGGTTAGATCACCTGTCAATCAAACTGCCGGTGAAGGGTCAATTATCTTTCCTAAAAACGAACTCATAGAAGGTACACACAAATGTCATGCACACAAACACAAAACACCATCATGGTAACAGACACGGAAGTAATGCAATAAGCAATTATTTAACAACATTCTGTAACAAACAGTCCACTGAAGGCGAGTTGAAGCGAGAGAACCCATGTGCAGTTTATTTAAACAAACAGATAGAGATACACAGAACCAGGCAGTGATGTGACGACCACAAACCATAAAACAAAGACTATCAGAGGATTACATGAACAAAACTAGACAAAAGACGACGGAAACAAGAGATCTATACATACACAAAGATACACAAGAGACACCTGTGAGTTATCAAATGATAAACCAGAACAAAACACATGAAGCAACAGGGAATAACATGACAAAACTGTAAATATGACTGTGAAAGATATCAAAATAAAAGACATAAAAGCATAAACATAACCAAAGCCTAAAACAGACGTGACACACAAGATGTAACACAAACCGCTATGCACATAACTGACCAAAAAAAAACTAAGACGAAACATAATTACTATAAAAAAAACTATCAAATGTGATCTGTCACAGGGAATTCTGGGAATCTCAGTTTATTTATTTATTTTTTTTGCGATTTTTGCCTTTATTGTAATAGGATAGTATCCGGAAGCAAGATGAGAGAGTTGGACGGGGACAAGATCGGGAAAGGTCCACGCACTGGGACTTGAAATCGGGTCTCCCGAAACGCAGCAGCGCTTTATGTCGGCGAGCTGCCCATGAGGCTATATCTCCGACATAGCTTATATATTTTCACTGTAAATTATAAGACGACTTGTTCTCTTTCACTAATAAAAACTGTATATTTAACAGTAATTTACTGTAAAATCAATCCCATTACAGTTTTAACCAATTAACAGGTTTTTACCATAGCATTTTTGTAGACTTTTATTGGTAAAATTACGATAATTTTAATGGTGTGTGTGTGAAAAATAGTTACAATCATATCAGCACTTATTTGACATATAAGGAGTTAAATCATCTGACAATCATCAATCCACATAATGCTACAAGTACGTCACATAAACCCCCTGAATGCAGATGGAATCGTAGGTTAATTTAACACATGTTTACTTCAAAGGTCTCACCCTCACACTTCTATCACAGCTGAGTAAGTGTTCAGTAAACAGTCTCTGTATGTGATAGAGTGCGGGCTTGATATGTTGGGTAACCCTGCTGCCCACTGCAAACCAAGCAGCATGCATCCATCTGCACTCTCTAACCCTGGAGCAAATGGTCTGGCTGACCAAAGCTGGAGAGACTTCAATAATCCGCAGCATTACTGCAGCCCAGATTTCAAACATCTCAAACCACTAACATGCACTTCGTCCAAACGCAAGACAGAATCCTCCCATTTATCACCCTGTTTTCCACTTCACAAACCCACTGTGTTTCAGCACAGCCTGACCTTCTACTTTTAGGTGTTGGTTGCTTTTGTATGTTAATTCCTCAATAATGGGTTGACTGTACAACTTGACCTCAGCTTAAAACTGTGAACAGAAAATATGACATGAAAAATAACAGTTTGACCCCAGCGACAGATCTTAAACACTGGAGCCTTTAAAAGTCTTTGCCTCGGGTAAAACCCATTACACACATTTCTGTCACATACACAGTCAAGTCTTCAGAATCACACTTACATCAGACTTCCTTTACTTCTTTTGTCTCTTCCCGGGTTAGGCAAAAGAAATTAAGAATTGGTTCTCTTCTAATACATGATTTGCATTTGTATGTGTTATGTTTAAGGTTTCCATCTTGTAGGCTGCTTCATGTTGTCTGGCAGAGTTTAAATTAGAGCATTCTGGGAGATGTAGTTTTCTCCCACTATTTTCAATGGAAAGTAGCTAAAGCCAGCTCCAAAAGTCACTAAATGCTGACGCAAGGGGCCAACTGTCAACACATCTATTTTTATTCCTAATCTGTGCACACATTATAATATAATATACTGTAATGTCCAATAAAGCTGTTTACATACTTTGATATGACATAGTGCCGTACTACATGTCAACCAGCAGCAGTCCAAAAAGTAGCTAGATAGTTGCTAGTTGCTTTAAAAAAGTCACGACGGGTCTATGAAAAATTGCTAAGCATATAAATAAATAATATAATATAAAATATAATTAGAAATATAATATAATCATATAAATATAATTAATTTCACTTAAAATTAAGTACACATTTATGTAGATTGACATAAATTAATATTTTATGAAATACAATATTGAATACAGTTTGAAAATGTACATTAAGGTGACGTTCCCAGAAGACTGTGAGAAGCATCATAATTGCTTGCATTTTAATTAGATTTTTTTAAAAACATTAATTTTTTTTAAATATGTCATGTTTTAAATTCATATTTATTATCACATTACTGTAGTGTGATATGTGTTTTGTGTGGGTAATATAATAATAATAATAATAATGTTTATTAACCATTGCTCATGGGGGAAAAATCTGAAATGTTTAAATACAAAGAATATTTTTCTAGTTCAAGTAGGATAACATATTAACATTGTAGTAGTTAATGGATATATCTGGTTATGAGCTGTGAAATATACAATAAACTCCCATTGCATAATGCCTGAAACATTCTCATGCACTGGATTTCTAGTAACCACAGCAGCCCGTTTTGAACTGTAAATTGAACAGGATTTTTGTTACAGTGTGCTGCCCATTATGACCTTATAAAATTAACAAAAGGATGAAGAAAAGAACTGCTATTAAATCCCTAATGGTCATGACCCACATTTAGGTTGATGGAGGCGCTCAGATGTGGCCCATTTGAGCTATTCTACATGGTCTTCCTGCTAGCAGCTTTTACTAAGCTCCTTAAAAGGCTGCCCTGAGGAATCAATGATAGCCTCTGGGAACAGCCTCGCAAGGCCTTATCTCTGTTCATTTATCCAAAGAACTCCAGAGCACAATGTCTATGCTGTCCTTAACATCAAATATATAAATATATAAAACAAAAGCTCAACCTCTTCACCCTGTCGGGCTACCATCACAATACGTATATATATATATAAACACAATGCTGCCATTATGGAACTGTCTCTTGTTCTCTATAGTGTAGCTCCAGTTTTCTTAGTTTATTTGTTCCTCCCTCTCTCTCTCTCTCTCTCTCTCTCTCTCTCTCTCTCTTAGATAGATGGAGCATGATGCATTTTTAGAGCCGTCTCTTCAAAGCATGAAACAACCAATAAGAGGCTCTTACTGCCACTGTGTGTAATATGCTGTCATACTGATTTAAGGTCTACTCCAGCACTGCTCTTTGAGTTTTATGTGATATAATGACTGAACTAATTGAACTAAATAATGATGCAATCAATATTCTCTGTCCACAGCATATAGTATCAATTTGATATGAATGTTCTTTGTAAAAATATGAATGTTAAATACTCAATATGTATTCCACATTCTTAGTATAAAAAGGCGTTACAGTGATTATACCACAGTTAAATGTATAGTATAGTGCAAGTGTGTATAACCCCCTTAACCTCTTGTTCTATATGTTGCATTAATTCATAAAGAAAGGAATCTGATAGAAGAATCCAAAGCAGTAAGATAATGAAATTTAAAGTGTTTAATAAATCACAACGAACAATTATTCCACCAGTGAATATAGTTCATTGAACTTACTGTACAGTTTCAAACAACCTGGTGCATCAATGTAGAAATTAATTTACAGTGTATGTGTGTAATAATTGATGATTTTTAAGTATAAATTCTAACTATAAGGAAGTAGTACTGCTTAAAGACAGACTTATGGGGGAATACATTTCTTCACTCTTTGTATGAAAATGAAACTACTAACATTTTTACAATGCTTTATAATTTAAGGCTCATCCAATGATATTGCAGAGCCTTAACTATCCAGATATGCTGTGTGTGTGTGTATAGGGGTCGAACGGATCGAAGTTGATCCATACATTCTGCACGCATGTGATTCATGGACTGATTGCAAAGTTTAAGCATCATAGAGTGAAAACCTATCATTTTCACGTTTTATCTTGCCAATTTACACATTCAAGTGATTTTAAACCATTCCAGCACAAGAAGAGATGAAAAAACTCAATTTGAACACTGAAATGATTGCTCTTTAGAATTTCCCTGCGTTTGAATGGACACAAAATATGTCAAAGTACCCATCTTGGAAAATATTATCTTAAGACAGTTACATCTTAAGTGAACATACACCTTTGAGAAAGAAATTGGATATGTATCATTACATTGGCTATGTGCATTCGGTCTTAAAGTAACAGCAGCCTATAAATACCTGCTGCTATCTGTGTGATTAATGTTAATCAAACAAAAAAAAAACTTTAACTTTAACAAAGATTATTCTGTATTATTCTCTTTTGCTGTGGTATCACAGTATTTAAAGTGTGCTTTAAGTAATAAATGGAAAACAAAGTTATATTTACCCAACCAACCCCCATTTTTATGCAATATATCATCCTATATCCATTGCAAAAGACATCAGGGTTATACAGTCCTCCGCATCTCCTGTTGTGCACTAATTTGTCTTTAATTTAACAGTCATTAACATTTAAAGTGACTATTAAATCTCTTTCCTATACTTGCTTTTTTTTTTTTTTTTTGATGCACCTTGCAACCTGCAGTCATGTCACAAAAGCAGAGCCTTCACATTTGTATAACACTACAAAATAGCTGATGCAAGGTCACTTGTCCTACTCTTTAGTAAATAGAACAGAAATAAGGAGCCTGGAATAAAGGCGTCCTTGTCCTTTTGGGAAGTGCAGTGCTTTAGTCTGCTTTATGAGAGTATAAGAGATCTTTTGAGGCAAGGTCAGAGGAATGCCAGCCGAGAACATTTAGATTCCATTCCTGTTGCTTTTTAGTGGCATCTCGCTTACCAAGAGACTGATATGAAGTGGATATGAAGGCATACTCAACAGCCTTTTAGCCTTTATTCAAAACTGTTTCTACAAAATCCTAGTTACTAGCTTGTTCTAAAATATTTTAATTACCCAGTTGTTTTGTAACGTCCAAAATAATACCTAAAGCTTCTTTAAAAATCTTTCTTATTGAAGTAAGCCTGGACTGACCTGTCTGATTGACAGAAAATCTCAGGGGTTTTGTAGAGGTCACAAGGAGACATTTTGAAAGATGTGCGCAAGATTCATTGCTCAACATAAAATCTTTGAAATGGCTATTAAGCTTGTGTATGCGTGTGTGCTTTATACAAATGCATTCACATGCAAGTTAAACCACTATTGTACCAAGTGCACACCAGCAGTCCTTTCAAATGGCAAGGGCAGCTCACATATGCAGAGTGCCATTAAATTCAGCTCTGAACGAAAGCAGAGGAAATATGAAAGTTGAAATGATCTGTAAAATCAAGCCTATTATCTTTTTCTGCTATTTACGCTGACGTGTGTGCATCACTGCTGGGCTGGTGTGAAAAAGAGGAACTTATCCATTTTAAAATAGCAAAAAGTAGGCTAAACTTGGCTACAATAGGTTTTGCAAGAGAAATGGGCAGCATATTGTGCATTAATATTTTGTACATTTTGAACACACAATTGTCGGACACCTTTGTAGTGAAGATGACGCTTGCCGTGTTCAAATAAGGTCCTAACAATAGGCTTAATTTTCTTTTATGCAAAATATAATTTTTGGCTGAAGTCTGAAATTTGCATGACTCACTCATAAAAATCAGTGATTTTTTTCTCATCCCTAAAAGGACTTTAACAAGATATTCAGTCAGTACAGATTCAGCAGGTAAACCGACACAGAAAACCACATCGGTCATTGTTTGCTTTCGGTTCTCTACCAGCTTCTGCAGTATTTTGCGTTCAGACACTTTAAGCTGAACCACAGAGGCAGATGAATTACTGCCTTCTGAGTGACCTTCATCTGAGTGATGGCAATAGTCCAGTGTTTTTCAACCATGGAGGTCAGTAAAGGTGACTCTGAGAACAGATCACCTGATTTGATCTAACAGTGAAAGACTACGGCAGCAGGATTGATGCTATAGGGCTTTTCTTGTTTTCTGTTTTCAAGCATGACATCAAAGTGTTCCCATCATTCAGTGTATGGAAAATTGTAGTAACAATAAAGACAGGAAAACCAAGTAGCTAGCTATGATTTGTTGCAGTATAGGATATTCAAGATTTATTGGCCATGAAACTAATCCCTTTGATCTTTTTACATAAAACTGTGGGAAAGGTGGATGACAGCGATTTTGCCAAATAGGACATTTCCCTGACAAAGAACGCTTACCCCATTCAAAACAATTAACAATCCCAAAAACATTCATGATAATGTTAATGTTCAAATCCTACCAATAACCCTAAAGTAAAACTGAATTAGTTCATTAGCTGTTATTTCAGAATCAACATATTTGTTGATCCGGGAACATGCCCCATCATAGTTAACTGCAAAAAGCAGCATTTTGTCTAATTTCCCAATAAAAAATATATCTAAATATCTTTTAAATAGGATAAATTAAACCCTATAAACTGCATAAGATATTAAGACTTGTTTTTTTGGAGAATATATGTTATATTATATAATTTTTCTTACTCTTAATGGCATTTATTCTAGAAAAAAAGTGAAATTCATACTGCACTCAAAAACAATTTGCCAGCAGGATAAGAAAAATAAGATTATTCAAGATATTCCCTGAAAACAAGTGTTAATATCTTATGTTTTTTTCTTTTATTGTGCATTTATCTATATTTTTTACTAGAAAGAAAACAAAAATATTTTTTTAAAAATGTATTACATTATTATTATTAGGAAGGCTATATACATACTGTAAATGTTGGTTGGTACAATGGTTTTAAACCGATAATGAAAAAAATGAAAATAATGAATAACAAGAAATAACACTGATGTAAAAAAATAAATAAACTAGAGGTACAAGAAATAAATTGATACAGTTGTTTTGGATTCATATATGAAAAAGACCAGCATTTTTCTAACAACTTGTTTCTTAAATGTTTGTTAAAGTAAACATCATTAAGAGCTCAGAACTTGGATGTGTCATTCAGAATGGATTTAAATCAGCAGCTATTTCAAAAATACCAGTCTACGGGACCAAAATACCAATAAAGACATTGGTAGAGAGAAGATATTCAAAAGCAGGACCGTGCATAATCCTTCAAGACACTAAATGCCAGAGCACATAAACAGGTTCTCTGCGTAAAAACACAAGATAAGCTAGCGTGAATGGCAGGGCTACGGGATTAGGCTTTCTTTGGTGATACCATCCACTTCCAGGCTCACTTCCACCAATCACAATCACTTAAGTTGCAAAGTATTGTCTCAAAATGAAATAAGCCTAACCCTAACCCAACACTAACCATTCTCCAAGTGAGAGCTGAAATATGCTCTTCACTGATAGGGAATGGCAACAGCAATCCCTTTTAATGCGTCGCCTTTACGGACAATTGCTTATTCACCAAATCACCATGACAACTCCAAGGCACATCTCTCTCTCTCTCTCTCTCTCTCTCTCTCTCTTTCTTTGCTTTGCAATTCAGTGCAAATCATCTCTCAAGTCTTTCAAACTTGAGTCTTGTCCTTGCAATTAAAACTGTGCAGCTAATCAAGTCTGTCCGAAATGAAAATACAAGGGCACTAACACCAGCCAGATTAATGTCATTATTTAATAATGCAGTGTTTTTGTTCATATGAAACATTTGTTGAATGTGGGTAACTGCTACTAAATAATAAGCTGTTTCAGTAGTACCCCATAGTGTGGCATGCTATAATTAATTGAAAACTATTTAAAACGACATTTTTTTTCCCAAATTCTATCATTTCCATACATGCAGTTTTTATGATCTCATATTAGTTGAGACTACATGGCATATTTGTACTTTTAAAAAATGTATTTAGAACCATGTGAAATTTTAATTAAATTAAAAAAGACATCTTATAAGGAAATGACCAGTTACAGGCCCTTTCCCTTATACAAATTATATATAATTATTTGTGTGTGTGTGTGTTTAAGTGTTTAAAAAAAGTTAATAAGCATATTGCATTTATGTGCACATACTGCATGCAAAGGTTCTAAAAAAACACGATGTTTTTGTCCCCAAAATTGTGAATTAACTGTAATATATTGACATTAAATTTACAATAGTCTCAGAGACTGAAGACGTCTTCAGTCTGGTGAAAAAACATAAATCTAATCATCGCAATGGAATCCACGCATAACACGAAGACGCTTAAAATGACACGCCATCTGTTAGCGACGCGACGCGACGCGACAAAACTATTCAAATCGACGCAGCCGTCCAGACCTCCAGAGCGCGACGCGTCTTTCGAGGTTGCGCATGGGAGCCTGACGTCGGTTTCAAGCAGATCAATCAAAGACTTTTTTTTAGGCGAGCGGCGGGACGCAACTAGAAAGCTCCAACGCTGCTTTTACGCGTCGCGTCGCTCGCTTGCAGTGCAGATGGGGTGTAACAAGTGCAAGAGATCCTCACCCTCACCTCCTGTTACTTTTACCAGCATCACAACCTGTCTAGTTCACTTCAACAATCCCGCTATTCTGCGTCTAGAAAACTGCACATCTCCACACCACAGACACAAGCTACACTCAAGTTCACCGAATTGTTAAGTGACAATTCTGACACAAGAGATCTTATGATAAGACGTATATATATAGCGGTGCGCACCGCCTTCTCAAGACTGTTCGTTTAGTGACTAATAACTTAACCTCATAAACACTCATTATCCACATAAACAACTCACCTGCTTAGGTGAAATACCAAATCCCCCATTCCTGGTATCCCTGTTCCCTCAAAAAAAGCCTTGATACGTGTGTTTTAATGGTAATCCGTTGCAGTTGTGTTAAGATTTCCTCCCACTGTTCTTCAAGCAATTCGTGTGACCTTTTCCAGCGAACGCATCCTTCATCCTTTACACTCCAGTCACATTCTCCTGTTTTTCCTGCGTGTATGATCCTGGTGCTCTGGTCCTGCGTGTTCGTGAGCTCCCCACACGAGCTTCACGAGTGCGCGCTGCGCGGACACGCTTGAGTGTTCGGGAACGCCAGCACAGGCGAGGGTTACTAGGAAACCAAAAGCGCACACACATGCTGCACAGGAGAGAGAGGGGGTGTGAGTAACCCTGCTTTCCAGGACATCTACAGAGAGCTTTTTGCTATTGAATTATGTGAATTGCGTTTCCACAATATAAAACCAATAAGGCAATTTAAAAAGAGAATAGCAAAATAACACAAACACTACAGCAATCTCATTGGGACTAAATGATGTGTGCTTTAGAGAGGAGATAGCTCTCACACTGTACAGGAAGCATTTTGAAGGTTTGTTTCTGAAAGGCAATTTGACTCGCCCCAACTTCTTTTTATGAAAGATAAATTTGAACAAAAGACCTAGATATGGAGCTTATGACAACTTCCCCATGTGACAGTGACTACTAGAAATATCTACATGATAAATATAAACAAGGGAAACAAAGAAAAATGACAAAAAACTTCTTGATATGTGAATGCAGTTATATCCAGATCGCTTCATTTCACTGCTGTTCTATGTTTGCTGCAGTGTAAATAATAATGTAATAAATATGGAGTTTCCTCACGAACGAAGGCAAATTCTGTCCTGCACGGCCCATGCAACGTTTAATTGGTCGGAAGCAGCCAGGTGATCAGCGTTAGAATTCCGAGCAGTCGTCTCAGTGACTGGGCAACCAGAGCGCTGAGATTAAAGTCATTTGGATGTGAATGGCTGCTATAGTTTCCTGGATAAAACAGTAATTTAATCATTGAATGAGAATGCTTGCCTAGGCCATGTGTGCAAACACAATTGCTCAAGGGAACGGAGATTGAGAATTCTCAGTGTGTGAGCTTTAATCGCCAAAGTGGAGCTTTTCCGGCCTTTATGTTTGACTCCAAAAAGACTAAAGCCACTTATGATGTGTTTGTTACCATTTCCTAACTGCAAGTCAATCATCAGAGAGCTATTATGTTTATTTCTGCATATTTTGTTCTGTTATTTGCACTCTAGTACTGCATGTGAGTTCAAACCTTCTGTCTCAATGAGGCTCTGCGTGGGTTTGAAAAGAAGGTGTGCGAAAGGGATTTTCCTCTTTCAAAAACAGCACAAAGCGACAATAAAGCAATTCATTACAGGACCCACGTCCCAGTGAACCAGCGTTTTACTCTGTGGTGCATTTCACAGAGGTTCTAGGTACCAAGCGCTTGTAGCACAACACAACCGGATCCTCAGCTCTCTCTTCTTCTAAAAAGAGGAATTAGAGCATTGGATCCCTGGTGTTTTTCTTCCTTCTCCCCCTTTCCGAGTATGTTTAATGACAGCTGGGAATTCGCTTCGACCCAGCCCCTTTACAGAGAGAGCTAATTAGCAGGTTTCCTCCTGTCTGTGGTGGCACCAGATGGATTCCCAGAATGCAACCTGCCAATGTCAGTGAGTAGGGCTTTGCAGGTGGATCCAGTAGACTGGGACTGCCTCGAAATGGACTTCTGCGCTGCCCAACAGAATCCAGCTAACAATATCAGTATGTTACCCAATCCTGAACTGCGAGGTCAGAGAGATATTCAACAACTAATCGTTGTTTTACAAGCAATTAGTAGGGTGTAAAGTAATTGTGGATCAATGCATATTTAATGAATGTCTTGGAAGCAGATCTCAGAGGTTTCAGAGTTCACACCTTTTCTAAACCCCTCAGACCCCATCATTTAAAAATATTGGATTTTATAGTAACTTGCATCTAAAAGGTTATTAGGTTAAACTAATGTTGACTTATTGTCATCAACTTAACTTAAAAGCCATGTTGGCCAATCAGAAGCCTGGAAAAAAGTTTATTGTTCTGGTAGGCTAACAACATAACATTAAACATTTTATTACTATTTATTATTATTATTAATTCCATAAAATAGAACAATACAATGCAACATTTTCATTCAAAGAAAAATAAAATAAAATAAAAAAAAGTCATAAGCAGTGACTTGCGTAGTAGCTATTGCATTCTGACGCCTCTGTTCCGCAATATGATGGGAGAATTGTGCATGTATCTGTATACATGTTATACACTTTCTGTAACCGGATACTGCGTTTGTGTGTGGACTAACGGCCAAACCACATAGAAAAAGCTTCAGTTTTGAAAATACCCGTGTTCGTGTGGACAGAGCCTTATACCTGCTTTGTTTCAGTCATTATCACCGAGGTTTTGTTACTTGTACCTCTGAACATTTTCTGGTTTTGTTTTCTTGTTTTTCTGGACTGATTTGTGTTTTGAATCTTGCTTGGCTGTGTACGATTCTGCATATCTATATAAAACTGCACTTGAATCTTAAACAAGTCTCAGAGCAACCGTGACACACCAAGGCTGCATTTATTAAATCAAAAATACAATAAAAACAAGTTTTCTGTTTCATGTGTTAAAAAGTAATTTATTGCTGTGGTGTCAAAGCTGAATTTTAAGCATCATTACTCATACATCATTATAATACTATTCTACTCCACTCACACTTTTCTTCAAATGTAAAAATCTAGTTTTATTCAAATGATAGATATTCAACCATTGCTGTTTACTCAGTGAAACCCTTACCAAAGGTCAATAAGACCAGCATCCTCAGAAAAATGCAGCCTACACATCTTCAGAGAACAGATTGTCGCTTTCATCCAGAGAATTGGGAATTTACTGCTGTTTTGAAGGTTAATGTACAGAGCCAGGCATGCAAAGTCACTGCAGCACAATTAGACGTGCAAAAGACTGCAAAGTAACCTGGGCTGTATGCAGACTGTAAAATGTTGTTCCTGTGGCTCAACTGGTGGCATGTCACTAGCAACGTCAAGGTCATGGGTTTGATTACCATAAAACACATATACTGACAAAATGTGTAGTTGGCTGTGTACTCTATGTCAGTTTGGATAAAATCATCTGCCACAGGCATATATTTAAGAGAGAAGTAAAGCTATTATTGTTTGCGTAGCAGTGTAAAAATATATCTATTTTTACAGTATATCAGTTTGCTTTAGTCTATATCATATTCTTTCATGTTGTCATGTCATTCTTTTTTAAAATATAAGCACTAATGGTATGTAGTTCTCAAGGTTTGAGATAGTAAGAATTTTTAGAACACTTTTTGTCCTTTTGATGACAACCAAATATAGGTAAATCCATCACAACTAGATGGTAGCAATGATTTGATTGGCTGAGGTTTCACACAAACTATTAAGAACAGCTATGGGACATATTTTCCCTACGCAGCATAAAAAGGAAAGCAAAACTTCCTTTTGCTGAAACAAGACTATTATAGGCAGTATAATAACTCCCAAGTGCCTGAGAGGGAAAACAAAATAAGATACAGGGTTTGATTAGCTCTAAAACTGGGAAACATGAAAACTGCTTCCATTAAAGGAATAATTCACCCAGAGATGTAATGTTTTTCTTCCCGCCAATATTTCAGCATGCACTACCATTCAAAAGTTTGGGGTTGGTAAGATTTTTTCCAAGTCTTTTCTGCTCACCAAGGCTGCATTTACTTTATAAAAAAACAAGGAAAAAAGTAATACTGCAACTTTATTATCAATCGAATATATTTTAAAATGTAATTTACTCCTGTGATGGTAAAGCTGAATTTTCAGCATCGTTACTCAAGTCTTCAGTGTCACATGATCCTTCAGGATTCATTCTAATTTGCTGATTTGCTCAAGAAATATTTCTGATTATTATCAGTGTTGAAAACAGTTGTACTGCTTAATATTTAATTTTTTCCCCAGCATTATTTAATGAATAGAAAGTTTAAAAGAACAGCATTTGTTGGAAATAGAATCACTTTAAAATTATAATTGTCTTTACTGTCACTTTTGATGAATTTAATGTGTTCTTGGTGAATAAAAATATTAAAAGAATATTATTAACCCTGTACGTTGTGTATACACAAGGGCTGTCACAATTACTCCATTAAATTTGAGTGAAAACCATGGAATTCAATGGGGTGTCCTAACTTCTCATACAACTGTGTTTAGACAAGTTGCAAACCCAGTTTTGTTTTTAGACATTTTTGAAAAAAGTTGAGTACAAACATTAGCTGTTACCGTTGCCAGGCGGCAAGAACAATCCTCTGTAGGCTAGACCATAGACATATGGCTAGACCGTCCCAATTAACAATGCTCAGTTTGACCTTCGCATACTTCGAAGGCGTGGTCTTTGATGTCCGCATCCTTCGAAGGATGCAGCCTCTGAATTGGAACACAGCTTGATTTGGTCATGCTGTAAAGTGTCACAACAATCACCAGGCTGTTAGCCCCCTCTTCAGGCATTAATTATAATGTGCAATGTACACAGTAAAAACCCCAGAGTTAAATCAACTCTGCTCAGATAACATTTGGTCCCTCTCTCTAAAGTGTTAAAGTAACACTGAAGCAGAGTTAAAGTTAATGAGATAATTAAGCAATTAATTAAGCGATGATTGAACATTAATGATGAACACCTGCTGTTAACAAGCAGAATCACTGAAGAAAAGAGAAACACAAGAACAACAACTGACTTCAGCCACAGTCTTAGATGAAATCAACTGAAGATAAAAGACATTCAATCTCTGAAGAGTGTTATTTTAACACTAGTTCAGTGTTACTTTAACACTATTTAGAGAGGGACCAAATGTTATCTGAGCAGAGTTGATTTAACTCTGGGGTTTTTACTGTGTACATAGTTGTTAATGTAATATACGTAACATAATCATAATGTATTTTAACAGTGTTGTTCAATAAAACCATATGATTACTTGCATTTTAAAGGCTATTGTCTAGTTTTATTAACACAAAAGAAAATCAGATTAATCATCAAAATAATTGACAGATTACTCGCTTACCAAAATAATCATTAGTGACAGCCCTAGTATGCACTCTTAAGGGCTTTTAATTTTTGCTGTCTGTGATGTCACAGTTTAGAATATTTACTCGTGGAGTGTTTGTTACTGTGGTGCCATCAGGCTTACAATTTCCAGAGTGATTCATAGAGTCGCATTGAATTTACGGCTCAAATGATTGGTTCAAAAAAAAAAAAAAAAAAAAAAAAAAAAAAAAAGCAGCAAAGGAGTTGCTTATCAGCTACCATTGCAAGGAATATGAATTGAGATGAACAGATAGCGTTATTGACTCCCTTGGTGTGTATGTCTTGTGACCAAACAATATCAAAGTTTGGATATGTGGAAGGTTGAATGTCCTGTGGTGTCACCAGATGGGTTCCCAGAATGCAACTTGCCAATGTCACTGATCAGGATTCAGTCAATTTAACTATTTCTTTAAGTTAGTGCTTAGATACCAATACAAGTTGTCACCAAATATTACAGTGATTCAGACATACTGTACAGTAAATGTATTATTCCATTGAGAGTTTGTTTACTGCTAAAGGTTCGCTCTGATCAATCTATAAATAACCCATCATATTTCTGTTTTGAGAGGAGGTCATTGTTATAGAGAGCATAGTGGTTTGTGCAAGGTGAAGCATGGACTGTTGGGAGGTTTCGAGAGTGTTAGGAGAAAATACAGCTTCTAGAAGCACATCAAAGAAGCCACTGAATGAATTATTAATTACACTAGGAGAAACATTTTCAAAGTCAGAATGTAACAAACAAAGGTGAGGTAGTAAGAAACAGGAAATGAGAAAACATGCCAAACTTACACTCATCAAAATGCAAGGACCAAAAGAACTCAAAAACCCACAAAATGAAATGCAATTATCATTTACGGTACTTGTGCTGTTGTTCCAAAGAGCACTGAAATTTAAGCCATTGTTCAATGACAATCCTGTTTTGACCTATATAATCAGAAGACAAGATTCCAAGAACTCGGTCCAAACTCAATGGCGTCCCAGTCTGCCGATCTGTTCAGCTGTGCAGGGTCTGTGTGTATACATTTATCACCATCAGTACCAAACCTCACAGCGAGATCGATATTCAGATAGACTCACAGCTTTATTTCTCCAGCGTCCCCAGGAACAGAAGTTCCAGACTCTCCCACCTGCAAAGCCTCCATCTGCTCCTTTTGTCACAGAGCAACAGAACGAGAGAGGCAGGAACTGTTAACACAACACTGGCTTTTCTGTGATCCCAACTAGCGCCGCTTCTGCAGGTTGCAGAGCAGTCCGACTGTTGTAGAAGCTTTTAATTGTGGTTGGTAGTTGTTTCCTCTTATTTTCAACGTCTCAAAATGCATTTATGTTTTACGCAAACTACAAGAAGGATGGTATACACTTGTACTAAAATCATAATATACACTACATGTCCAAAAGGTGGTTTGGCTCATTGAAGCAAATCATAATGCTACACCATAAAATCACATTGTAGAGAATTCTGGGCTTCCAAATTTGGCACGACAATTTGTAGAGGTTTCTTTCAGGTCCATAGTGTTGGATGCTGGTGTGGAAGAACTTGGCTGATCTGCACAAAAGTCCAGACCTGATCCCTTTGGGATGAATTGTAATGCTGATTTTGAGCTCCATTGCCCAGCATCAGTGCCTGACCTCACTCATGCGCTTGTGTCTGAATGGGAGAAAATCCCTGCTGCCATGTACAGATTTAGTGGAAAACCTTCACGGAAAAGTGTAAGCTCTTTTACAACAAAGAGAGGACCGACTCCTTATAAATACCAATGGTATTGAAATTAAATGGTCAGAAAGAACATGTAGGTGTGGTGTTTGTATGTCCATGCGCTTTAGGTTGTATTGCGTAGCATATGAGAGCATTATTGGTTTTAGAAAATTATTTTAAAAATATTAAGGATTAAACATTATATTAAAATCATAAAAAAAATATCAGCCAGTTTTGTAAATTTTAATTCATATTGAGACCATCTATATGCTAGTGTAATCACTGGATTGCATGGACTAATCAGCATCCTCGATTCGAAATATTTGTTTTATATTACATTTTCGATCCCATAATCGGAACCTGTTTGCTTCTAAAGAGGCTTCTTGATGGATGAACACCTGCTCTGTTGTGTCGTTTATCAGCTCACTAAAAGCACTATTATACAAGACAAACACATGAAGACTGTGAACACTGATCTCAGCCCTCGCTTCTTGCTCTATGCTCTGTGATCATGACATGCTGATTGATATGTAAATGAAAAATCATAGAATTGCATGAGGAAGCAATCTTACACATGTACACAGAATAATGGACCAGAAGACCTGCAATATTACATCCTTTCTGCTTCAAGCACACCTGGAGTCCTATCAGTATCTAATCTGCAGTCATTTCTCACTTATCTGTCAGAGCTACTGGAAAACTTTCTGACAATTGAGGATCCAGCCCTTTGCAGTGCGGCTTCAGATGACAACAATAATGACAAAGTGAGGAGGACATCTTTTTCTTCATCAACTGATAAATAATGCATAGGAATCACATGAATAATTTTTCCCCCTAATGGATATTGCTTGCTCAGAAAGGATTTCTAGGCCCAGATTTAAAAAATTCAGTATGTGAAATGATGCATTACTATGTGACAAAGTGATTTTAGGAGGGAAAGGGAGAATGGTGCAAATGCATCAGGGAACATCTGCAGGAGTGCCTGCACATGGCGGCTGCTGTCTGCATGTGATTGGCTCAACAGCGCCTGGACACGACATCACACTCTTCCCACATCTTTGCAACAGACGTGCCAGCTAAATCTCTTCATATGAATACAAATACAAAGATGACAACCCATTTTTATGGATGCTTACAGTGATTTTGATGTAGGAATGCAGGAATCTTTGTTGGTTGCTATAAGCACGCGGGAATATGAATCGCGAAGGGGTTAAGATTTAGGGAGGGACATATTTCTGAATCACCGTCTTTGTTGCAGCTAATCAGATTTTTGGAGAATTTTTATTTCTTTATAATCAAATTTTATAATGGGACATTTCTGAGTAAAACAATAAGCAACAAAAGTTTAGAAAGTGCCTGTATTAACTTAAAAATAGATTACTTAAAAAAAAAAAAATTTAGTTATAATATCTAGTTACTACTATTAACTAAATAGAAACTCTGATTAACAAATTGGTTAGAATTCATTCTAAAGTGAAGAACATTGTAACTAATTACTCAAGTATTACCAAATCCTTCAGAAGGTGGATTATTTGGATCAATATTCTAAAGTGAAAAGTTTGATAACTCCTATATATTGACTGAAGTCTTTGTAAACTTTTGACGGTTTTTTAAGTTTTTGAATAGTAATGACTCAAGTGTTACTACTACAGCCTTCTTCTTTTTTTTTCTTTTTTTTTTTTATTGACCACTACTACAGCCTTCTGAAGGAATTACTAATTATTTGGATCAGTATTCTAAAGTGAAGATCATGGTAACCCATTAGTAATTACTCAAGAGTTACCAAATCCACCGGAAGGAATTGCTATCTAAAACCTCAAAAGCTTACAGTGCTTTTCACTTCAGAATACTGATCCAAATAATTAATAATTCCTTCTGAAAGATTTGGTAATACCTGAGTAATAACTAGTGAATTACCATGATAATTACTTTAGAATTAATTATACATTATGCATTATTCATGTTAATTATGAACCTGTATCTTATTAGTTCTCTGGGAGGTATGAAAAAATAGATTGATTATTGATTAGCTAATAGTGACGTACCACATTCAACTGAGTACTATTACTTACTAATTCGTTAATCAGAGTTTCTTGTTAGTTAATTGTATTTACTAGTGTTAATATTGCATTACTTATTTGTTCCTGTGTGGTTATTCATTAATGATGGAACAGTATTCTAAAGTGTTACCGGCAAAGTCTTACTGGCACCGCTTAGTGATGTAATATCTACTACAACATGAAGTTTTACAGCAAGAAATTGATTGAGCTTATAATAGCATCAAACATTTGCAGTCATAAATTCCCCCAGTCTGCTAGAATAACTCTTGTACTATATGCATATATGGATTTATTTCATCACGGAAAGACGACAGGCATTGAAAAACGCCTGAAATATAGAGAATCTGAAAAGTAAACAGGGTAATAATATTAACAATAACTCAACACACCACCGTCAAATGGCTTAAAAAAATGTTTGCCCAATACCTTTGGTTAAAAATAACTTTGGCATTTAAGATTTTACAAATCGCCACAAACCCTTGAAAAGCACAACAAATAAAGTGTGCATGTCATGTTATGATACTGACATAAAGCATTGACTCTTCACAAAGACCCGCCCCCTTTAGTTACTGTTACTATATCCGACAAGCCATGCGCTCTCACGCCACACATCATGTTCTCACAAAGTGAAAAATACATTGCGAAGCAAAGAGGACACTGACAACACATCGACAGACAAGACAGAGCAGGTTACTTTTGATATGAAACAATTTCAAATTTCAAATATTGTAATTTTTTTTTAAAAAAAATATTCGTTTAAACAAATACCATATAGTGACTCTTTAATGTCATAAAAGATCACTGTAGCTCCTTCAATCAGCTTGTGAACCAACCATGTCTTCATATTAGTTCATTTATAGCATCATGTTCCAAGCGTGGAAAGATTTGTACACACAAATTTTCAAGTTCACCAACGTTAATCTAACTTCCCTGACTGCTTTGTCGGACAAAATGGCAGATTTGGGATTTTGTTTGGTCAGATCACATATCAATCAAACTGCCGGCGAAGGGTCAATTGTGACACAAAGCTTCAACTCGGGCGAGCGATAGAGCAGTACGGCCGGTCAAGTCGCGCGGTGTAACCTGCTTCCACCCACCTCCCATACAATATGCATATGCTATCAAAGTAAAAAATCAGCCATGAAAGTTTAATAAGCACAGGGATGGAGAGAGGCTTGAAAGAGAAGGTGATTTGCTGAAGGCAGTGTGGAATTGTTTTAAAAGACCATAGCCTCAGTAAGGCAGGAAACCTGGAAATATTGGGGGAAAAAAACAGCCCAGGGCCACTTTATTATATGCCCTTTAACAGAGGTAAACCATTTTAATGCAAAATATCATGCAAAGCGTCCTCCGGTTTAAAGACATGCTTTGCTTTGTATGTGCATCACTTTGATCTTGCTAAAACAGATGGCAAAACACCAAGAGCAAACAAATGATCGGCTTCAGAGACTTTCTGAAACCTCTAGGGGATATGAAATCCACGTGACGTACTTCTGTATTATCGGGCAAAAAGACTAAGAGAGCTTGACAAGCTGACCGTGTGAGGTCAGGATAACCTCGGCAGAAAATTTGAAAGTTACGTATACAGAGATGGGGTCGATTGGTTAAACTGCTATTTTAGGGTCAATGCCATCATATTTCTATGGCTCCGTCATGCATTCAACCTAAATCAGGAGTTCTAGCTTACAGCAATAATTATGTAAAGTTCAGGTCCCGCCCACAATGGACCTATTTTAAAATCAGATTGCCCCCTGAATTACCTTCACAAACCCAGACAGCATCACACACAGTCGGTCCTTACTGGGGCTGTTGTTGCTAGGCAACTGAAGACACTCGCTCTGGATACTCTGAAATTCTTTGGTGCAAGGGAAGACTCCATTTAATGCTTTAACGTGTACAATTTGAAATCACAAAGAATTTATCCTGGTGACATGGAAAATTCTATGCTTTTAAATGACTTTAGTATTGACCTGTTTCTGGATTTCCTGGAAAATAGTAACGAATTCACACATGGCAACACTGTTACACAGTAACCAATTAAGATTCCATAGAATGAAGACTCATTACACAGAGCTAAACTACATTCTTAGTTGAGGAAAATATGATTGATACGGTCATTTGCAAACAAAGGCAGTCCGTGTAGGAAAGATTTTTTTTTTCAGCGAAGTCTTTTCCAGAGTTTCAGAAGAGATCTTAATGTTTCAAACTGTCGCGTCAGAGATCTTAATATGAAATCAATTTCTCATCAAATGATCCGAGCTGCTATCCACATTCATTTTAGAGCTCTAATCTCTATATGTCAACAATTGTTTCAATTCTTATTTCACCAAAAGATTTTTTTTTCAGTCTCAAAATCCAACCTCTTGAACTAAGATGAAAGAGCAAACCTCTGGGCAACAATTTTTTCGTCTAGGTCTCAATGTAATAATACTACATCATGTGGCATGTGGCATCATGTGGCAAGCTTCTTGATGGCCCTCTCTGTTTTGGAAAGCATCTACAGCACTTCTACTTTTTGGAATGTAAGCTTTTTTTTGTCTATATTGTGTGTATTATGATTATTTTCTACACATTTAATTTTGAAGGGGGTTGATTTGTGTTTCTGGCTTTCAGTTGTCACTGTTATTTCATTTTTTGTAGCCCTGATCCTTAAGAACATGTCAGACTGCTGGTGACCTGTTCCAAGTTATATATCAAGGTCTTTAGCTTGAAGGTATTTAACCAGAACTGTTGACAGTATCTGACACAACAGTGTCCAAGACACCTTTCCTGGATTTTGATGCTGCTGCTACAAAGAGACAGCTATGAGCAGATGCCGCTATGAATAGAATTTAAACAAAATGAAATATATATTAATTGACACCTAATATGGAGTACATTGTAATGTTGGTTTCACTTTGATGGTCCCTTTAACACAATCTGTTGACTATAAGTAACGTTGCACCTATGTCTCTGCTAGCTCTCATTAGATTATTAGTAGAATATTAGGGTTAGAACAAGTTGACATGTACTTGCAAAGTTACTTATAGTAGGTAGAATGTCTGTTGGGAGACCATCACAATGAAAAATTAGCAGATATTAAGCAGACAGTCTACTGATACTCTAATGAGAGTTAATTGACATGTATTTGCATAGTTGCAAGTTATAGTCAACAGAATGTTCAAAAGGGAAATAAAGTGTTATCATAATGTTTTTTTTTTCTTCTTAATTTCTATTCTGAAAATGGGTTTTGATGTTGGTGCTGAATTAAAAACACTGAATTAAAGCCAATGGCTCCATCTGGTGACAAGTAACTGTTAATGTAAGTACAGCTTCCTTTAGAAAATTAAACTTTGTTGTTCTCAATAATGTTTTAAGAAATGAAAAACATAAAAAAAACCACAAATAAATTATAATTTATGATTCATGATAATTACATTGACAATGTATTACTGTACATGGATCTCTTTAATGGCTACGTGATTCTGCCATAGTAAATCGTAGCATTTAGTGGCCAGATATATTCGCTGTTATCATGAAAACGCTGTATATCTTGTTTTATACAAACACAACTGGCTCTTTTAACTGTAAAATTATTGCAGAGACATTGACTGGTTTATTGTACATTATGTCTTAAATTAAAAATTATAAACAAAAGATTGTTACAGCACAGTGTATTCTGTGAACATTTGCACAGTACAGTATATACATAAAATACAATGGCAAAGTGATGAAAACAAAACGTTTTAAAACAAAACTTGTTAAAGAAAAAAAAAATCATCACACATCTTTCTGGATAGTAACAGATCAATTCTAAATTGTCAGCATGATCTTTCACAATCGAATCCCCAGTTTCACAAACAAGCCTATTCCGAAACTACAATGCATGCTGCTTTAACTGAAAGCAATTTGCACTGGTATATGATATATCTTAGGTCAGTAAAATGGTTTTGTTTTAAGATGCACACCAGTAAAGTGTTTTTCTAAGGTATGTTTATAAAAGCTACTAATATGTCCCAATTAAAGTAAGGCCTGATCTTGGCTTAATCTACAATAACCCTGTCTGTGAAACCATGCAGGCCAGAGTTATTATGAATTCTGTAATGCTTATCAGATTTTATTTTTTCACACCTATAGTCAGAAGTGGTTCTCCTTCAGAATTCTCAATGTGGAATCAAATTTCTTTAAAAATTCAACTGCATTTCAATTGCAACAAAAAAATTCTAGACAGTGTGTAGAAGAGGACCGAACTGAACCTCTCTTTGTTAATTATGTTTTTAAATACATATCAGGGATGTGTCTTTCTGTAACACTTTAGTATGGCGAAAAATTGTCACTTTCAACTAGTTGCTTGTTATTTGCATATTTGCTGTTTATTACTTATAAAGCACATATTAATGCCTTATTCTCCATGACCACATTCTTACATCCCTAAATACTTCCTCATACCTAAACTTAAACACTACAACAACTACCGTACTAACTATTAATAAGCAGTAAATTAAGAGTATATTGAGGCAAAAGTCGTAGTTAATAGTGAATGTGTTCCCCATAACACAGTGTTATCGGTCTTTTGTGCATGTGCAAGAAGTACGAGCCTTGATACAATTGCGTTTCCAGATCTTGCTAGAAACAGTAAACAAGAACAAGCTCACCATAAACCAAAATAAATCCAAATGCTTCATATTGAAAATAACACCAAAACACCTGCACACGTTAATAACGCCATAAAATTGATTTAGGATTAGGTGTGGGATGAATTTTAGAGATAGGGAACAATCAGGTAGCCGCCTTATTTCCAGGAAAACTCAGATGAGGGAGTTGGATCCAGATGCAGATAGGACAACACCAGAAAAAGAACACAGGAAACATAAGGGCTTAAATACACTTAGAGGACAATAAGATTAATTATAAGACACATGTGCAAACAAACAATCAGGAAGTAACTGTTATGGAATACAGTATATTTATGGTTTGCAGTTGAAGAGAGGAGATCGTGGATGAGCAGAATGGAACACACACTGTGAGTGAAGGTAGCAGATGACACAGACGAACTTGGACACAATGGAGACACAGAGGAACAGGAAAGACGACGGAGCAGGAACATTGGCAGGTAAGTAATGCAGGTAAGTGAGTCCTCTTTCTCATAGATGAGACCAGACAATGTGTTGTGGTGGAGTGTGTGCTCTTATGCAGTGATGGTGACGAGATGATGAGCTTCAGGTGAGGGTCATTAGTACTCTGGGGACGGTGCTCTTTGTGATTGGGTGCCGACAGAGCCTGACCGATCTCTGACAGCAACAAGGGGACACACAGTAAACAGGAGCAAGGGACTTAACAGAAATACAATCTATAGGTACACAACACAAGAGCACAAAAACAGGCAAATCATACCATAAACCAAAAGAAAACCAGGGATGGCATTGGTGTGGCAGGGAACCAAGGAAAAGCCGGCAGAGAACACCAGGGTGGCTCCAGTACAGCAGGAAACCAGGGCAGAGCCATTGTGGAGATGTAGAGCACCAGGGTGGATCAGGCGACAATCGAGAGTCAATGGAAACATGAGGGTTACATAGACAGACTAATTACAAACGATGAACACCTGTGAACAATGATTAACCCAAGAACCAAATGAAAACACGACATGAAACCGTATATTTCTTTATTTCCTTAAATCCTGTTTAATCCTTTAATTATTTAATTCCTTTAAATAAACCAATAAGACAAGCCCCCACCCCACGCAAAAAATTAAGTGGATATGGAAAGTATTCAGACCCCCTTTAATTGTTCACTCTTTGTTATATTGCAGCCATTTGCTAAAATCAGTTCATTTTTTTCCTCATTAATGTACACACAGCACCCCATATTGACAGAAAAACACAGAATTCTTAACATTTTTGCAGATTTATTAAAAAGAAAAACTGAAATATCACATGGTCCTAGGTATTCAGACCCTTTGCTGTGACACTCATATATTTAACTCAGGTGCTGTCCATTTCTTCTGATCATCCTTGAGATGGTTCTACACCTTCATTTGAGTCCAGCTGTGTTTGATTATACTGATTGGACTTGATTAGGAAAGCCACACACCTGTCTATATAACACCTTACAGCTCACAGTGCATGTCAGAGCAAATGAGAATCATGAGGTCAAAGGAACTGCCTGAAGAGCTCAGAGACAGAATTGTGGAAAGTCACAGATCTAAGCAAGGTTACAAAAAAGATTTATGCTGCAGTTAAGGTTCCTAAGAGCACAGTGGCCTTCATAATCCTTAAATGGAAGACGTTTGGGACGACCAGGCCAAACTGAGCTATCAGGGGAGAAGAGCCTTGGTGAGAGAGGTAAAGAAGAACACAAAGATCACTGTGGCTGAGCTGCAGAGATGCAGTCAGGAGATGGGAGAAAGTTGTAGAATGGATGCAATGCAATGGATATGTAAAATCTGTTGTGTACTTTTGGTCAGCTACATTGCATATATTTTAAAATTAAATTCAGGCTGGTAAGCTATGTGTACCAAAGTTAAGCAAACAAATGAGAAATTAGTTAGCTTCATGACAGTCCTGTAGTAAATCCGAGTCTACTACAGCAACAAGACACTATTCCAGAGAGTAAAGTGTAACCCATAATAGGGGCTACTCTCTACTCAAAGGGTGTAAGTTCATCGACCCCTGTACCACTGCCGGTTCTGCCCACACTTTGTCGGTGCGCAGCAGTTCTCTTCCGCCTTCTTCTTCTCTTGCTTGCCTTCCGCTTTTATATCTGACCATTTCTTTTTAAGGTCATTTACAGTAGGATTTTCACATCCCACCGCATTGATGCGCTAATACTCTCCATACTCCATACTCTCCCACTCAATTTTTTTTTCTTTTGTTGTTAATTCCGTAAGACAGAGTTCCAAATAAAATATTTTTCCTTGTTTCTACCTCTGATAGTAGCACCTCTAATTCACTTTCTGTAAAGTTTCATTTCTTGCTAAGTACTTTTGGCATTTTCTTGCTGTTTGCTTTTGCCAAAGTGAACTCATTATCATATTAAAATTGAGCCTGTGTGCTCAATTTCACGTTAATTGGGATGTACAAGAGAATATGCGTGGGATCCTGCGTACTCAGAGAGTCATACATCTGATTTTTTTTGTGCGTTTACGCACATTTACAGCTTTCTCCGTACGCAATGTTTTAGTATGAATTCGATGCAAGTCTTTGAACATGAGGCCCCAGGACCTTGTTACCTCAGTGTGGAGGTCTGGGAAGAATGGTAAATATCTGTGGGGGACCATCCTGGACCCCTTATAAGGAAGTGTTCAACTAACTCACTTCCTCATGCTCTGCTGGCATGTTTCCACAGGTGCTTCAGACACCGGCTCACGAAGAATTGTTCCCGTGGTGTCAAGCTCATGACGCAACATTGATTTCCTTTGGAAGGAAACCCTTCTGGACTGGACAACTAGTTGTCTGTCCCATCATAAAGTGCAAGAGACGCTCTGCACTGCATAAATGCATGTCTACTACATTTAGGTTTCATGTGTGGTTTTAGTTATGAGCTGAATGTCATCATAAGGTTTTAGATCAAGCCACTGTTTTAGCCGGAGCTGCTCCTTTCAGTTTTGTCCTCTATGCACGACTCAAATGGTCCACTCTCCACATAGATTTTGAAGCTGCTGATGGTTCATGACGATTTGACGAATGAACTCATGGCTCGATTGAACTCTTATGTCAAAAGTGAGAAGTCTTTAGTTTTATGGACATCGCTTTAATAGTTCTTTAGTCACTGTTGCTATGGTTAGAACTGGCTTAACTCCTGTACCATATTCATACAGACAGTATTTGAGATGTGCCAGTTAATTTGCCGTTTGAATGTGAATCTGCTGGAGATTTGGTGGTTCAAATGAACCTCAAAGTCTATTCCGGGAGTGCTCTAATATTCTGATGTATTGGCAAGAAATTCACAAATGTTTTCCATTCTAACCCTATATGTTGGTCTTATAGATCCAAAATTAGAAAACAAACCTGACAAATATTTGATGAGAATTCTGGTGACAGCCTGTAAGAAAGCCATTACCAGAAAATGATTACAGCCTGTAATTCTAATAACAACATTGGAATAGTAAATGAAATCCGTAACAGTCCCAGTGAGATTGTTCAAAGGGCAAAATCACAAAATAATTTAGGGTAAGGTCCCTCTGAAGTTCTGAAGCCCTCGATGAAGATAGCTGTGATGACACTTCCTTACAGATCTACCACAGGCTCTGCACCCTACCTCCACCCACTTTTACGAGTACAAGTTCCCTAAAGGAGCGAAGACTCGTGGTACCATCCCAGAGAGGTAAAAAAACACTCTCCAGAACATTCTTGTCCACTGTTCCTTGCTGGTGGAATGATCTCCCTACCTTCATCATGAATGCAGAATCCCTAACCATATTCAAAAGACAGCTGAAAACTTAGCCTCATCCTAAAAAACAAACAAACAAACAAAAAAACTGTCCTATCATTTCCTCTAATCCCTCCATTCTAGCTTATGCTACTCTGGGCAATGTCTGAAACTTGTCTTGTGAGCACTTCCTTTAAAAACTCCAGTAGACCAATAGCAAAAGTATCCAAACACCCGATGCTCCGAGTGTTTTTTAAAACATAGCGCGTGTTGCAATTCTTTGATGTTGATTTCTCCCGCGATGAGCACAGAGGTTTGATGAAGTTATTTCTTGGTCCATTGAAGAGGAATTCATAGTAAAGAAGAAAGATGGAGAGACAGAACCAAGAAGAGTTCTTCTACAAAACAAACAAACAACTAGTATTAGCATTTAACAAGAGCCCCTAATTTCACCACTTGTTACTTACAAAGTAAATGCAAAGTTACACAGAGCAACATAATCAAACTGATACACTTACATTATTGAGCTGAAAACCTTAGTTTCTCAGTCCAAACTCCATTTGCAGCAAGGTTATGTAAGTGAAAGCCATGCTTTCCCTTAACCAAACAAGGAAGTCTAACTCTACTGCCTACATTTATTTATCCCTTAACATACACAATCCCATAGGGCCCCCTGGAGCACAATAGAGGAACTACACACAAAAAATTGCCGGTGTGGGCAAAGGCTCAGGGTCCGTGGTGGATATGATTAGAAGAGGGGGATGTGACAAGGTCTTTGTGGCCGTGATACATTTCCAGGGTGAGATGAGGGGGCAAGGGGCGGTCTTTGCGGCCACGACAAAGGCAAAGAAACTTAACCCAAAGAACCAAAACAGACAATATGTGACAGCACCATCCTCTTGTAAGAAAACAAATTTTAAGTAAGCTTCAGGCATCACAAAGGCTAATTGGTTTAATTCTAAATGAGGGGCTTATAATTAAGTTCACTATAATTAAATTAAGTAATTCTAAATGTCTGTTTGGTGCAACTGCACATTATCACACTCCATGTAAAATCTTTGCCCTTATTGTGATGTGCTGGGGAATTTGTCGGCTTTCAGCTCCCTTCGCTGCATTGCTGTTTCTAAAAACATGTAACATCTCATGCAGTACTTATTGTACTGATTATTATTATTATTGGTGTTGTTGTTATAATGTTGTATCGCATATACTTTCTCTACTTTGCAATATTCATGTGAGTGTTGTAGCCTATAATGTGCCCTGAGAAATAAATTAGATACAAGAGATGTTTTGATTTCATGGATTTATTAAATCTATCTATTCATGGATTAGTTGCATAATATTGTTGAGTTCAACATGCTTCAGTGGGACTCATAGAATCATTTAATTCATTCTTGGAAAAATCTGTACGGGGAATAAATATTGTTGTTGCTGTAATAGATAATTTGTTATTATATGGTGATGCGAGCAGGGAAATGAATGAATGAGTAAATATTTCTGTAAATGGCATGGGAGCTGATTAAAATGCAGCATGCTACAGAAAGATCTCAGCGTTCTGGGTAGCTGTTTCAGTTACAAAAGAAGTAAGACTTTATTTCTTTGTAGATTAGGTAACAAAAACATGGAAGACAGGCAAAACAGAAAAGGTAAGAAGCATTATTTGAGAAAAGAGCATAATAAGCACAGCCCTGTAGAGTAACTACCATTAGTGATGTAAATTCTGAAAGGTCTGTGTTGTTTCTCAGTAATATTTCCAAAAAATTGCTAGGAGACCGGGGCCCTTGACTTTGTGGAGGTCTTTTACCTGAAGCTGATGTCTTCTCTCCAGCCTCTGGTAAGAAAAGTCCAGCTGAGACTTCTGTCCAGCTATAGGCTTTACTACTTGGAAGGAGGCCTGGAAACTTGATGGCCTGGAAGACTTTCACCTAAAGCCTACTTCTTCTGTACAATCTCTTGCAAGACAGAAGGTCCATATAACAAAGTAGACATTTTTTAAATAGCTGTGCATGAAGGATAGATGACAATTTTCAACCATCTCTCATTGATGGTCCACTTTAGACATTCTGCAAACTATAACTTTGGAACTACATGCCATCTTATTCTATTAACCTGAACCCTAACACCTAATAGTCTACTAATACTCTAATGAGAGTTAGTTGACATGTATTTGCAAAGTTAGTAGAATGTCTAAAGTGAATTGTTGACAAAGTGTTATAGATCAGTCATTTCAGCTCCAACATATTTAACTAATTTTGAGAAAAAACGCTTAATTTTGTTGTCATTTCTAAAACACTGATTGATTATAGTTTGAGTCTTTTGTATAATTGACAGGGAGCAGAGGTGTGTAGGCTGACATAACATGACATAACTATTTGGTCTTTAGTACTGACTATTTGCATTCAGTAATTTAAGCACTGTTCACATTTTTTCATTTTTAAAGTTTTATTTATATAGCTAATGCTGGTAATATTGTATGGCAGATGTCTTATAAGGAGTCTAGTGGCATGGATGCATCAAGTTTAGCTTCAGTTTGAGCTGAACGATAACTTATAATCTTATAAACCACTTGTAAATGTTATAATTTCTGAACAAATACAGACACATTTTTCGCAGAGGTCTAGTCCATCAGCCTGAGGCAGGTGGCACTCTAATGTTACCATCAATGTTAACATAAATGTTAGCTTAGAATTACTTTAAAGTAGTATTTATTGTGTTTGAATGTTGATTCTAATGCTACGAGTTGTGGAGAAATTCAGGAGAGGAAAAGAAATAAAAAATAACAGAAGAAGGTTACACTCTTAGTACGGTCATTAAATAATTAATGCATTTGACATTTATTAAGAATGTTTATGAAGTCATGCTGCACATACAATTATAAATGATAGCCTATAACCCAATTTATGCAATTATTTTATCTCTTATTAAATATTTATTTTGTTTTTTGGTTAAAAAAAAAATAAATAAACGTGCTTAAACAGAAAATGTAACAGGACTAATTGTTTTTTCTTTCTTTTTTCTTCTTCTTGAAGTTCTTCATTTTGTAACTCACCTTATAGGCACTAGAGGTCAGACAAAAACCATAATTTTATCCGTTGAGTTATTGTTCAGCTCAGACTAAAAACCCGCATTGTTATTAGAATCAATTGACGTCAGATATTTTAGAATATAAATATGAATTTCAAATGGAAAAATCAAGTCATCAAATGATACTGTACAAAGAGATATAAAGGTATACATTTGGCTAATGTTTTAGTTTATATTTCATTATAATATATTAACATTTTATTGCATTAATAAAGTAATACTCATTATATTATATGCAGTCATTATGTTACATGTGCATTTGGAAATATATTATATAACTGGAAATATATTCTGAGCATAAAAAGTCTAATTATATGCCCCTTGAAGGAAAATTAAGAGTTCAGATATAGCTGTTTTGAGGACATTGAGAAAAAAAAAGAAAAAAGAAAAAAAAGAAAATGTGGATAACAGTATTATATTGATCAAGTAGAACATCTAAAAAAAAATTTAGATACAATTTCATTTTATCCCATTATTGTACACTGTAAAATCTAATTAGTTAGACTTACTTAAAAAAAAGCATGCAAACCGATTGCCTTAAAAAAATTACGTTTAAGTGAAATAGGAATAGTATGTTGTACTGACAAAAGCTTAGTAAGTATAGTTGACTTTATACATGAGTTCTAGTGACTAAAAAAGAACTGTAGAGTGTACTTGATAACTTACTTTAAATAAAATTTAATTGTTACCATTGCTGTGTTTAACATGCTGAATGTTGAAGTCTGTGTGACACCAGATTAGTCAATTACAAAATATTGTCACAAAGAAGAATTGTATCAACCCACATAAAAGTTTCAATGATTGTTTATATGTGCTATGATTAACTTTTTATAAATGATCATAATTTGGCATAAAATTAGATGGTCATGTTATTCAAATATATAATTATGTATACGAGTTGTGAAGCTCAGTTATATTTGAAGTGCCCAAGCAAAGGAAACACCATCCACCATAATGGTGAGTTCATAACATTTTAGGAAAATCAATGTCAATTTAGAAGTCAGCTTATGTGATGTTCTCTCAAATTTTTCAGTTGAATTGACAATTAAACATTTAAGATGACTTTGGCAAATCAGTGAACGCAAAAAGAGAAAGATAACTGCAGAAGTGGAGGAAATGAGAGAAAAGTCTTTTAGCCCCACTTTAAAACTTTTTTTTTTTTTTGCTTGACAAAGTGGTACTCAAACCAATCAATTAATCAATACTTGGGGTTTATGAGTAAGGTTTAACACACTCATGTTTAAAGACATAGTATGTGAATAGTACAGATTACTAGAGTTTTGCAATTAAGTTAAGACATTAAGTAAAGTTAACAAAAAAGTATCAGTTAAAATCACTGTTGGATTTTACAGTGTAGGTAAACAGAGGGCTGAATTTTAAATGAATTTCATAGTACATTTTTACCATTTTTGTCATTGACATAAAGCATTAAATTGGATATAATTGTATGAAAATAGGAAAAAAAATCCATATTTGAACTGGGTGACGCATGAGTGAGCACGAGGAGGACTTTTATGCAGTTGATTAGACTACACTGCGTAATTATCCTCCATGTTACATGCTACTTGCCAGTAAATTATTGAACACAATGTATTATCGGTTGTAGCAGTTGTTGTCTTGCAATAATAGACCACCAGATGATGCGACTGAAAAATCAGAATTGAGTAGCTAATGCAAAAAAAATAAAAAATAAATGCATTGTTCTGCACAAAGTATAGACAATTTTGTGAAAGAACTGCCAGTTCCAGGTAAACGTAAAGCAGATGATAAATATAAATCAAATTCACAACATCGTGTGTACACCAGGTGTGAGTGGCGCGACAAAATCAATAAGTGAACATCAATGATGATCTCCACCGTTCTGAAACAAAAGTTGTGTCCCAAATGACGCACTATAAAGTATGCATTTAGTACTATATTAATGCACTTGTACACTATGTACTTATGCACTACTCATCCGTGTAATGTATGAATTTTATAAGATTACTTTGTCATTCAACTTTGGAGTCTGATCACCCCTCCTCTACATAATTCAAGCTGCGACAATTGACCCTTCGCAGGCAGATTGATTGACAGGCGATCTAACCAATCATAACCCCAAATCTGCCATTTTGTCCAACAAAGCAGTCAGGGGAGTTAGTAGATTAACATTAGTGAATGTTAAGAGACTCAGGTCTTTCTGTGCTTGAAACAACATTCCTTCTGATGTTCATTCATGTTTTTTGATGCTATAAATGAACTGGTATGAAGAGATGGTTGTTTCACGAGCCGACTGAAGGAGTTACAGCAATCTGTCACGACACATTAAAGAGCCACTATACGGTATTTATTGTTTAAACTTGTTTAAAAAATTACAATATTTTAAATATGAAACCTGCTCTCTTGTCTGTCAATGCATTGTCAGTGTCCTCTTTGCTCCGCGATGTATTTTTGACTGTGTGAGAACATGATGTGTGGCGTGAGAGCGCATGGCTTGTCGGACATAGCAACAGTAACTAAAGGGTGCGGGTCTTTGCAAAGGGTCACTTGAGTTCATGAAGTGTCCAACATTCCATACTTAGTTTTTCCTTTAATTAAGTGCATCATCCGGGTATTTAAAGTGCACTTTTTCTTTTTGGAATTGTCAGTGTGAACACACTACTTTCACTATTTATACTTAAAGACATCACAGACTAGTGCATAAGTACATGAATTGGAACGCATCTAACGGATAAATGGATTTGCAAAGTTCGCTTTGTCGCATCCAGTAGACATCAGCTGTTGAGGCGTGGCTGTTGTGTACGGGGCTGTGAGAAACTGTTGCTTCAAGCAATTAATTTCTTGTTTGTTTTTGTTCTTGTCAGTTGCGGTGATAAGCCGAACAAGTTAAGACACCAAGTAGACTAGTTAAGTAGCTAGTACTATATTATTTAGAATATTTCAAATCGTAAATGTGAAATCAAGGTCTGAGAGTGCCTTTTTAGGTGCATGTATATTCATCAAAGAATCCTGAATAATCATGGGGAACTGGCTGAATATTGTTCTCTATTAAGGGGGGCCGGCAGAAAAAGTTTGTTATAATACACTGGTGTAAATAATCATTGTTATATTATGAAAACAAAAAATGTTTATGACATGTAAACATTAATACATTGGCATTTATCAGTTCCATATCTTGATCAGAACATATTTGTAAAAGTTTGTTATACCCTTTTATAGTAAACACTTCTTTAAATTACAACAGCATATTCATTTTTTAAAAAGTAGCATAGTTCAAAAGGTCCTGCATAACAGGAATGACCCACCTGACATTCTCAACTATTGCCCTGCACCATAGTCCCACTGTTAGCATATTTATTAGCTCTTTGAGTTCTGCCCAATTTAAAATGTTTTACTTAAGAGTATATGTTAATATCACTGATTTGTATTGTGTAACAGTGGCTGACCTGGACACAGCACTGAAGCACAAGAAAAAGTCATATTCAAACACAGAACCAGACATTGAAATGTCATGAAGGACATTCCTCACACCTCAGGATTTCTTTATAGTGCAAGGACATTCAACCTCCATCTCTGTCTCTCATTCTTCAGCAGTGGTGTTGGGACTATGCAGCCGAGACCTCTATCCGTCATTCAGCTACATGCGTTCAGAACCCTGGACAGAGTCCAAACAACTGCATGTGGTTGGCAAACAGAGAGGACATCACACACCTGCAGGCACTTCAGATCCATCAATATCAGAGACAAAAGGCATGCATTCAGCTCAGTTTGTTTCATTCCACTGAATGTTTTCAGTGCAATGTAACACTGCTCTCTCCTCATAATAAGCTATGACCCATCACACCATATGTAAGAAAACTGCTTCATAGCCAATGGCAAAACAAGAAGCCACATAATTGAAAGAAATTCCATATAGCATCTATACTAAGCTGTGAAATTTTTATTTATGTATTTCAGTCAAACCTTGCTTTCCACACCTCAGACTATGTGAACACTCTGATTGCACTTTAGTCTTCTGGCAAGATTAGCTAAGAAAATAATATTAATGAAATGTTTTCAGAAGTATTTTATGTAACATACTTATGTATCTTTTCCAACCCCTGCCACTAATAGTGAAAAAGAACAAATTCATTGTTTACTTTGCTGTATCTTTAATGAACACATGAAAACCTACAAGCCCCAAGGATCTTGAAAACTAATTACTACTTGAAAAGAGGGTAATTGGAGTCATGTGTTTACATGTTGTGTCTCGGCTACACATTCATCACAGCTAGATGTTCGATGGAGCACTGAAGAATTTCTCTCCATCAGTCCACATTCAGGCAGGTTAAGTGATAGTTGATGATAGTTAACTATTCGTTTTATCATAGTACTAAATATCCATATATATATATATATATATACTCACAGGTGCTGGTCATATAATTAGAATATCATCAAAAAGTTGATTTATCTCACTAATTCCATTCAAAAAGTGAAACGTGTATATTATATTCATTCATTACACACAGACTGATATATTTCAAATGCTTATTTCTTTTCATTTTGATGATTATAACTGACAACTAAGGAAAATCCCAAATTCAGAATCTCAGAAAATTTTAATATTACTTAAGACCAGTACAAAGAAAGGATTTTTAGAAATCTTGGCCAACTGAAAAGTATGAGTATGAAAAGTATGAGCTTGTACAGCACTCATTTTGGGGCTCCTTTTGCCTGAATTACTGCAGCAATGCAGAGTGGCATGGAGTCGATCAGTCTGTGGCACTGCTCAGGTATTATGAGAGCCCAGGTTGCTCTGATAGTGGCCTTCAGCTGTTCTGCATTGTTGCGTCTGGCATATCACATATTCCTCTTCACAATACCCCATAGATTTTCTATGGGGTTAAGGTCAGGCGAGTTTGCTGGCCAATTAAGAACAGGGATACCATGGTCCTTAAACCAGGTACTGGTTGCTTTGGCACTGTATGCAGGTGCCAAGTCCTGTTGGAAAATTAAATCTGCATCTCCATAAAGTTGGTCAGCAGCAGGAAGTATGAAGTGCTCTAAACCTTCCTGGTATATGGCTGCGTTGACCTTGGACCTCAGAAAACAGAGTGGACCAACACCAGCAGATGACATGGCACCCCAAACCATCACTGACTGTGGAAACTTTACACTGGACCTCAAGCAACATGGATTGTGTGCCTCTCCTCTCTTCCTCCAGACTCTGGGACCCTGATTTCTAAATGAAATGCAAAATTCACTTTCATCAGAGAACATAACTTCGGACCACTCAGAAGCAGTCCAGTCCTTTTTTGTCTTTAGTCCAGGCCCTTCTGACGCTGTCTGTTGTTCAAGAGTGGCTGAGACACAAGGAATGCGAGAGCTGAAACCCATGTCTTGCATACGTCTGTGCGTAGTGGTTCTTGAAGCACTGACTCCAGCTGCAGTCCACTCTTTGTGAATCTCCCCCACATTTTTGAATGGGTTTTGTTTCACAATCCTCTCCAGGGTGCGGTTATCCCTATTGCTTGTACACTTTTTTTCTACCACATCTTTTCCTTCCCTTCGCCTCTCTATTAATGTGCTTGGACAGAGCTCTGTGAACAGCCAGCCTCTTTTGCAATGACCTTTTGTTTCTTGCCCTCTTTGTGCAAGGTGTCAATGGTCGTCTTTTGCACAACTGTCAAGTCAGCAGTCTTCCCCATGATTGTGTAGCCTACAGAACTAGACTGAGAGACCATTTAAAGGCCTTTGCCGGTGTTTTGTGTTAATTAGCTGATTGGAGTGTGGCACCAGGTGTCTTCAATATTGAACCTTTTCACAATATTCTAATTTACATGAATAAATTACTGAATACTGAAATTACTGATATACTGAATTTGGGATTTTATATATATATATAAAATAATGAATATATATGTATGTATATGTATATATATGTATATGTATATATGTGTTACATATATATATATATATATATATATATATATAAATAATGTAATGATTCGTCACTTGAAGTAGGATCCATAAGCAGGCTTTATTTACAGAAGGGGTAGTATTCAGACAGGCAATGTTCAAACAACAACAAACAGAAATGGTAGAGGATAGGCAGAATTGTGGTCTTAATACAGGCAGAGGGTCAGGTCAGGGAGATATCAATCACAGAACAATGTCCATGCAGAAAGTACAAGGGGCGGGCAGCAAAGAGTCATAACGATAATCCAACAGGGTCAATAACAGAAAGGCAAACACAGATAATAACGCTCAGAAATGCAAACCGTAGTAGTACAAGACCTCGCAACGTGTACTAGGCAGAATGCCTCTTAAATTGTCCAGATAATACGCTGCAGCTGGCTGGGGTGATCAGCGCCAAGGTTCGGGGCTTCTGGGAAATGTAGTATGTGCGTGTGTGTGAGTGTGTCAGTATTCTGGTGAGGGCGCACTCTGATGGCCAGATGAGGGAATCACAGAGTTTGTCTCTGTGACAGAGCCCCCTCCCTGCGAGCGACCCCTGGCACGAGGAGGCAACCGGCGCCGAAGTCTTCCACGTGGTCGAGGGGCCGGCCTCTCTGGATGAGTTCGATGGAAGTCCTCCACAAGATAGTGGTCCAGGATGTCATCTGCATTAACCCATGAACGTTCTTCTGGACCGTACCCCTCCCAGTCGACCAGGTATTGGAGCATCCTTCCCTGGCGCCAGCAATGCAGTAATTCCTAGACACGATAGGCCTCCTCGCCCTCCACCATGATGGGTAGAGGACCCTGCTTTCCAGACCTCTCCTCCCCCTCCTCGCTGGGACCATCAGCGGTCTTGTGCAGAGACACATGAAAGGTGGGAGAGATGCGAAAATGGTTAGGTAAGGCAAGACGGAATGAGACAGGTGTAATCTGACGTGTTATCTGAAATGGACCCACATACCTTGGACTCAGTTTCTTGCATGGAAGCCTGGGACGTAAGTCCCGGGTTGATAGCCATACCCATTGGCCAGGACGATATTCTGGCCATGGACAGCGATGACGATCAGCCTGCCCTCTCTGACGGTGTACAGCGCGTTGTAATTGAGTATGTGCGGCTTCACTTCTGTTTAGCCAATCGTTTACCGTGGGAACATCAGTGGGTTCTCCTGACCATGGAAAGAGAGGCAGTTGGTATCTGAGGATGCATTGGAATGGGGTTAGTCCTGTAGCTTCCTTGTGTGGTGAATTCTGGGCATATTCAGCCCACATCAGGTAGCGGGCCCAGACATTCTGTTGCTGATTGCAATATGAACAAAGGAAACAAGTGAGTTCTTGATTGAGTCTCTCAATCTGACCATTGGACTGAGGGTGGTATCTGGATGTGAGGGTGACATTAACATTAAGAGCTTCGAATAGAGCTGACCAGAGTCTGGAGGTGAATTGTGGTCCTCTGTCAGAGACAATGTCTTCTGGTAGATACGGAATACCCAGTTACATGGGTGTTCGGCGGTCTGAAGGGCTGTAGGCAGTTTGGGTAATGGAACGAAACAACATGATTTGGAGAATCTATGATGGTTAGTATGGTGGTATAATTCTTGGAGGCTTGGAGTTTGGTAACAAAGTCTATGGCGATTTGAGACCAGCGTTGCGGAAGAGGTAGCGGTTGAAGCAGACCAGTGGGCAGCTGATGAGAGGGTTTTTGAATGTTGCAAGTATGGCACTGATTAATGAATACTGGGGTGTCACCCAGAATTGGCCACCAGAACCGGTTTTGCAGCAGATGGATGGTAGTTGTGATTCCAGGGTGTTCTGAAGAGGGTAAACTGTGGACCTGTTCGAGTAGGCAGTTGTGTAGCGTTCCTTGGACAAAGACTCTATTAATCTGGGATTCTACTGGGGTTTCGGTCTGGCTGTTGGCTTGCTAAATCTCGGTCATATTGTCCCACTGAATCGGAGCGACAATGAGGTCAGACGGGATAGTTTCGGGAGGTTGCGAAGAGTAGTCACTCTCCAGTTGTCTAGACAGAGCATCAGTTTTCGTATTCTTGGATCCAGTGTGATACATGACTGTAAAGTTAAAGCGAGAGAAGAAGAGTGAGCACCTTGCCTGTCTGGGGTTAAGTCTCTTTGCTGTTCTCAGATACTCTAGGTTCTTATGGTCAGTGAACACCGTACAGGGATGTGTAGCACCCTCTAACCAGTCACGCCAATTCCTCGAAGGCGGCCTTCATGACCAGGAGTTCCCAATCCTGATATGTAATTAATATTTAATAATTAATATTCTCTACTCTCCCGCAAGCATCGTTTCCACCCTTTGGCATCGCTCTATACATCTTCTCATGCATACTGCCCCCTGTTGTTGATGCCTGTGTATGCACACGAGGTGAGTACAGATTCTTCCATGATCTCGACACCTCAGTGAGGAAGCCTCTCTGCCAAAGCACCTGCCTGCTTATTTGCATCCAACCCCCCAGAATCAGAGGCAGAAAGCATGAGTTCCTCGATCTGGTCCGAAGAATTTGCAGACCAAGTTTCAAGATCCAGAATGGGGTCCTCTGAGTTGGCGGAGAGCGTGAGATATAGGGTATTATATTCCATCTCAAATTCCACCCCTGCCAACTCAACCTGTAAGCCCCATGACTGAAGTCGCTGTGATGCCTCAGCAGAAGTGGGACCTGAGTCACAGGGTACACGGGCTCGGCCCTCATCCCTTGAGAAAAGAGCCAAGTAGGATCAGAGCCTGTGAATAGTGAATCGCTCACAATGCTGACAATTGGCCCTCTTGGGGCCCTCGATCTTAGCTCCAAACAGAAACACATTCACATAGGATTTTAGAGACACACGCTCAACAAACATATTGCTTTTTAAGACAAAGAAGCTGTTGGCACACATTTCTGGCATCTATTTATGGACTAGCCCTACACTATATCCATATGTTCAGCCAATCAGATAATTTAGACAAGCTTCAGACACTGGCTCACGTAAAAGGTTTCCCATAACATCAATGCTATGATGCAGTGTTGAGTTACACTCTACAGGGAACTCAAATGAAGCTGGATCATCTAGCATGACAATGATCAAAAACTCAAGAGTCTTGATTTCATTTCCAGTAAAGTGATATGGCAAGAGCTGAGGCATGTGCTCAGATAACATATATCAATAAGTCTAAATCAAATAAAAGACAGAGCCACATGACTCACCCTCATGCAATTCAAAACATGCATGATTTCCTTTCACATGACACAAAAGACGAATTTTTGAAGAATTTTGGGTGTGTATGTGTGTGTTCTACAGAGGAGAGAAAGTCATACAGGTTTGGACAAAATTTTAACATTTAGGTGAACAAAGATTTGGGACACAAGAACCAATAAGGTTTGATGTTATTGACACATTATATTTGATTTGGGCTTTGTTTATTGTTGATCAATGATTTAGTTTTATTTCATTTTAATTAACCGTTTATCTTATGCACATGCCATATCAATTTTTATCACATTATCATTTATGTCACTGCAGTGAAGAGAGCAGAAGAAATGGGTTGACGCTTGATGTGTTGAAAATTAAACTATAACACCTTCAGTAACCCTTAATTAACAGCCTTGACAATGCATTCACTTGGAAAGCGTGCAGTCATTGTGATATGAAATAGCAATTTGTCGGTTCTGATGCATCTGCTTTCCACTCTTGAAGATTATGAGTTAGCATGAGCATAGAAGTGAAAGTTTAGAAGGCCACAGTCCTCATAAACATAGGAGAAACAGTTTGGTTTAATGGGATCCAACTGCTGCACACGGCTGTCCTTTGGCAGAGCTCTTGAGTCAGTATAAATACAGAGGAGGAAAACAGCTGCACGGCCCTGCTGTTGACTAGCGTGCTCCGTCAGGTAGATGAAGGAGGATTTGAAGAACATGTGGTGAAATGAAGCCAGGCTGGTGACAACTTTGACACTCACCATCAACTTGCAAAGCCATAGTCTGGCAAACACCTTCCATGGGTCTGCCAGTGGGTGCTGAGGGTCCAGAACATAATATAAATCAGGTTGCAAATTATGTTTCCAAGGACAAAGATGGCAAAATGGATAAAGGTTTGGACAAAACATTTCAGTGTATATTTCTTAGATTTAGTAGACCTTGTATTATTAAAATGACTTAAAATTGTATCCCCACATTATGTTTCAGTCCAGTTTCCATCATATTTTTCAGCTTTAAAGTGATTTCTGTTCCATAAATAAGAAATTACATCTGTTGATCCTCTTTGTTGTTCGCACTATCCAGTGTTTATTATTTTTTGCAATGTTTGTTATTAGAGAACAATCTTAAAATGTCACATTTAAAATTTTGTTTACACCTTGCAATTTTTACTTGTTATTGTCACACTGTTACGTTCTCCCTCGTTAGCTCCCCTTTTATAATCTCCTCGTGTTGTTCAGTGTTTGTCGGTTCTTGTTTTTATGTTGCTGTGTGTTACCTGCCCCGTCTGATGTTTACCTTGCCTGTTGGATTAAAACTACCTTTGATATATATTTATTCGTCTTCGTCTTCCTGATTACCTTCACCACAGCCTGACAGAAGAACCGACCCACAGTTTGTGTAATTTAGCAGCGTCTCTCCGTTTGGTTTGGATTTGTTTGTTGTTTTTTCATCTTCATAGATCTCCCCGGAGTTCGTCTCCTGCTTTTGGAGCAGGGGGAACAAACATTGGAGGACCACACGCGGACCTTCCTAGAGACTGCACACCTGACACATTACCCGGACAACTGCATGTGCACTTTCTACCAGGTGAGCTTGAATGTCAAGCTGTCTTTGTGGAGTGGGTGTTGGCGAGCTGCAACTCGTCATTCACCGTCTGCCTGGGAGAACAGCCCCACTCCGGACCAAGAGCACAACCAGCCACCATCTCGCGGCACAGAACACCCGCACGAGCTATCGCAAAGTGGAACAACAGAGCCGAGGTTTGCCACAGAGTCAGAACAACGGAGTGAGTTTGACCAAGTGCGTGAGCCGGCTACAGCACTCTTGAGGGAGCTTACGGTGGAGAGCGATGGCACAGACGATGGCCCCGCCCACTGCACCACCGCTGTGGGTGAGCACGAGCTGTGCTCAGAGGATTTACTTTTAATTGCAATGTCATCTGAATTTACATATTTCTGTATCTATTTCAGATCTGTCTGCCTTTCCTGAACCGTCTACCTGTTTGCAACCGTCTGCCTGTCCAGAACTGTCTGTCTGCTTTGATCTGTCAGCATGCCGTGAATTCCCACCCAGCCTCCCTCTCCCAGCTCCTCACATCCATCAGCCACCATCTCCGCTGCATCCTGCCAGCCCCTCTGCTCACCCTCAGCCCACCATATGTGGCGTGAGCGCGCAGTGGCCTGTCAGTCTTCAGCTCCATCGGGGTCAGTGGATCCTCAGTCTCCGCCTCCTCGACCAGGACTCCTCCTTGGCCTGTCGGTCCACTAGCTCCTCCAAGACTGTACAGGGATTTTTTTAAACAAATTAATACATTATATTCTTGATTGAATTTTTAGGAAGAAAAATTCTGGTCGTTTCCTAGAATGACCCTGCTTTTGTTTAGCAGCTCAAATAAATGTACGGCATGGAAGTGTTCTACACTCATAGCCCCCCAAAATATCACCGAAGCCTGTCTTGTGCAATCGCACTCTTGTACAGCCGTTTATTTTGCTCTTTTCATCAGTCATTTACCCAAAGGAGCCAATTACAGAGATTTCAGGTTAAAATCCCCTAATTTGATTTATCTGCATTACACGGATTAACTTCATCAAATTGCCAGGATCAGGATTTCTTGCTGTATACTTATTAAACTACAGCTATTCATACCTTAGCCTTGGATGAGGATGTGAATCTTTCCTGTGAATCTTTTGTAATTGGAAAACTTCAAATCTTTGCCATCACACTCAGTAGAGTTCACAATATTCCATCACGAATGCTGATGAATCTGATATTGCTAGTGGGTTTCTTCACCGTGTGAATCCTGTATATATAATACATGTATAAATGAAAAAGTAACCTATTTATCACTCAGGTGTAAGGAGTTTGATCAAATCTCTAACACTATGTAATAAAAGCAATAGTAGGCTAATAAGGATGCTTTCCTTAGCAAACACCACTAATGTCTACATACAAATGTCTATTCTTTATGCATTATGAACATTGAGGTGCTACCAAACAAAATTATGTGTTAGTGATATTCTCTTACTCTATTTTAGTAAGCAGTAAAACAGCATGCTGAAGAGGCTTTCATGTCTTCACTCATAAGTTCAAATTCTTTGTAAATTATCTGAGGGCTCTACTACTTATCTAATTAATTGGCTCATGAACAACATTATTAATCGAGCCATTATGTCCAGCTCTGTTGCCACGGAAATAATCCTAATGAGTTGCTGATCCTATTTGTTAACGTCACTTCCAAACCTCGATCACATAAATGTGACAGTGTGATTAAACACCCAACGGCTTTCATATAACCAGTAGCCAGTTTCAGACATTTATTGAGGAAAATGGTGGTTGACAAACATTTTATTTCTTCATTTGACCTCCAGTTGCAGTTATTGCTCATGCCCTGCAGAACGAGAGTCGCAAATTTAAATGGTTTGTTAAATGAAACATCTGAATTCATTGGTTGCTTGGCCACATGCACATTTTGCTGTTTTATAGTGGGTGCTTAAAAGTTCTCATGCAATTAAATTAATAAAATGAACTAAATTAGCGTAAATTAGAGTAAAATCCACTGAAGGATTGAAAGTGGGTTGTTTTAGTAAGATAACCTATTAATTATAGCTTTATTAATTCTAACCTTTAAAATATACATGGACACCAGGACCAGAGGGACATCTTCTGCTGTGGAAAATGGACAGGTTAACTGCTGCCTCTCCTCAAAGGAGCAAACAGAGAGTACATTAACAGTCAGTCAGAGAGAAATTTCATTAAAGCAATAAGAAAACTGCTTAAAGTTATAATGGATTCTGTTCAGAGAGTCTTTCTGGGGGAGAGAAAAAACATTAAGTCATGCACTGTATAATGAGGATGGGGAAAGACTTGACAATGCATAAATTCTTGTATCAGCCTATTCTGGGGTAGTTGTATGTGACAAATGCTTTCAATAACATCAAACCCTGATGAAACTGACACCTCATACATGCGATGCAAATTACCATTTTCACCAAAACAAGAGCTCATTGACATTCAAGCTGTGGGAAATTGAGATGGGCAATATAATTTCATCATATGACGAGATCCAATCCATTTTCTTAGATGCTTTGCTTTGATTTCAGTGTTTCTATATAATATAGATATTAGCATTGGGGAACTATGATGGGAACTTTTTAGAAACCAGGCATTTTAGGTTGAGACAACATGAAACAGCATTCACCACCCATTATATTTCTCTCTTATTTTATTACACTCTAGTATAGTCTAGTATTTTATAATGTTTAAACATACTGCCATTACTGCATTTTACAGACAAAGAACTTTTGAAAGACAAGGTTTAATAAGAGTCTATGACATTTCCAGGATGTCCTATTATATTATAAGAGTGTAATGTAAGAAAAATTTTATAAAGTAGGTGTTACGGGGCAGACAACGGAGTTGGAATCAGTAATAGCAAAGGAATGGCAGAAACGTGGTCAGAAAGAGGCGTAGAGTTCAAGGTAGGGATGGCTGACGCGAAACTAACGTTTCGACACAGTGTCGAAATCCCGAAGCGTAGATGTTTCGAATCACTGCTCCAAACTGTGATTCAAAACACCTATGTCACGTGACTATGGCTAAACGAAGCTTCTGCGCGTTTCGACAGGAGGCATGCTTGCTCAGTCTGCGTTTGATTGACAGGGGCGGGAACAAATCACACAATTGCACATCTGTCTCAACTCCCACAAAGTTTAAAAGAGGAGTTAATGCACCTTCACCTTGTGGGTTTTTGTGAGAGGAGAAAGCAATTAATATTTTTGAATAAAAATCTGTAAAAAAAAAAAAAATGAGACCATTGTGGATTGATTTGTTTTACTAATTTTCATTTTTCATGACCAAAATAACCTAGTTATTATTATTATTATATATTATAGTTATATAGTTATATAGTGAGGATGTTAAAAAACGCACCACATTAACAAAAACACAACACTTTTATTTTTTTAAACGGTTTGTTGTCAAAGTTGTTTCAGATAACATGTGCAATTGACCACTAGATGTCACTGTGGAGACGGGTGTCGGTAGAGTTTCGAAGCCTCGACACAATACGGCACATTTGCTTCAACTGTTTCAGTGTTTCATGAAGCCTCGCTCTGCCCACCACTAGTTCAAGGCAGGCAGCAAATATACACAGTCCAATAAAACAGAGCAATACATCCAAGGAACAGGCAGATAACTCTCAAAGACCAGAAAACAGACAGGATCAGACACGGGTAAACAAGACAGGAATCAAAACGCTCGGAAGTGCTAGGCAAGATAGCACACAGGAACCATAACAGAACCACAAGACCTTGCACTGGATGAGAGGCTAAATGTCCCTTAAATAGTCTGTGGAAATGGGTTGCACCTGGCTGTGGTAATCAATGAAAGGAATCAGGAGTTCTGGGAAATGTAGTCTGTTTGAATGAATGAGAGTGTGGATGTGTGACGCATAGTCCGAGGTGAAGCGCCCTCCAGTGGTTTTGGTGGGCACTTCACCTGTTGATCATAACAGTAGGACTGATACTAATACATATTGATTCAACAGAGGTTTCTCATAAGTGACTACCAGGAGGATTCTTGATCATCCACTCCAAAAAAACATACATAGAGACCACTTTCATATAAACTCTAGAGGTCTTTCTTGCTTTAACAGCTTTTTTTTTTTTTTACCATGTGTTCTAGTAGTACTTGTACCCAGAGATTGATGCTTAATAATTGTTTATTTCCCTTTGCTGAGTCATGGTATTGACGCTACGGGAATGCTTCTGTGTTAGCCAGTGTCTAAATTTGCCAATCTGAAGCTTCTTTGTCTTCAGAAGCTGCATGTTTGTTGAACGCGTGTCTGTGTGGAAACAAAGAAAAAATTCTATTGTGTGTGTGGGAAATCTTTAGGCCAGTAGTTAGTCTGTAAGGTATAGAAAGTGTGCTGTGTTCATATTCTGGGCTCAACTGCGTGCCTGTATATAATACTCTTCATCAATAATTCATCAATGGAGTGTATAATGTATGAGGGCAACCCCAGTGCTGCAGCACAGCATCGCACATGTCATGATATAAAGTTAAGGAAACAAAGCAACAGAGAGCAATATTAGTCTTTATCAGATGTATTCTTTGTTCTGTACATCAGTGTCGGGGAATAACATATCTCCTTTGTGGTGGAGAATGTTGCTTATGTAAATGGGGAAAAGAGAAACCTCTTAGATGTTGAATTAAATATAAGCACAGCTTTTGTGTGTTAACCATTAATCATAACATATACTCACTAGCTACATTTCTGCAAAACAGTTTTTGTGAATCAATGAACGAATGACTCTACCTGTTGCTTTGTTCTTCGTCATCACCCACTTGTACCACCTGCTGGTTTGGTGACTACCGGCAGATGGCAGATATGCATACTCTACTGATATTCCTGCAGTTCCCAGATGTGTAATGTTGAATGTTTTGCTGAATTTGTAAAGCGAAAAGAAAAGGCCTGAAAATTGCCCGGCAAATAGTATAGGTGGAATTTTTAAATATCTGAATATTTTTGAAATTAAGTCTGGAAGGTGAATATGGATTACTGAATTCACAATAGTGAAATTGTGTATTTGTATATATAAATATAAAACCATGTTGTATTTCAGCTCCCCAAAATACAAGCCCTGGAAATACAATGCATTAAAATACCAGCACTCTGCAATGCATTTTTTTCCCAATTAGTGCAATTCAACATGATTTTTTGTTTGTTTGTTTGTTTCAAAGACATCTGTCATTATTTTACTTCCATAATTGTTTCTTCAGACACCTCATCTATAGTTTCACGCTGATGCTGGTTCTGGGAAGTTTTCTAATTTTATTTTATTTTTTTATTTCCAACCTATTTTATGTCTGTAAATTGCATTTAAGAGTAAAATAGAATATTCAAGAAAAAAAATGTGTAATGTAGAACAGAAATTGATTTTGACATTGCCCAACTAACAAAAATATGCTCTAAGAATGTTTTGCTTATGTTCCCATTAAGTAAAGAAACCATTGTTGTCTGAACATTCAAAACATCAATTTTTTTTAATGTTCTAAAAACATAAGGAAACCCCCCAAAATTGGGTAAGCTTTGATGCCATGTTGAATATTTTTCTTTTAGAGAAAAAAGGTCATCCAGTGCAATGGGTCTTATCTGTTTTTGAGTATTAGAGGGTCACAATAACATATCTGAAACCCAAAAGTGCTCTGAAAGAAAATTACAGACTTGTTTTCTCAATTGAGTCTCTGAAGTGTTTTCCTTCTTGAGAGCTAAAGTACATAGCAGCAATTGTTGAGGTTTAGACTGCTTTTTGTGAACCCCTGATCTAGTGTACAGAGCACTCTCAGGTTATTACGCGAGTAATTATGCGTGTTGTTCCGAAGTCGTTGATGTGTCAGCTGAGACGGGCTCTTTGTTTTGTTCCAGGAAGAAAACAACTCTATTTTGTCAAACTAGATTTGCAGGCAAATGCTAAATTTCCCTTATGATCACATAAATCATTAAACTGCACTACAATAGTCACATGTATGCCATTATAAACTAATGAGAATGTGATGAATTATATAACTTGTCGTAAACATTGAAACGCTTCCAGGAAGAAGGGCTGCCTTCATTAGGGAACGCTTGGAGATTTGTCACATGAATTAATTGTCATCTAAAGCTGCTCTACAGTCCTCCAATACAAAAGGGAAAATATGCAGTGGAAAACATCGTTTTGGACCAACTCTAAAATAAATAAATAAAAATAATAATAATAAAAATATAACGTGAATGGCTTTTAAATGTAGGATGCACTACAAACTGCCTTAATGGCTTGATTCAAAGTGATCAAACCAAGGCCTCAAAGTATAAAATAACAAAATGAAACAATCATAATGCAATTACACACACACACACACACACAAACACACACATACAAACACACCGAGTTAAGAAAAACAGCAGAGTGACCCGCAGTAAGCCAATTTGCAGAAGACTGGAAAACAAAACAAATCAAAAACACTCCAATCCAAATAATGTAGAACAATAACTAAATCATACATACTCAAATCCACGGATCAACGAACATCAGGATGTTAGAATGTATTCACGAATATTTCACTAAAAACACAAATTAGAAAACGATAACTCAATTAAGGCAAAGCAAAACAAGATCAAACCAACGTAGTATTACAATAGACTTCATACCTAAAAGCTTTCAACAAGAGCTCAACACAACTGCAAGAAAACGCGCTACAGAGACAAACTTCAAAATAGAAAGAACAAACCAATACTATGAACATTAAAACAAGCGATACTGCACTCAAGTTCTAATGCTTCCTCCCCAAGCATTTAAATACACAGCAATTATCACAATTGCTCATTCCCATAAATGATAACCAAAATGAAGGGGGAAAACCCATCCCACACTACTACACTATTTGGTTTCCTCATTTATTAATTAGCCTCTATACCTGTTCTATTTTTTCCTTGATTATGTTCCCTTATGCCCTCAGTTCTGTTTGATCAGTGTTGTCTTTATTTCGCTTCCTATAACTGATGCTTTGAAACATTGAAAACACTGTTGTGTAGTGCACCTGTACTTTCTGCCTCTCACTTTGATAGAGAATTCAAGTTGGAAGTTAATACCAGTGGCGTAGGTGCCGGTGCTGTTTTAATTCAGACCGATGATGCTGAAATAGAACTGTAACGCAACAGACTCATAGAACAGTAGGTTAGTATAAGATGTTTATTAAGCACAAGCGGATCAGCAGACAATGGTGAGTTGTACTTGGATGTATATGGAAAAGGTTGATAGGAATACTGACAGTTCATTTGTATTGCAGATGGTGTTGTGAAGAGAAGAGAACGCAGTACAGAGCACACACTTCGAGTCCGGGATAGCCAGGCAGGTGAGTTCCAGTAATGGAAGGCAGACGGAGACACAGACAGACAAATAGTGAAGACAAGGAAGCAGGTTCATAACAGGTGAAGAGATCAGGTAAGTAAGCCCTATTCCGAAGTCGAGACCGGACGAAGTGCTGAGGTGAAGTGTGTGCTTATGAAGGGTGCTGGTGATGCGGTAATTAGAGTCAGGTGGGGGTGATCAGTACTCGGGGGATGGGGTGGGTCGTGATTAGATGGTGACAGAGCCTGACCGATCTCTAACAAGAACACCCAATTAGTTTTTTTTCTAAAAAGTTTTTCAAACACCAATTATAGCACAATAGAGAAGGAAGCCCTTGCAATGTTATTTACTATTCAGCATTTTGAAGTGTACATTGGGTCTAGCTCTCAACCAGTGACTGTGTATACTGACCACAACCCCTTGGTTTTTCTTTAATGCATGTCCAATGCAGACCACAGATTCATGTGTTGGGCATTAATTTTTCAATGTTTCAACTGGAGGATTCAACACAAAAAGGGCGTTGAAAATGTGATCGCCAACACGCTTTCACGTGTCTATTCTAATTTTTTTTTATTTGTTTATATCCTATTGTTTAAGTAGGGAGTGCGACGCCATTTCTTTTATGCCCCTTGTTTGTTCTATACTTTAGGTTAAGGGAGTTAGGGAAGTTGCATTGTATTTTTCTTTTATGTGTTTTTTTTTAAAGTAATTTAGGGGGTCCTAAAATTAGTCATTTTGTTTGTTGTGTGGCCTGGTCCACTCCTGAATTCAATCCCTTTGTTTCTGTTAATCATTATATTTTTGTGAATAAATATCTTCTTTTGAAACATCATCCATTATAAGTGAGCACACATTCATTTATTTTGTGGCTGGCCCTAGATGGTATTTTCTTGTGGATATTCGGATTAAAGTCTGTTTTTGTTTTTTTTGTTTTTTTTGTTCATCTTCATTATCCGATTATTAACAGCAACCAAGCCTAACAACTAATTGTTTCTTTTATTTGTTTATTTATTTATTTTTTATTCAAAGTGTTATTTGCTTTTAGACAAACCAAACAAAACAGGTTTAAACCAGAAACAATGACCAATATAAAAATTAAATTTAAATAAATGACACGGTTGCTTCACTGTTTTCAGTGTGGGCTGTGAGCCATCTGGATCAGCCGATGGATTATGATATAAGATCAGCAACCTACGTCTAAAAAAACAAATGACCCCAAACTGCAAATGCTGGCTGGAATGAGATCCAATAGAAGTCAGCATTGGGTTCTGTTCCTTTGATGGCAACACAATTACCTGGTAAAGAAATCTCAGAAGCCCCAATCTCTACTCTTGAAATTTATAGCATCTCTTTCAATGTCTCTGCTGAGCCGAGATTTATTCTGAATGCAGATGTGAGCAGAGAGACACAAGCATACAGAACATCACTAAACATCTGCTACAGCCCAAAGTTTGGAACAGCAGCATAAGTTATGTGTGATCTATAATGACGCATGCATCTCAGAGTTTCAGACACATTCATTGTACAACGTGATGTTCAGTTCGAGTCAACCTTAGTCGAATCTGAGTCAAGTAAAAGTCTTTAACCATTTGAGTCTGAGTCAAGTTAGAGTCCAAAAGGGTTAGAGTCAAGAAGAATAACTTAATTAAATCAATATCTTAAGAAAGAAAGAAAGAAAGAAAAATCTTATAACAGTCAATTTTAAATGTAACAAAAGCAAACCTCAATTGCATCTTGCCATTTTGATTTCATGTCATCTCATAATTAGTATTCTGCTCAGCAAACTTAAAGTCATGTAATGGAAGTTATGGCTGACTTGATTTCCATATTGTGACATTTATAAGTGAAACAGCTTTTTGAATTTAAAAAAGCATAGGGCGGGATTTGACTTATCCATCAATATAAATGTATGAATTCGAGGCAGGGTATTAGGGGTAGCTTGGCTAATGGGAACAGCCTATTGGGAACTGAAGAGCCAAAAATGAAGTAGTAAGTGGATAGACTTACAGTCTTTACAATGGCATGCACTGTGCATAAAGTTCTTACATGTAATTTCCATAACTCAGGGTCAACTCAAGTCTGTTTAACTGAACTGAACCAGAACCAAACATATATGCAAGTGGTAATGATGATGATAATTATGAGTGAACAGCTGAACATAATAAGTGTCTGTGACAACAAAGGAATGACTAATGCAGATGATGACAAAACACAAAGAGTCCAAACAAATGTGACTGTGACAGAACACCCCCTCCCGGTAGGTGCGACCTCACGCCGAGGACAAGAAGAGACAAAGAGGATGAGGGGATGGCAAAGAGGGCTGGCGAATGGATGGAACAGACAGGCAGGAGTTGGTTCTGGAGGTGGACGAACAACCAGGAGGAGGACAAACAACAAAGTCCATGGTTATGAAGATGGAGATAATAGGGGATGATGGCTGTTCGTCCAGGCCACAGCCAGAGGATTGCCCCATGGTGGTGTTGATGGAGGTAGGAGCCATGGAGGAATACTGATGAGGGCTGGCATGGAGATGACAGGAGACAAGGATGGCGTGGATGGAGCCCACCTCACAGCTGATGAGCCGAGATGGTGGTGAGATGATGGCGAGATGATGAAGATTCATCAGAGCCGCAGAGACGATCTCCTGAGATCAAGGTGGGGATCCGACCGAGGGTGACCAAGCCTGAGGTAGGGCAGAGCAATCTGCAGGGGTGGAGCAGCAGACAGTCCGCAAGTCTGCAGCGAAGGCGAAGCGATGCTAGGTGGAGCCAACAAGCCTAAGGAGTTTGGCTAGGTTGAAAGGCTGATGGTCAATGTGTGCACAGAGACTCATCTTAGGCAGCTTGCAAATATTGAATTGATTGTATAAACAGGCAAGTCTTAAAACCACATGATAATGATTTTCGTGACAATGCAGTACTGACCCAATCTGGACAGTGACAATTCGGTCAACTGTCCCAAGTATATTTCACACAATTCCTGGACTCGTTTAGACTCGGGATCATTTTTCGAATCTGAAAATGAATCTGACTCTGTGAAGTCCAAGTCCCTGAAATGTTTTACTTAAGTCTCGAGTTCCAAATTCGAATACCCCAACTACCATGTACAGTACTTGATCTCAACTCATCATGGCAATATTTTCAAAGTGTAAAATCTTAGACAGTCGCATCACACCGCAAGCCAAAGTGTACAACACAGTTTTTTCTATTTAACTTCACCCTTATAGTATTTTCTGAAAGTAAGAATAGTTCTTAAAGGTTCCAAGACACGAGAAGTCAAATTTTCATTGATCTTTTGACATAAGAGGTCTTTATACCATTAAAACATCCTGAAAGTTTCAGAGTTTAAAATTTCCATTATAAATAAAGCATTTATTTAATCAATATCCAAAAATAACTTGTTTGGATATTGGGGGACTTGAATTTGCAAATGCCTTCCGCCAGTGCAAGATGAATTGGCCACTTTCCTACACCGGATTAGAGCCTCACATCAAAAGCGAATAGAACCCATTATGTTCACTAACGTTGTCCACACTGGATACACAAATACAGCCCATTCACTTTTCTCCAAGCATTTGAGTCTGCCAACTAGATGACAAGTGGAAAAGTAAAAAGAAGCATAAAGGAACGTTCGCTTTGACACATCCTGTAAACAGCTTGTTTGTGTCTATGTTTGTTCTGCGAATTTGACCACATATTGCTTTGTTAATGAGGTATAGTGTAATGAAGAGTTTGCAAAAAGCTTTTGTTGTATTGAATATGACAACAGCTGCATCACAAACCGTAAGTCAGAGGTTTCCAAACTCAGTCCTAGAGGGCCGCTGTCCTGCAGAGTTTAGCTCCAACCAGCTCCAACACACCTGTTTGAAAGTTTCTTGTATGCCTAGTGAGAACTTGTATGCCTAGTGAGAACTAGCTGAACTAGCTCTTGTATGCCTAGTGAGAACGAGCTGGTTCAGGCATGTTTAATTGGGCTTTGAGCTAAACTTTGCAGGACAGCAGCCCTCCAGGACTGAGTTTGAAGACCTCTGTCATATGTAAACAATTCCATAATGCTTTGTCTGTAAATGATGGTTTTATATGGATAATGTTTTCAAAATACTTACTCATGCGCAATAACGAGTGGGCATTGATACTGTTTTTCTATGCAATGACATTAGCCAGTCATCACAACAATGTTTCTAAGTGCTATTTATTCAAATGTTTTCTTAATAACATTTTGTTTCATGTTAAGAAAATATTTTTGAATATGGGTTTTCAAAAAACCTGGAAACCCATTTCTGCATCAATTAAGTAAAAATATGAACTTCACATTAAACTTTCTCATTAAAATGACTCATAATAATAAGAAACGTTCTTGAAATAATGAATATGCATGTGCTTGCATTGAAGAAACAACAGCACATTGCCGAATGTTAATTTTGAGAGGAGGCAGATCTCAAAAAAACAAAAAAGTTTCTGTGAGTCATAATGAGAAACTTTCTAATAATTATGACTTAACGTCACATAATAATGAGAAGTCATTATTATGAGAATTACTTTTCATAATATTTTTTCTACATTTTATGACTTATTAACTTGTGACAAATGTTCAGATTATTATAAGATACTAAGCCATAGTAGAAAGTTTCTCATTATTATGATATACTGTATTTTATGTAGTGGAAAAGGCCTTCCATTGGTTATGGTTAATGGAAGACTTTATATTTTATTTTAATTTAACACACCAGTTCAAATAACACTTATGGTAGCTACTAGCTACATTGTAATTGTTTATAATGGTATAAAAAATTGATGATATTTATTAAAGATTGCCTCTATAATTTAGTTCAACTCAATCAGTACAACTGATCTCTGCGACAAAGACCTATTAGCAGCACTGATGCTATAAGAAATGAAACTGTTTGTGTATTACTTTGAATAATTCAAGTACGTGCTATTTATGAATCTTGCTCTATCACAGAAAAATTCAAGGGATAGCAATGAAGCTCATTTCAATAGCTACATTAAATTGTATGAGACTTTCAGCCAAACAGTTTAATTAGAAGCTTTTGGCTCTTCCCTGTTATCTGTTATCCCTACAGAGATGTGGTTTGTCTCCATAGATGAGTTCTGATATTACTGCAGGATAATTACCAAAATGAGAAGCATCTCCATCCTCACATTATTATTAATAAAGTCAAAATGCTGTAAGTCATTTTAGTAAACAAGTTTTTTTATTTATTTATTTTTATTCATAGTCTATAATTGTGTGTTTCTTATTTATGGCTTGAAACACTGTCAGGAAGTCTAACATTATATGTGTGTAGATGTCATTGCAGTTTTTTGCCTTGACCAGACTTTCCATAACAGAGGTTTCTCAGTTACTGCTTGACCTTGACAACCTCTTCATTAGCAGAGAAGCTGCTAGTAAGTGGATGTAAATACTAATTTAGCTAAATAAAGATTTGCTATCATGTTTACACAAATCAGGTCAGATCACCAAAATAATCCTATCACTGACCCTTAATTACAGCAATTCTTTCAGCATTAACACAGGCATTTCAAGGACAGAATAAACCATAATGTTTGATTGTGCCTCTGTCAAGCTTATTGAGTAAAAATTGAGAATTACTGTGCCGTGAAGATCACACTATAGAAACTGAGCGTGAGTGCTGGGCCCAATTTTGCCTCTGATTAAACGATCCTCTGTAATTTGAAATGGATGGCACAAATTGTCACGGTTACTTTTGTGTGTGAGCAGAATCTGTATCGGTCAATACTATAGGCTATGATTAGAAAATCAGTGGGACCCTGGTTCACCCTTAAATTCCCATTTAATTCCAGTCAACAGATCAATAGCTCACATGTGTCAATATACAGTACATATGTACAGCATACCACTGGTTCTTCTTCTTCAAACAACCTGGTAAATGTTAGGTAAGGTGGATTATTGGGTACATAAATACTCAATACTTGCATCAAAATGAAACTCCATTGTAAATGTCAGGCAGTACTTGACTGATAAAATCATATTGTGAACTTCTGAATGCATGCACTGTATGTATGCATGTATGTATATATAGTGGGTACAGAAAGTATTCAGACCCCCTTAAATTTTTCACTCTTTGTAAATGGCGCTCAGCCATTTGCTAAAAACATTTAAGTTATTTTTTTTCCTCATTAATGTACACACAGCATCCCATGTTGACAGAAAAACACAATTCTTGACATTTTTGAAGATTTATTAAAAAAGAAAAACTGAAATATCACATCGTCCTAAGTATTCAGACCCTTTGCTGTGACACTCATATATTTAACTCAGGTGCTGTCCATTTCTTCTGATCATCCTTGAGATGGTTCTACACCTTCATTTGAGTCCAGCTGTGTTTGATTATACTGATTGGACATGATTAGGAAAGCCACACACCTGTCTATATAAGACCTTACAGCTCACAGTGCATGTCAGAGCAAATGAGAATCATGAGGTCAAAGAAACTGCCTGAAGAGCTCAGAGAAGAATTGTGGCAAGGCACAGATCTGGCCAAGGTTACAAAAAAATTCTGTTGCACTTAAGGTTCCTAAGAGCACACAGATTACCTCCATAATCCTTAAATGGAAGATGTTTGGGATGACCAGATCCATTTTACATTTACATTTTAAGTCATTTAGCAGACGCTTTTATCCAAAGCTACTTACAAGTGAGGCTGGCATGGGAATCGAACCAGCAACCTTCAGGTTAAAAGCCTGACTCCCTCACCATTAGGCCACGACTACCCCTTCCTAGATCCCTTCCTAGAGCAGGCCGTCTGGCCAAACTGAGCTATCGGGGGAGAAGAGGGGAAGAAGAGTTGAGAGAGGTAAAGAAGAACCCAAAGATCACTGTGGCTGAGCTCCAGAGATGCAGTGGGGAGATGGGAGAAAGTTGTAGAAAGTCAACCATCACTGCAGCCATCCACCAGTCGGGGCTTTATGGCAGAGTGGCCCGACGGAAGACACATGTGCCTCAGTGCAAGACACATGAAAGCCTTTTTGAAATGAAAGTTTGCCAAAAGAAACACCATATATATATATATATATATATATATATATATATATATATATATATATATATATATATATATATATATATGTGTATATATGTATATATATATATATATATATATATATATATATATATATATACACACTCACCTAAAGGATTATTAGGAACACCTGTTCAATTTCTCATTAATACAATTATCTAATCAACCAATCACATGGCAGTTGCTTCAATGCATTTAGGGGTGTGGTCCTGGTCAAGACAATCTCCTGAACTCCAAACTGAATGTCAGAATGGGAAAGAAAGGTGATTTAAGCAATTTTGAGCGTGGCATGGTTGTTGGTGCCAGACGGGCCGGTCTGAGTATTTCACAATCAGCTCAGTTACTGGGATTTTCACACACAACCATTCTAGGGTTTACAAAGAATGGTGTGAAAAGGGAAAAACATCCAGTATGCGACAGTCCTGTGGGTGAAAATGCCTTGTTGATGCTAGAGGTCAGAGGAGAATGGGCCGACTGATTCAAGCTGATAGAAGAGCAACTTTGACTGAAATAACCACTCGTTACAACTGAGGTATGCAGCAAAGTATTTGTGAAGCCACAACACGCACAACCTTGAGGCGGATGGGCTACAACAGCAGAAGACCCCACCAGGTACCACTCATCTCCACTACAAATAGGAAAAAGAGGCTACAATTTGCACAAGCTCACCAAAATTGGACAGTTGAAGACTGGAAAAATGTTGCCTGGTCTGAGTCTCAATTTCTGTTGAGACATTCAGATGGTACAGTCAGAATTTGGCGTAAACAGAATGAGAACATGGATCCATCATGCCTTGTTACCACTGTGCAGGCTGCTGGTGGTGGTGTAATGGTGTGGGGGTATACAGAATTAGGATAAAACTGGATTTTTGCGTATGAGAATTATTTATTTATTTACAAGGGATGAAGTGACAAAGACTCCAAACTTGACTCAGACTCGGGTGATAACGACTTTAGACTTGATTTCTTTTCTTACCTCAAATTTCAAACAGCTTACTGTATAGTTTCAATCTTCAAATTGTGTGTGAATCCTTTCTGTTTTTTTCTTGACTTTTTTGAAATCATAATTCTTTGTCAATATCACGACTCATACTCCTTATTGGCAAAAACAACATTGTGGTGGAGCCCCATGTGGCTGAGGGAATGAAGAGGCCTTATATGACGAATCAGCACTGGGACTGAGAAAATTCACTAATTGATTTATATTTTCCTGTGAAGAGAATCAGTATGTACTGTAAACTGCAGGCTTAAATAATCCTAGTCTAGTAGTCCTAACTAGTCTCAAACACGTCTTAAACAGAATTAGTGACTAAATACAACAGTGATTATAGAATGCATATGAATATCATTCTTTGTCCACAATAGGTGGTACATGACTTGCATATGTTTACTAGAGCAATCCTCAAGCACAAATCAAAGCCAGCCTGAGTTCAGGCTTTAGGGAAACTGTGTGATGATTGAAGACACACAGTGTGGCCTGTTGTCTCTGGAATAGCCTCAGTCGCTACAGAATGAATGCAGCTGTCAAGCACGCACATTTTTCCAGTAAATATGAAAGATACTGCAAAAAAACAAACAAACAAACAAACAAAAAAACCCTGCAGTATCCCACATTTCCCCACATCCCACAAAAAAGTCCCACATTTTAACTCTTTCTGCAGTTTTTTTGTAGCTACTAATGGTCTGCCATTGTATTTCTTTGATAAATTAAAGGTCAAATTTTTTTTTTTTTCCATTAATAATGTTATTCAAGGTTTTACTGTTTTCCTGCTGGCACACCAAACCATAACTGGATATTTTTTTTCCTGCTGTGCTTATAATACTTTTATGCAAATGCCCTCTTTAAATATGAAATGAGCACTTAAAACCGTAATGAAATGGAAGTAGTGACAGATCTTTTCTTTCATATTGTGACATACATCCGAGTGTAATGAATTATTCGACAAAACAAAAAGGAGGGCCAGTCTTGCTTCTGTGCATAAGCTATTGATTGGATGTTGAAATGTGGGTGTGGCAAATGTGAAGGCAGATTAAGGTGAGCTTGCAAGAGTGAGAGGAATAATTGATTGGAGAAGTCCAGCATACACCAGAGAGAAGTCTGATGCTTCACCAGAAAACTCAAATTGAAATGTTGATTAACCATCTCAATGTCAAAAAAAAAAAAAAAAAATCATTCAAGATCTTTAACATGCAATTATTACATGGATGGGGGAGTTTTTATTCATGATGATTAAATGGTCATTTTCTCACCTACTTTTTTGATCAATCCCATATCAAATTAATACGGGACGTGATCTGTCCCATATTTCCATATTTTACCTACACATAGTTGAATAAACATAAGGATTTTGCAGCACGGGGGATATTAATATCAAATATAAAGAAATCAGTTTCACAATAAGTAGGTTATGTAAATCACCATTAAACAAAAATAAAAAGAAGGAAATAGAATGGCAAGCTTTTTCTTAGCATCTGTTTCCATGGTGAATCATCAATTCATCGCCCGGTTGAGAATGTCTTGTAGGTTAACCGGGAACATACTCTTGGTTGGCTAAACTTACTCCCGGACGTGTTTTTGTAACTAGCTAAGGTTTAAGCAAAAACTAAAAAACTAAGCTAGGTTTTTATGTTAATCAACCGAGAGTTCAGTGTATATGTGACCTTGCTGTCTGGAATATCGCCCTGAAGTAATGTTGTAGTTTAGTGACTGTGGAAATGTGAATGCACAGAAGGTGGCTTATGAACTCCTTTTGAGTGTTGAAGCTGACTTCTGCTGATGAAACTATTCTTCAGTAAAATTTTCTTCAATTTATTTTATTTACTCTAAATGCTGAGGGATATTCTAGAAAGCAAGGTTATCTTATCATCAAACATACACTGACCTCTTGATTGATTAATCTAAATTTTACTTACACAAGGAATACTGGTTCCAAAAACATGTTGTAATGTTAGTTGATGGTTTTGTTGAGTAGTAGCAACCCTGTCTAGTACATACTATTTGATCGGGGCGTCCATCAAAAAGCTCTTATCTTTCTCTTTAATGTCGGATAAGTTGAGCCATAAATGCCTGCATATTAGGAAAATGGGACAATGTACTAACTAAATGATGTATTTGCAGACTGTGAAACCTGAGCATTCCCTGTCCCATTTCATGCTTGCAGGTATGAGTTGTTGTGTTCATTTCATTCTATTGTTTTAATAATTTTCATTATTCATGAATCATTAATTCTATATACAAAATGTGCCTTTGATATTTTGCATTTTACTAAGCCAAACAATTTAAGATATTGTAAAGAAAACAATCTGTAATATGAGTCTGCGTGAAACATTCTGAAGAGAGACTGTGAAACCTGAACAGATGAGTTGTAACACTGACCCAATTCATGCTTGCAGTAAACACCTAAGAGAAGACATTACTGGTGTTTGTCCTTATTTGGGCCTGATCCTGTGGTGCATCCATTATTCCGCTACATTGACCTAGTGTGCGTGATGGCAGCACGCCGCTGTGAGAACTGCTAATTTATGATGTCAATGTTATTCTTCAATTGTTCTGTTTTTTGCTAAACTAAAACATGGTGTCAGAAGTGGGATCAGAAGTATAAGTTTGTGGGTTACGTGCACGTGTGTGACGAGAAAACATAGAGCAGATGGAAGGATTACAGTCGCCTCTGAAGCTTCAACTGACCGGTAATGTTGCTGAAAATTGGAGAAGATTTAGGCAAAGATTTCTTCTGTATTTATCTGCGATTGATGGAAATTGTAAGGCAGAGAAAATGAAAGTGTCATTATTTCTTCATGTGTTTGGTGATGAAACTTTGGAAGTATAGAATGATTTCACTTTTGAAGAAGGAGAGAGTTTGAAGTTGCAGCCAATAATGGACAAGTTTGAAGCATTTTGTATACCGAAGAGAAATGTTATGTATGAAAAGCATCGATTTGTCACATATACCAAGAAAAGTGGAGAAACAATTGACCAGTATGTGACGGAGCTCAGACATCGGAGTAAAACGTGTGAGTTTGGAGAGTTAGCGGATTTCTTGATAAAAGAGGAATTGTGTGTGGTATACCTGACAATGGATTGAGGGAACGGATGCTTAGAGAACAAGATTTGGACTTGGAGAAGGCTCTTTCTCTTTGTAGAGCGGCAGAGGCTGTAAAGATGCAAGCTAAAGAATTGTTGAATGAAACCTGTACTGTAGATGTCGTAAAGAAGTCTCCGAAAGCTATAGTGTCGGTGCAAAACAAGAAACGCAACCAGAAAGAAGCAGAATGGAAATTAATAAGCAGCAAAAAACATGTGACCATTGTTGGATGCAACAATTACAGAGAAAATGTCCAGCTTATGGTAAAAGTTGCAAAAATTGTGGTAAAAATAACCATTATGCACACTGTTGTAAAGGTAAAGGAACATCAAGGTAAGTACATGCAGTTAATGGGTGTGAAGGCAACCAGGCCTGCAAATTTGAAGTTGAATAGAGAAAAATGCCAATTGAAGAATTAACTTTCTTGGGTGACATCATCAGTAGTGCTGGAGTGCAATCTGATCCCATGATGATTTCTGGTATTGAACATTTGCCAAGACTGCAATGTGAAAAAAACGTTCAGAGATTCATGGGTATGTTGAACTATATGAGTAAATTCATTCCTAATCTGTTTGAGAAGATGGCTCCATTGAGATGGTTAACTGAGAAAAAGTATTGGAATCATGAACAGGAGGCTGCTTGGCAACATTTGAAAGTGATATTATCTAAAGAGCCAATCTTGAAATTTTATGACCCCAAATGTTCCATTAAAATTTCAGCGGATGCTTCACAAACAGGAGTGGGAGCAGTTCTACTTCAGGATTATGATGGAACCTGGCAACCAGTCGCATATGCCTCCCGCTGGATGACTGATGCGGACTGCAGGTATGCTCAAATTGAAAAAGAATTGCTTAGCATTACCTTTGCATGTTAGAGATTTCATTTTTTTTCATTTCAATTTGTGGCAGAACAATCTGTTGATGTTGAAACTGACCATAAACCATTGATTGCATTGTTAAAAAAATCTCTTAATGATTGTCCTTTGAGAATTAAAATAATGATGATTAGATTGCAACATTATACACTAATTGTGTTTTATACACCAAGTAAATTAATGTTTATGGCAGACACCTTGTCCAGAGCGGTAGACCCAACTACACCCTGTAATGGAAAGTTGACTGAGGATATTCAAGCATATGTGAATATGATTGTAGAAGCCTTACCTGTTGCTGATTCCAAAATGAAACTGATTGGTGAAGAGATGGAAAATGACCAAACACTCACTCAGGTGAAATACTATATCATGAATGGTTGGCCAGATGTGAAGCAAAATTGTGTCATGAACGTTCAGAAACTTTTGAACTGCAATTTTCTGTTTGTGGTGGAATTCTGTATAAAGGAAATAAAGTACTGATTCTGAAAAATCTGAGACATCAGATGTTGAAGAAAATTCATGAAGGCCATTTGGGAATTGAGAAGTGTAAAAAAAGAACTCGTGAAGTCATGTATTGGCCTGGAATCAATCAGGACATCACAATCCCCGTGTCCAAATGTCAGACATGTGTCAGATACCATTTCAGTAATCCAAGAGAGCCACTAAAGTCGCATCCAGTACCGGAAAGACTGTACCAAAAAGTAGGTGCAGACATTTCTCTTGGTACAAGACTATCTCTTAGATACTGATTATTATTCATTTTATCCTGAAGTGTGTGCTCTAAGCACAACTACTGCAGAAAATGTAATTTTATGCCTGAAATTGATCTTTGCTCGACATGGAGTACCAACTGAAGTCTTTTCAGATAATGGCCCTCAATTTGTTAATGCTAGTTTCCAGAGTTTTTCAAAAGACTGGGATTTCAGACATACAACATGAAGTCCATATTTCCTCCAATCTGGGAAATTGATGCAAAAGGCAAGAGACGATGGAAGTAGTTTTTATATGGGACTGCTGGCTTATTGTAGTACACCTCTTAAGTGTGGAAATTCCCCAGCATATCTCTTGATGGGGCAATGTCTTCGTTTGAATTTACCTAAATCCAAGGATCTTCTTTTGACAGAAGGCAGTGAGAAAGTCAGAATAAATGTCAGATTTAAAGATAAAACTAATATTTGGAATCATAAAGGAATTGTATTGTACTTGAACAAATTCAACCAAGATTCTATAACATTGAAACCACAGGTGGTGTTGTGTAAAGGAGGAATCGTCAACATATATTGAAAGATTTATCAGCTGAATTAGAACAACCAGAGAAAATTGAAAAGACTGAGATACCATTGAGACGATCTGTTCGTATACGGAAATGCCCTGAAAGACTTTTTGATACATGCTGAAATTTGAAATCTGAAGACTGAAATTGTAGATATTGACAATCATGTTTGTATTTTGCTTATAATTTTGAATGTTGTTATTTAATGGAAATATTTATGTGTGTGTATATATATATATATATATATATATATATATATACAATGTAATGTTAGTTGTTGGTTTTGTTGTGTAGTGGCAACAATGTCTAGTATATGTTTGCGCATGTGCAGAGAGTGAGGCGTGTTGGCCTAATGGAATTGGCCTAGGGTGCGTGATGGCGGCACACCGCTGTGAGAACTGCTAATAAAAGATGTTAATGTTATTCTTCAATGGTTCTGTTTATTGACAAAGAATACCCTGACTAAAACACACTTCTGGGAGTAAGTTCAGCCAACTCAAGTGCGTGATCACGCTTAATACACAAGACATTCTCAACAGAGCAACGAATCAACGAGTCACCATAGAAACGGACACTAAGAAAAGCGCACCATACCATATTTGTTTATTTATTTTGCGAATTTGTTTTTAACCTCATAGCGCTAAACATTTACTTGTTCATAATCCTGCAAATCATAATAACAATCTGCCCTCCACTTATCGATCTGTGGACCTTACTAACTTAAACCCACAGCTTCACTATTTTTGAACTCTTTTGAACTTCACTAAATGAATGTGCCACTCAAATCAGCAACAGATAAAGGAACAAACAATCATGTAAATCAGACTGTACTTTGCTGTTTGATGATCTTCCAACATCGAACAACAATTACAGTATCAATCCAAAGTGTCAAGAAAGGTGAATCATTTTGAAAAAAAACAATGGAAAAAAAAAAAGAAAATATTTACAAAAACGTCTAATAATCTCTCTTTTCCCCTGAATTTGGGATTACAGTCACCCAGGATAAAACCATGGATCCAGCTGCGTCCAATGAATTCTGGGCATTAACTTAGATACAGTTCATTTCTAAATGATTTTCTATGCTACCTCACAGCAAAAAGAAAAAATTGATAAAATATTCTGGTCATGTCCACCTTCCTAGACAGTCCAAACTGTTCTAAACACAACCTGCTGTATTTGTTTGGCCACTTAAACTTCACAATGCACATATTGCAACAAGACCGCCCTTTTATCTCACATCTCTTCTCCCTCGTGTTTTGATTCACATGCTGGAAGACAACTGTCGGGCTGCGGCAGCAGACCTTCAGCAAGCTTTTCCTGGCACCAGACACCATACAGATGAGGCATGAGGTTGCCTCCGCTAGCAAAGCAAGCTCAACCATTTCACCTGTCTCAAACAGGGTCTTACACCTTTCCCTTTATCTGTGGCCTGCAGCTCCTAGGGTGAGGCCACCTCCGCTAGCGACACAGGCCCAGACAACAGTTCCTTCTTCTCCCGCTACCTCTAACCTTTTCTCCTACCAGTGGCCTACAGATCCTTCAGCTGACCCTAGCATGAGGATGCCTGCACTAGCGATGGACCCAGTCATCAGTCTTAAAATCTCTTTTTTGTCCGTGGCCTACAGCTCCAAACACAGACCCTAGCGACGAAGGCCCAGATGGCTATTTTCCATCCCAGCTTTCTTCTTCCCTTAACTAACTTGTTACAACTCATGCCCCAGGGTGTGTCCGCAAACAACTTTGGCCCCTGAGTTTCCCCCTCCTAACTCTATTCGACAGGCTATATTGTCATTTTCCCTCTTTTCTGCAACACAGTTGCCACCATTTTGGAACTGCCCCCTGTCGCCAGCAACATCAGAGCACAGATTTTAAGGTCCAGAGGTGGACCTAACCCCAATCCCAGTTCCTCACTATTCAGAGTTGATCTTCCTATAAATCACCCACCAAAACATCTGCCCGACATATGATGCTTGATTCCATCCTCCAAGCTGTTAGAACCCTCCAACCACACCTGACCTCATGGAGAAGTTTCAAGTCATTCCATATCTCATACAGTTTGTTGTTTCCTGATATTTCTGTGCCTTCCATCACCTCATTTATTTCTTCCCACCATTCGAATAGGCTATGACTCAACAAATACCATCCGCACACTACAAATACAGTCGTGGCCAAAAGTTTTGAGAATTACATAAATATTGGAAATTGGCAAAGTTGCTGCTTAAGTTTTTATAAAAGCAATTTGCATATACTCCAGAATGTTATGAAGAGTGATCAGATGAATTGCATAGTCCTTCTTTGCCATGAAAATTAACTTTAATCCCAAAAAAAACCTTTCCATTGCATTTCATTGCTGTCATTAAAGGACCTGCTGAGATCATTTCAGTAATCGTCTTGTTGACTCAGGTGAGAATGTTGACGAGCACAAGGCTGGAGATCATTATGTCAGGCTGATTGGGTTAGAATGGCAGACTTGACATGTTAAAAGGAGGGTGATGCTTGAAATCATTGTTCTTCCATTGTTAACCATGGTGACCTGCAAAGAAACGCGTGCAGCCATCATTACGTTGCATAAAAATGGCTTCACAGGCAAGGATATTGTGGCTACTCAGATTGCACCTAAATCAACCATTTATAGGATCATCAGCAACTTCAAGGAAAGAGGTTCAATTCTTGTAAAGAAGGCTTCAGGGCATCCAAGAAAGTCCAGCAAGTGCCAGGATCTCCTGCAACAAGAGGATCAATCAGGATCAATCCTCCTAAAGAGGATTCAGCTGCGGGATCGGAGTGCCACCAGTGCAGAGCTTGCTCAGGAAGGGCAGCAAAGAAGCCACTTCTCTCCAAAAAAAACATCAGGCTTCATTCTCCAATGAAGCCCCTTTCCGATTGTTTGGGGCATCTGGAAAAAGGCTTGTCAGGAGAAGAAAAGGTGAGCGCTACCATCAGTCCTGTGTCATGCCAACAGTAAAGCATCCTGAGACCATTCATGTGTGGGGTTGCTTCTCATCCAAGGGAGTGGGCTCACTCACAATTCTGCCCAAAAACACAGCCATGAACAAAGAATGGTACCAAAACACCCTCCAACAGCAACTTCTTCCAACAATCCAACAACAGTTTGGTGAAGAACAATGCATTTTCCAACACGATGGAGCACCGTGCCATGAGGCAAAAGTGATAACTAAGTGGCTTGGGGACCAGAACGTTGAAATTTTGGGTCCGTGGCCTGGAAACTCCCCAGATCTTAATCCCATTGAGAACTTGTGGTCAATCCTCAAGAGGCGGGTGGACAAACAAAAACCCACTAATTCTGACAAACTCCAAGAAGTGATTATGAAAGAATGGGTTGCTATCAGTCAGGATTTGGCCCAGAAGTTGATTGAGAGCATGCCCAGTCGAATTGCAGAGGTCCTGAAAAAGAACGGCCAACACTGCAAATACTGACTCTTTACATAAATGTCATGTAATTGTCGATAAAAGCCTTTGAAACGTATGAAGTGCTTGTAATTATATTTCAGTACATCACAGAAACAACTGAAACAAAGATCTAAAAACAGTTTAGCAGCAAACTTTGTGAAAAATAATATTTATGTAATTCTCAAAACTTTTGGCCACGACTGTACTGACCACACACTAAACGCAATGTTCATCTTAGCCTTCTGCAGTTTTCTCAGGTGCTCCAAACTCGCCATCACCTCCAATTCTAAACGAGACAATTTTTTATTTCATTAAACAAAGCAAAACACAAAAAAATAAAATAAATAAAAATAAAATAAAAAAGGCCATTTCATCTATATCTTCAATCTCCCATCACTTATTCAGTTGTTACATTGTCTCTTATCTTATCTTCACTTCAAAAACTCACAGGCTAAATCCACATGCGTTCCACATTTCATGGATGACTCCAACCACCCCTTCATGTGCTTTTGTTTCCAAAAACCTCAAATGAATTCTCATTCAATCTGGCATCACTCATTTCATATGGGGTAGCAACCATAGCGCCCTAAAAAGATCATCCCCAAATTCAAGCTCTCGGTCGATGGTCATCCGAAAGTTTTAAGAAGTAATGGATATCCAAAAAAAAAAAAAAAAAACCCTTCATAAGTTAATCTCACACCTCTATTTTATCTGACCAGCAGGGTGAGCCCTCTGGGTTGAGTGATCAAAATTGTTTGCACCCACTCGATTATCATCAGGGCTTGATTGTCCGATGCTGTGAGCTCCATGCTCCTGTCGGACGCCTTGCAAGCCCATCCATTTGGGCGGTTGGAATCCCGTACACCCCGTTGGCCTGCCTGCGGGGCTCACCCATTCGATGCTGTGAGCTGTAGGCTCCCATCGGATGCCGCGTGAGTGCTATAGGAAAACCTTTAAGGAAAACCATAATGGAAAACCTTTATGCCTTTTGGTCGGAATTGCTGGCTTATCCGATGCTGTGAGCTGCTGGCTCCTGTCGAATAATGTGTAGGTCTTTGAGTATGGTGTTTGGAATCTCAAGCACCCTTCCGGCCATGATTGGGGCCTACCCGTCTGATGCAGAGAACTGCAGACTCCTGTCGAATGTTGCTTTGGCCCTCCTGGTCGGCCGATTGGAATCACTGTTCACCTGATGAGGCAAACACCACTTTGCTACTTCACTGCAAAAATTTTTTGGGGGTTAATTAATAAATTCCTGTCTGCTGTCCCAAGTTCATTAGCTTTTTTGGGGGAGTACTCTGTGTTTGGTTGGCGTTCTGAGCTCAGAGCTCTTCCCCCGCCAAATACACATACTCTATCTAATCACTTGTAAGTGTGAACTTGTGAAATAATGTTTTATTAAAGTTCGGGAGGAGCACGTTCAAATAATCTACCCAAACAGTATAAGAGGCCTATAAATATGTAGCTGATGTATGTTCCTCTGCAATATTTTCTGCATCCCTCCATCACCCTGTCTCCTCACACTTGACTGGTTACTATCCTTACCAAAGATATGGGGAGTACTCTGGGTTCGAGTAACACTCCGAGCTCGGAGCCCTCCCCTGGACAGCATGCAAAAATACACATACAGGGTGCGCACACACAGATTGTGGACTTGATCCAGTGTAGTCTGCGCTGCCCCATCTTTCAATAATAGCCTCCTTGCAAACCTACATTACATGCTCATGACTCAATCAGTGCTGCAATGTGCCATGCAAACTGTTAAAATCAGACTGAAATGACAAGGTGTCTTGTTAAAATTTAACTTGTTTCTAAAGTTAGGATTCACCACATTGATGGCACTTGATATTCAGGATCAAGGTTCTGTAAGTATAGTTCACTCTAATGGTCTTCCTCACAGTTATCTTGGCCCATAAATATGCCAAGCTGTCTTTTTGCTATTCCCTTTCACCACATACTCTGCATTCATTAAAGAGAAACCTTCAGCAGCCCACACACCTCTGCTCATTTAACCTGCTGTGATTGTAACAGATTGCATCTCCTGTGTGCTCGTCACTGCTGCTGTTTTAATGTTTAACTTTTAAAGTACCATTACCATTATAGTCCATAGTAGTGAAATTATTCTATAGGCCTAGTTCTCTTGAATATGTTTAACTGTGGATTGTAATAATGTAAGATGCTTGGCTTTAATGTTCTATTTTGATTATATAACTGTTTACACAGTGACACTTGGGTAGGAGGGTTTGTATGTATTTGGAATTAAACATTAAAGAAAAGTTTAAATAGGCAAGCTCTTCACAATGACAAGGAATATGAGCACATTGCTATCCACAAGGAATACAAAATTCCTTACAAAAATGGCTGAGCTCTATAATTCCCACTGTGCTGTGACAATGGATGGATTTTCACTGCTTTTGTTTATGAGTTTCCTGCCCCTGCAACCACCACACAAACAAGAAATACACACTGACTCATCTTGTACTCATGGGTGTTTCCAACATTAATGTCCAGTGAAATCCCTTCCCCCAATTGCAATGTATTGACTGACTATTGCAATGGTGAGGCTCCTTTAAGAGGCAAGACTAGGCAGGGCATTCCTGTTTTTCCCCCATGAGGTGAATAATGTGTTTTCTTCCGAGTGAGATTTATGATGCATGTTCTGTGCTGCCTTGAGTTCAGTAAAAGTTCCCAAAGTTATGACATGCTCCTCCTGTCATTCAAGTATCTTACACTTGCGATGAGTGGACTCGAACCAACTGTGTGCAGATAAGTCTATATGCTGAGACCCGCTATCTGATGCGAACATGATTATGCTCGGCCGTATCAAAGAGTTTGTTGAAAGCTCGAGTAACTCTTTTGAGGAATACATAGATAGACTGGAATGTTTTTTCATGGAAAGGACATTGAGGATGATGCGAAGAAATTTTCCCTGCTACGTGGTGTGTGGTGCAAAAATGTATTCCGCTTTACGTTCAGTGCTTTCCCCAACACAGCCCTCTACTTATGCGAACTGTGTAGCGGCCTTAAAATGTCATTACAGCCCAGCGCCATCGGAGATTGTTCGACGTTTTCATTTTCACAATTGTAAGCAGAAAAATCAAAGGATTTCTAACTACATTGCTGAGCTTAGACGTTTGTCTGGGCACTGTGCTTTCGGAGATTAGTTTGAAACCATGCTACATGATAGAATCCTGTGCGGGGTTGTGGATGAAGCGCTATAGCTACGGGCTGAACCCATGCTTACATGTAAAGAGGCAGAGAAAAAGATGCTAGCCACTGAAACACTATTGTTAAATGCTCGCCTACTTCATCAACAACACAACTAATCAGCACATAAGACAGCACTTACAAATGAAAATCTAAAAAAAGTGACAAATAATGCTTCAGATGTGAAGGGCACCACACCCCACAAACCTGTAGGTTTTCCAATATATGCCATTACTGTAAAAAAACAAAAAAACGAAAAAAAAGGTCACATAGCTTGTGTATGTTTAACAAAGACACACAACAGAATGATTAATCAGTTTACAGCACCCCTACTCAATCAAAAAGAGGGCAGAAACCATATCTGGCCACTGTTATATTGAACAAACAAGCACATGCTCCTTGGTTAGTGACTATACTCATCAGTCATTGTGGCCCACTCAACCCCTTAAAATGCATGCAAACAATGGGATACTATAGCAGTCATCACAGGCAACCTTAGATGTGAAATGAAAAATATTTGTTGAAGTGTTTTACAAAGGAATACAAAACGCACTGCCCTTGTTTGTCATCAAGGGCCAGGGCACTAGACTGTTGGGATGAGACTGGTTTGATGCCCAGGTAATATTAGTTGAAGGAGCACACAAGGTACAGCTGCAGTCTATAGAGGAAATACTGACAGAATATACTGAGGTTTTTCAGGACACTGGGGTTTGTCGGACTCCCCCGGTCTCTACTAACATTGATTCCACAGTTACTTTTGCTTTATGGCCACAGCTTGACAAGGAGTTTTGAACCTGTTCGGTATGCGAAATGGGCCACACTCATGGTGACTGTTGCAAAAAAGATCGGGGCCTGTAGATTTGGTTTGATTACTGCTGTACTTTGAACACAGCTGTTGAGCCTGATGTGTACCCTGTACCCACAGCATCTGAACTGTTTTCAAAGCTTGCTGGAGGAGTAGTTTTCACTAAACTTGATTTGAAACAAGCTTATCAGCAGCTTTCGTTGGATGACAACGCAGCCAACTTACTGACTGTTAACACTCACCGTGGGCTTTTCCAGGGTCAACGGTTGCAAATTGGGGTGTCAACGGCCGTTTCAATATTTCAAAGATTTGTGGACACCTTGCTAGCAGGAATTACAGAATTCCAGCCATACCTGGATAACATCCGGATTTCGGGCAAAACGTCTCAGGTTGCGACTGTAACCCTAGAATGATATAGGTTAAATATTTATAATGTTCTGCAGTATGCAGACCCATAATCTACGTGTCGCTTCGGCAGACGCGAGATCAGATCCATATAATCTTTATTGTGGTTGGCAGATCCAAAATCTATGCGTCGCCTCGGTGGATGCGAGATCAGAGTCACTAGATTCTTTATTGTAATTTGCAGACCCGAAATCTACGCATCACCTCGGCGGACACAAGATCAAAGCCATAAATTTTTTATTACAGTTTGCAGACCCGAAATCTACGCGTCGCCTCGGCAGACGCAAGATCAGAGCCACTAGAATCTTTATTGGAGTTTGCAGACCCAAAATCTACACGTCGCCTCAGCAGACACGAGATCAGAGCCACTAGAATCTTTATTTGCAGTCTGCAGACCCGAAATCTACGCACTGCTTCGGTAAAATGCGAAATCCGTGCCTTAAGCACTTTATTCCCTCAAGAAAAAAGCCAAGCGGAGCAGAGGTAAAAGCTCCCGCATTTGTTTTCTGCACGTCGAGATGCATGCTCTGCTCCCGACAAGCAACACATGAATCGTGTATCCCCAATCATATTAGTAGCGAGGGCAGGGAGGAATATATGACTCAAATTGCTGTTTGCTCGACATTAAACTCCTGTCTAAATGTAACATAACACTTGTGACAAACAACAATAAATAGACAGAGACAGTTTCACACACACAGCGCTTTGCTGAAGCAAAAAAGCTAGTGAGCGATTGCTCCGGATGTTCTTTTATCCTTCCTGGTCATGACGTCATCTGCCCATGACGTTCATTCTCGCCGTTGGCTAGTTGACATTCAAGCGTCAGACGCGTTCATGCTTCCCAACAAGACCACCATCCTGGAACCCCTGCATTGCCTTATAGATCAGTCCGCTACTTGGGAGTGGGGAGCGAAACACAAGATAGCATATGCTCAGGCGTTGAAAGTTGCTGAAAACGGATAAAGCACTGGTACATTATGATGAACAGAAATCCCTGGCAGTGGTTTGCAACGCTTCACCCTATGGGCTTGGGGCTTTATTGTTCCACATGAAGTGTGATGGCCAGGAGAGGCCCATTTGCTTTGCTTCCAGAACAATGACCACCACTGAGCATAATTATGCCCAAATTTATAAGGAAGCATTGGCAGTTGTTTTTGCTGTCAGAAAGTTTCACCAGTATCTTGTGATTTTTACAGACCACAAAACCATGTCAATGCCTGCCATCCTTTCATCACGGATGCTACTTAGGAGTTTGATCATTGGAGCTTATGACTATGAGCTGTGCTACAGACTGGGCAAACACATTGGCTTACCCTTGCCAGCATCTGATGCTGTTACACCACCACCCTTGGAAGTATTGCTGCTGGAAATGGTGCCAGATGCACCCATGCATGCTGAACGAATTGCTAGCCTTATGCTTAAGGACCCTGTCATGTCCCCAGTACTGCACTATGTGCTGCATGGGTGGCCAGTCGATGTAACAGACAGCCGGTTCTTTTCACACCACCATGAACTCTCCACACAACTGTTTACTATGGGGAAGCCGTGTGGTTGTTCCTTGCTTGGCGACACACACCCGGGCATTGTACACATGAAAGGACACTCAAGGAGCTATGTGTGGTGGCCAGGCATGGACAAAGATGTAGAGGAAACTGTCAAGGCAAGCGAAACCTGTCAGAAGTCACATCATGCACCTCCTAAGGCAAAAGTGCACCCTTGGGAGTGGACGGCAATGCGTATTGACTTTGCAGGCCCTTTTCATGGCAAAATATTCCTCATAGTGGTTGATGCATATAGCAAGTTCAAAGTCATTGTCAGCCGTCATTAACACACTGAGGCTACTTTTTGCAACACGGTTTGCCTGATGCCATAGTCTCAGACAATGGAGCTTCTTTCACCTCTGCAGAGTTCCAAGAGCATTCGTCATGTCACTACTGCACCTTATCACCTGAGCTCAAATGGACAAGCTGAACACATGGTACAGACAACCAAGGAGGTGGGGGGTGGGGGTGGGGGGGGGGTTGTGTGTGTTTTCTCCCAAGTGTGATTTCCGGCGCTGGCCGAGTTAAGATGCATGTTCTGTGCTGCCTTGAGTTCAGTGAAAGTTCCCAAAGTTACGATCATCTCTTCCTGTCATTCAAGTATCTTACACTTATGTCACCTGCCTCTGACTAAAGAGGTTATTAAAACCTGGAGAGAGCTATTCTTTAGCATTCCCATTCATCACAAGAGCAGCTCAATCTCAAAACTGTGGCACATTGGCACAAGAATGTTTGTGAAATAGCTTTCTCCACTATTCTCTATTGTGAATTGCAGTTAGTGTTGTTCACTTTGATTATTCACAGCAAATTCATTCTTTACTGACTTGTGAAAAAAATCATTTATTGCAGTGAATATATTTTCATCTTCCTCCGCTGCCAACCTAGCAGTCTTTTTGGTGGCCTTTAAATGCCCTTTTACATTACAATACCCTAAATCACTTATGCATTCAGGAGAATCTGTTATTTTGATTTACAAGACACTTTCATATCACTTTCTCAATAACAATGTATTTTTTAACGTTTCAAGAGACTTCTCCTGCTCATCACAAATTTCTGCATTCTATTTAGATCTGTAGCTCTGATGTCAGTAGTCCTGAAATCTTCCCCCACAAAATCTCCCTTCTTGAAGCCCCGGGTGAACACTTCCATAATGTGCTTAAAGTGCTCTATTTAATTTTGTACTTGATAAACTAAAAATTCTCCTTTAGAACTTAAGATAATCTTAAGAACATCTATACTCAGTGTATTCAAGTGTACTCACGTGTACTCAACTGTGCTATTTTGAGACACCATGAATATGAACTAAAATGTGTTTTAACATACTATCTCTGTATTAAAAACTGTATTTAGTTACCACTTATAGTACACTAGTGTATGAAAGTTCAAGTGTACTACAAGTGGTAACTAAATACATTTTTTGCTACAGATTTATGTTAAAAGCACATTTTCATGGTGTCTCAACAGCAGAGTTGAGTACACTTGGGTACACAAGTACTAAAGACTAATTTTTAACATATTAAGTACAAATTTAGTGCATGAAAATAGAGCACTTTAAGTACATTATGGAAGCATACTTGTTTTTCACCTGGGTACACCACTACGAGCATATGTTCCAATGATCAGAATGTCTTTGAATGTCAGATCAACAGATCAAGACCAGGAAAAAAACATAAAAACACCAGAACAGTAGACTGGTACACTATTCTTCTGAAGTCATACTATAGATTTACAGCATGTAAGGAACAGTGTAATCTAGGTTTATTCACTGAAACTCTCTCTCTCAGGTCTTGAACTTGCCTTGTCATACGCTTCCAGGGCACCGTTTTAAATTGGTTCCAGTATTATTTTAACCAACAGGAAGATTTCTGTATGCAATGGAACAGATACTTCCTCAACAGCACATCTTTCCTATGGTGTTCCGCAGGGATCTATACTTGCTTCAACAGTTTTCTTTATACTTGCTGCCATTGGGTTCCATTTTTTTTTTCAAATGTGGAGTATTTTATCTCTCATTTAAACACAATGATTCAAGTTCTATAAAAGTCCTACCCAGCAAATATTAATCCGACAGAAACATTGTGTTCCTGGTCAAAAATAGTCACAGTAGGACGGCATAAATCGTTAAAAATATATAACACAGATATTTCCTAAAAATGCATTCAGATACTTTTGTACACGTCTACAATATTCTGGGGTTGTATGCATAATTGTTACTTTGACTTTTAGATATGTGTAGTTCAATATATAACAATTCATTCACTCAAGAAAACGTCAAAGACGTCCATTCAAATTTAATTTTGGAACTATTTTCCAACCATGATGGGATGTGTCGGAGAGATGTCATTAAAAGTCCATATGTTTACTGGAAGCTAGTGTGTTTACAGGAAGTGAAAGTATGGCATACTCACAAATTTTTTGGCTTTAAATGAGAAAAAAACTAAAATAGTACTGTTTAGACCAAGATTATCGCTGGACAGAGGATGGAGCTGACTGTTCTGTGGGGAGGCGTCAGTGAACAGGAACGTGGAATGAGCGAATGACGCCTCGTGTGTCACTGATGGGGCTGGATGAGAACACTGATCCTCGCGAACCTCTTCAACTTGGAAATTGGAAGAGATTCAAAGATAATAAGATTTATTGACTCGACAAGCGGAAAATAACAAATAGGTTTGCAATACCAGATTGTGTCCTCATCCAGACCCATACGGAAACACACATGGAGCACAGCGTCATTCCAACTCACCCAATGGGGGAGCTTGCTGAACTCCACATTCTCCTCCAACGAAGATCTTCCAACGATCTCTGCTGCGATCATGATTCCTTTTTTAAGGGGTCTGTTCGTCTGTTAAGCGTTGTGGTATATAAATATTAAAGATTAAAGATGAAGTGGCATGTAGAAATGCAGACTTTAATTATTAACTCAGGGAAACCAATGATACACAAACTTAATTGAGAACCGACAAGGAGTAGACTGAAACAGAAGGCTTATTGTCACAGAGGCAAACTCTGTGATTCCCTCCTCAGACCAACAGAGAACGCCCTCTCCCGAGTATTAACACACACTCACATAGACATTTCACGCTCCCTTTCACTATATTTCCCAGAAACCCTGTACCTTGGCGCTGATTACTGCACCAGCTGATTCGCATTCAGGTGACTATTTAAGACGCTCTCAAGCCTAGACTGAACGCAAAGTCTTGTTTCCAAATTGGTGCATCTCTGGGCGTTATTTCCTGTGTTTGCCTTACTGTTGCTGTTTTGCTGGATATATCGTTTATGACCCTTTGCTGCCTGCCCTTTGACCTGTTTGCCTGGACGCTGATTCTGTGATTGTTATCCGCCTATCCTGACCTCTGCCTGTTCTATTACCTCCTCTCTGACCAGTCTCTGTTATCCCTGTTTGTCAGCATCCGACCTGTATCTGTCTGACTATCCCGTTGATGAATAAAGCTTGCAAATGGATCCCACATCAAGTGATGAGTCATTACAGAAGATTTCACCAAACACATATCCAGCAGCTTTCTCCCACCTGTGTGCTACTATGTCAGCTCAAGCCAGTCAACTTCTATCACGGAGGAACTGGTGAAGGCGCTGCAAAATATCCGCTCCCAACCCGGTATCTACCCCAGCGGCATCCGCCTTTACGGACACGGTGGAAACGCCATCTTACATCAGCTCTTGATTATCCTTCCCGGAACGATTTGATGGGGATCCTACAAAGTGTAAAGGATTTACTCTACAGTGTTCCCTCTTCCTGTCACAACAACCGGCACTACATCCCACTAAGACCAGTAAGATTGTCTTCGTCTGTTCGTTGTTGACCGGTAGAGCACTTGAATGGATTACCGCTGAAGAATGGTACTGCGTTTCCCACTTACGACTCATTCATGCAAAGATTCCATGAAGTGTTCGATCATCCGCACGAGGGATGAGCGGCAGGAGAACGGCTGTTAGAGCTCTCGCAGGGAAAAATGATGGCCGTCGAGTATGCCTTAAGCTTCCACACTCAAACTACATGGGTGAGTGACACACTAAAAACGCTTTTTCGTAAAGGACTGTCCCCTGAATTACAGACTGAGCTAGCTTGTAGAGATGAAGGAAAGAGCCTGGATCAATTCATTGAACTAACAATTCATATAGACAATTTGCTTTGCACTCGTAAACCCATCGCTCGCGACTCTGTTCACTCTCCCTCTGTCGCCACTGTCGAGGCTCCTGAGCCAATACCATTTAATAATTATCATCTGGCCGCCGAAGAAAGAAAGCGCCGACTTACCCAACGCCTCTGCCTCTATTGTGGACAGCCTGACCATATTCATCTCTCATGTCCCATTCGGCCCACTTCTGAGAAGCAAAGGATGAGAAACAAGCGCTTGATGCGCTTAATTCAGAAATGTGTGTGACCGTTCCCATAACCCTGCAGATAAATGGACAATGTATCAATCCCACTGCTCTAGTAGATTCAGGAGCTGCGGGGAATTTCATATCACAGGGTTTTGTATGTAAACACAGCAGCCCACTTATCGAATGTTCTTCTTCTTTGGCAGTGGAGGCGATAGATGGCAGACCGCTCAGTACCGGAGTTGTCTCCACACTTATTCAGGAACTGTTGTTGCAGACAGGCCTTTTACACTCTGAGACCATTCAATTTTATGTTCTTCCTACATCCACGTCTACTGTTATCCTCGGTCTGCCATGGCTCATGATCCCTGCATCTCCTGGAGAGAGGGTCAGATTGTTCGCTGGAACAAGAACTGTCACATAGAGACTGTGTCTGTACCCCGAACTAATAAATACAGAAAACTTCCAAACCCATTTACGGGTGATAATTTAATTGATGTTCAACAAGTAGTAAACAGAGATTATAAAGATAAACAAATGATAAAGCTTGGGTTGCTGAATATTCGATCCCTTTCTTCAAAAGCACTTATAGTAAATGATATTATCACAGAAAATAATCTAGATGTGCTGTGTTTGACAGAAACCTGGCTAAAACCAGACGATTACATTACTTTAAATGAGTCTAGCCCTCAAGGTTACTATTATCGACACGAACCTCGTCAGAAAGGTAAAGGGGGAGGTGTTGCTGTTATCTATAGTAATATCTTTAGTATTACTCAAAAGTCTTTCAAATATATCTCGTTTGAAGTGATGGTGCTCTATGTAACGTTATATAATGTAAGTGACAAATCTCATTTGAAATTTGTGTTGGCTACTGTATACAGGCCACCAGGGCACCATACAGACTTTATCAAAGAATTTGCTGATTTTCTCTCGGAGTTAGTACTGGCTGTGGATAAAGTCCTCATTGTTGGTGATTTTAATATACATGTAGATAATGAAAAAGACGCTTTGGGATTGGCATTAACAGATATTTTAAGCTCTATTGGAGTTAGACAACACGTGTCAGGACCAACTCATTGTCGTAATCATACTCTAGATCTAATATTGTCACATGGAATCGATATTGATGCCGTTGAAATTCTGCAGCAGAGCGATGACGTCTCAGATCATTATCTAGTCTCATGCGTGCTACATTTAACCAAGGCTGCAAAACCGCCTGTCTGCCATAAATATGTTAGAACCATCACTTCCACCACTAAAAACTGCTTTATAAATAATCTTCCTGATCAGTTTCATCAACTTAGCAAACCAGACAGCTTAGAAGAACTCGATGTTGCAACAGAAACTATTGACGCTCTCTTTTCCAACACTCTAGACTCTGTTGCTCCTTTGCGCTTAAAAAAGATTAAAGATATTAGTCCAACACCATGGTATAACGAGCACACTCGGGCCCTTAAGAGAGCAGCAAGAAAAATGGAGCGCAGCTGGAAGAATTCAAAACTAGAAGTTTTTCGGATTTCATGGAGAGAGAAAATGATGGAGTACAGAAAGGCCATAAAAACCGCTAGATCTGCTTATTTTTCAAATCTTTTAGAAGATAATAAACACAACCCTAAGTATTTATTTAATACAGTGGCTAAATTAACGAAAAATACAGCCTCAACTTCTGATGTTTCCAAACAGCACAGCAGTAATGACTTTATGAACTTCTTTACTTGCAAGATTGACAACATTAGAGAGAAAATTATAGCCATGCAACTGTCTACTACAGTATCACATCAGACAGTGGATTGTAGTATCCCTGAGGAAAAATTCCATTCATTCGCTGTTATAGGAAAGGAAGAATTGTCTAAACTTATTAAATCATCAAAATCAACAACATGTATGTTAGACCCTATACCGACTAAGCTATTGAAAGAGATGCTTCCAGAGGTCATAGATCCTCTTCTTAAGATCATTAATTCATCTTTATTACTAGGTTACGTACCGAAAAATTTTAAGCAGGCTATTATCAAACCTCTTATTAAAAAACCACAACTTGATCCTGGTGAATTAGTCAATTACAGACCGATTTCCAATCTACCTTTTCTGTCAAAAATACTAGAAAAGGCAGTATCATCTCAACTTAGTTCCTACTTGGAAAGAAATGGTATCTGTGAGGATTTCCAGTCAGGATTTAGACCGTACCATAGTACTGAGACTGCTCTCATTAGAGTTACAAATGATTTGCTCTTATCATCAGATCGTGGTTGTATCTCTCTATTAGTGTTACTAGACCTCAGTGCTGCTTTTGACACTATCGACCACAATATTCTTTTGAATAGACAAGAAAATTATGCTGGAATTAGTGGAAATGCATTGGCATGGTTCAAATCATACTTATCTGACCGTTATCAGTTTGTAGTAGTAAACGAAGAGATGTCATTTCGATCACAAGTTAAACATAGAGTACCACAAGGCTCAGTTCTAGGACCGTTGCTTTTCACTCTGTACATGCTACCCTTGGGAGATGTCATTAGGAAGCATGGCATTAGCTTTCACTGTTACGCTGATGATACTCAGCTCTATATTTCCTCGCGCCCCGACGAAACCGACCAATTCTCAAAATTAACAGAATGCGTAGCTGATATAAAAAATTGGATGACTAGTAATTTCCTATTACTAAATTCAGAAAAAACAGAGATTCTAATTATTGGACCAAAAACTTCTGCACATAATAACCTAGAATACTGTCTAACACTTGATGGCTGCTCTGTTAAGTCGTCTTCGTCAGTTAGGAACCTGGGTGTGCTCTTTGATACCAATCTTTCATTTGAATGCCACATTTCTAGCATATGTAAAACCGCATTCTTCCATCTTAAAAACATATCTAAATTGCGACATATGCTCTCAATGACAAATGCGGAACAGCTGGTTCATGCGTTTATGACCTCGAGACTAGATTACTGTAATGCTCTACTGGGTGGTTGCGCTGCTCGCGTGATAAACAAATTACAGCTGGTCCAAAACGCAGCTGCTAGAGTCCTTACTAGAACCAGGAAGTATGAACATATTAGTCCGGTTCTGTCAAAACTGCACTGGCTCCCTATTAAACATCGTATAGATTTTAAAATCTTGCTAATTACTTACAAAGCACTAAATGGCTTAGCTCCCCAGTACCTGAGTGAGCTTTTAATGCATTATAGTCCTTCGCGTCTATTACGATCTCAGAATTCTGGCCAGTTGTTAATACCTAGAATATCAAAATCAACTGCGGGCGGTAGATCCTTTTCCTATTTGGCACCTAAACTCTGGAACAATCTTCCTAGCATTGTTCGGGAAGCAGACACACTTTGTCAGTTTAAATCTAGACTAAAAACGCATCTATTTAACCTGGCATACACATGACGCACTATAAACTCTTGTCCTCATATCCGTTAAAGGATTGTTAGGCTGCATAGATCAGGTCAGCCGGAACCGGGAACACTTCCTATAACACCAGATGTACTCGTTACATCGGAAGAAGAATGGCGTCTACGCTAATTTTTTGTCTCTCTGCTTATCCCGAGGTTTACCAATTAACATGATTGGCTGGATCCGGGCTGTGTCCGGGTCGGACGGGGAACCTGTGCCTGTGTGCGGCAGCAGTGTGGCCCTGTGGTGTCGGCGGAGACCGTGTGAACGAGCTCATCCTTTGTGAAGACCCTACCGACTCATCAGCCAGCGGCACATATCCCAACAAACCGTCCCATATCGGCGTGATCAAAAAGATCTTAAATTAGATGGAACTAGATTAAATATTTTGACTGTTGCGATTCCAAATCAGTTTAATGACCTGTAACTCTGCCTGAGTATCGGACAAGTGTTCACTGTTGGCCAGAGGAGAACTGGCCCCCCAACTAAGCCTGGTTTCTCCCAAGGTTTTTTTCTCCATTTGTTGGAGTTTTGGTTCCTTGCCGCTGTTGCCTTTGGCTTGCTTAAGTTGGGGACACTTGCTTGATATTCAGCAGTGTTTTTGATATGCCTGTATTGGCGCCGTTGTATGCGAACTGATCTGAGCCGGACGATTACGTCACTGTTTTCTCCAGTGCTGCTATACCTAAATTACCTAGACTAATAACTATTGATCTTTGCAACGGAATGAATCAATAATATATAGAATAAGCTGCACAATGACACCATTTTCTTATTAATGTAAAGCTGCTTTGCCACAATTTGCATTGTAAAAAGCGCTATATAAATAAAGATGACTTGACTTGACTTGACAAGACGTGTATGTCAATTATGTCCCCGATACCCATGAGAAATGTTACAGTCACTGATTCAAGCCCTGCCAAAAACCTACCTGAGGAATACTGGGATTTATCCGAGGCATTCAGCAAAGCCCAGGCATCGATATTACCACCACATCCACCTAAAGGTCGAATATTTCCCTTGTCACAGTCCGACGCTATGAAAACCTACATAGAAGAAGAACTGGCCAAGGGATTCATCCGACCCTCCACATCTCCAGCTTCCGCTGGTTTCTTCTTTGTTGGTAAGAAAGACGGTGGTCTCAGACCATGCATTAATTATCGGGGTCTCAATGAAATCACCATTAAGTATACCCGTTACCCCTAGTACCTGCTGCCCTTGAACAACTACGTACGGCCAAATATTGCACTAAATTGGATCTCCGCTGTGCTCATAATTGAATCTGAATACGGGAGGGTGATGAATGGAAAACTGCATTCTCAACCACAACCGGTCACTACGAATATCTCGTTATGCCGTTCGGGCTGGTCAATAGTCTGTCAGTGTTCCAGGGCTTCGTTAATGACATATTCCGTGATATGCTCAACAAATCCATCATCGTCTACATAGACGACATCTTAGTTTATTCGGATACTTTGGAAGAACATGTGAATCAGGTCAGGACTATATTGAAACGTCTCATACAGCACCAACTCTATGCCAAACTAGAGAAATGTGAATTTCATCAAACCACCACAGCATTTCCTAGGCTACATCATCAGCCCCAACGGTGTCGCCATAGAAGAGAAGAAGGTCACTACTGGCCGCAACCCAGTACTTTGAAAGAAGTCCAACGATTCTTGGGCTTTGCCAATTTTTACAGATGATTTATCCGCAACTACAGCACAATAGCTGGTCCACTCACATCAGTGGTCAAGAAAGGTAACCATCGTCTCACTTGGTCTCCTTCTGCCATCCAAGCTTTCCAAGAACTAAAGGAACGCTTTGTGACTGCTCCCATACTCCATCAACCCAATCCAGATCTCCCGTTTGTGGTCGAAGTAGATGCCTCTAGTTCAGGCTTAGGGGCCGTCCTCTCGCAGCGACATGGTAATCCTTCCAAGCTCTACCTGTGTGCATATTATTCCAGAAAATTGAATCCGGCCGAGAGAAATTATGATGTGGGTGATCGGGAATTGCTAGCTATGAAGGCAGCCTTCGTGGAGTGGCGGCATTGGCTAGAGGGAGCCAAACACCCTTTTGTCGTACTAACAGATCACAAGAATCTGGAGTATCTGAGATCAGCGAAACGACACAATCCCCGACAGGCCCGCTGGTCACTGTTCTTCTCTAGATTCCAGTTCACAGTAACATATCATCCAGGATCCAAGAATGCGAAAGCTGACGCCTTATCACGCCAACTCGAGACCGACACCACTTCACAAACCCCTGAGACCATAATCCCAACCAGTATGGTAATCTCTCCCATTCAGTGGGACATCATTACGGTAATCAACCAGCTTAATGCCCAGAGCAAAACCCCCACAGAATGCCCAACAGACAAGGTCTTTGTCCCAGAAACCATCAGAAATCGCCACATGGAACAAATCCATTCTCATCCTTCATCTGGCCACCCAGGTATAACTGCAACCATCCATCTAGCGCAGAATCGGTTCTGGTGGCCCACCTTAACAACAGACATTACTCAATTCGTCAAGAAATGCCAGACCTGTAACATGCAGAAACCCTCTCGTCAAGTGCCAGCCGGACTCCTACAGCCTCTACCCACCAATCAACGCCCCTGGTCTCACATCGCCATTGACTTTATTACTGATCTTCCTGTTTCCAACCATTGCACCACCATCTTAACTATCATAGACCGATTCTCGAAAGCCTGCCGAGTTCTGCCTCTACCCAAATTACCCACAGCTATGCAAACAGCCGAACACTTATGCAACTGGGTATTTGAGTTATATGGATTGCCAGATGACATTCTTTCTGACAGAGGTCCTCAGTTTACATCACGACTTATGGCACTTAATGTTAATGTCAGTCTCACGTCAGGCTACCACCCTCAGTCCAACGGTCAGTTAGAGAGGCTTAATCAAGAACTTACTCGCTTCCTCAGATCATATTGTAACCAACATCAAGACGACTGGGAAAATTACCTAATGTGGGCCGAATATGCGCAGAACTCCTTAAGGAAGGACGCCACTGGGCTCACCCCGTTTCAATGCGTGTTGGGGTACCAACTTCCCCTCTTCCCATGGTCAAAGCAACCCACCAACGTCCTAGCGGTCAATGACTAGCTTGAGAAGAGCGAGGAGACTTGGAATCAGGCGCATACTCATCTACAACACGCCATTCGCTGGGCGCTGATTACTGCACCAGCTGATTCACATTCAGGTGGACTATCTAAGACGCTCTCAAACCTAGACTGAACGTGAAGTCTTGTTTCCAAATTGGTGCATTTCTGAGCGTTATTTCCTGTGTTTGCTTCACTGTTGCTGTTTTGCTGGATATATCGTTTATGACCCTTTGGTGCCTGCCCTTTGACCTGTTTGCCTGGACTCTGATTCTGTGATTATTATCCGCCTATCCTGACCTCTGCCTGTTCTATTACCTCCTCTCTGACCAGTCTCTGTTATCCCTGTTTGCCAGCATCCGACCTGTATCTGTCTGAATGTCCCGTTGATGAATAAAGCTTGCAAATGAATCCCACATCGAGTGATGAGTCATTACACTTACATACAGTGGATCACTGGGGATCAAACAGGTCTAATTAATGACACACAGCTGAAATGAATAAAACAGTAATGCTGATGGTAACCTAACAAAGTGTGGCAGGAACATACAAACAAAAAGGAACACATGACTAAAAATCAAAGTCCAAACACAAAGACATGTAACATTACTCTCCCAAATTAGGACTCAGGCGGAAGATCTGGAAGAGACACAGGAAAAAGATCTGGATCAGTGATCTCATCTTTGCAACTCAATGTATGCTCACTAACAAATGCTTTCATCGTAACTAACAGTGTAAACATGATTTTTTGAGAGATTTGTTGAATAAAACGAGAGTTTTGGCACGTGTCCAGAACTTAGTCGCTGATAAACGTGCACTGTTTGATTTGACATCTCCAGCAATTGCAAAGGGAGCGTTCTTTGACTGCTTTCTTTATAAAATTTTATCACTATTTAAATAACAGATTATTTCAACATGAAGTTTACTATTTAGTCACTGGTTTGATTTACAAGATGTACATTAATTATTACATATCAGGTATTAGAGTTAACACAGTTAGTATAGTTAACACAGGATATTACAGGATATTCATATAGTACAATGATCTCTCATATATCAAAAGCTCAAGAAAAAGTTGATTTTTCAATTCATGACCCCTTTAATCATGTTTCTTTCATTTACGACGTCTCGCAAAAGAAATCTTTTCTCTCTCTAAAGAACTTTGAAATAGCTATCCATGCGTTCATTAATTCACACCTTGATTACTGCAATTCACTTTATTATGGAGTTAACAAATCATCTATTGGTCGTCTACAAATGGTTCAAAATTCTGCAGCTAGGCTGTTGACTGGTAGTCAAAAATTCGATAACATTAAGGCTGATTCATACTTCTGCAACGAGTGTACGCCGTAGCAACGGCGTAGGCTGTGCAACAAAAGTCGTTGCCGATTTGCTGCCATCACCATTGAAGCTTCTCTGACAACATACATGACAAACTGCTTCTTCTTCGGCTTTTGCCTTGATACACAACATGACCGCGAACACTGTCTACTAGTGGTGTGGTGCATGTTGCACATCAACATGGACATCAACACAGAAGTATAAAAGAAAACTGTTGCATAGCCCACGGCGCAGAGGCTCTGGCCTAGGTCCGATGCACTCCATGACCTAGAACTAGGGTATCTATCTGACAAACTACGTAAAACATAGAGACCAAGCTTTTGTAATAGTAGGCCCCAAACTCTGGAATAGCCGACTGGTATTGTTCAGAATGGTGTCATCTCCCTCCACTTTTAAATCTAAGCTTGAAACATATTTTCTTGGTTTGTGTTTCTAATGTATTATTCAGTTTTGTGTTTGTTATTTTATAGGTCGTATTTTTTTTATTTTATTTGAGCATAGTGATCTGTACAGCAGTTTGGTCAACCTTGTGTAATCCAGGCTCAAAAACCTTTATAGCCTAAGTTAGTTTAAATACAGTGAAGAAGAGTAATAAGAAATAAAGAAATATTGAATATAATATAAATATGAGATGATAAGTAAATAATTGATATAAAAGCTTTGATTGGTCCTTAGATTCCGCATTGCGCATGTGAACAGCCAATCGGGTCTAAGTAGGTCAAGATAACTCCGCCCTGAGACATCTACCGCAATAGAACAGACGAGAACAGATCAGACGAGACGAGATGAGAATGTGAACAGAACGGAAAAGAACAGAGTGTGAAGAAACCGTGATTTAGAATCTGCGTAGACCTTGATTTAGTTATTTCGAGAGAAATAATGCATTTGAGAGAACAAGCTTTGTAAGTTTTTATAGATATCTAACCAAGAAATCACTTACTTACATTGCGTTGATCCTGTGATCCGTCGTCGCGTTGAATTCCCATGGACTAGGCCGCACTGCGTCATCCGCGAGAAACCTGGAAAAGAAAAGAAAATATCATTAATACACATGGGAATTGCCCGTTTTTTTCGATATTTAGAGTCTAGAATCTGGATTTTTTCACTTCGTGAAGATGGCGAGCCAACCGTAAATGGAAACATCTACCCTTCGTCTTTGCCGACGTCGGTGTTTTTTCGCTTTCTACAAAGCAATTTCACCAGTTTGAGGTTTGAAACACTTGACACTTTTCTTTTTGAACACTGGACTATTGATATTAAGGAACTGAGAACTGAGAAAACACAATCTGTCATTGTCCAAATTAACAATTTGTTTGAACTGTGAGTACAAGAGTTGATTATACTGAATTGATACGCATTCATACAAATCCTGTTTTGTAAAAAGAAGTGTTTGCAGTGGATTTTGTATAAGTGTAACTGATACGAGAACTGACATTTGAGTTATTTTATTTTCCTTGTTGTTACTGTTGTTTATTTTGTCTTTTGTACAGTGATGTAAATATTTCCAATTAGTGTAATTTGAATTCTCTTTTCTAAATTTGCATTTTCTACATAAAGATTTGTGTTCACATTTCATATGTGTGTGTGTGCCTGCCTTTCACGAGTTCTAGTTTTCTTCTGATTGGCCTAGATCAAATTACAATTTGACCCGCAATAATCACAAAGCTAAAGTGAATTGTTGTTCTTCTTTGTACATGAATCAACCCCTCTGCCTAAATTCCACAACAAGGGTTACACTTGGGTTGTTTTTAAATGTACTTTGTAAATAATAATGAAACCAAAGAAAGAAAGTCATTTTGGATTTGGAGCCAGTAAATGAACGTGTGAATGGATGATACAATTTCGGGCAAACTACTGCACAGACAGAGGCAGACAATCTTGCTTCCTCTGCTCCACTGTGCACTCTATTGTTGTTCAGTACCTAATCATTGATCACCTCACCAGCTGCAGCCTATCATGTTTACTATTTAAGCTCAGCGCACACACACACACTTTTGCAAGGTCTTGTTATTTCCTAGTGATTTATATTTCTGAGCATTTCATTCCTGTCTTGTCCGCCCTGTTTTTAATCCTGCCTGTTTCCTCCATTTTTTATATTTATCTGCCTGCCCTTGGACCCATTGCCTTGTATGATTGGACTTTGTTGAATTGCTGCCTGGCCCGATCTTTCTGCCTGTTCTACGTTTATGACTCTGCCTATTCTGTGACATTCCTGTTTGCTGGTTTCTGACCATTGTATGTCTGACCATCCTGCTTTTGAATAAAGCCTGCATTTGGATCTCACTCCATTGGCTCTTCATTACACTAGGATACTAGGATGGGAGCACACTGGTCTCAGGAGTGGAATCCAAATCTAGGTTGTAAAACCTAACAAAGGTGTGTGGGGAAGACCATCCCGCAGTATAACCAACATCCTGGAGAGAGACCACTGATATTAAAGCTTTAGATGCAGCCATACTTCTGGTTGCATGGTTTCGAACCACCAAAGGTGAAGGCTTGCTGGTCACCTCATAAGCAAGAGAAATAACCTTGACTGTCCACTTGCTTATCCTCTGCTTAGATGCTGGGCACCCATTCCTGGGAGGCCCGAAACACACAAAGATTTACGCCACAGGGCAGCTCTGTGGACATAAGCATCTAAGGCCCTCACAGGGCAAAGCAGATTCAAATTTTCCTGGTTTGAAGAAGTAAAACGAGGCGGAAAGAAGGCCTGCATTATGATAGTGGGAACTTTTGGACCATACACATTGGTGGGAACTTTTGGAACATACCCTAGTCTAGGGTGAAGAAAAGCTTTCACCATGCCTAGTGCAAAGTCTAGATACGAAGGAGATACCGCAAGGGCTTAATGGTCTCCAACTCTCTAGAGCAGAGCTTCCCAAACTTAAGAGGGGTAAGGCCCCCCAAAAACATTGCAAAGGCTCCACAACCCTAGCGTTAAAAAATATACACCGACATTTACCTACAAATACATTTATTAACAAGTTTGTAAGAATTTCATGTGAATTATGAGAACTATGATGTAAACATTCTTTACAAATATATTTAAATCCATAACACTAACCTTACATACTTTCAAAAAAATAAAAATTTTAGAACAATTGGAATAATTTAATTATTTTAATATGTTGATTTGGACTAGCTACGGCCCCTGCAATAACGCTACGGCCCACAGTTTGGGAAGCACTGCTCTAGAGACATAATAGCAAGAAGAAAGAGAACTTTCAAAGTCAGAAACTTTTCTAATATTTCCTTAATGTGCTACTAAGGGGCCTCTCCCAACTGACAAACTACACTAATGAGTGTGGTAAGTAGATATAGCCACCACATACTCCTTTATTGTGGGGTGGAACCCCAGAATCGTTCCTGCAGAAATAGGGCAGTTGACTGGATCCTGCTAATGACCCCTGCACTATGAAGTGAAAAGTGTCCACTTCAAAGCATAGAGCTCAGTTGAGAGACCTGCATCTATAAGCTGGGACCCCTCAGAGGCCAAACCCACAGTTTTGACATTTCTGGGCGAGGGTGAAGGACTGAGCCCCTCACCGGAGATAGAAGTCCCGCCTGACCAAAATCTGCCATGGAGAGCTGTCGATGAGGGACATCTGGGGCTGCATGTATAGAGCCACTCACAGTAAAATTTTAGTCTTAAGTGTGTAAAAATTATAAGAGCGAGGTAATTATACTCTTATTCCTAGAATTAAGAATAAGTGTGATTCATAAAGGTTCCTAAATGTCAAGACTGGGTCTCAGCTTCTAAATTATCCTAACCTAGATAGGAGTAACAAGGCTGCAGAGAGGTGGAGAGACCACACACTTTCCAACAAAAATAAAATGTATTGGAGTTAAATTATGACAGGGAGTTGATGGAGTTAAATTATGACAGGGAGTTGATAAAATGTTAAAAGCTTGATCATCAAAGTATTCTTTTTGTAACTGACCTAGTAAGAAACTTAACTTCTCCCAGTCTACAAATCATTTCTCTAACTGCAGAAATTAAAGTTATAATTATTTTTTTGCTCAAAAAAAAGGAAATGTTTGGCATGTTTTATTGAGTTTTCACAAATAAAACAATTGACTTCAAGCACAACTACACAATATGCACAAAATTAATAATATTTGAATAAAGGGTGAAGAGGCCTAGGTCAGTCTGAGTATTAATGAACCAACAACATTGTTGTTGAATAATAAATAAGAAAGAGATTATAAATATAAATTCACAAACTATAAAATCTTCAAATAGCATATGAAACATATTTTGACTACCAAATCCAAATAGACAAGTCTTTATAATATTGTACTTCAAAAACAATAAATGCCATTTTAGACATATTATACATACATCATATTAAACAAACATACACATTCCTAGAGTTTTCATGCTAAAATGCAATTAGATAAGCTAACGTACAAAGCCAGTGTAACAAAGAGGCTGAGGCAGCATTAGAATCCATTTGCAGAGGTTTATTAAAGTGAGAGTAAGAGACAGGAACGTTAATCCAGGCAATGGATTGAAACCGAGAGATAAATCCACGCCGGCGACATACACAAGGGCAATCCACAAGACAGAGGTCGGTAAACAGGCAACGGGTCCAAACACATCATTTCATCATCAGTCCAATCCAGGCAATCAGGACAAAGGGGTAATCCAACAGACGTAACTCAGAATAAACAGGCAAGATCATACACAAGGTAAACAGGCAGGAAATAATTGAAACACTCGGTAAGGCATGTTAACTGGCAATACTTTGCAATGAACTAGTACGCAGTCACTCCTTAAATACTGCTCAAGCAGGAAGTAAAGGTAGAAGCAGAGGGAGAGGTAAACAGGACTCAGGTGAGGGCTCCCTCTGCTGGTGTGGCGTTACAGCCAGGTACTTTCAATCAATTTTACTCATTATGTTAACATATTTTTAATATTTGAACTCTGATTGGACGGTTGAGATGTACTCATGTTTATGTAATGATCTTTTTGAAATAAGATATCTCCAAATTCATTCTCACTAGTTCCCTTTCTAGGGAAATTCGAGCTGCGTCGAAAGTTTGACGCAATGGCAACGCTTTGCGTTCAACAGACGTTTCACATAAAGCACGCTGAAATCAGTGAAACGCCAGCTTCTATGTCTTCAGTCGCGCTTTATGTGAAACGTCTGTTGTCTTGTCTATATATATTTATATATATATATATATATATATATATATATATATATATATATCAGTGAACTTCGACGGGCCACAGATTTGTCGCTCCATGCCACCAAGGAGACAGCAAGATCTATCGGCCCCTCTATGGCAGCCCTGGTGGCCACGGAGAGGCATCTGTGGCTCAATCTTTGTGATATTAAAGAGAAGGAGAATAATTTTCTGATGGACGCTCCCGTTTCGCATCCTGGCCTCTTCGGCGACGCCGCGAATAATGAATAATGTCGTCGAGAGGTTTCAGGAAGCAAATAAACAAGCAGCTGCTTTTCAAAAGCTCCTCCCCTGCCACTCTCAGTTCTCTGGGGCTGTTTTGAAACAACAGCCCCAATCATCTAAAGCCAGCTCCTCGCACCGTGCCACACAAAAACAGAGCATGGCTGCTCGGCCTCAGAGAGAAGGGGGACCGAGCCAGCGCGCTCTGCCCCAGCCTCCCAAGGGTAAGACGGACCTGAAGGCCGTCATTACTGCTAGGAAGGCTGCAGGGAAGAGGTCCTGACGCCAGTGATGTCAGGTCCCCGAGGGCAAGCCCCTCCGGAGGGAAGTGGTGTTCACCTCTGCCTACGGTGCCCACTTCTCTTCGGTGCCAACTGCCACATCGGGTGCTTCAGGACACAGCGATCCCCAGCAGGCGAGTATCTCAGTGTCCGCCCAGAAACGTAGCGGCACTGGGTTGCGCACCCCCTCTAAGGAGGGTCTCAAAGCAGTCAGTTCAGATGGTCCCTGCCGATTCGTCGTTTCAGGGCACCGAACTGATCGTTCAAAACACACCAGAGGCTGGTTCCCCTAGTAGAATTTTTGACAGCATAGAGGCTACTGCCAAATATTTCTCACTGGGTCCTGCGTACGATCGAAAAGGGTTATACCATTCAGTTCGGGTCTTGCCCGCCCAGATTTATGGGGGTCCTACCTACGTTGGTGGGCCCAGAGCAGGCTCTGGTAATTGAACAGGAGGTAAAAACCCTGCTGGGAAAGGGAGCCATAGAACATAGTCATAGTACACCCTCCAGACAGGGAAGCCGGGTTTTACAGCCTGTATTTTATCGTTCCAAAGAAGGATGGGGGGTTGCGTCCCATCTTGGATCTGCGACATCTGAATATGTCAGTAATGAAGCTTAAGTTCAAGATGCTCACGTTGAGGCAGATCGTGTCTCAAATCAGGTCCGAGGACTGATTTGTCACGATAGATCTCAAGGACACTTACTTCCACATATCCATCCTTCCACAATACAGGAAGTTCCTGAGGTTCGCTTTCGGGGCGAAGCATACCAGTATCGAGTTCTTCCGTTCGGCCTAGCACTATCACCCCGCACTTTCACCAAATGTGTGGACGCAGCACTGGCACCGCTGCGTCTACAGGGCATACGCATACTAAACTATATCGACGATTGGTTGATTTTAGCGCAGTTGCGTCAGGGAGCGGTTCGGCATCGAGATGTCGTTCTTGCTCACATGGAAATATTGCGGTTAAGGTTAAATGCAAAGAAAAGTGTGTTGTCTCCAGCTCAGAGTACCATTTTTGTGGGCGTGTTTTGGGACTCGATGCGGGCGCGACTCTCTCCTGCTCGCATAGAATCAATCCTTTTTATTGTAAACCGGATAAAGCTAGGCCAGTCACTAACTGTCAAACAGTTCCAGAGTCTGTTGGGTCTGATGGCAGCAGCGTCCAACGTGATACCTTTTGGCCTGCTGTACATGAGACCCTTGCAGTGGTGGCTCAGGACCGAGCGATTTTCGCCGAGGGGAAATCCTTTTCGCATGATCAAAGTCATGCGGCGATGCCTACGGGCTCTGATTATGTGGAAGAAACCTTGGTTCCTATCCCAAGGGCCCATGTTGGGAGCTCTGTGCCTTCGCAGGATGCTAAGGACGGATGGAGGGCCGCTCAACTCAGGGGCTGTGGAGAGGGAACCATCTTACCTGGCACATCAATCGCCTGGAGATGTTGGCAGTCCTTCTTGCTCTAAAGAATTTCCTCCCAGACCTCAGGGGTCACCATGTGCTTGTCCAGTCAGACAACACATCAGTGTATACACATCCTATATAAATCATCAGGGGGGTCTGCGCTCGCGTCCACTCTGCAGACTGGCGCACCAGATCCTCCTGTGGGCCCAAGGGAAACTGTTCCAAGGGAAACTGTTCTCTCTCAGGGCAGCTTATATCCCTGGGGCCCAAAATTTGGGAGCAGACGTCCTGTTGAGGCAGGGGCTGAGGCCCAGGGAATGGAGGCTCCACCCCGAGGTGGTGGAGCAAATATGGAGGATGTTCGGCCAGGCACAAGTGGATCTGTTTGCGTCTCGAGAGACATCTCACTGTCCACTCTGGTTTTCCCTCACACATCTGGCGTTGCTAGGACTGGATGCTATGGTACAGACGTGGCCGAGGCTTCATCTGTATGCCTTTTCCCCAATCGCTCTGCTCCCAGGAGTTCTGGAGAGAGTTCACCAGGACTAAGTTCGTCTCATACTAGTCGCCCCGCGCTGGCCGGGCAGGGTATGGTTCTCCGATATTGTGAGATGGCTCTCCTTAGGAGATTACCGTCAGGAGGGATCTGTTGTCCCAGGCGGAGGGCTCGATCTTTCACCCCCTTCCTTCAAGAAAGATTCACTGCAGGGTTGGCTCCCTCCACTTTGAAGGTTTATGTGGCAGCCATAGTGGCTTACCACATTCCTTTGGGTGGGTTATCTTCAGGGAGAGACCCACTAGTTACACGCTTCCTTTGTGGCACTTTGAGGCTGAGGCCTGCAGTACGCTCACGGGTCCTGGCTTGGGACTTGTCCTTGGTCCTCCAAGGCTTGACCCTGGCACCGTTCGAACCCATCGAGGAGGTGCCTGTCAAGTTCTTGACCCTGAAGACGATATTTCTCTTAACTGTCACGTCTCTTAAGAGGATAGGAGATTTGCAAGCTTTATCGGTGGCCCCGTCATGCTTGGAGTTTGCGCCTGGGATGGTGAAGGCCTTTCTCCACCCGAGAGCAGGCTACGTTCCTAAGGTGCCCATCAATGTGGCCAGTTCAGTAGTGCTGCAGGCTTTCTGTCCTCCTCCCTTTGGGGATCCTGACCAGGAACGCAACAACCTGCTGTGCCCAGTCCGGGCGTTGGATGCATATGTCCACAGAGCTGCCCTGTGGCGGAAAACAGAACAGCTGTTCATTTGTTTTGGGTAATAAAGGGTCCCCAGCATCTAAGCAGAAGATGAGCAAGTGGATAGTCGAGGCTATTTCACTTGCCTATGAATCGGCCGGACATCTTTCCCCTCTGGAAGTTCGAGCCCATTCGACACGAAGTATGGCTGCCTCTAAAGCTCTTCTCTCCGGAGTATCTTTACAAGACGTGTGTGCTGCGGCAGGCTGGTCCTCGCCGCACACATTCGTGAGGTTTTATGATCTTGACCTGAGCTCCACTGGGGTTCAAGTACTCTCTTCCTAGTGTTGACGTTTCACACTGGATAGACTTTTGTCACTATGGCGACGTGGGTATTTGCGTTCCCATTGCATCAAACTTTTAACGCAGCTCGAAGTTTACGACTTTACGTCTCGGTTATGACTGTAACCTGGGTTCCCTGAGAGGGAACAAGACGCTGCGTCGCCCTGCCATACTTCCTGCATGCCTATCAGCGACGACTTCAGACTTTGCGAAGCTGGCATTTCACCGATTTCAGCGTGTTTTATAGTTTCCTGGTCATGACGTCATCCGCCTCTGATGTCGAGTCACGCCATTGGACGGATTTCACATGTGCTTCATGACGCACTCACACGAAGCGTTCCCATTGCGTCAAACTTTCGACACAGCGTCTTGTTCCCTCTCAGTGAACCCAGGTTACAGTCATAACCGAGACATTTCTTATGAGGTTGAAAATATCTCCAAATGAATGGTTATTACCTGTTATTCCGTTTTTGGTATCATCTATTAATTTTTGACTACTAATTATTCCAATAGTGACTAGTATCTTTTTAAATATTACTAGTAAGGGTTCATTAGATACTAGTATTTATTGATTAAATGCTATTATTTTTCAGTAGTTACTAGTACCGTTAGTTTCGTTATTTGTTAGATACTACTTATTTATTAGACACTAGTATATTTTGTAATTGTTACTAGTAACAAAAGTTCTTACTAGTCACAACTGCTTTTTTACTCAACTTTCTTCCTTATCTTCTGGATCAACGATGTCCCCATTGAGAAGAGCGGCAGTGAGGAACATGATGGACGTCATAAACAGGCAAAGGTGGGCACAGAGGTCAGCAGCTTCATCAAAATAAAGCTGCAGAATGGGCACAGCTGTGTTGAGATAGCAGCAGGTTATGGGGTTCACCGCCTGTAAATACGTGATTGTTAGAACAATAAGTTGAATAAAGCTTTGTTTCATGTGTTGTTGACCTGTATATGTACTCATTTATTGTGATGGTTAGGCTACTTGTAATTATTCTTTTACTAGTTTTTTCATGTTTCATATTGTTGTTATTAAATAATATATAATTATTTCATTTATTTTAGAACTTATAATTGCACACAAAATCAGGGTAAATACCATGGTTTTATCTTTAACAATCATAATGATTAAAAAAACAAATACGGGTTTGCATACTTCATAGTATGAGATTATATACACAGAAAAAAGTGTATAATTCATCATAATGCATGAAAAAAATGTATTTATTTATTTTGGAATTTATAAGGCTGAAGGATGAAACAAGAGATAAATTCAACAAGAAAAGGGAAAACTAAGGAGGATTTAAGCCTCTTTTGCTTTTGGATATGACTAACAACTCAATTTTTGGGTTTTCGTAATAAAAAACATAATATATTTAAGGATGGGGGGGGGGTCACATTAGTAGAGTTAAATATAAGAATTATAAATAAATATAAATGAATTAACTCAAAATGTATTGGTCATTCACAACATAAATGGGCAGCTGTTTCTTCAACAAATCCACAAAATGAGCAAGTTTAATCAATATCAGGATATTTTCAGATGAATTAAACCTGTCACTCAAATCTTTTGTTATGGAATTATGAGTAATTACGTGTATATGTGCTAAATGAGCTGTTGTGATTCCGGGCCGGTCGCACGTCTCCTGCCTCCCCTCCAGCCGCCAGACCATCATTATTAGTTATTTAGATTTTGTTATATTAATTTATTTTCAGTAATGGGTAATGGTGTTTTGTATTGCTATTAATCACTGTTCCTATGATTCCCCGTTCCCTGTTACCTAAAAGACTGTAACAAAAAACAAATGACCAAAACCGAGACGGACAACATTGTCTGCGTGATAGCTGCGGCAGAATGGCCGTCCCTTGGAGTGGTATGTGATGGAGTTTATCGAGCTTTCCCATCGGGTGAGCTGGGATGACGCGGCCCTGAATGTGTGTTTCCGTATGGGGCTGGATGCGGATACGATCCATTATTATGAACCTGCATGTCAGTTTTCCCTCGTCGAATCCATTAATCTGATTCTTTCTTTAAACGGTTCCTATTAGGAAGTAGAAGAGGTTCGTACGGATCGCTATCCGCATCCCATCTCATCGGGGACACACATGGCCGTGCCCCCTTGCCCAACGCCGATATCCACCACATACCGGTCCATTTCTTTCCGCTGGCGCTGCCCCACAGGGAAGGGAACAACACCAGCCCTGTCCGCTGCTCCGTGCGCAAGATGGCCGCCGAGAGTGAGCCGCAGCAACAGATGGTTGCTATAACAGAGCCACCTGATGGCCGCATCGGCTGAAGAGGAGTGGCTACTGGATTTTTGGACGGAGCCTGTATCTCCAGCGCTCCCTGTATCTCCTGTATCTCTAGTGCTCCTTCCTGCGTGCGCTCCAGTGGGGCCTTCGCCCCTTAAAATTTTTTTGGGGGGCCAGATATCCATGGCCATAGTGGCAGGGCAGATGGTCGTAGGTAAGGCCACGGAGACCATGCCACCTTGGACTCCTGAACTCCCGGATATGCCCTGGCCACCGCCCTGGACTCCGCCCTGGTGGCCTGAGCTCCCAGCTTCACCCTGGCCGCCATCCTGGAGTCCACCCTGAAGGCCACCTGACCTACCCGCTCCTGCCAATGGCCTCCAGGGTGCCCGCCCCCCCTACCATATTGGACTTTTTTGGCACGAGGTTGCGACTTCTGGAAGGGGGGAGTAAATATTATGTGTAATCTCTGTCTGGACTGTTTAGTTTCATTGTGTCACATGTGCTCATTGTTTATGTTCCCGCCACCATCATCGTTAGTTCATTCCCATCAGCTGTGTGTCATCAGTTAGTCTTGTTTGTTATCTGGTATGTAAGCCCTGTGTTCCTTCTGTTCCTTTGTAATTCGTTATATTTAAGTTTAGTGTCTTGTGTGGCTCGTTCTCCTGGTTGCTTCTCTTGTTTATTGTTATTAAACACTATTCCTATGATTCGCTGTTGTTATTACTCCTGTTACCTACAAGACCATAACAATAACATAATTCTATTTTTTTTCATCTGCAGGAGTGCTGTAATGTAGAAGGTTAGGACCAGAAGAAATGGACAGCACCTGAGTTAAATATATGTAATATATGTGTCACAGCAAAGGGTCTGAATACTTAGGACCATGTGATATTTCAGTTTTTCTTTTTTAATAAATCTGCAAAAATGTCAAGAATTCTGTGTTTTTCTGTCAATATGGGGTGCTGTGTGTACATTAATGTGGGAAAAAAAATTAACTTAAATGATTTTAGCAAATTGCTGCAATATAACAAAGAGTGAAAAATTTAAGGGGGTCTGAATACTTTCCATACCCACTGTAAATGTAAATCCTGAATATATGAATGTAAATCCTGAATATATAGTTATAAACCTGAATATATAAATGTAAATCTGATAGTTATAAATCCGAATATATGAATGTAAATCCAAATATATAGTTATAAACCCGAATATGTAAATGTAAATCCGAATATATAAATGTAAATCCTGAATGTATAGTTATAAACCTGAAAATATAAATGTAAATCTGAATATATAGTTATAAACCCGAATATATAAATGTAAATCTGAATATATAGTTACAAACCTGAATATGTAAATGTAAATCCGTATATATAAATGTAAATCCTGAATATATGAATGTAAATCCTGAATATATAGTTATAAACCTGAATATATAAATGTAAATCTGAATATATAGCTATAAGTCTGAATATATAAATGTAAACTTTTTATTACAGGACTGTGGGATTTGCAGATAATTTTACTCACTCCCCCAAGTTTTACGCATATATAATGTGCTAAATTTGTGCAAACAATTATTAGCATCCAGGTTGAATGATTGAACTAATTCATCCAGATAAACAAAAAGATTTAAAGTTATTAATTCTACCTGTCACATTGTGATTTCATTAACGGCATGAGTGAATCAGTGCAACCACGTCTTCCCTCTCTCCCTCTTGAGTTCAGTGTTCAGTGTGTAAAGCACCCTCTCACATATTTGGGAGCTAATTAGGAAAAAGGATCTATTATCCAGTTGATTTTGATATCCTAGGTATTATTAACTGTTAAATGTGACTTTACCTCACAATTCTGATTCTGTTTCTCAACAATTGTGACATATACACTGCCAAATGTGAGTTATAAAGTCCAAACTGTGAGATGTAAACAGTTCTGAAGAAAAAATCTGAATTTTGAGATAAAAAGTTGAAATCAACTTTTATTTTTTTATTTTTTTTTTCAATTCTGTGGTGGAAACATGCTTCCACACCTTCATGTTCACTGCGGTCACAAAATTCTGGCCAGTTAATAATATATAGAATAACAAAATCACAATACGTGAGAACATAATTTATACACCTATAGTGTATGAATAATTGGTGCCAGGAATATAGCAAATTATAAGAATGGAACTTATGGGAATCCTGTGCTAAAATTCAGGCTCTAAACAACATATGGATTTATATATTCAGAGTTATAACTATATATTCAGATTTACATTTATATATTGGGGTTTACAACTATATATTCAGGATTTACATTTATATATTGGGGTTTATAACTATATATTCAGATTTACTTTTATATATTTGGATTTACATTTATATATTGGAGTTTATAACTATATATTCAAGATTTACATTTATATATTCAGGTTTATAACTGTCACGCCGTGGTGCAGGTAAACAGGATGAGTATGACGAAGATATATCAAAAAGGGTTTTAATTCCAAACAGGCAACAGGACATCAGACGGTCAGGAAACACACAGCATACATAGACGAGAACCGACAGAGACTGAACAAACACGAGGAGAATATAAAGGGGAGATAATGAGGGATATCTTAATCAGGGTGAACAGAAACAGGTGCGGGTAATTAACTAGACAGGTTACACACACGGAGGGCAAATTAACAGAGAATGACAGAACTAGACAGGACTAAACTAAACACAGTCCATGGGTGTGACAGTACGCCCCCTCCCCGGAAGGCGCGTCCTCGCACCGTAGATGGACCAACTGCAGAGGGAGGGAGGGAGGGATGGGGCTCAGGTGGAGGACTAGAAGACGGAAGGCGGACAGGACAACAGGCAGACAACATGGCAGATGACAGGAGGAACCAGGGAGGAGTAGATGGTGGAAGGAGCCAGGGAGGACACAGACAGGACTTGGAGCAGGAGGATGTGGCTAGGACCCAGGCCGCAGTCAAGTCCACCACCCATGGTGGAGCCGCTGGAGGAAGCAGGCATGGAGGAGGAAGGGCTGGCAACACCAGGGTGGCGACTGACTACGGCAGAGCAGGTGGCAGGGAAGGCCAGGGCGTAGCCAGAACGCCGACGAGCCAGGGTGACGCTGAGTATCCAGTGGGACGTGGCGATGCTGGCGGCTCTAGCGACCGAGGTGCAGGGGGGGATCCTGAAGGCCGCGGTGGAGCCGGAGCGACAGAAGACCAAGGTGACGTTGGAGGGAGTGAGGAAGCCAACGGAGCCCGAGGGACAAAGTGACAAGGCGCAGCCGGAGGAGTGTAGTCCCGAGGCGAGGGCAGGTCGACGAACGACCAAGGGCCACGGTGGAGACAAGGGAGGTTGGAGCTGCCAACGAGGAGCTGGTGGACTGACGGGCCAAAGAGGAGTCCTGGTCGAGGAGGTGGGAGGCGGAGCCCAGGGATTCACTGACCCCGAAAGAGCTGAAGACTGGCAGGCCCACTGCGCGCTCACGCTGTAGATGGTGGGCTGAGGGTGTGCACAGGGGCTGGGCGGGATGCAGCGGTTATGGTGGCAGATGGATGAGAGGAGGTGGGAGAGGGAGGCTGGGTGGGATTTCAGGGCACGCAGATCAGGGCAGGTAAACAGTTCAGGACAGGCAGACAGGTTTAGACAGGGAGACCAATCAAGGCAGACAGATGAATCCAGACAGACAGATGGTTCAGGGAAGGTAGACAGATCAAATGACTGGAAACAGATTACTTCATATGACATTGAAATTAATAACAAATTCTCTGAGCACAGTCCGTGCTCACCCTCAGTGGCGGTGCAGTGGGCGGGGCCTTCTTGCCCTCGCTCTTCACCGCAGGCTCCCTCACGAGCGCTGTAGCCGGCTCACGCACTTGGTCAAACTCTCTCCGTAGTTCTGACTCAGTGGCTAACCTCGGCTCTGTCGCTCCACTCTGTGATGGCTCGTGCTGGCGTTCCGTGCAGTGGGATGGTGGCTGGTCTCGCTCTGTGTCCGGAGTGGGGCTGGCGAGATCCTCTTCTCCCAGGCAGATGGTGAATGAAGAGTTGCAGCTCGCAAGCACCCACCCCACAAAGGCAGCGAAATCCACACGCGGACCCTCTCCAGACAACTGCGCTCTGCATGCGGCATTCAAGCTCGCCTGGTAGAACGAGCAGAAGCAGTTGTCCGGGAAGTGCGTAAGATGTGCAGTCTCAAGGAAGGTCTGTGTGTGGTCCTCTATCGTTTGTTCCCCCTGCTCCAAAAGCAGTAGATGAACACCGGGTAGATCCATACAGACGAGGGAAAAACACTACAAACAAAAACGAAACTAAAAAACAGCAAAACAAATGGAGGAAACGCTCCATAAACTTCACAATTTAGCGGTCGGTTCTTCTGTCACGCTGTGGTGCAGGTAAACAGGATGAGTATGACGAAGATATATCAAAAAGGGTTTTAATTCCAAACAGACTACAGACTGAACAAACACGAGGAGAATATAAAGGGGAGATAATGAGGGATATCTTAATCAGGGTGAACAGAAACAGGTGCGGGTAATTAACTAGACAGGTTACACACGGAGGGCAAATGAACAGAGAATGACAGAACTAGACAGGACTAAACTAAACACAACAGTCCATGGGTGTGACAATAACTATATATTCAAGATTTACAATTATATTTTTGGATTTACATTTATATATTCGGATTTATAACTATATATTCAAGATTTACATTTATACATTCAGGTTTATAACTATATATTCAAGATTTATATTTATATATTCAGGTTTACATTTATATATTTGGATTTATAACCACATATTCAGATTTACATTTATATATTCAAATTTACATTCAATTATTACCTGTTTGGCCCCCCATAATATTATAAATACTATAATTTCTTGAACGGCATGTCTATATATATATGCAGCAACTCACCTACATGCCTACGGACTCCTCACTTTTGGGTTGTTCCTATCACAGCCAGGAACGCAGGGGGAGTACTTTGGGTTCGGGCCAAATACTGTCACACCCAAGTCCTCTCTTCGGACAGTACATACAACGCTTACCATTTACTCTATCTGACTTATTTGTAAGCGTGAACTCAGGTATAACTCATGAGGGATGACCTGAACATCTTTGTCCTTGCCACTGGTGCCTTTGGCTTGTCCTCTGGGGATTTTGTGAAGCTGCTTTTGAACATTTTATATTGTGAAAAGCGTTATACAAATGCATGCGAAGAGAAATGAATGTCTCATTGCATCACACACTTCTATGACTCTGTTCTACAGCTACAAGGTTCAACTTCAATATTTTATCATTGTTATATAAAAAAAAAGATCCAAGATCACAGGTGATCTATCCTGTATGATGCAAATACCACACTTTATCAGACACTCATTTATTGAGATAAAGGCGGCACTCAGAAAGAACAACAGGTAACAGTAATTAGCACTGCTTGGATTGTAGTGACCCATTAAGCTGCAAACTAATTATCATAACTCATTAAAGGTGAGCAAAGAGCTGTGACTGATGTAAACAAATTAATTACAACTCTGTGAATATTAGAGCTGGAATCAGTGTTTGGTGTTCTCACATGCTACAGCTCTGGGATCATTACAATCACTTTGGTAGTATATTATGCTAAATGTAAATATTGTGAGCTCTGAATTTATTCATAACATTTCACATGAGATGCTTATTACATTTGTTAACCATGCAGTTTGTTTAAATTTTATGCAAAATATTTTTCTGTATTATTTATAATTATTATTCAATTAATATTATAATGTAAAATATGTATTAATTTTAAATTAAATAATTTATGTATTTACAAACAAATCTTATTTAAACTTAACTGCATTTTTAGGCTGTCCTTTTTTTGTTAATGATGAGCTGATTTCATGAATTTCATGTCTTTTCATATAGAAATGTTAAATACATACCACTGGATGGCACTGTTTTTTCTTAAATCTGATATCTGGGTTAGTTCTTTCAAAAATGGAAGCATAGCTTATCAAACAGATTTATATGCTATAGCATTCATAATAATACGACCTATTTTTTAAATTATAAACCAATATGCAGCCTTGTTGTTCAATGTCACATCTGTGTCCCAATTTAAATTAATAAGCAAATAAATTAAGCAAATTTATTGAAAAATCTAAAAAAATAAATAAATAAATAATCTATCCATCACAGGAAATGATAAAATGTTTTAACTCTTCTAGCACTAAAGCTACAACTAATTCAGCTATGTTTGATGCACTAAAATGACTATATTTCAGGATATCAGCTGTTAAGGCAGGAGCTGCAGGTTAAGTCCAAAGCCTGAAATTAGAATTACTAAAATCAAACACCTGCTTTCTCCTCATCCTACCCTCCAACAAGGTACTTGAACCTCAACTCGCCCCAGGGGGATTTGTGTACCATAAGTTACTTCTGAGGAAATTCATCCCTTGAATGACAAGTAGCAAACAAATTGTGCTATCAAATTTTGCATACATGTTTAAATGGTGGGAAGATGCATTAAGCAGAAAACCTTAGTAATCTCAGATTGTAATCTCAGATTCTGTCGGCCACCAGACACCTCATTGATGTCTGGTGGCCGACAGACAATTTCTTTGTATGACGATGTTCATGTCCTTGATGCCAACAATGGGCACACTTGAATGACAATTCTTGGATGCGTGTATAATCTCACGGCTATTCTCAGTGCGACTCAGGAATGCTCTCTAAATAAAACCACATTTCATGGTGTCCGCTGGGACTCGGAACCAAATCTGTGCTGGAACGGTTTTCATATTGAGATTTGTTAGCAAGGAGCTTTACAGTGAACTCCAAAAGTACCACATAAAAAGACACAAATCATATTCTTAGCAATGCACAATAAATGCATTTGTGCATGCACAGAAAAAAAAGACATGCAAAAAATAAATAAATAAGTGTGGTAGGATGACTGACAGGAGATTCAAAGGTCAAATTCAAGCGAGGGCTGTGACGAGCCCTTTCATTCTGAGGTTTCGGTTATGGTTCAGTGTTTTGGAGGAGACCCAGATGTCACAGGGTGGGCTATCCGTGCCGATGAGATTACATGAGCAAGACATGAGCCAACTGTGAATGAAATGGAGTGCACAGATTGAGAATGAGATAGTAGGGCCTGACTCTCTGCTGAGATGCCATGCCCTTTTAAATGCACAATACTGACAGTCTGATCAAACCTTGAAGAGATGACCTTTAGTTGATCTGCTTGTAAGAACAAAAAGGAGATTTTTAATCCCAATTCAAACCAAATTGTGAAGAGGAAAAAAATCAGAAGAAGAGGAAGATGTTCTCCCCTTACCAGAAGGGTTAATAGTATTTATTTGGCAAATATGTACTTTGCTGGAGTTTTGGACCTCTACCAAACAGTCAAGACCTCTTGACTCAGCTGTGTTCTTGTCTGTATGCTAATTTTTCTGGAAATTGTGAGTGGTGCTTGGGCGCTGCATTGAGGCTGGGCTTTACTATGCGGTTGCTAAGTTCTTCCAATGTTTTTAATTTATTGCTAGGTGGTTGCTAGGGTGTTCTGTTAGATTGCTAGGACATTGCTATGTAGCTCAGGTCTCTTCTTCAATGTAACGTGCATGCTGTTGAACAACAAACTTTAAAATGTAAAGCTCATTACAGATATCACTGCATGCACCGCTCTGTGTTTTTTTAATTCTCAGTTACATAAAGTTCTCAAGCTTTTGATGATTCGACCGCTTGCTCTGCCACCAATCGCACAGTGTATCGGCAACGCCGCTCATCTCTGCTCTGTGGACATGTCCGGTAAATCTATGAGAATTTTACTAGGTGAAAATCATAAATCTGATTGCCTATAAAAGAAATGGCACATCTCTCCTCAAGAAACATGATTTGAGGTATTATCAATGTCTGTAGCACATTATGCACTGTGCAGGATGTTACATACTGATGTTTAATATTTGCTCAAATCACTATTCCTAAGTATAAGCAATAGTAAAGCTTATCTTAGCAGACAATAAATTAATAACCCTGTCCTCTCAAGTAAACTTTTGCGAAATATCAATCAAATAACAATAAATAAAAAAATCTGTTACCGCCAGCTCATATGTGACTTGCTTAAAAACAGATAAATTTTTATAGCGTAACAGTGTAACTTATCACTTGCAGTATTAGTTCTGTTTTGATGGATTCGGTCAATTCGGTCTTCACAAAATGTTCAAAGGGAATCTCAGGGAACAATATATGTTGCTGTAATCTGGATGGCAGAATGACAGAGGATGCTGAAGGGCTTGGATGTGACTGATATCAGTGTGATGTCCATGTCTGAAGGTCAATTGTTTAGAAAGAGGTTATGCACTTTTTTGTAAGGGGCCAGTGCAAAAAAAAAAAAAATCCTGTTCTTTATCTAAACCAGACAATGGGTTGTGCCAGACTGTGTATGGTGGACACAGGCTGTGCTACTCTTCTTAAATTGCTCAGTAACACACTGATACTTCTTATATTTAATTGGTACTGGATTAAAGAGTGGCTGGAAAGTGTTATAGTTAGATAGAGCATTATAACAGCTGAAATTTGTATTTGCAGGCAATCAAAATATGTCTGATGAGTTTTTTAATCAGGTCTATTTGAGTGTGATTGTTATGAGAGGACAAGCTTGGAGCCTTAATCAAATGAGTTATGACTCTTGACGAATCTTGTTAACCTTAGCCAATGATACTAATATATGTCATTGAGGGCTTTAATGCTCTTCATGCTAAAGTGATGATAAGCAATTATTATTGAGTTATAGGGCCTGCAGCAGTTTGCAAACAGAGCTGATGATGTTTATCATCTTGTAGTTACAACTGAAGGTCTTTTGAGTGACTAACATCCACTCTCATAAAATGGATTAATATACTGTGGTTGCACCTTCTTTTCCTCCTTTTAAATCATTAATTTGCATGTGAAATAAAATGTGCATGGCCGCACAAACATTCTTAACAGTGCAGGCAGAGCGAGCATTTTCAATTAATTCCTATGGAAGTTGAGCTTCCTTGGGAATGAACTGAAAACTCTCCACACCAGTAGACACGCACTGTTATGAATGCCAGTGCAGCCGTGCACATTTTACTTTCGATTTCAAATTAGCACCAATTCGGGGCGGCAATTGCTTGAATGGCAGAGGTGTAATGTAATGAAGCAATAATACTTTGTTACAGTACTTGAGTATTTTTTGTGAAAATCTGTACTTACTTGAGTATTTATATTTCTGTCAACTTTTACTTTCACCCTACTACATTTCCTAAGTAAAATGTATACTTCTACTCTGATTTTCGTTACTTACAACAACACAGACTGCAAGCAAGCATGTACATCTGCTCACACAAACGCGGTTGATCTCATTTTCTGGGTTGCGTCAGTTGCTGCAGAGGCTGAGAAGAGTGTGGCATGAGAGCGACCTCTAGAGGCCAAATAAAACTATTATTGACGCCTTGTACACATTGTTTTGACATGTGACGTGAGGCTGCGCGCAGCACAGAATGGGACGCTTCAAAAACAGATTTAAAACATAGACAACAAAGCGGTATGCTATACAGTACACTACAGTATATGTTTTCATAGCACTAAAGTAATTAGTTTGTTGACTAGATGCTGCATTAGTGGAGAACAGCAGTATGTTTGCCGTCGAGGCTGAGAAGATGCTAACATTAGCAGTTAAAACAATGTGACAAAAACACCAACTGTTTAATGTCACGATTGTTTCAATCTACTTTCATTAGTTTATAGCCATTTGTTCGCTTTTATGCCTTCGCTATCCAGTGAAGTTGCATATTTAAATGTATCCTAATCATGCAGCCGACAGAAACATAAATCAGAAATGTATTCGATTTCAGTTCTTTTTTTTATCCGCACTTTAACATATATTTTGATTAGATAATCATCAAATGTTCTAATTTAGAAGCAAATAAGGAGTGAATGTGTACAGATAATATGCCTTTGTGCAAAGATGGACATTTATAAGCATGATTTGATTTGGATTTGGATTTATAGGAAATGGAAACACTTTACAATAAGAGTCCATTTGTAACATTAAATGTTAATTAAAGTGTTGTTCTTTGTTAATTTCATTTACATTTTAACATATTAAAGTTGCCTCTTACATTAATTATAATGCACTATGAATTAACATGAATGATCAATGTATAATTATATTATATTTATATTTTTTATTATTTAAAACTTTAAAACATTTAACCATTTTTTAAATTCAAAGCAAAGAAAATGTAAGAAATAGAGTTAAAACAACCTTGCTGCTCAAACTGTGTATAGAACAATTTTTAATAATATTTTCTGCTCCTTTTGTATTTGTATTTTACTTTTACTTTTAATGCTTAAGTATGTTTAATATATATATATATACTTTTCATAATTAAGTACAAAAAATATCACATACTTTAAAACTTTAACTCAAGTAATATTTCAAACAGTGACTTTTACTTCGACCAAAGTCATTTTCTGGTAAGATATCTGTACTTTTACTCAAGTATGGCTTTCAAGTACTTTATACACCACTGTTGAATTTTGAGTTCATTATTATTAAAAAAATTATTAAAATACTAGAAAATCTTCCACCATCATCTTGTCAGCCAGCTCCTCACTCTCGTGATAAATGAAATCTGACTCCTGCTGCTGATTTGTGCTGCAACTCTCTTTTGGCTCACGCTGCATCAAGAAGATGCATTCAGTTAATTGTAGTGTCTTTTATAACTGAGCTTAATGATTTTTACTACTATAAAAAATCAAAATGCACAGATGCCACATGACTGTGATGTATGGCATCAAAGCACCGCGAGAGCAATTCGAGAGCAGTTGGCCCAGTTAGCAGGTGCAGCTTCTCAAGAGGAGCTCTTTCACGATTGGCCGGATTCACCCAATGACAATATTGTTTGTGTTTATTCTGAAACCTTCAGTTTCACGAATGCTCATAATGCTCACAGTCTGTTGTGATTAGTCTACTCTGATTGGTCAGACTGCTGTGATTCGTATACTCTGCTCTGGTTGGTTAGAAGGCCCAGTCTGCTGTGATTGGTCTACCACTTACAGCGTGGGTCAGAAACAAAATGCTGATATGAATGATGTGCCATTTTTCTGTATCAATTCCAGCGTGAGTCCTCATCCTTTTGAAGTGCGTGTTGAGTGGATTTGCACTGCTGATAACAGTATCTTCTTGATAGGTCGACAACATGAACCAAACTCTTCCAGTCTGAGCTATAGAATTTGAGGGCGGGGCAAAGTAGATGTTGTTCGAGGGCAGCCAATGAAGACCATAAGCTGGCATTATGCAAATTTGTTACATTGTTAAGTATGTAACAGGAAGTAAGAACGGAATTGCCGACAACTTGTTTCAGCAGTTCAGAATCAATTCTCTTTTAGTAGACAAGAACTTTATTTGTCATACTCTTTGATTTTTAAAACTTTGCATACCTTTTACCTTAAACAGCTATAATACACACTGCATGAAAGATAATATTCAAAAAAGCATAATAAGAACTAATGAACTAAAGGACTAAAGGAGAGGTGTCCCATTACTTTTAAATGCAAATCAAGCTGAAGATTTTCACACAAAGAAAAATCACAAATCACCACATCATAGAGGATTGAATTAATAATAAAAACAAACAACACCAACAACAAAACCCTAACAACAACCCAGCCTAGCAACCACATAGCAATGCCCTAGTGACCACCCGTAACTCAACATTCATCATAAAATGTGGTACAGAAATTGCATTACATTTAATTAAAAGATTTTTGGATTGATTCACGATTTTCTATGGAGAGTTTCTGACAGATTAAACATGTATTTCTTAAAACATTCAGCATCGTATTGGAATGGAACGAGGATACTTAGCAAATCCTTAAGTGTATGAATTATATAGAACATAAACATGCATGCCAAGAAGGTATTGAATTCTTTTAGACACCGTTATTACTCGGCTGTCACAACCATTTGTAATATATATTCAGTACGTATATTCGGTCACGTATTACTGACAGTTAACCTGGTAGAGCCTGTACAAATAGATAAAGATCTAGAACACAATGGAAATGAATTGCATTGTTTCTCCATCCAGCACAAACGCGTGTCTTGGGAAGGTACGGATGAAGTACAATCAATCCTTCTAATGAAAGCATTCAACTACAAAACACAACAGGAATCCTGTGAGTTGATGGCTTGATCAATGTATTTTTCCATTGTGGAATGACAAATCACAATGTTTGCTCCTCGTAGCCCTCAAAAACACTCAAGCTTCAAGACAAGACAGAACCATTTTGTGCCATCATTAAATGAGATTGCCTGAGATACCATTGGTTGATATTTTGCTGCTTCTTTTTATATTTTTTTTATTAATAAATAAACTTGCAGCAGAAGACACACTAATGATAATTTACATAGCCTGACCTTGATATGCTTTGGAGATCAAGTAAACTGAATTCTTGTGAGGGAAAAAAAAAAAAAATGCAAATGTGGAAGCCGAAACTGGCCGATGTCCAAGAAGACTGCATTCATTTTATAGGGAAATGATGAATGCTCTGTTTGTTCGTTCGTTCCAGGGCTCTAAGCTGAACTCCGACCTGTGATAAGACACATTGAGCTGTTCAAATTCTCTGCCTGTAGTGAAGTTTTTCTTCACACCAATACACCTTTCCCCTCCAAATAGTGTTTGTGCTATAGCATATTTCCACTGACAGTTGAATAGTGACATAACGTACTATATTAGTATATAACCTACACAAAAAACAAAGCGCATTGCAGTGTTTGGTTACTAAGGCCAAGCACACACTACAAAGCAAAAATTCTGTCAGCATTTAATAAAAGAGTTTTTGGCTACATTTTATTTCGATGGTCCTTTTTATACATTCTACTAACTATAAGTAACTTTGCAACTACATGCCAACTAACTCTCAGAGTATTAGTAGACTGTTAGGGTAGGGTTTGTAGAATAAGTTGACATGTAGTTGCAAAGTTACTTATAGTCAGTAGAATATCTTTTGGGAAGCATTGAAATAAAGTGTTAGAAGATATTAACTCTTTCCCCCACCAGTGTTGTTGTTTTGTTTTTTTTTAAGTTGCCAGTGCTCGCCTGCATTATCATTTTACAGAATTCCTCACCTCTGCCTCTGCTTTTAAACAACAAAAATAAAACACTTTATTCTAGCTTCATGCATTTCTATATATAATAAAAAGCAATATTTTGAACAAAAAGCTGAGAAAATATTGTTTTTGTCAAAGACTCGGTCTGGACTGTATTCAAAACAATGATCAAAACATAGACTGAGTAGATCGAGTCCATCAACATCCCCAAAAGCTTCACAGTCCTGTACTTCTTCCTGGGTTCTACATTTCATTTAGTAATGTTAGGCAGTTTTGATTAATATGCTGTTGAATTTTAATTATCATGTTAGCTTACATGTGCATAAACAAGGCTTCTATCACTTGTTTCTGATTCGTTTGATCCCGAGATTATGCAAGATGCGTAATGGCACCCCCTACAGCGTAAACAGTGGATTGACATAACAAAACATGGATTGCCAGAAAATTCTGTCAGTGTCGGGGAAAGAGTCAAGGAGACTAATACTCTAATGACTGTTAGTTGACATGAACTTTTCACACTGCGCTTAACTCCACATTATCGTCATTCTAAACACTGCTTTTTTTACCTGGGTAAAGGAATGTTCCACACTTGTAAATTAGAGGCAGGGTTAGCACCTTTTTTTTACCCGGGGTTTTGAAACCCTGCTCTGGAGCACAGTTAGCACCACTTTTGCAGTGTTAATCCCGCATTGCAGTGCTAAACTTGTGCAGTGTGAAACAATGTGGTTTTAGAATGTTACAGCTTGATGCTTGGCAACAGACAACCAATCGTGAACTCATGAGGGCTTTTCACACTTGAAATAGTTAACCCTGGATCATTCTAAACCCCGGATGAATGGAATCCTGGGTTATCTTTGTTCACGTTTCACACTGCTCATACTATACCCGAGTTTAACAGTTAATCCTGGATATTCAAACTGCCGTTTCACACTGCACATTCCTAAACCCTGGGTTAAAGTCCTTATTTGCATATCTGTGGTGTCAGTCTTACTTACTGGACAAACGCAGCACGTGACCTGTTTTTTACTGACAGAAAACGTGAAGAAGAGACTGTTTCATTCTTACCTTTATAGTCTGAAATGTCCATTCAGTATGAACTCGAAAGTACAGTGGGCAATAGGAGGATGCACAATGCTAGAGCTATGTAAACAGATCTAGGGCTGCAACTAACGATTATTTTAAGAATCGATTAGTTGGTCGATTATTTTTCTTCTTCTTCTTTGATTAATCGGATAAACAAATCTGTTGATTTGATTTTCTTAGTTTTTTTTTTATTTTAATGACAAAAAACACATTATTGCACATCCTGCCCAATGTCCTTCAAACAAATGTGCAAATTGAATGCTATGAAAATATGTAGTGCTTAATTTCTAAGACCACCTGTCACAGAAAAGAGAACACAAATATTTTAGGGATCTGACAAAAAGTCATTATTCACACATAATGTCCAAAACACTTTATATTTTGTTTGGCCTCCTTTGGCTTTGATAACGGCTTGCATTCTTGCTGGCATTGATTTATAGGTACTTTTCCACAGTCTCTGTTGTTATTTACTGTAATTGGGCATCTGAAAAAAGTGCTTTACTATTATGTCTTTCTTGTTAAACAGTAAATTCGAAAATTCATGACAACAATATTTATATTTTAGCATTAGAAATACTACTGTGACTAAACTGCTTACACATACTGGTGGATTAACCATTACAGAAACATAAAAATGATTTTGTTAATCATTAAAAAGTAGCGTTAGTTTAGGGCAGCTGTGGCACAAACCTTAAGTGACGTGGGTATAATAAATTTAAGCACTGTATATAGTGAATATAGTTTAAATCTCTACTAAATCTCTACTCTCTTTTAATCTCTATTAAAAAAATAAGGTGACAATAAAGAGAATCAAAAATACAAACTCAGTGTTAACCAACAGGCAAGAGAAATGTTCAGCAGGAACACTCACATAACCTCTTACTGTAATTTCTTTATCCTGTGTAAATAATAGAAACGTCTTACATTTATTCAATCACATGCTGTTATCCCTTCAGTTACTACCATTAAATACTTGAATGACATAGGCCTACTGACTTTTAAACCTAAATTGAACTTTCAACAACAGATATTTCAGCAAAATGAATATTTTTGCACTGAATATGAATTGTCTCCCTCTCTACCGTGCTGGCGCTCATTCAGTTACGTGAAGTTTGAAGTTTAACGCAGACTTTCAGGATACACCAAAATGGGAATGCTTGCGTGAATTTGAAACATTTACCGATAAGGATATAGCCGTAGAATGAACGTTTTGCGCTGAGGACACGCGCGCATCTGTCAAGCACCTGACAGATCAAGCCATGTTAAACACGGAGCTAATGCATTAGCATGAAGCTTAAAATAAAGAGCTCTCATGTTTTGGGCAGTTTGGTTTACGCACCTTTACCGCAGCAGCTCACTCTGTTTCCCTCATTGTTTTAAATGCATTTTGTCCATAGAAATGCGTTATTCATTGCTGTAATTTGATAATACTGGTGGAAGTTTTGCGTGCACGGTGGGCAGACCCGACTAATTGATAATGACAATAGTTGTCGATGATTTTCATTATCGATTATTATCGATTTTATCAATTAGTTGTTGCAGCCCTAAACAGGTCACATGCTTCGTTTATCCAATCAATGATACTGACAATGTAAATAAGCAAATAAGAATGTAAAACCCCAGGTTTAGGAATATACAATGCGAAACATCAGTTTATGAATGGTTAACTCCGGGTACATTATGAGCAGTGTGAAACGTGAAGCAAGATAACCCAAGATTCCGTTTACCCGGGGTTTAAAATAACCCTGGATTAACTATTTCAAATGTGAAGAGCCCTATGTAGTTGCAAAGTTACTTTTATGTCTAAAGTGGACTGTTGAAATGTGTTACCCAGTTTTTTTTTTTCATGTTTTAAGTTTTTTAATTTCATGGTGCCCATGGACTGTTAAGCTTTTATTTTTTTGTATGAGAAACCGACCAAAATTTAAGCCCTTACTTGCTGAGAATTTCTCACACACTCAGCTCTGAAATCAAACATGGAACCTGTGCTGCAGGTTTGGCATCATGACATTCGATTGCGAGACACTTGAGAACTAATGATGTTTGATGTCATTGACATCCAACCTGAGCCATAGGCAACATATTTTATTTGAGAGCTGCAGTGCAGGTGAAAACGACCATAATGAGGCATGTCAATTACCATCATTCTCCTGCCTGACTCTACTGAAGGTACAGCCCAAAATTTAGTTCACAGACTTGTGCATTCAGCAACGCTAATTTTGATTCTTGACAACATGGGGGAAGCGCTTATGATTATATTTTGCACTGACATAAGCCTATATTATTTAAATACCATTGAAGTAGGGCCTATATTCTTTATCAGTTTTATTTTGATAAACATGATACAATATAATATTGTGGCTACACAAAAAGACCTTTTACTGTATCACAAAATACAGATTTGTGATCATTATTGGTACTGAAGGTGTGAGAACAAACACGAAACATGTGATCGTTGTCATGTGGTGAATCTGGCCAATCGTAAAACAGCTGTGTCATCATCAGAGCTCATGCAGCCACTCTTGAGAAGCTGCGCTGGCTAACTCAGCCGACTGGTCTCGAATTGCTCTCATGGTACTTTGCTGTCACAGTCATGTGGCGTCGGTGCTGTCTCAAGTCGGACAAAATTTCTAACCGGCATGCATTGCTTCGTGTCAGCCACCGATCAGTCTGCGTGAGCAATCCTAAGGGCAATGGAAACACTTTCATTTTTTCATAACCCCTTTGGATTTTAATGAATATTAAGTATTCTAAATGAGCACGTGCCTGAGGTTATTTGCATAAACAAGCCCAAACACCTCCATATAAGGAGAGGTATAATATTTCCACACATTTCCTATAGGCTTTCTCAGCAAATATATGACGCTCTCTCAAGATTCGCTTTTGCCAGAGAGCACAGGCAGCAACATCCTCGAGCAATGTCCCATCCTTATTTACCGTAGCCTATATTCTGTCTATATGATAAAATATATTTAAGATGAAATATCTGCATACAATTTCATTTTAACATAAGGCCACCCAAAATGTGATTTTTGCATATGTGTGGTTTCACTCACAAATAGTTTACTTATATTTGTTTTTGTGTATTATGATGGGGCAGGATAAAGAATTTTAAGATTAAAAAAGTACACACATAACATGGTATTTATTCAGCAATTGTAAGTGTAAAAAAAACACTTGTGTAGAACAGATTGATTCGACCAAGGATTTTACAGCTGCTGTTGCACTTCACAGTCAGGCATAAAAATAAAATGGCTGCTGGTTGTATATCTTAGGGTGTTGTGGCAGTTGGTTGAACCTTTTGACACTAGTTTTGTCATTGGGCTGCCATATCGTAACAAGGTTCCAGTGGCATATTTATTACACAGAACAAGCAGGACAGGATATAAAATAAACAACATTGTAGAAGTTAAATGGTAGGTAAATTGTAGCTATTTACGACCCACAATTCATAAACTAATGCCAGCAATTAACAAACATCACAAAGTAGCTAAAGTGACTTCTTGACAGGAAAATGTATAAACATAAGCACTCAAATAAGGCTATGAAACACTAATAAAATACTAAGGCCTTGATTTACCACATGAAAGCGCACCTTGACATTTTTTGCAGATTTTCCTTAATGAATATACAGTATGGTTCCAAGTAATATTTTTATTAATTTCATTAATTTTTGAAAGATGATTTTTATGTTCACCAAGGGTGTGCTTTTTTGATAAAAAAAAATAAAACAGTAAAACAGTGGTATTGTGAAATTTTATTACAATTTATTAAAAACTATTTTAATATATTTTAAATGTATTTTAAATTCTGTAATGACAAAGATCCATTTTCAGCGGCCATTAGTCCAGTGTTACATTACTTAGGAAATCATTCTAACATGCTGATGTGGTACGAAACATTTATTATTAATTATAAATTGTTGTGTTGCTTAATGAACCAATTGTGGAAGTATTGTTTCCACCCAAGAGTCAGAAAGTTCAAAGAAAAACATTTATTTGAATCAGAAATCTTTTCTGTAATCTTTACTGTCTTTACAGTAATTTTGATTCTATCTTTGCTGAATAAAAGTACTAAAATTATTAATTTAAAAAAAAAAATGTGTGTAGGCGTTAACAGTGTGTCAGGCAAGAATACGAACAGATCAGGATCAATAATATTCCAAGTTTAATAATAAATCTCCAGGCAGGCAGACAAACAGGGTAAACACAACCAAACATAATGGTGGTAGGACAAAGACTGAGTGAACGGGAGGAACTTAAGTAGCAGAGATGATGATAATTAATTGAACATAGCTGATTCAAATGAACTAATAATGAGGAGCAGGAAAACAGAACAAAGGAACACATGGTGAGAATGACAAACTAAAAGTCTATGATAAAGAAACTAAACAGAACATAAGTGTGACAGTAGGTGGCATAGCTGCGATTATCACATGCGGAAGTCTCCTTCTGGAGAGTGTCCAACCTATTTTCACATGTGGTTATTCTTGTATTTAATTATTAAGTCACCTGACCCACAAAGAGCATTCGTAATTCAGTCAATTTCACATGCAAATTTGTACCTTTCATTTGAGGTTGTAGTAAATTAAGGGGGAAATCTCTAAGACTGAATTGGCGTGTGTTTTCTCTTTATTGCTTTAGCACCTGATTCATTAAACATGGCCACAGAGTCTGTTTGTGAAAACAGACCCAGGTGGTCGTGGGGAGAATCACACCAGGAATCAGTTGTTGATTTTTAATACTTTAAAGTTGTTCAAAAGAACAGTGAACTAAGAGCAAAACAGTGGCTAAGAGCAAAACGCAATAATACAGGTCATACACACACACAATTTCTACAAACTAGAACTGTTTAGATACTAAAACCAGCACCAACTTCTCTCCCTGAATGTTGGAGACTGAAGATTGAGTTGTTGTCTTTATTGAAGATGCCACAAATGGTCCATATTTCGCAGGAAATGAACAGCATCTCTCCAACACTGCAGTCCAGACACCTGAATCGGCTTGAAGTGTGTTCAACACAATTATAATGGCCGTCATTTGATGAATAACTGCTGCCATAATCAACAGAAACAAGCCAAATTTACATACAAAAGAGGTGTTTCATTTCAATAAATCACTGCAAATCACTCTGCCGTTTGTATTTGTATGTGGTTATTGAATGAGATGCAGTTTGTGCTAAATATCAAATGCATATATTGCTCAACTGTTTAGTGAATCGCCCCTAAATCCCATTCATTTTTACGGTTATGTTTTATATTTGTGTGAGATATATAATTCAAACCCTCAGTGAACTTATCAAAGAATTTGATTTCCCTATCGTCTCTGCTGCAAGTTGATCTAGCAATTCCTGGAAACTCTGCATCTCCGCCTGTCAATCATAACCTTAAATAATCATTTTAAAGGCAGCTTCCTTTAGCTGTCACAGACACAAAACCTTTCATTCTTGTTTCTTTGGGGAAAGAACCCCTCAGGCGAAGTGCAGATGTGAAAGTGGCACACGGAGGCACAAGGTACAGCAAGAGATGCTTTGTAAGTGTTTCCAGTATTCCACAGAGCGCTGCTGCACCGAGGCATGTGGACTAGAGTTGGTGGAAATAGGGGGAAGGGTGCTTGATGTCCCATAAACCTATTAATAGACAATGCACCTCCGGGAGAGATGGCACGCTCCACTGCCCTTCACTGAACTATTATAGACAAGTTGGTCCTTTGAGGAAAAGCAATTCTGAGTTAAAGCAGCAAATATAACAAGAAAGGAAGTGAAATAAAGAATAACGTGTACCTTTTTAAGCCCTATAAGATATCAGTCTTGTTAAGTAACTTGCCCCTCAAATCTGATTGGTTAATTGGAATGTTGTTCCAGGATCAGCATAGAAGTTCAATTATCTGGGAATGTGAGGCATTTATAGATCAAATCTTAAACCGGGGCCACCCAATATTATCAAACATGTTTGATATTTAGGATTTTAAATTGGGAAGATTATGACTGATTACGTCAGTACTTTCACAAAGGTGAATGAACACAACGTGCCACAACCGCACTGACAAAGATAAGAGCTGCGGAGAAATCACAGTATAGAAAGCTGGTAGCGCTATAAGCTAACATGCTGACGGTGTTGCCAGGCAAACAATAAAGACTTTTGTGGGTATTAGCACACTACTGTAAACAGATATTAAAACTAGCTGTTAAATCTCACCCCCAGCTCTCGCTGAAGAATATCCATTTGGGTTATATCCATTTTTGGCTTCCGCAAGAGACCTTCTGGCATGATAATCTTAATAATCTTGTAGTGTGTGATGTGCCACGATTTTCAAATCTTGTATTGTTTGCATGTTTGAGATTTGTGAGAGAAGACAATCTGTAAAGATTCTCCTTATGTGCGTGATGCAACCAAATTTCGGTCAGGTCAGGATTTTAAATCTGAACCGAGTTTAATCGAGAATCTATTTGACTTACAAAGTCCTCTGAACTGCAGCCATTCTCTTATGATGGACTCTGATACTTTGATCCTTTTTTCCCCAAACCAGCAAGCACAGTGGGTGAGTTGGATTGATGCAGTTTTTTATTTTTTTTTGGTTTTGTTTTAGTTTGAACAGACCTAGACTGGTAAAACAAAACAAAACAAAAAAGGTCCGCTGTCAGTCGTTCTTTTTCCAGAGTGATGGAGCATGAATGATTCATATGGTGACATTGTTTGACTGTTTGCTAGTTTTACTTATTTTGTTGCTGATTTTTCACATTTAGTGACTTGTCTTGTGATGACAGGATGTCTTCATTATTCTTCTCAAAATGATAATTAGTTGATGGTTACCTTTATTATGTCTTGAGGTGTGTGACATTTTATAGTTGTATTAAGCTTCAGCTGAAATTAATAATTAATTTCATTTGATTCTAATACTCATGCATTCCACAATCAAATCTTGGATGCTTTTTAATTAACAGTTTAGGATGGTTGTTAAGCATCTTGTTTATGCATATCACAGAGTGTATGATAATGAGTAGTTTTACAAAAAATAAATATATAGTTGTGATTATATGTATCATGGTTTCTAAAAATTATAATTTCACACATCTTCTCCGCAGAACACCAGGAAATTCAATGTAAAAAAATAAATAAATTAAATAAATTAAGAGTTCACCTATAAGTTTATTGATATCGCCTGTATTGAAATCAGTTGTAAATCAAATATTTTGTTACATGCATTTCTGTTTGGACTCTTTTGGACTGTTTGTCTTCTGGTGTCACATGTCTTACGTTCAGATTTTCCCTCCACTCCTCTGTCACCACGAATACTGTCATTATTGTTTCATGTATGTCAGGTGTGTATCGTTAATTAGTCTTGTTTGCTCCCTTGTTCCTTTTTATTTAAACCCTCAGTTTCTGTCTGGTCATTGTCCTGTGTTGTTGTTAACTTGATGGTGTTGTGCTTACGTTCCTGTTATTATTAAAAGGTTCTATTCACGAAGTCCTTTCATCGTGCGCTTCTTCCCTGGATACTCATACCCATAAAACTTGTACTTTTGTGAAGTGTTTTTTCTATGTCTATGATCCGATTAGAGACTTGTCGCAACCGACTTTTTGTCCAAAAATCCTCAGTTGTGTGGTGCCATTACGATTACTTTACTGGTCCAGATCAAGTCGGTGCCTCACCCATCTTAAATTGTAAATATCAAACATAAGGGATGCCTGCAATGCTCAATGAAACCGAGCATGCTTCACTGACCTGATATTGCATGCTTTTATAGCTGAAACATAGCAGCCACAAACATGTCACAAAAGGGGACTATTAAGAAAGAAAGTCCACAATATTTACCAATATTCACCCATTTCCCTTTTTTTTCTTCTGTAAAGCAGAAAACACACGCGAGAGTTTTTTTTTTTTTTTTTCCTACTGAAGTCACGTTTGATCATGCAAGTTTCTGTGAGATCTTGTGTCTGTGGAATTGCCACTGTGAAATCGTTATTACAATTGGCAAGTTTGTGGTCTCGTGGTCTGGCTGAATCATCTAATTTGGAGGATTATAATGTTAAAAATCATTTGAAACTGTCCGTAAGTCTGTGGTCTCCCACAGTTTTAAAATCAGTTTCCCAGGCCTTAGTGGATAAATGGCGTCAGCTCTCCTCAAGTTCACACTGGTGTATTAGCATAATAACCACAGATGTAGTTTGTCACATTTAAAGAATTAGTTCACTTTCAAATGAAAATTACTTCAAGCTTTACTCCCCTTTAAGCAATTCAAGGTCTATATGACTTTCTTCTTTCTGATGAACAAAATCTGAGAAATATTAATAAATTTCCTGACACATCCGAGCTTTATAATGGCAGTGAATGTTACCAAATGAGTATGAGCAGAAGAAAGTGTCTCCATCCATCATAAATATATTCCACATTCTGAAGCAAAGTGATGCGTTTGTGTAAAAAATATACATATTTAACAAGTTATGAAGTAAAATATCTAGCTTCCACTAGACCACCTTCCTTATTCAAATTCCGGAAAAGAGTTGAATAGGGAAGGCGTAGGATTTAGTGTAAGCTTTTTGAACTGCTAGAGTTTTACAATTTCTTCTTAATTAGAATATGGAAGGTGGTCTGGCAGAAGCTAGATATTTTACTGCATAACTTGTTAAATATGTTTTTTTTTTTTTTACATTTTCACAAATGTATCGCTTCAGAAGGCCTTTATTAACCCCCGGAGCAGTGTGGAATTTGTTTATGTTGGATGGGTGTGGATGGAGACACTTTCTTCAGCTCATACTCGTTTGGTAGCGCATTAGTGCCATTATAAAGCTCGGATGTCAGGATATTTATTAATATTTCTCCGATTGTGTTAATCAGAAAGAAGAAAGTCATATACACCTAGGATGGCTTGAGGGCGAGTAAAGTTTAATTTTCATTTTCAAAGTGAACTAATCCTTTAACTGTATGAATGTGTGACAAAAGTGATATCTATATATTGTTATCTAACGCAATGACATTCATGGATGTTAAGTGTGGCTTAAGTGCGTCACTGTATATATAGCGTGACAGTTAAACACAGACACATGTATGAAGGAACTGGGACAAATTGACTGTTGTGAGAAAATAAGATTGGGCATGTTTTGAACGTGCGCTGCGCTCTCTGCATGCATTTGTTATCAGCACTGTGCAGATCGCTCACCGCTACTTGTACCTCACCCTGAGACAACAATCATCCCAGAAAGAGCGATGCTGGAACAGACTTCAGTATTCCAGAGAGGCTTTATTATCTTTTAAGTCAACACAGCGAAACATGAAGGAACATGAAATTTCCTTATCGAAGTGCTGAATGTATAAAATATTGGTAATGTCATGTGGCTACAATTTGATGAATAAAAGAAGAATCCTGAAAAATTTATTACCACCACACATTTATGAAACACTTTGGAAAACTCTATAAAGGTCACTTAAGTATGAAGTAAAGACTCACTACAGTACATGTGCATTGGGAACGTTTCAAAAAAGATTGTGGAACAATGTAATGAAGTAACCTTTGTTGAGTGGCATCCCATGCTCGCTGTTATTAATAGATAAAAGGAAAGCTGTGTATGTGCCAGTTATGTTGAAGAGGAGACCATCAAAAGACATGCTTTTCAGCATTTATTAATAAAATATTAGAACAGACATCGTCATAATGGACTTGAAACCCAAGCTGGCTTTTATTATGATTTTTGGTCCCACATTATATTGTGTCTTTAACTACTATGCACTAACATTTAAAAGAATCATTTGATACAATGCACTTATTGTGTACATCCATGTTTTTATATTGTACTTATATTTAAAAAATATCTGCACATAACTACATCTGTAATGATCCACCTAACCTTACCTCTATCTACCTCAATAGTAGAGGTAGAAGTGTTTTGCAATACCACATCAACACAATAAGCGCATTTTACCTAACTGTTATATCATGTTTACTAGACATTTCAGTAGTTTTGGTAATATTACAAATTTGTTAACAGTTAAAATTGCAATAGGCAATTCTCTACAAATTTTTTTTTTGTTATACTGGTAGAAAGTCTCATATTATCATAGCAATCACTATGTTAAATGTTTAAATATAGTTTTATGAATACATGTGTCTGTGGAAGGTGTAGAACCGTAGAATGTTGATACAATCATTATATTTGGTTCGAATGAAATAATGCAATGTCCTACCTACCAGTGTATGTTTTTACAAACCCTCGTACACTCTGTTCGCGCAGACATCATGCATCATCAGCGTGTTCATGCAATTTATGTAGCCAGACGTCAGTCACGGAGCACCGCAAACAAACAGCAGCCACCTCAGTTACCATCAGGGCCAGCGCGTGCCTATACATGAACTAGGGCTACAGCATGCTTTAATAACAAATTAAAGCAAGCGAGAAGAAGTAAAAATAAAATAGTGTTGGAAAGTAAAAAAAAAAAAAAATTAAAAAGTGATCATTTAAGTTTTTTATCATTTTAAGTAATTTTTTTTCCTCAATATGCACAGCACCCCATATTGACAGAAAAACACACAATTCTTGACATTTTTGCAGATTTATTAAAAAAGAAAAACTGAAATATCAAATGGTCCTAAGTATTCAGACCCTTTGCTGTGACACTCATATATTTAACTCAGGTGCTGTCCATTTCTTCTGATCATCCTTGATATGGTTCAACACCTTCATTTGAGTCCAGCTGTGTTTGATTATACTGATTGAACTTGATTAGGAAAGCCACACACCTGTCTATATAAGACCTTACAGCTTACAGTGCATGTCAGAGCAAATGAGAATCATGAGGTCAAAGGAACTGCCTGAAGAGCTCAGAGACAGAATTGTGGCAAGGTACAGATCTGTCCAAGGTAAAAAAAAATATTCTGCTGCACTTAAGGTTCCTAATAGCACAATGGCCTCCATAATCCTTAAATGGAAGACGTTCGGGACAACCAGAAACCTTCCTAGAGCTGGCTGTCTGGCCAAACTGAGCTATCAGGGGAGAAGAGCCTTGGTGAGAGAGGTATAGAAGAACCCAAAGATCACTGTGACTGAGCTCCAGAGATGCAGTGGGGAGATGGGAGAAAGTTGTAGAAAGTCAACCATCACTGCAGCCATCCACCAGTTGGGGCTTTATGGCAGAGTGGCCCGACGAAAGCCTCTCCTCAGTGCAAGACACATGAAAGCCCACATGACGTTTGCTAAAAAACACCTGAAGGACTCCAAGATGGTGAGAAATAAGATTCTCTGGTCTGATGAGACCAAGATAGAACTTTTTGGCCTTAATTCTAAGCGGTATGTGTGGAGAAAACCAGGCACTGCTCATCACCTGTCCAATAAAGTCCCAACAGTGAAGCATGGTGTGGGGGTGTTTTTCAGCTGCAGGGACAGGACGAATGGTTGCAATCCAGGGAAAGATGAATGCGGTCAAGTACAGGGATATCCTGGACGAAAACCTTGTCCAGAGTGCTCAGGACCTCAGATTGGGCCGAAGGTTTACCTTCCAACAAGACAATGACCCTAAGCACACAGCTAAAATAACTAAGGAGTGGCTTCAGAACAACTCTGTGACTGTTCTTGAATGGCTCAGTCAGAGCCCCGACTTAAACCCAATTGAGCATCTCTGGAGAGACCTAAAAATGGCTGTTCGCCAATGTTTACCATCCAACCTGACAGAACTGGAGAGGATCTGCAAGGAGGAATGGCAGAGGATCCCCAAATCCAGATGTGAAAAACTTGTTGCATCTTTCCCAAAAAGACTCATGGCTGTAATAGATCAAAAGGGTGCTTCTACTAAATACTGAGCAAAGGATCTGAACACTTAGGACCATGTGATATTTCAGTTTTTCTTTTTTAATAAATCTGCAAAAATGTCAAGAATTCTGTTTTCCTGTCAATATGGGGTGCTGTGTGCACATTAATGAGGAAAAAAAATGAACTTAAATGATTTTAGCAAATGGCTGCAATATAACAAAGAGTAAAAAATGTAAGGGGGTCTGAATACTTTCCATACCCACTGAATGTCCATTTAATAGTTTCAAGGGGGAATCACTTCTCCTCAGTCTTCGCTTGAAGTTCATCCTCCACCTAACGTGTGTGAGAGAGAAAGTGGAGGAGAGGTCATGTAGCTCACCTTTTTGTGTGCGTAATATTTATATATGCCATATGTTTTCAACCTCTATTTATAGCAAAGAGCTGTGCACATGCCAGTGACATGATTTTGAGTGTGAGAGCCGCTTGCATATCGTCGCTTCGCCACTGCTATACTACCAGCGATTTGCCGCTTTCGTGTGTCTTTCATTGAAAATGAACAAGAGACTTGTGCTTTGTGTGTTCTGTAAACTGTCTTTATGTCGAAGTAGGCTACTACCGGCCCAATTTATTATCGGCCCACCAGGAATTCTTCCCTGAATTCAGGAATTCACTATATAAAATAATAGATTTATTTTAGTGCAAGTTTATTAATAATTCAATAACCAAAACCTGCAGTCTTTCACATGCTTCTCAGAGATCGAATTTAATTGTGAGTGTGAAGTGGGGGCAGCACAATGGTGTTTTGCCTAGAGTGGTGTAAGCGAATTAAGCTCAAATGAAATTATTAATTAATTTATTTATAAGAAACTCTAAACGAGTCACTTATTTTACGACCGGCGCAACTGAATCGTCCAGGATTCATTTGCACGGGCCGTAACTATAAGCTCTGTAGCATATATGAATATCCAAATATCTTGAAAACACCCTTTAGCAAGGTAACATAGATCGGCAGTTTAAGACATTAAATTAAAAGCACATAAAACAAAATACTTCTCTTTAAAATTATGAATGACACTTTATTGACTATACTAACACAAACTAATATCTAACACAAACCCACGCACGCACACATTCACACGAGTTGCAGGGAGAAAGGAAGAGAGGAAAGAATGAGTTTAAGAGAGTGAAATGATGAAAGTTTCTAGCAATATATGCATTTCATAAGACCTGATCTGAATGAACCACCAATCATTAATTTAACCCTTTTATCACTGCTTAGGCGGGGTTATTAGATTTTATATAAATGCACCAGTTCAGCTATAGAATCTGGAGGTACTTGCGCTTGTAGTCTGTCTGTTAGTAGTCTGTATCTGTTATAGTTAATCCATTGTGAAATATCATGAACATGAACATTTTTATTAACTAGCATTAACAAAGGTTAATAAATGCTGTAAGAATAATTGCTCATTCTTAGTTCATGTTAGTTAATTCATTGACTATCCTTATTGGAAAGTGTTACGGGAGTTTTATAATTAAGCAATACATTTATATTGTGACTATTGTCAGCTAAAGGACATTGTTAGGTATGGGTTCTGCGATGATACACATAATAGCTTCTTCAGCTGATATGTACAATATTTAAATACAGTAAGGATTATTTAAACTTCCAGTTCTGCATCTCGTTGCTCTTCTAAACAGGCTGAGGCTTGGATATCTCTTCACATCTCAGTGAAAATCTTTGTTGAATTTAAGGTCAAGGTTTGTGTCCCTAAGAATACAGCAGGCTCTATAGCGAGTATAAAAACTAAAAAGTATAAGTATGAGTATAAAAACTATAAAGACTATCACTCTTCCACAGCAAACTGACACTTGACCCAGGAAGTTCAAGCTTAATCTATTCTTGATTTCATCCAGCTCTTGATTTTCTTAACAGGGGTCGTCATAAACTAAGTCAACCTTAGTTCTACGAAGCCATCTGTTCTGTGTATTAAGCCTGTCCGTACATCAGAGGCTATGACAGTCACTGGGAATAATTAGATTGGAGAGAGCCACAGTGCTCCATCGCTTGTTCAATTTTGACTTTTACTATAGCAGGTGCAAATGAATTTAAGGCAACAGATGGCCTTGAAGAAAACTGTCGATTATAAAGGGATCTCGTGTATATTATTAGCTCACACACACACATGCATTACGTGCATTATATTATGAATTATGCCGTTATATATAATTATATTGTATATAATAAAACGTAGTTTTTAGCAAATACAAGACATGTATGGTGCTATTACAGTATGCTGAACCACAGGTCTGCAAAAGACAGATGTCTGTTTTGTTGCAATGTTGTCTGTATGAACTGCTACTGTTACCCGTAGTGTGGTGTGGTAAGAAACACTCCAAACGAAGCAGCATATGGGAATGCACACTTTTAATACCAAAGAAAGGGATCCAGAACACCAAGCACACGAAAACACTAACGCAAATGTAAAAGAGAACCGACAACGACTAGTCAGAAACAGAGAGCTTATATACAAGGAACATTGGGAGATACTGAGACTAATTGATTATACACAGCTGACAAGAATGAACCAATGATGAAATCAATCAGAAACCATAGTAACAAAAGAGTGGAGGGAAAAATCAAACAAAGACATGTGGCAACTGAAAGCAGAGTCCAAAGACAGCTACATTTTGTCACTACAACTTCTTGTTGACAAAACATTTCATGTGTAAAATAATTGTTATTTTGCTATTTGAATTTCTGGGCTTCAGAACAATAACATTTTTATTAATAAAATGTGCTTGCTGCTTGACAGTCTCTTAGCCTGAACACTTCATAAAAAATAGATTTCATATTTGAATAATTAGATTGCATGAAAAACATACAATTTTGTGAAGCAATATTCATGATCTCTATCTTATGTATTTGCCATCCTTTGAAATGCATCAAATAAATGCTTTTTTTAATCAAATACTGAATGCATCATTGACTAGATTCTCCTACATCCCTAATGTGAAATTAAGCGAAATATTACTTATTATTGTTGTATTATATTATACTAATACAACAACAACAAAACTCTCACATCTGTGTTCTAGCTAAATGTGAAGGAACCTGTATTAATGAACTATTTAGTCATTATTATTGATCCTTGAAAAAATGCATGAACTCACCAAGTGGGCCAAGAGGGTTTGAAAGGAAGAAATGTTCTCAGAAATGTTAATGAAACAGTCTTAACGAGTTTCCATCTGTATTTTATATGATATATATATATACACAGAGAGAGAGAGATATCTCACAATTTGGGCCATTGAGAAATATGTTATCAGTGGTGTTTGCTAAGGCAAGTATCACTACTATTGCTCATACCTAGGGTATGTGATTTGAAACTGACCATATTAGGCTTTTTCTCTTGATTTATTTCAGTAAATTAGTTCAATAGCATCTTAATGTCACCTTTGCATATACCCTGTAACTTTTCTCTTTCAGCAGCCAATGGGCATGAAGTACCAGTGCAGTTTAATTGCTGGAAAATGGCTTCACAGTGGGATTCAATCCTGCTGCTTTTGCTTCTGTTCCTGCGCTGCGTGGGTCAGCATACATAAGGACGGCATCGATAAATCTTCCCTCATTGCCCACCTCAACAGCACTGTGGTGGGTGAACACGTCCAGGCAAGAGGCCAAAGTGTGCCAGTCATACCGCTGACAGACACCACCACCCTCCACGCCAGCATCACGCCTAAGCGCTAATTGAAAAATGTATACAGTAGATTTATAGGCATAAAAGTGCTGATGGCAAGAGTAACATTCTTAAGACTGGCATACGGAAAATTAATAGATATTTCGAAAGCATTGAATTTGAGACAAAAGTGTAATAAATTTTGTCTCTTAAAGGTACAATATGTAATTTATTTTATATTAAAATATTCAAAAACTACTTGCACAGTGTTATATATTTTGTTCAGCTGTGCACTTACATTATCCTAAATGTTTCCAAGAATTTGTAAATGCAGATAAATTCACAATTTTAAATAGTGTCCCGTCCCTCCCTTGTCACTTGTCGCCTGTCAATGACGTAATATCTGCGTTATTCCTGGTTTCCGCTTGTACTGCATAGTAACCATGGCAACAAACACGGACATCTGCGTAACGTCTAGCAGCACGCTGTTGTTGTTTCATTCAAACATTATGGACCATTGCAAGCAAACTTTGGGACAAAAGCAGAAATAAACTGAGGATCAATATCGGCGTAGCATTTCCGAGATGGCAAGAGTTTTGCGACAAACTTTGACTTGACAAATATAGGCCACATAAGACTAATCAATATTATATATCTCAACACGATGAAGGTTTAGAATATCATCAGTATGATATTTTAATGTTGATCTAGCTAACTGTTAAGTCTCATACAGCCAACAAACTAATAACATTACAACTTTCCACACACTCAAATGCAATTTAGTATGATAGTGTTATGAGTAGTATTTCAGCACTTATGAGTAGTTCGGTAGAATGAAATGTCCTCTTTTCTTTATATCCCCTGGGACTCATGTGTGTCACTGATATCTGTCTCTCATTAGGAATCGCGTCCGCGATTCTCGGCCTCGCCCTGCTTCATACCACAGTCATGGTAAAAAACATGCATTCACTCATTCATAAACATTATTTCCCCTTAAATATTATTAGATCCATCGGCTTGACGACAAGTTCCATGATTCCATATTCACTGTGTCATCAATCTATGCCTTTGTTACTGTTTCGAAGAGTTTAGCGACCCCTAGCGGACAAAAAAAGACTACATAGTGCACCTTTAACTGCAAAAAAAGTAATTTCTGTGCCACTAACGTCTGTGTGGCAAGCAGGATGAGGCCGAGTGCTGTGAGAACGGGGCAAGGCTGGTGGCGTGATCGATGATGAGTGCCACGTGCGCGCTGCACCAATCTCGAGTTTCTCGTAGAGGAACTGAGGAAGCATAAAAGGAGTGATGGCAGTGAAGGACGAGAGAGGAGCAGGCCTGGAATATTTAAAGTTATGTTTAGTTTATGTGTGTGCTGCAGTTGTCCATGAGGAGCTTCTACTTTTCCTTTTGTTTTGTTGTTGTTGTTGTTTTTTTATATGATTGAAGTTGTTGAATGTTCACAGGCTCCTTCTTCCCTGAATAATGATCTGTGTTACTGTTTCCAAACAAAATTGTACTTAAAAAAGGTAGCCTATGTTCGATTTCATGAGGCGCTGCGCAGACTGATTAACATCTGATTTGAAGAAGTGCATGCTGGTTAGAAATCTTGTCCGACTTGTGATGGCACAACGTAACATCACTCACCATAGTGCGAGGGCAATTTGAGAGCAGTCTTCTGCTGCAGTCAGCGATGTTTCTCCAGAATGGCTGCATGACAAAGCTCTGATGACGACACAAATGTTTCACAATTGGCCAGATTTACTAATGACAATGATCACATTTTATGTTTATTCTGATTATATTTATTTATTCATGCTAACAATCACAAATCTGTGTTTTATAACAGTGCAAAATCTTCAGGCAATCTTAATGTTATATTGTGACATAGTTATCAATATAAAACTGAGAAACCATATGAACCCCACTTTATTGGTATGTAAAGAGTAAATGCTTATGTTGAACCTTTGTACGTATGGCGCAGCAGTACATAAAATATTTAATGAAAATTGTTTCTGTTGCTACATGAAAATGTCTGGGATTCTAACAAATATTTGACAAATATTGCATCTAATGCATTTTATCTGTGATAAATTACACAAACATTGTCATGGGAAGCAGAGAAAGTTTACAACTTCATGTCTCAGTTTTCAACTCCTCCCTGACTGCAAGTGGTAAAATCCAGGTTAAATCCAACTGAAGGCACACACACCTAATGAATATTAGGTGAATATTGGGTTTGGGAAAACTCTCCTTGTCTTTTATTGGCAGAACAAACAAATAGCCCTGGCCCAAACTCATGCCATTGGTTAAACCATTGTTGCCATGTTGGAATGTTTTGATAACACCACAGAGATACAGTTTAAACATTTTGGAGGAATCAACCAACAAATTGGCTTTGTAACAAATTAGCTTAAAAGTAATATTAATAATTATTGTAACTAGTTATACAATTTGGATCAGTTAATAGAACTTAATGTAGTAAAAGTATTGTTATAATCAATTAACCTGTTTTTCCAGTGAACACTTGGTTAATTGTTTGTTAATTTTAAGAAATGTTCATGGGAAATAATATTCGGTAACACTTTATTTTACAGTGTCATTGTTACACATGTTGCATGTAGTTAATGTAGTAAAAACTATCAATTATGCATAATTACATACAATTAACCCTAAACCAAACCCTCATCCTAACCCTAACCCTATAGTAAGTACATGTAGTTCCTTATTATTACTCAATACATGTATAATTACACTGTAACAAAGACACTTTAAAATAAAGTGTAACCTAAGATTCTTACTGTACAGTACTCTTACTCAGTGCATGTAGTCAAAATCAGCATGATTAAGGACTCCAGTATAAGAACATGAAACACTGACAACTTTATGCATGACATGGACAAGACTTTATTAACTACACAAAACACTTAAACTACTCTTACAAACATACACATGCATACAGTTTACCAAGGGAGGCAGGATTCAGGAAAGCAAGAAGTTATAGCATTGTTTGAAATTCAGCAGATCAACAGCCTTGAGCAAACCATCAGTTTAGTTTTAACATGCCCTTCTTTAAAAGGGGTCTGTCAGGGCTCTGCCTTGTCTGTGTTGTCTTTGTTTCATGTCTCTATGTTTGTGTTGTGTGTCAGCACATGGCTTTGTCTTTGTTTGTGTTTGCCACGTGCTCCTCTTGTCCTGCCTCCTTGTTTGCTGTTACCACGCCCCCTTGTTTAGTCCTGTCTAGTCCTCATTTCACTAATTGTGCTCACCTGATCCTCATGTTCTCTGGCCCCTTTATATTGTGCTTCCCTTCCTCAGGCCCTTGCTGGTTTGTTGTATTCATTGTGTGTACAGTGTTCTTGCTATTTGTCAGTCCGTACTAGTGTTAGGTTCCTGTGTCTGTTATTCCCCTTTTGATATTGTCTAGCTTTCTTTGTTCCTGAGTTATTACTCTAGTCTTGTCTTTATTTTGCTCTAGTTATTCCAAGGCTTATTTTTAGTGTTTGCCTTTGTTTGATTTGATTACTAATTTCCTTTTGTTTTTATGTTTATTTCTTTTGAGTTTTTTTTATCTTAGCTACTTTAGAAATTCAGGTTTTTTTTTTGTTAGTGTTGTTTGAGTCATAGTTTTTGGTCTTGTTTTTGTTCTCTCTTGTTGTCTTGTCTGAGTCTGTGTGTATGTGTGTCTCGTGTTGGTTCCTACCCTGCCCTGAATTTCCCTGGCCACTGTGTCCCACTGCCTGGAAACCAAGACTGGAGCTACTGCTGGGAGGATAAACATCAAGCCTCGGGTTCCTCGTGTTCTTGTCTGGTTCTTTCCACCATTGTCCCGCCTGGTGCTGCTTCCGAAGCTGTCAAATCTGTTTTCTCCTTCGACTGGTTTCAGTGGTCATCCCTCTGCCCTGCCATCTTCCCTGTCATAGTGTTGTCTGCCCTGCCCTGCCCTGCCCTGCTGTCTGAACTGTTTCACATCTCACTGTCCCTGTTGTTTCTAGTCTTTAGTTTTGTAAATAAACCCTTTGTCTGCTCATTTGCATCTGGGTCCTCATTCGGTATCCCTGACAGGGTCAGGATACTTAATGTATCAAATAATGAGACTAAGTTTGATACTTGCATGTCTCGCCCCTTTGAATTAAAATGTCGTGATGCAATTTGTTGAGGCTCCAGTAGATCTTTGGTGATTTTGTCTTGATGAGAGAGAACCAGTCAGAGGATCACTGCTAAATGGAAAGACAAGGCCGAAGCCAGGCACAAGCTTAAGTGTCCTTAAGTCTACTAGTTCAGAATCATCTTCTCATCAGATTTTCTCAGAAAGGAACTGCATGTGATGTTGTGATCAGTGATTTTTAAAGTGTTAAGATGTCTGGAGGTGACTGAGCCAATAAGGAGTTGTTCCTTTGGAGGGAACATTTATGACTCTTTGTCCTCTGGCAGGATATTAGCATAAGACATTGGATTGGGGGTTTGAGAGAAGAACCTTCTAGATTCTTATAATACTAATGTGTCAGAGTTAGCAACACTTACCATAAATCAACATATAGGAAACGAAAGTTGGAGTCCATAAATACCACATGCGAGCCATGTGATCTTACTTAACCATGGTATGTTACACTGAAACATTAATCCAAAAGAGTTTGAATTAATACATAGAAATGGAATATCTATATCCCTATGATAAGAAAAGGGTTTATCTGTCCTTTTCAATGAGAATTGAGTGAGCCAAAACTCTCCCTAAATTCCTTGTAAATCAGTTTTCATATATCCTGTAACCAGAGGCTTGGTGTTAGCTGCATTTGTTGCAGTTTGGGGGGATGGTTCACAGACCTTCGTTGCTGGATTATTCATTAAATATAATTAATAATTTGTGTGTGTCTGATTAGTCCAGATGCTACAGCTTACAGTTGTCTGCATATTTAATTATGATGTGGAAAAGTATACTGAAGCACCAAACATTTTCAAATGACATTATTTCACCTTTAACATTACTATTGTTCCTTCTGTACTCTTTTTTTTTTATAGGGGATATGATTCATGATGACTGGATGAGTATAGTATGCCATTTTTCACTGTATTTATAGGCAGTGTGTGTGTAGATTTGTGCTGGTGTCTGGCATAAGAGCCAGCTGAACAGATCGTGAGTAACAGGAGAGAGCGAGCTGGCGGACGACTGAGTTGGCGATATACCAATAATGCCACTTCATACTTTCACAATTCCTCATCAATCCTGGACCTTTCACAACCCTGACAGGCAGGAGTTGTCATTCTCATTTTTAACAGATTTTCAAGCAATTTTTACATTCTATTTCTTATAGTGTTTCCTAAGGCAAATCACACTATTGATGTTGCACATATTTGAAGTTAGGGATTTCAAGTAACTTAAGTAATAAAATTTAATGTGTAATCCACACAGTTTGTGCTACAGATATGAATTATTCCTTAAATCATACAACTTTGTTGCTATTGCTAAATGATCAGAATTAACCACTAATGGAATTTGTGTAGGTTGCACTTTATTCAACAGTAAAAGCATTTGCACAGTACTTATAATGTACTTACTTAAGAAAGCACTGGTTAATATAAGGTAACTACACGGGTTAAGGTTAGTTTAGGGGTAGGTTCAGGGTTGGTGCCTAGTGATTACCCAGTTATTGTAATTACTATAATTAGTGCATAGTATGTACATAGGGAACAGGACTCTAAAATAAAGTGCCACCACTATGATTTGTTATGATCGTCCAGGTTACATATGTAACCTGGTTCCGTGACAAGGGGAAAGAGACGTTGCATAATGGTGTTAACACTATGAGGACCCAATACCCACTGCACCATACTGAACAAACGGCTGCTCACTGTCCTGTAAAATTAACCAGCGAGCTAGGCTGTAGCCAAAGAATGCCATACAGCACACCTAGTGACCAAGAGCTTGGATACCTGAAGTGTGAGGTCCGCAGCTCAATACCCTCAACCACTTATCCAGCATAACTGACCTGGGGCAGAGCTAGCGAGGGAGACAGCAGCTTCACTGCTTCTGCTCGCAACTCCTGAAATGAAGAGAGCAGACTAAATTACTGCTATTCCAACCATCAAAATCCTTGGCCATCAGATTTAAGGGGCACCCTAGCCAAAGGGAGCATAGAAATTAGTAACCTGTCCTTAAAGACTGGAAGATAACTCGCAAGAGAGCACAGAAAAAGGACCGCCTCCTGCTTTCTTTCACCTGTCAACAGCCTATCTCTGAGCTGGAGGGAACAAAATGAAGGGCAGTCTTGCCAAAAGACTTGTACCGCCCAACCCCCAGGGAAGTGCTCTACATGATAATCAGACCTCCTTGGAAATGAGCCGATTCAATTCCAATCAGGCTACTACCTCCATTATACAACAGAGGGGCTACTGAGAGAGAGGGGCACTGTAGGACCCCTCTCCACTACTCTCTACCAAGTAGCCCTCATCATTTGATGGTTGCCAACTCCTACAGTTCCAGTGAGAAAGCATAAATGCATACATGTCTCTAGCTAAAGTTCTGAAGGGGAGGAGAGAAGAGACTATATTAACCATTTCAAATTTAAAGGGAGCACATCACTACCAACCTTGAATGAGGTGGCGTTATTGGAATATCACCAACTCAGTCTTCTGCCACTTCACTACTACTTCCGTACCCCGTGTACTGGAGAGGCAACAGATGAGGAAGCGAGATGCAAGTGACAGTATTGCCCGGTCTCCTCTCCTGTGACAGCTCCTTAGGGGAGCATCTTACCTTTGCCTCCATGCTTCTAGTACCAAAGAAAGCGGCAGATGAAGATGTGGGATGTGAGTGGCAGTATTGTCCACCATCTTTGCCCATGCTAGCCCTCTCAGAATTACAGAGGGAATATTTCACCAACATCCCTGAACTATCAGTACTGGGAAGGTGACTGAGGGAGTGAGAAGTGAGTAGCGGTTTTGCTCACTCTCCTTTTCAGTTCAGGCTATATATGTGAACACAGAGGGAGCATATTGCTGCTACCTGGTACTCCCAGTACCAAATGACAGGTGACAGATAAGGAAATGGGGCACAAGTGATGAAACTGCCCCTTCTCTTTTTCTGTATTCACCCCTATAATAAAACAGGGAGGTTACTGATACCATCGTCATACCTTGTATTGGAGAGGGTGGCATAAAAAGAGTGGGACGTGAGAGGTGGCATTTCCCAATCTCTTCATCTGCACCTTCATAATGTGTGATACAAAGGAAGCACATCAACTCCATATTCGTAGCACTGGAGAGGGCGACAGATGAAAAGTGGGCGTAGTAAGCTATATCCACTTTTCACTCTATAAGCGGCATATTTTATGCACGCTAAACTTAACAGCCCTGTACTAGAAAGGCAGCAGATAAAAAAGTGGGATACGAGTGGCGGTACTGCCCAGTCCCTTAAGTCCACCACAGTATAGCTTTGTAATACAAGGGAAACACATCAATATCATCTCCATCCGCTGGTAGACAGGCATAAGATGAGGGGGACTAATTTTCTGTTTTACCTCCAACCGCTTACAGAGGAGACTTTGCAGCTAATCCCATTGTAAGCAAAGCATGATGAATATAATAAAGAGGATGAAAAACTGAAAAACACTTACACTAGTTCCATCATAAAAATGCAGACGGCAACAGATAAGAAGCACCGTTTTATTTAACGAAACCACTTCCTACCCATACACATATAGTGTGTGACTGCAATGGAAGCACTCTGTCACCTATACAAATGAAAAAGTTGGACATTCTGTTGCCACTTGTTTCATCTAAGGTAGTTTATTATATGTATGTGAAAGAAACACAATCATAAAGACTCTCCCCTCAGAGGGAGGGATGAAAAAAGAGAGAGAGAGAGTGTGAGCAAACTCAACGCCATCTCACAGACAGAATAACTGTGAATAATTTCTGTGGTTTGGTGGAGCTCTCCGAGGGTCCAGGGACATTTGGTTGCATTGGTCCAGGTCCTTCAGCAATTAAAGAGTTAGTTCAACCAAAAATGAAATTTCTGTCATTAATTACCTATCCTCATGTCGTTCCAAACCCGCAAGACCTTCGTTCATCTTCGGAAAACAAATTTGTGTTCACATCTTTGTGGTGTCTGGTATAATTTGTGACACATCTGTCAAGCTCAACCTTGATCAAAACATTATCTCACTCCATGTGCAGCTTATAATATATAAATTGCTGAAACAAAAACAAGTCGTAGCCGCCACTAACTCCTTGTATGTGGGAGCAAGGGAGGAGACAGAATTCCATGGCAGCCTAGCACAGGATTAATGCTGTATTAATGCTTTGCAAAACAAATCTTGATGATGTCTTCAAGGATTTATCAGTAAAGGTTGTAATACCTGTTGAAAACATTTCTGGTTGAAGAAAAGATTTTTTTTTACTTTAAGACAATGAAACCTATTTTTTAAGATATATATATATATATATATATATATATATATTTTTTTTTTTTTTTTTTTTTAAAAAGATAATTTAACCCTGTTCTCCCTTAAAATCACATTATTGTAATGCAATAATAAAAAACTATTTATACACAGTGCCTTGCAAAATATTCATACCCCTATTTTCTTCCATATTTTGTATGTTGCCACTTTTTTCCCATCACACTAATTTATACATTCTACAAAATCAGATTTGTGATAACTTTGCAAATGTATTAAAAAGCAAAAATATAAATATTTTGATCGCATAAGTATTCTGACCCTTATAGTGTGTGACCACTGGTGCAGAGCGAGTGTTTTCAGTTAATTCCTATGGAAGTTGAGCTTCATGCTCACGCACTAATGTAAAACTCAACTTCCATAGGAATGAACGGAAAATGTTTGCTCTGCGCCAGTGGTCACACAACATTGAAGGCCACTATGCTCGTGTAAACCTTCAAAAATTTATTTATTTATTCATTTTATTTTTGCCTTCCCGAGATTTGTGCCCCTATACAATCCCGTCTCTGAGCTCTGCAGCCACTTCTTTTGACTTCATTTTTTTGCTTTGTCATTATGGGGTATGGACTGTAGGCTGATGTGGGGGGTGGGGGTGCAATATGTAAATATTTTGCAAGGACCTGTACTATTAATCTTCATTATTGAAATGTGAAAACATTATACACCAAAGTAACATTTGTTGTACTGCTTTTTAAATATTTTAAAGCATTTTTTATATTTATGTTATTATTATTATTATTATTATTATTATTATTATTATTATTATTACAGCCTGTCATGAAAGTAATGTCACAATGCTGGAGAAATAGATTTTACTTTCCTTAATACAAATTGATTTTCTTTTGGTTCTGGGATGAAATGTAACATGGACATGTTTCCATCATTCTTATGTGCACACACACACATACACACACACACACACACACACACACACACACACACACACACACAGACATACACAGGTTTGTTCTGCTATCAAAGGGAGAACATTCCATAGGCGTAATGGTTTTAATACTGCACAAACTGTACATTCTATCCCCCTACACTACCCCTACTCCTAAACCTACCCATCACAGAAAACATTCTGCATATACATCATACATCATACATTTTTAATAAAACATTGTTTAGTATGTTTTTAAAGCTATTTGAAATATGAGGCTGCCTGAAATGTCCTCATATTTCATGTTTAATTTGTAATACCAGTGTCGAACCCATGTCATTATACAAATTTGTGTCCTCGTAAATCACAAAAATACGCGCACACACACACACATTCATACTCACACCCAATACAAATAGAAATGACCTAATGAAGATCTCAGAGACGCATGCACATAAATTATTTTGCCCTCCAGCTGGTCAATACAGTTAATCCAGCATGAAATTATATTTTGTTCAAGGTATAAAAAAAGTAAGCTTGTCATCACTTTTAAACATTCGTGGCATCAAAATGTGAGGCTTTAAAGATAAATACTTGCTCACAGCGGACAAGGGTTTACTGTATTTCATAGCTGTCAAAAGGAATTTTGTGCCCTCACATCAGGGGACATATTATTGCAAACTCTCAACTGCTATCTAGAACATGAGCACAGTTTTCTTTATTTCTGTTATTTCTTTAGGTTGACAGCATCATCTCTCATGTAAACAGAGGTTTTGATTTGGGATTGTGTGGTAATGAAATGTTATTATGGCTGAAATGAAATGCGCTGTAATCATGTTGTAGCTTGCTTGTACTAAGAGCTAGTTAACGCTTGGCAGAGTACTTTAAGATTCATTACACAATTATGTTCACCATCTTGTTTGTGGGATGCCGTATTCGAGCAAAAGAAAGGGTATTTGATAGCCCAACAGCTCAAATAAAACTAAGTACACTGCCTCCTGCATCAGGAACGCTGAAGTGGGAATTTGGCAGGTTGGATTTCTATGCACATCCAACATTTCCAGATTGCCAAAAACCAAATGTTTTCTATTTAATATGTCTTCATCAGTTTCACTCACCTGGTATTACTCCAAACTTTTAATCTTTCTACCCTTTTTACCCCCTCAGGCCATAAAATGAGATGCTCAAGGCTCTGGTGAAACTCATCCGCTTTTAGATTATGAGGTTATATTCCACTCAGGTTGCATACCAATCAACTTCCTCCAAATGCAATAGGAAACTACAGAAGAAAATCATTGTCTTTGATTTTTAATTGTATTAATTTATATCTGTAATACCAGAGGCCCATTCAATAAAATTAAAGGGGTCATTATTCATTTTCACCCCTCTGAGATTTGCTCACAATATTATTGGACTGTCATTAAATTATTAAATTATTGAATTATTCAATTATTCAAATGATTAAATTAATTTAAAAAATATTTTCATTAATTAATTAAAAAAACAATATTTGCAGAGGGAAGGTTAGCGTCTTACACAATGAGTGCTGCATTTTTATGATGCATGTCAAGATAAGACACTTCTTTTAACTGTTCTGTTGCACTTTGCCCAGCTGGTTTTATGTCCTGATTGGCTCTTAGCAAGTGTTACTTGAATTAAATCGGGCATTATTTTCTGCTTTGTCTTTAAGTATTCTATATATAAATGACCTCTCCATGTGTGGATTGATACAGCCTTTTGCTGCACTTTTAAACACAACATCCAGTGCAGTTTTGTAGTATAATGAAACTTAATAACAAAAGATTGATGAAAATCACAAACAAAGACAGTAAAACAGTAAACCCTGTAAAAGAACACCTTTATTTGCTGAAAACAAATTTATTTGCTGTAACACTTTATTTTGATTGTCTCCTTTAGACATTCCGTTAACTGTAAGTAACATTGGACCTACATGTCAACTAACTCTCATTAAAGTATTAGTTGAGTACTAGTAGACTGTTAGGTGTGTGAAAAGACAACACCACCCCCCCAGACAACCTCTCCTGGTTATCCAGTTTGCATTCGGAAGGACGCAGAAATGCACTGGTCGGCATATGTTTTTGATGGGACTGATCTACACTTTCCGTTGATTTTGGCTCGCCCCTCTTTTTATTTCAATCAAAAACCATCCTCCTGGTTATCCTGGTTATTCTAATCCCCCTTCTTTTGCGTTAAAATCTAATGTGCCGCTCCCCAACATGGAGTTAAGATTATCAATGGGCTATTTCCGTTAGGGCCCGCTTAAAGCCCACTCCCCTGTGAGGGGTAGGTTTTAGTGTTTGTTTCAAGTACAGCGACAGCCCAATTGCATTAGAATTAAGACTCTCTCCAGTAAGGGTTAAACAAATCACATTCCACCCGCTTGTCTGACACATCACAAGTCCTCCAGATAGTGTATGATGTGAGATGTGTGCCACTTCACATTATGGAAGCGATGTTATCCATGTGCTTTCAGTGCAGCAATGACACTACAAAAGATCTTATGTAAGGATTCGGCTTCATTACATTGCCAGTATTAATACCATCCTTTAATGGAAACGAGATGTGGAATAATAAACCTAAACCCGATACACTTCAGAGATGAGAGTGCTGTCAGTCCCAGGTTCAGCTTATGTAACCTTCCAAAACCAAAGAAACAGGGTTCCTGGCAACAATACCAATCGTTCATTATTACTGATTCAAAGAGTAACTCAGACATTTGCAAGGAATAAGTCAATTGAGTCTATGAACTTAAGTGCCTCAAAGATTCTATGTGTTGCGTTGATTATGTTCTGCTGAAGTATGATCAGTTTGGTCTAGTTAAAATGGAAATATAAAGTAGTTCAAATACCAAGCAAATCTTGGCTGCCTGATTGCATCATAGCAAAATGTAAGCAATATTATCACCCAGCTCTTTATACAATGTTGTTGTTATATACAGCTTGATTTGCATATACACAGTACACTCACATAAAGCTATATATATATATATATATATATATATATATATATATATATATATATATATATATATAATTTTATGGCTATCTCAACTGCTTGACTGCTTGTATTGTTGCAAAATGTAAAACTAAATGGTCATACAACTCTAATCTGCTAAATGCAGCTATAAGGCTAACTGTGCCAACTATGTGTGATGGTGTGTGCAGGCAGGCAGACGAAGTAATGAATAGTATAGTTATATAATAGTATAAGTACAATAATATACTAGATAAAAAAGTCTGTCAAGACAAACTTTAAGTTGGCTTGAAAAAGCCTAGCCAGAAAATTTGAAGTAGTTTGAAAAGCGTGAAGTTTGAAACAGTTTAAGTTTTAGTTTAGAAGTTTTGATAGATAGATAGATAGATAGATAGATGGATAGATGGATAGATGGATAGATAGATAGATAGATAGATAGATAGATAGATAGATAGATAGATAGATAGATAGATAGAAATAATCAGATGATAGATAGATAGATAGATAGATAGATAGATAGATAGATAGATAGATGTAGTAAAATGATAGATAGATAAATAGATAGATAGAAATAGTCAGATAGATTGACAGACAGACAGATAGATAGATAGATGGATAGCTATGCGGTTGCTAGATTAATCTGAGTGGGTGCTAGGGTTTCGGTATGTGGTTGCTAAGGTATTCTGAATGGTTGCTAGGGTAATCATGGTGGATGCTAAGGTGCTGCTATGCAGTTGCTAGGGTAATATGAATGGTTACTAGGGTGTTGCTATGCTGTTGCTAGGGTAATATGAGTGGTTGCTAGGGTATTTCTATGTGGTTGCAAAGGTATTCTGAGTGGTTGCTAGGGTGTTGTTAAGCAGTTGCTAGGGTAATCTGAGTGGTTGCTAGGGTGTTGCCAGGGTGATTTTTGTGGTTGCCATGGTTTTCTGGGTGGTTGCTATGCAGTTGCTAGGTTGTTCGGGGTGGTTGCTATGAGATAGATAGATAGATAGATAGATGTGGTCAAAAGATAGATAGATAGATAGATAGATAGATAGATAGATAGATAGATCCTCACTGACCAAGGCACGGCATTCATGTCTCGTACATTACGTGAACTGTATGAATTATTGGGCTGATTCGCACCAGCGTCTATCACCTACAAACGAACGGACTGGTGGAATGATTAATCGCACATTAAAAACCATGATTCGTAAGTTTGTTCACAAAGACGTCATAAATTGGGATAAATGGTTGGAACCCCTCTTGTTCGCTGTGCGGGAAGTCCCGCAAGCCTCCACAGGGTTTTCCCCCTTTGAGCTTCTTTATGGACGTCAGCCCCAAGTGCTTTTAACTGTCCTGAGAGAAACATGGGAGGATGGACCTTCTCAAAGTAAAAATGAAATTCAGTATGTAATGGACCTGAGAGCAAAACTCCACATGCTGGGGCGGCTATCTATCTTTGACAAACAAAGCCAGCTGTACAACAGGGGAACCAGCTTTAGAAAATTTGCACCAGGAGAGAAAGTGCTTGTATTACTTCCAACTTCAAGTTCTAAATTTCTTGTGAAGTGGCCAGGACCGTTTGAGGTCACATGGCAAGTCGGAGATCTCCATTATGAGGTGATATGAACATATAGGAGTGTGGCACATCCAATTTATCATCTCAATCTCCTGAAAAAATGGAGGAAGGCAGGGTCAGTGATGCTAGTGATGGTAGTGAGTGGAGAAGATGATCTCGGACCAGAGGTGAGCACCAAAACGCAATCTCTCGCTCTGGCCCCGGGAGGAGATCATCTCTCGCCCTCCCAGCTCACTGATGTAGCCAAGTTCTCGCCCCTACCTGGTCGAACGAATCTCATTCAGCACCATATCGAGACTGAGCCAGGCATAGTAGTGCGCAAACGGCCGTATAGTTTACCTCAACACAAGAAAAAAGTGGTTCAGACCGAATTAGAAACTATGCTCGAAATGGGGGTAATAGAAAAGCGATTGGGCGAGCCGATATTTTTAGTTCCGAAAATCTATGACTCTGTTCGATTCTGTGTGGATTACCGCAAAGTAAATGCTGTATTGATATTCGACGCGTATCCAATGTCACGAGTTGACGAATTGCTTGATCAGCTGGGCACAACTTGTTTTTATTTGACACTCGACTTAACGAAAGGGTATTGGCAGATCCCTTTATCGCAGGTATCGAAGGAAAAGACAGCCTTCACAATGCTGTTTGGATTACACCAATTTGTGACACTTCCATTCGGGATGCTTGGGGCACCGGCTACTTTTCAGCTAGGGTGGACTCATGGACTGTATTCTTCGACCTTAAGCTGCATATGCTGCTGCCTATCTGGAAGACATCATCATCTATAGCAATGACTGGCAGCGTCATATGGAACATTTGGGGGCTGTTCTGAGTGCGCTGAGAGTGGCCGGACTCACGGGCAATCCAAAGAAGTGTGCGGTTTGGCGAGTGTAGGTTAGGTATCTGGGCTTCCACGGACAAGTGCGGACAAGAGCAAAAAGGAGGTGAGACAGTTCCTGGGGCTGGCGGGATATTATAGAAGGTTTGAGTCTAATTATTCGGACCTCACCAGCCCTCTGACTGATCTAAATAAAAAGGAAGCACCAGATCCGATTCAGTGGACGGAGCAGTGCCAGCAGGCTTTAACCCAAGTGAAGGCTGTTCTGTGTGGCGGACCGCTATTACATTCTCCTGACTTTTCTCTCACCTTCTTGTTGCAGACTGACACGTCCTCAGCCTCAGTTGGGCGGTGGGGGTATGTGGTGAGAGGGGCGTGGTTCAGCGAGGTCTGCAGTGGGAGAGAGAATTGGGAGATGTGCGCTAACTAAGTGGGTTAAGTACAAATGACAAACACCTGTGTCTTGTTCCAATAATTGGTGTGGAGAGACCATATAAGAGACCGGGGAAACAACCCAGGTTTATTGTTTACTGTGAATGAAAACCCACCAGTCACAGTCACACTAACTCCATCCTCTTCCTCCCTGATCATTGACTTTGTTACACCGAAACTAAATAGTAACTGGTCCTGCTCAACCTCAAGTCACCTTCATCACCATTAGTTTTGCCAAGCTCCAAGTCATCTTTGTCACCATTGGCTCTGCCTAGCCAGAAAAAGTTTCTTTTGTCATGGAGGGTCCTGCACAGCCTCCCTCTCCCTCCACCTCTGCCTAATCCATTTAGTTCCTCTGCCTCACTTTCACTCTCTCCCTTCAGTCCCTCGGCTCCACCTTCTCTGGTTCTACCTTGCTGCTCAGATCTGCCTTGGGCTTCCCAGTTAGCAGTTCCACCTTGGTCTGAGGATCCCCTGGCTTTACATCAAGACTCCGAGCCCTGGATTGCACGTCACCCTGGTTGAGCCACAGACTTACGGTCATCCGGCTGCGCCTAATCCCTCCACCCCTTCAGCTTTGTAAGCAAATTAGCTGAAATTAAATTAATTAATTTATAGTTATTTTTAAACAAGTCACTGTCACAGATCTGCCAGACTCTAACCCCAACCAATCACAATGCACTCCATCACCCGAATACTGATTGCACTCACCTGCACCCCATCAGCCAATCAACCACCAGCTACATAAGCACACACCTCACCTCACTTCAGTGTCCGGTCTCGTTTCTACGAAGAGGACGTTCACCCCATGCTCCCGCTGATTCTCCAGTTTATGCTTCTGTTAATGTGTTTCCTGGCATCTCCGCTCCAACACGCAAGTAAAGACTTCCTGTTTGAAATACGAACATTACCTGACATTTGGACGTGTGTGCATTCCCTGTTTCCCGGGAACCATTCTGCATCTGAAATACAAGAGACTTTGTTTAATACCATTCTACATGCTGATGTCAAACCCATTCTCATCCAACTTCCCTGTAACTGCCTCATCGCTGTAAATAAACAAACCATATGTTTTATATATCCTTTGTGTGAGTGTTGTCCCGTAACAGTCACTTATTTTACGACATATCAACTGAATCATCCAGCATTCATTTGCACAGGCCGTATAATAAGCTCTGTTGTGGATATGAATCCTCAAATATCGTGTAAACACTACTTATTAGCAAGGTGACATAGATCGTCCGGTTAAGACAACACAAGGCAATATCTCTTTAAAAATATAAATGAGGCTTTATTGATTATAACACAAACTAATTTCTAACACAAACACACAAGTACGCACAGTGCAGAAAGAAAGGAAGTGAGGGATGAGTTTTAAGAGAGTGAAATGATGAAATCAAGTTCCAGGCAATATATGCACTTCATAGGACCTGACCTGAACGAACCATCAATAATTAATTTAACCCTTTTATCGCTTCTTAGGCAGGATTACTATACTTTATATCAATGCACTAGTTCAGCTAAAGACTTTGAAGGTACTTGCATTTGTCGTTTGTTTCTTTAAATGGGGATTCCCTTAGTTGGCGACTTTGGTTTAGAGAAAGGTATTTCCCAGGTTCGTTACTGTCTTAGGATCGTGGGAAGCCAATCACGTTATGGTGTGCTGACGGATGAATGGAGTCTCCCTCACGGTTGAAGTTTGAAGTTTTTGGTTGGACAAAGACTGAGTCGTTGATTAAACTTTGCGGCAAAACTTAACTTTGAACATGAGACTCTCAACAGAAAAGAAAGAACACTCCATCAAAGAAAGGATAGTGAGTGAGATGAGTAGTTGGATGATATGAATGAATTTGTTTGTTCTTATTTTCATCTAATCTTGATCTGGCTTGATCAGGTCATCTGCTCTTTGTCTTTTCCTTTGTCTGATGGGTCTAACTTGTTCTGATTTCTATTCAAATCTATTCAGTGTACTGACCATTTAAACTGAGGTGTTTGTCAAACCTCTATAAGGAGTTCTGACCAATTAGGTATCATCTTTGTTTCAGAGGTGGCTTTTCTCCTCCACTGATCATTAACTAAATATTGTCTGTGGTCTCTTAATTTTCCTGCTCTCAGCAGAGAATACAGAGAGTACAGTTTAGACATGATTTTATATATTTATATATAAAAGAGTCTCTGTTGGGTTTTCTATGGACAATTCTGTGTCACTCAGAGGTCACTCAGAAGAAGTCCTGTTTTATCTCTCTGTCTTGGGGATCAAACACTTCTTGCAGCTTGTCTTTTAAACCATTTAGTCTTGTTTTTTTTAATTGTTTTTTTGTTTTTTTTTTACTGCTCCAATTTGACAACGTTCTTCCAACGTTTCTTGGAAGCTTGCAAGGCCATAAAGTACTTACCTGGGGGTTTTGTAGACTGAATGGAGCTGCAAATGAAAGATTCCCTGATTTGGAGTCCTGTGTGTTGATTTGGGATCTTCAGTGTTGAGATGAGTTTTGCATGTTATGAGTTATGTTTGAACAAATGTGGAAGATTAATTTGATTGGTTCGTCCTCAGTTCCTAAAGCTTTGCTGGTCGCTTCTTTCTGGTTACACCAGAACCTCAATCCAACTGGCTCCACCCCATTCTGCTGAGCCCCCGTCTCCACCTCAGTCCCTCAAACCTGTGGGTACACCTCAGCCCTTCAGTCTATTGGTGTCACCGCGGATCTTCGGCTTCTCAGCTCCCTCAGTTGGGCAGGCTCCTAGCTCCACCCTGGCTCCTTCCTCCATTGCGGAACTCCTCTGGCCCTACATCTGGATGGCTCTCGTTCACAAACTGTATTACCCAGCATCCCTCACGATTCTTACCTGCTCTCACTTGGCCATTAAGCACAACTGATTCCTATCACAGTCTCATAAGTGCCCAATAAAGCACTCAGTTCACTCATTTTCTGGCCACCATTATGGCTACAGACTTTATAACCTGTGAATACCATCCTGAAAGACTACTTATGAATGTCAAATAGCCAATCGCGAGAATGAACGTCACGGGCGGGTGACACTCATGACCAGGAAAGGATAAAAGCACATCCGGAGCGATTGCTCACTGGCTTTTTTGCTTCAGCAAAGCGCTCTTTGTGTGAAAACTGTCTCTGTCTATTTATTGTTGTTTGTCCAAAAGAAATCAAGCACTATATTTTATTTAGACAGGAGTTTCGTGAGTTCCTCCCTGCCCTCGCTACTATTACAAGTGGGGATACACGTGATTCATGTGCTGTTTGTCAGGAGCAGAGCATGCACGTCAGCTCTTGTTAAGAGGAAGTTTGAGCTTGATGTGCAGAAAGATCGGGACTTCTAGCTCTGCTCCTCTTGGCTTTTTTCTCGAGGGAATAATGTCTTATGCACGGATCTCGCATTTGCCGAGGCAGTGTGTAGATTTCTGGTCTGCAGACTGCAAATAAAGATTTTAGTGGCTCTGATCTCACGTCTGCCGAGGCGACGCGTAGATTTTGGGTCTGCAGACTGCAATAAAGAATATTTGGCTTTGATCTCGCGTCTGCCGAGGCAACGCGCAGATTATGGGTGCGCATACTGCAGAATATTATGTATATTTAGCCTATATCATTCAGACCGTGTACACTTGTTTGATGGTTTATGGCTGCATTTAATTTGAAGAATTAAATGTGATATCTGCCTGGTGTTTAGAAGCTAGATGTCTGCATCTATACTCTATATTTAGCCTTTCATCCAGACTGTGTTTTTCTTGTCTGGTTGATATGTGGCTACATTTAATTTTGAGAAATTAAATGAGATTAGAGGTTTTATTATGCAGTTGGCTGTATTTAATTTTGAGGAATTAAAATGATACATATTTATCTGACTTTCAGTAGTTAGACTCATGTACTCATGCAGCGGTTTCCAGCCAGCTTACCATTCAGCGCTCACATGACGCTGCGTCAGGCTTGTGCCATCTGAAAAGGAATCTGAGGGTAGCTTTACGTGGTTCAGAGCAGTGTACACCTCAGCATATGGTGCCCGCCCCACTCAGGGGCTGTTCTGCCAACCCCGCCACCTTCGGTGCTTCAGGGCGCAGCGGTTTTCAGCGAGTTCATGACTCAGCGTTCACACTATGTTGGGTCAGGCTTGCACCCTCTGAGGAGGGTCAGAGCAGTCAAATCGGTTGCTTCCTGCCAATATGCTTCAGGTCACCGAAGTGGCTGCTCTAAGTACACCAGAGGTTCCCTTAGTAGATTTTTATGGCAGAGTGAAACGTCTACCAAATATATCTCACTTGGGTCCTGCAGATAATAGAGAAAGGGTTCAAAATCCAGTTTGGTTTTCATCCAGTTCTATTCAATGGGGTGCTACTATCACTAGTGCATCCCGAGCAAGCTCTGGTGATGGAACAAGGCGTAAAGACCCTGTTAGCAAAGGAAGCTATAGAACGGGTCCCTGTAGCCGACTGGGAGTCAGGGTTTTTACAGCCGTTACTTCATTGTTCCAAGAAAGGATGGTGGGTTGCATCCTGCATTAGATCTTAGTCATCTGAATTGGGCTGTAAAAAGGCTAAAGTTCAAGATGCTGACATTAAGTCAAATCGTGACTCAAATCGGATCCGAGGACTGGTTTGTCACAATAGATCTAAAGGACGCATACTTTTACGTCTCCATTCTTCCATTAGGCCTAGCTCTTTCACCCCGCACGTTCACGAAGTGTGTAGATGCAGCACTGGCCTCGCTCAGGCTGCAGGGCATGCGCATTCTGAATTATACAGACTAGCTAATATTAGCGCAGTCAGAGCAGTGGGCAGTGGGCGGTCCAGCATCGAGATGTCGTTCTTGCTCATATGCAGGTACAGAGAACCACCTTTCTTGGTGTGGGATTCAGCGATGATGTGGGCTGCTTTTTCACCCACTCACATTGCTGTTTTTCTCTCAGTCATGAAAGAAAGGAGCTAAGCCAGTCACTCACTGTAAAAACAGTTTCAGAGACTGTTGGGTCTGATGTCAGCTGCATCAAACGTGATGGCTTTTGGCGTGCTGTACATGAGACCCTTACAGTGGTGGCTCAGGACCAGAGGGTTTTTCCCCGAGGGGGAACCCATTCCGTACGATCAAGATCACGCGGCGAGCGCTCCGCGCCTTGGTTATATGGAAGGAGAACTGGTTTCTGTCCCAGGGTCCTGTGTTAGGAGCTCAGTGTCAACGAGTCACACTGACCACAGAGGTTCTCTCACAGGCTGGGGAGCGGTTATGGGAGGCCGCTCAGCTTAAGGTCTCTAGAGGGGTCATCATCTTTTGTGGCACATAAATTGCCTGGAGATGCTGGGTGTCTTCAATACGTTGAAGTTCTTCCTCCCAGACCTGAGAAGCCATCATGTGTTTGTCTGCACAGACAACACACTGTTGGTTTCTTATATAATCGACAGGGAGGTCTGCGTTCGCGTCCACTTTGCAAGCGGGCGCACCAGATCCTCCTGTGGTCCCTGAGGAAGATGCTCTCCTTGGGAGTGATCTGTATTCCAGAGGCCCAGATTATAGGAGCAGGGGCTAAGGCCAGGGGAATGGAGACTTCACCTTGAGATGGTGAAGTTCATATGGGAGTTTTATGGCCAAGCAGAGGTGGATCTGTTCGCGTCTCAGGATACGACGCACTGTTCACTTTGGTTCTCCCTCATACATCCAGCTCCTCTGAGACTGGATGTCATGGTACAGACATGGCCGAGGCTATATCTGTTCCCATTTCCCTGACTGTTCTGCTCCCAGGAGTTCTGGAGAAGGTCCGCCGGGAAGGAATAAGTCTACTACTAGTAGCGCCTACTGGCTCAGCTGAATATGGTTCTTGAACCTTTTCTCTCCTCGACTACTCTCCCTCGGAGATTCCAGTCAGGAGGGATGTTCTATCTCAGGCGGGACGTGTGTTATTTCACCCCTGGCTAGAGATTTGGAACCTGTGGGTTTGGCCTCTGAGGGGGCCCAACTCATAGAATCTGGTCTCTCAACTGAGGTTGAGACCATACTTCACTCCAGAGCTCCGTCCACAAGAAAACTGTACACTCTGAAGTGGAAATTTTTCATTTCTTGGTGTAAGATGCGACAGTTGGATCCAGTAAACTGCCCAGTCGGTACAGTGCTAGAGTTCCTACAAGATTGCTTCTTATCAGGTCTTTCCCCATCCATTCTGAAAGTGTATGTGTCAGCTATCGCTACTTACCATGTTCTTTTGGATGGTACAACTGTGGGGAGAAACCATGTGATAACCTGTTTCCTTCGTGGCACTTTCTTAGAACCTGACCAGGAAAAGCTGATCAGCTGTTTGTTTTGGAGCGTCCAAACAGACGGCTAGCGAGTGGATAGTCGAGGCCATTTCTCTTGTTTATGAGGTCTCTGGTCAGCTGCTATAGCTATCAGAGCTCATTTCACCAGGAGTATGGCGGCCTGCAAGGCCTTGCTGTCGCGGGTATCCTCAATTATGTGATGCGGTGGGATGTTCCCCTCCACTCACGTTTGTGAGGTTTTTCTCTAAACTCGACCTGGACGCCGTTCCAGGTTCGCAGGTGCTTAAGTCTTTGTGTGCCGCAGTTTCACACAGACAGGCATTTGCAAGTATGGCGTTTTGGTATATCGTTCCCAAAGCATCATTTGATGCAGCGTTGAAGTTCCCTCGAAAGGGAACGTCTCAGGTTACGACTGTAACCCTAGTTCCCTGAGAGAGGGAACGAGATGCTGCGTCACCCAGCCATACTCCCTGCATACCTGTGATCGAATTGCTTCGGCTATTTTAAGCTAGTGAGCAATCGCTCCGGATGTGCTTTTATCCTTTCCGGGTCATGAGCATCACCTGCCCTTGACGTTCATTCTCGCCATTGGCTAGTTGACATTCATGCATCTGACTCAATAACGCAGAAGGCGTACCCAAAGCATCATTTGACGCAATGTCTCGTTCCCTCTCTCAGGGAACTAGGCTTACAGTCGTAACCTGAGACGTTCTCCATTGTCTTCGTTTCCACTCCAGTGTTGTCATCTCATCTCATCTCCACTCCACTCGTGTGTTCCTATATAGTGAGCGTTACTACCATCCAAGAACTTTATTGTATACTGCTCTAGCTTTACCATTATTACTTACCTGTTTGATCTGGATCCATTTTTTTACCCTGTATACTCACATGTGTCTTCAGTAAACCTGCTTTGGTTTCTTTCCATCATCCATTATCTAGGTCTACATTACATTATCATGTGACCTACCAGTGTCAGCTGCATCGCTTCACTGCCATTCAAAAATCCTCTCCCATGGCCTTGTGAGTTGATAAAGTGTCCAGTGTATGCACAATTCGGAATCTCACCGGAAGTCATCCGGGTACTTTTTGCCTACTCTTTTATGAGTACTGTGACTTTGGACATACTTAATATGTTACATACTCTTTTTCACTTACTATATAGTAGGGATGTATGCAATTTTGGACACATAAGATAACAATATTTTTTTTCATTTGTTTTGTAGAGACTCACAAATATCTGTTCAGACAGCTAAAATGAATGTTAGATGTGTAAATCTAACTGTGTCCCACCCCTTTCTGTTATTAGTTGCTGTGTTTTTTTTCCCCCTCTGCTGTTTTTCTTCCTGTTTTCTCTCCCTCTGCAATCTCTCATTCTTTAGGTTCCGCTATTGGTTGATTAGAATGTCCATCATGAAGAATGTCATTGAGAAACAACCAATCATCGACAGTGGTTTGGGATATAAGACACCCTTGAGAATGTAAGAGCAGGAGCTTGGAGTGTGTTTAGCAGTTGTGCCATCTGTTGTTCAATGCTGCTGGCTTTGCTTGTGGTCAGAAGACCTCTCACCGGATTTTTGGTATAACAGCCAAGAAGAAGAGAAAATGAAAATATGTTTTTGTGTTTTCAATTTTTATGTAATTTCTATTTCTTTATTGTATATAAAGTGAACCACAAGCTTGCAATTATCTGGACTGTCCTTGTGTGGGTCACCCACAGTATTTCCCAGAGACTAAAAGTGTTTTTTAATTTCTTTTATGAACGTCTTCTTATACCTCTACACCATAAGAGGACATAACAGTCAGAGAACATGCATAAAATGACTGTGTGCTAATTAAAAGCCTACAGTGAGATTACATTTCATGAACATAATATATTTATCAAATGGTCTGTCATATTTCTTCAGTGAAGATAAGGCAGATAGCATGAGTGGCTGCATAAGTTGAGTCTGTATGCTTTAATTAATAGCCTCAGGGGTTGAGAGCTGAGATCATTCAAGATCTCCAGAGGAGAGTGCAGTTAATTAGAAAATGTTAATATGTATCAATGGTTTTCAAAGAGAAGAAAAAAAAATGCTGCCAAGCCCAGTATGTTGTTTGCATAAGAGTCTTGATTTTCATATTTCTTATATTTGTATTTTCTTGTTTCCCGTGTGCCTTTGTTCCCACTTCTTATTTGTTGTGATAGTTATCCATCGTTTGATTGATCAGCCCCACCTGTCTCTTGTTTTCTCCCTTAGTCAACTTGTCAGAGTATATATAATCTGCATCTCATTTTGAAGACTGCGTCCTCTGGAGGTCTCATTTGAAGGCCGCATTGGTCGTCAAGCGAGGAAACGTAACTGTTAGATTTCAAAGTAAGAAAGAAATTACAGTATGTTACACCACCTGAGGAATGACACTGAATTGTATTATGAATGTTTTTATGACCTAAGTGAATAAAAGTTACTGCTGCAAATAGATCCAGTAACTACTCACATTGCTGCAACCAATCAGTACTGCAACCAATTTAGGTAGGGCAGATTCTCCTGGCTGTAAATTTAGGTAGGGCAGATTCTGGGTCTTAACACTAGTTTATGATAAATATTTTGTAAGCTTTCTATCCCGTGGAGCCCCGCATATGACATGCAGCAAAAAAATAGTAGGCTAAATCATGTGCACGCTTTAAGTCATTCCATCAATTTATAAATCGTGCGAATGACTTCCTAATTTGTTCCCTCAATTTGCTATTTTATATATTTTTATATATAAATGCAAATTAATTACTTAAAAATCATACAATGTGATTTTCTGGATTTTTGTTTTAGATTCCGTCACTCATGGTTGAAGAGTACCTATGATAAAAAATTACGAATTCTACATGCTTTGTAAGTGGGCAAACCTGCAAAATCAGCAGTGTATCAAATACTTGTTCCTCCCGCTGTATATGAGAGAGAGACTAATTAGGATGAACCAATTAGTTAAATTAATCAGACTTTCCAGCACTACATATGAGAGAAAGGAGCTTTTAGCACGAAACAGTTCATAAAATTAATCTTACTTTTCAATATTCCATTTGAGAGAGAGAGATAGAGGACCTTTTAGGTCTGATTATTCCATCAGTTCTGAGATTAAAAGAATGATGTAGTGTTTGGGCTACACTGCTCATTAGAAAAGGCAGCTTGTTACTGAAAATGATTTACTGTTTTGAAAACAGCTTAACTACTGTCATGCTACTGGAAAATGTTGTACAGTTAATAATGTTGCAGCTAGCATCTGCGGTCAACTAAGGTAGGATGTGTATATTTTTTAATCATTTTACTCATTCTGTAATCTGAACCTCTCATAGTCACATTCTGACATGATGCAATGAATCTCTGTAATTGTGAGTAATTGAATCTAGAGTAATTGCACTCTGAATGACTATTCTTACAAACATGTACAGAACATTGATGTGGTGATCCAGTAGAGCTTATGAAAATGTACAACAGGCATCTCTTGGAAAAACTTTTTATTTATTATTATTATTATTATTATTATTATTATTTTTACATAAACAGAAAAGGCCCTTACTGTACATCAAAGAATATGTTGAAGCTAATGAAGCAAGTGAGTGAAAATGTTTCAGAGGAGAGAGCTGCTATGTTTCTTCATGTTAACATGTTGGCCTGAATAATTAATTTAGATTAGCAGTATTGCCTGACCAGCACAGAATCATTTGACAACTAAATTTAACAGACTTAATTTACTTTTTGGAAATGGAAATAAAAATGAACAAATGCTGTACAAATACAGACATGTCATATGTACTGTATACAGTGCGGCTTGAATGTAGGTGAACCCTTTAGAAATGTATATTTCTACAAAAATATAACCAAAAACATCCTCAGATGTCCTAAAACTAGACAAAGAGAACCCAATCAAATAAATGAGACAAACATATATACTTTAATCATTTATTGGGAAAAAATAATAAAACTAATAACACAGTTCTTCTTAAAAATGCTTCCTAGTTGTTAATATGTCATGTCCCTGGGCTGATCTTTCCGTTTTTTTCCCTGTCTCTGTGTAGCATCTGGACTGGATCACTGATGATCAATTGATTTTAGGTTTTAGGAAAAGCTTTTAACCTTCTGACTTGCATAGGTAAATCTTAGCTGACTCTGGCCTGTCCTGACCCCCCACGGGCAAGCAACGGTTTTGCGGCTATGTGGCGATATAAAACAGGATCTCTATGCAAGTCTCCCTGATTTCAAAAAGATCGGAATCAACTCAGATCCTATTCTTTCCCCTACACAAGCCCAGAGCTTGTGGGACAAGAAGACCACGCACACACATAGTGACATTAATCAAAATATGAATATTCCTAAGTGTTTTTCCTGTGTTTTTCTTTTTGTATGCATGTCTCCATATTACCCACACTTAGTTACATCTGTGTAACGACTGAAACAAATCAGACACGATTATTTGTCATACTCTTTAAAAACTCACTCTGAGGTCTGTGGAACCCTCCCCCATGGACACCATCTGATAGGGTTTTACGACCATAAAGAATGTGCAGAGAATGTGACTCTGATTTCATTCTCGTTGAGAAGGAAAAATAAACCATTTTAATCCTATATAGTCTATATATAACCACTCGAGAAATATATAAAAATGTATCCAATTTTTCCCTCTCATAATTTTCCTTTTGTAGGGTTTGACCTATGTAATAATTCTCTCTTTTGAACCTTTTGTATTAATGTTTCAGAGTTGCATACTATGACTAACTATCACATGGGTAGCATGTTTGGTCTCTCTGGACTCCAATCTTTGCTCTCAATCTGTTAATTTACATTACATTTTGCTAACTCTGACACATTGTGTAATAAGAATCTAGAAGGTTCTTCTCTCATCCATCCAATGCAAATATCTTGCTAGAGAACAAAGGGTCTTAAAAGTTCTCTCCGAAGGAACAAATCCTTATTGGCTCAGTCACCTCCAGAGGGTGTGACATCTTCTCACTTTAAAAATCACTGATCACAAGATCACGTCTCTTCTTCTTGTACTGAGAAAACGCTGTTGTGAAGATGGCACTGAGCTAGAAGTTCTGAAGACACCCAAGTTTGTGCCAGCCTGCGGCCTTGTCTTTCCATTCACCAAAGATCATCTGAATCCAACTGGTTCTCTCTCATCAAGACAACATCAACAAGATCAATGGAGCCTCCACAAATTGCATCAGGACAGTTTAATTCAAATGGGCGAGACGTGGTAGTATCACACTTAGTCTCACTATTTGATACATCAAGTATCCTTACCCCTTTTAACCCTCTGAGGTCGGCCGTCACGCCGGCGTGATTTACTCACTTTTTTCTTGTCAGTGTGAAAGAGACTCAAAATGCTCCGTCAATTTTGAACATACAATCAAGAGATATATACCATTGCAATCTGTGAAATGTCTACTTTTACTTGTGCACACTCATAGTAAAAACAAAATGTTTTGCTTTTTGCAAAATAAGCAAAACTAACATGATGCGTGAGCTGCGATCTCTCTCCGAATGAAATCCATTCTGATAGTCATAAGAAAATGAACGGTAACTTAGTGAATACTATTCACACAAATATGAAACGCATGTCTAAATAAACGTTGAAATGTCAGGTTTTAAATCATGTAAGTCAAATCTAAAACAAATATTCTCTGTTTATGTAATCTGTTTGAAAACGGAGAGAAATCAGTCGTTCGCGAGCCAGCTCATTATCTGTAATGTGACCACGCCCACGGAGAGCGCGCGCTATTCAAACACAAATTCTGAGGCGATTACTGTAACAGAGTTAACGCCCACATATGCATCGCACACGCCCCCCGGTCAATGCCATAAAAAACATGAAGTTTCTTCATAAGATTCACTGAACGTTGATCGCGTTTTGAGGATGGCACGCTACTCTGGTAATGAAGCCCTTCAGATGATTCTGGACAGCGAGGAAGAATTCACCTTTTCCTCAGAGGACGATTGCAACTCAGATGACGAACGGGTGCATTTCGAACAGTTGTTTAGTGTTATATAATTCTTTTTCTGATAATATAGAAAGTCCTAGTCCTAGTTTGGACTTTTGTGATATTTTTCGCTCAGTTTTGGTGATCTATGATGTGATTCAGAGCGAATATATTTTATATTCTTGTATATTCTTATATATTCGTTTATATATTTTTATATATCATGCAATAATACGGCCTTAATTGATAATAAATCCCAGACATTTTCCTTGCATGATGCTCCCTTTTATTCTGCATGGATGTGTTAAATTGATAAAACAACAATAGTAAAGACTTGTTAGGAAAGATTTTTATTCTGAATAAATGCTGTTCTTTTTAACTTATTATTGATCAATAAATCTTGCAAAAAGTCTTGTTTCCAACATTGGAACATTCAAATCTTGTTTCCAACATTGATAATAAAGCAGCACATTAGAACGATTTCTGAAGGATCATGTGACACATAAAGTAAATACAATAAAACAGATTAAATTCTGTGAATCTCCTTACATTCTTAGTTCAAGATGCTTCACAGCTTTGGCCTTTGGATGGGCCGTTAGCCACTGGGGGAGTGTCTTTTGTCTCCCCTGGTGTGAATTGCTAATGTATTCATGGCCATCACCACTCCCACGCATACAGCAGTGGTGACACAAAAACTGATTTACAAAATTTAAATCATTATATTGCTGTTTGTGTTGAAGCATTCAGAATGATTTCCACATCATTGTGTAGTAAAAATTCTAGCCTACAAGCTTGATAACTCAAAAGTCTTGTGAACAACTATTCAGTATGTGTTTTATGGCCTTATTGCAAGGGCATTTTTTTTGCCAAAACTTACTAACCACGCATAATCTTTATTTTTAAAATAATGCAAACATGTACATCTATTTTGCTCACATATTATTGTAGCAGAGTTTGTGCTGAATACAGCAAAATTACATGTTGGCCAATAGTATGTTATTAGTAGCTGAAATAAGCACAAATGTCAGAGCATGTAAAACTACTCCAGGACCCCAAATCAGCCTCAGACCCCAGAGGGTTAAAGAAGGGTGTGTTAGAACTAAACTGATGGTTTGCTCAAGGCTGTTGATCTGTTGACTTTCAAACAATGCTATAACTTCTTGCTTTCCTGTATTCTTCATCAGCTCTCTTTTTCCCTTGGTACACTGTATGCATGTATGTATGTGTGTGAATGTTAGAGTAGTTTAAGTGTTTAGTCTAGTTAATAAAGTCTTGTGCATGTCACATGCAAAGTTGTCTGTGTTTCATGCTCATATACTGGAGTCCGTAATCATGCAGATTTTGACTATATGCTCTAAGTAGTACTGTAGAGTAAGAATGTCATTTCCCATAACCAGGAAATGAACATTTCTTAGAATTAATAAACAATTCACCAAGTGTCCACTGGACAAACAGGTTAATTGAATGTAAAATTAATTTTACTACGTTAAGTTAATTCTATTAACTGGTCCAAATATTTATAATTAATTATAATAAGTTATAATTAATTATTCATATTTCTTTTGAGCTAAATTTGCTACATATTGGTGGAGAATGCGGGCGTGATTAAACAAAGGTTATAAGCTTAAACCACTGTCAACCTAAAAGTGCGCATTTGATAATTCCAGTCGGAATACGACATGCATTTGGGTCACTAGTTGCTGGCTTGTTTAGATGCAAATAGAGTGAGGACTTGAATTGACATCTCTACTGTAACTGAAAGAGTCTTGACACATTGTAGCAAATGTTCATATGGTATCAGTGCAAAGTTAATCTGATTTTAGCGAAGAAAGCCTAATTTCAGTATTAACGTGTAAGTCTGTTTTGACGAAGGAATCTCAGCTCAGCGGCATGTAAACTGTACCAGAATTGATTATTCTGCGTTGGTTGAAGAAATCCCAATTGCAGTATTGCTTAACCTGTTTCTGATGGAGGAATCTTAGTACAGTGTAAATGTAGATTTGGGTGATGTTCCACTTTCTACAGTGTAAAGGCCTTATAAATTATAGTTTGAGTGATGCCATTCATCTAAACTTTGGCTGCATCTACAAGCAAAACTACCTGGTGACCAAAACTGTGTTCCACTCGCTGAAAGGAATGTCAGTGCTCATGCATTAGACTGACGTAACTATGTATGCTTAAACACGCTTTGACTTACAGCAAATCTATTTCATTACTCTTCAAACAAGTACAAGAAGTTGTTTAAAGTAGAGAGAAGAGTTTACATGTGTAAAATTTGTGAATGCCAAACGATATTTGCATTTTACTGAATGTAATATCAAGATCCTGGGGCACCTGTGGCTGGTGCAGCTCGGTCCTCATGTAGATTGGGCCAGGAATTCTGTTTTGTCATGGAACCAGTCCTGTATCTTATATGGATGCTTCCTCTTTTCCTCTTAGTATGTTTCCTGTAGCAGGTGGAGGCGGCCAATCTGTCTGGGGTCTCGTCAAGATATCACAATCTTTGCCAGGTCTCCTCCCAGGCACTTCTCGCCCCAACGGTCGCTTATATTCCCTGTCTGGTCCAGAAAGAGAGGCTATGGACAAGTTTATTTGAGAATCATCTAGATTCTAGATTTTGAGAACAAACTGTATGTGAAAGCAGAGAAAGCATGTGTCTTCCATGCAGAGTCAGTTTCATTCCTGGTTACATTATTTCAGCAGAGGGGATCAGAGCTGATCCCGCTGGGGTAAGGGCTGTACGTGAGTGGCTCCAGACTCACGTAAAGTTCTGCAATGGTTTCTGGGATTCGTCAACTTCTATAGGCACTTCATCCAGAACTTTAGTCAGGTTACTGCACCCTTGATAGCTCTCACCTCTACCAAGGTTCAAACTGTTTAGATCGAACTCTTAGGCTCAGGGGGGCCTTTGATATTCTCAAGTCTCGGTTCATCTCTACTCCTGTACTTTCTTTTCTTTCTAGAATCAGAGCTCAGTTGATAAGTTATCAAGTCAAGTTATCCTGGATTGAGTATGGCCACAACTCCTTAGGTATGCCATAGGTATTTTCCCATTTCAATTTATAATTGGGTTTCAACATTAATTGTTCCCCTCTTCCCCTTACATGAGCCCGATGCTGCTGTTCCATCTGCCTCAGCCTTTGTCTGTCATTGTCAATGCACCTGGAAGAGGCCTGAAGAGGCCTTGGCCTGGGTTCCTAGATGAACCAAGGCAGCGGACCACTGTCAGCGAACACCTGCTCCCCACTACATGTGTGGTCAGAAGGAAGGAATGGCTGTAAACCAAAGAACCTACCTCTCCGGGTGGCCTTTTCGCAAGTTATCCACCAGTGTCATTGGGCCACTTGGTCACCATGGTGTTGAGTATAGTGGTGGTAAGGCTCAAGCTACCTCCTACACTTGGTTGGGTAGGAGGAAAGAAGCCTGTGATTTGTTCCCACCTTAACCCATCTGTTTCTTTTCTGTTTTCTTTTTTTAATTCACCAAATAAAACTGTTTTTGGTGCGTGCAGACTGAGTCTGCATACTGATCTAACATAATGAGAATCTTATTACCAAATAAAAAATGTATCCAATTCAAGTCTTTCATCGTGAATTCACTTGTCCCACTTTCTTATTTTTGTAATCTGTTGTCTTTGCTGGATTCCCTTTGCCTTTGGATAAGATATACAGTCATCATTTTCATCCTTTTATTTTTTGTTGACATTGTACTTTATTCTACAAATGCACATGTATATGTTGTAGTGTTGTAGTTAACTTGATAATGTGTCACAACCAGCTCTATGTAAGTGTGACTGAATGAATGAGGTAAGTGGTGTTGATTGACACCCGTGATGACCAATCAGCAGTGAGCTGGCTGCTATTTTAGCGCTGGTTGTGTGCGTCCTGTGATGCTACATGTCCGAACCTTCCCCTTTTTCAGTGTTGATGGTGGTTTCAGTCTGTCATTTCATCGGACTGTGTCCTGTGGTTGCTGCAAGGATTGGATTTGAGGACTGCCCTCCTTTCAGGCTGTATAATAGCGAGTTATTGAAATGCTGTATATCTTGGACGGTGAACTGATTGTACGGCATCATTCTCGGTTGAGTTCTCCCTTTCGTCCTGGGCGATTATCTCTGTCGGCCTGTTGTTGTTGCGCTGCAAGAACGCCATTAACGTTCACGAACAGGATTGCTGCGTCTAGTTTCTTGGATTTTACTGTTTGTATTTATTTTCTTTTCGATCTCGGGGTGGAGGATCGGCTACTGGGTTATTGGAGCTAGCGGGCAGACCACGCCGTTGCTCCTAACGAGTCCTGTGTTCCTCGTAGTTTGAACTGTTTTCTTCGTCCTTTTATTACTATTTTTTTTCTCTTCTTTCTTTTGATTTATTTGTTTAGTATCGATGCTGCTTATTTTGTGGTTTATTTTACCTATCAGTGTGTGTTGTGCTGGAACTGACTCCATTTGACTGTTATTTATTTATATATTTTTTCTTTTTTATAAAATGTAGTTATTTTCTGTTTGACTTTCTTCCAGGAGCTGGGGTCCCACGGGTGAAGTGTCTTTTGTGGTGATGGTGCTACTTCAACGTTTGCCGTGTGATGCCATTGAGTGTACGGTTGTGTGATCTGAGTCACCGTGTGGTGTGTGGAAATGTGCTTTTGGATAACTAGTACTGGTGATCCCTCCTGTGGGTAACCTCAGCCCTGTAGGTTGGTTTATTTTTGTTATTTTGTTTCACGAGTTCACATTTACATATAATTAAGAAGAGTAAAGGTTTAAGCGTATTTGGCGTGCTGTCCAGGGGGAGGGCTCCGAGCCCGGAATTTTGGCCCGAACCCAGAGTACTCCCCCCGGTTGTGGTATAACTAGATGGAACTATAAGTGGGGAGATGGGGTGGAGGAGGGATGCTGGTAAACTCTCAGACGAACAGAGGTAAGTCTGCTGTATTTATACCTCCTGTCATTGAATGAGTTGATAAACTGATTGCTCTCCACTTGTGCTGATGAGGTTAATTATCTGCACCTGATCCTCCCGAACTTTGTTAATTAAACATCATTTCACGAGTTCACATTTACATATAATTAAGAAGAGTAAAGGTTTAAGCGTATTTGGCGTGCTGTCCAGGGGGAGGGCTCCGAGCCCGGAATTTTGGCCCGAACCCAGAGTACTCCCCCAAAAAGCAGAAAAGCAAAGGACAGCCGCCAGACTGAAAACCCCCCCAAACGACGCCGAGAAATGGCGGCTGGCGTTTCGGGGAGCCTGGTTGGATCAGGAAACCTATGTTGCCTCTGTTTGGAATGACCAATCGGAAAAATTCTCACATCATCTGATGGGAGACCAATGCTCACTGCATCAGGCGGTGTGAGTGTGTGATTGGAGCACCCGATCGGGAGGGCTCTGGTGACTTCCAACAGGAGACCAATGCTCACGGCGTTGAAATGTTGAGCCCTACCGACCAAGGATGAGGGTTAGGGTGGTTTATCAATAACTGACCGCAGGGGCCCACTCAGCTTCCAACGGGGACGACTCCCGGCGAGTGGGCCCCATTGGCCACTGGCGGTGTGAAGGAATTAGAAAAAGCCCTGTCAAGAGAGCACTTGAGGCGACCGATGGGAGACCAATGCTCGGAGGAGACCAATGCTCGGAGGAGACCAATGCTCCGGGGAGACCAATGCTCGGAGGAGACCAATGCTCGGAGGAGACCAATGCTCCGGGGAGACCAATGCTCGGTGGAGACCAATGCTCCGGGGAGACCAAATGCTCGGGGGAGACCAATGCTCCGGGGAGACCAAATGCTCGGGGGAGACCAATGCTCGGGGGAGACCAATGCTCGGTGGAGACCAATGCTCGTAGGAGACCAATGCTCCGGGGAGACCAATGCTCCGGGGAGACCAATGCTCGGTGGAGACCAATGCTCGGTGGAGACCAATGCTCGTAGGAGACCAATGCTCCGGGGAGACCAATGCTCGGTGGAGACCAATGCTCGGTGGAGACCAATGCTCGGTGGAGGGAGCGCCATATATCAATTCATGAAAAAATTGTAAGCCACTCAGGTAGCCTTTGATGGACCCGACTTGGAGGCCTTTGACACTGTTAAGGAAGGAGATGAAAGAGGTGATTGAGAGGAGAGAAAAATCGGGGAACGGCATATTATGTAAAAAATGGAATGTTTTAAAACATCTCCACGCAGTTATATATGATTGGATCGTTCTTGGAGAAAGTGCTTGGAGAATATAGTCGAGCGACGCATTGAGGAAGGGTTTTAACGGGTGGGTTAGGGGAATATTAATTCTGAAAAGTGAGGAACTGGAGTTGGGAATTTGTCTGCCTGTGGAGCCAACATCCTGAATTTCTGAAAAAGAAAACGAGAGAGAGAGTCAGCTATTTGGTTTTCAGAACCTGGGACATGTTTAGCAATTATGATGAATTGATCACATGCTGAAATCCAAATTAGGCGTCTTAAAAAAGGCATTAGAGCGGGTGAATTAGAACGGCCTTTATTAATGCAATGGACAGTTGCTTCGTTGTCGCAATGCACTACAATACTGCTCGCAGTCCATTCCTTCCCCCACAGAAAGGCTGCTACTACGAGAGGGTAGAGCTCAAAAAGCGCTGAGGACTGAAACGAGTCCTGCAGCTGGGGGGGCCATGGAGACGCGAACCAGCGTCCTTGGTAAAACCCCCCAAAGCCTATTGAAGGGGCTGCATCTGTAAACAGTTGGATATCCACGGGGGACGAGACGAGATTGTTATAGAAAAATGATAGGCCATTCCACTGTTTGAGGAATGCTATCCATAACCTAAGTTCATCGCGACACGCCTGAGTTATGGAAATTACCTCCTCTAGCGCGTGAGCCGAAGAAGCGAGTGAGAGGAGATGCGCGATGAAAGGGCGACCTTGTGGAATAATGCGCATGGCGAAGTTTAAGTGGCCGAGCAGGGACAGAAGTTCACGTTTAGAACAATTTGAACGGTCTAGGAGAGAAGAAGATACCAGGATTATCCTGTCGATTTTTTCTTTGGGCAAGGAAGCCTGGTATTTTACTGAATCCAAATTAATTCCGAGGAATTCGATGGATGTGGCGGGACCCATGGTTTTTTCCCGGGCGATGGGAATTCCGAGATCTGAAAAGACGTTTTGAACTGTGAGGAGATGAGCGGCTGGGATGGCGTCGGGAGGAGAAATGATTAAAAAATCGTCTAGCAAGTGAATGAGGTGAGGAATAGCGTAATTATTCGACAAGATCCAGCAGACGGCTTCTGATAACATGTCGAAAATTTTAGGGCTGCTTTTGCATCCGAATGTTAGACGAACAGCAAAATAAAATTTCTCATGCCAGCACACCCCGAACAGGTGCCACGAACCTGGATGAATGGGCATCACTTTGAAGGCAGACGTGATGTCGACTTTAGCAAGCCACGCGCCCCGCCCCACAATTTTAATCATCTCGATCGCCTGATCTATGTCGTGGTATTTGAGAGAGAATTCATCGAGTGGAATCAAGCTGTTTATGCTTGGGAACGGGGAATTATGTGGAGCTGACAGATCAATTATGAGGCGTTTTTTGCCCGAGAATTTCCTCGTAGCCACTCCAATAGGGCTGATGCGAAAAACTTTGAATGGGGGTTCGTCAAACGGGCCAATCATGAAACCTGACTCGACTTCTTTTGCAATCAGGTTGTTTACGACGTCGGGCTCAGCGAGAGCAGATTGGAGATTATTACAGATGATATTTTCGGAGAGCGGGCATTCTACACCGGGTCTAAAACCGTGTTCGAGGCCAGACAGTAGATAATCGGTGAAATCGATGTCCGGGTGTTGGGCTAGTTCCGAAGAAAGACGAGAAGTATTCACAGGAGTCGATAAATAATTTTTAGGGTTTTTATTAGCAGCTTTAAATACAGGGCATACTGGGCGGGCATGAGCGCCGCCGCAGAAATTACATATGTGCAAGAATCTGCACCGCTGTCTGTTGCAGGTGCCAATGTTAAAACTGTTGCACGTCTGTCTGTCAGCGGAGGAAGATGCTCTGCGTCTGAAGTCATTATTTTGTGGGTTTGAGATGACCGTTGCAGGTCTTGGTACGTAGCTGGTTGATTTAAGAGATGCGGTGTCCGAGCCGGGGGTGGTGGAGGAGTTAATTTGTGGGCACGCCACCGTGGAGTGCGTCACTGACCTGCAGACTGCGCATGAGATATTCCTACAGCCTAGGAAAACTCTATTGTGCAAGTCGGGGTCAAGTGCGCCCCAATATGGGCACTGGTTCCACTGAGCAACCCTGACGGCGCATTTTGCGGAGAAAAGTTTATGATAAGTGTAAAAATGTCCTCCCCCATAAGACAGCGCGAGCTCGGCCATAAGTGTTAAATAATCGTTGAGCTCGCGTCGCCTATGGGGGAAGGATGCGCAGATAATTTCTGTGTAACGGCTGAAAGCAATTGTAAATTCTGAAAAAGAAAGTAAACGTGACGAATGTGCGGACTGATTTTTTAGAGTGACTGAAAAAACTCTGCAGTCTATCTGGCGGTTACAATCATTCACCGGAATTTGTGAGAGTAGATTTGCTAGATCAACATCCGCACCTGATAAAATTTGCGCCCGGATGTTGTGGGCCACCGGGGGTGGTTCCGAGGCGACAGCGTTTGTTGGGATGGGCATCAGAGTTGCTGTGAACAGAGAATATGGTGACTTTGCATTTAAAAGAGAGGAATGAGGAAAAGAAGCCGAAGCCACGACTGTCGGCGGAGGCAGCCTCGCGCTAAAGTCGGCATTTGGGGCTTGAGAAGGGAGATTGACAGGCATGCAAGATGGAAAAGGAAGGAAGGACTGAAGTGAGGAGGGTTGTGTTGCATGCGGAGGCAGCCTCACGCTTGCTTGCGCTGCAGGAGCTGCAGGCCACGGAAAAGGAAAGGGACTGATGGTAGGCGCAGAAAGATGAGATGCCTGAGATGCTAGCGGAGGCAGCCTCACGCTAGCATCTGCTGCGGGAGCTGGAGGCCACTGCAGAAGAAAGGGGTTAGATACAGTAGGAGGAAAATTTTGTGAACTTGAGAGAGGGCCAGCGGGCCCAGCTGTGTATAGTGCTGCGGCAGGAGAAGCCGTGGTAAAAGGCTGCACTGAAGCAGAAAGCGCGTGCGGCCCTGTGGCAGGGGAATCTGGGGCGCGGCCAAGGCTCGCTGAAGGTCTTCCCCTGCGGCCTGATGCTCTTAAGATGCCGGATCTTGTGCGGGAGGACAGTGGTGGTGTTGGGCGAGGAGAATTTGCGGCCCCGCGAGATTTGGTCTGCCTATTGACCCCCTTGGAGGCTGGGGTGGACTTAGGAGTGAGGTTTGCTGATTGCAGAGTGACGTAAAGCTTATATAATTCCGCTTTGTTCATCCTACGTGAAGGCTGAACATCGGAATTAATCAGCGCTTGCCTCAAACTTAAAACGGTCCACTTCCCGATAGGCGGAATCGTTGGCACGGCCGAACGATATGAGGATGCCGGGGAGGAAACTGGAAACCTCGCTGGTGGTGGCGAGGGTAGGCCTCGGCGTCTTGGCGAACGAGTGGCTGCGCGGGCAGGCCGGCGTCCGCGTGGTGAAGCCTGGGGCTCTGTGGCTGTGTCGGGCGGAGAAGGAGTTGTCCTGGGACCGACAGATTGCGGCGGAGGATCCGGAGAGGAGTTGGATTCATCGTCAGAAGGAAAAAGTTGGATTTGAGACATGTTTGCAAAGCCAAATGCTGGTAAACTCTCAGACGAACAGAGGTAAGTCTGCTGTATTTATACCTCCTGTCATTGAATGAGTTGATAAACTGATTGCTCTCCACTTGTGCTGATGAGGTTAATTATCTGCACCTGATCCTCCCGAACTTTGTTAATTAAACATCATTTTGTTGAGAGTATTGTTTTCATGTAACATTGTCTTTGTTTTTTTTTTCTTTCTCTTTTTTTTATTTTGAATTGATTGTCCTTATTACATCCCTAATTGCAGGGTATATTTTGTTTGTTTTCTGTTTATCTAATTGAGTTTAAATTTGTCTTATGTGAAACTGTCATCGGAGAGAGCTGCCAACGTGGCGTCATACCACTGTGGTTATTTTAATAGTTTCTATTCTTGTTAAATTCCATCTGTGAATAAAACTTTTGTATTTTTGTGATACCCATGTGTAACAAAGTTCTTAAGAACGGGAAGAAGGAGACGGGAACCGGCAAACGTTCAACACATTTAATAAACAAATAAACTCACAATAAAACCAAAAAGTATAAGGGCGGCAGTTCCTCACGGCGACTGCCGCCCACACCAACAAAATAAAACACAACATAAAATCCAGGCCTGGTCCTCTCTCGTTCTTCACTGTCGCTCCTCCTTTATGCTTCCGGAGCTCCTCCGTGAGAGATACGAGACCGGTGCGCCGAGCACCTGAAGCTCGTTAACACTCTCGTCACCGGCCTCGCGCCGTTCCCTCACGGCTCTCGCCCGCCCTGCTCGTCACACCATGTTTCCTGCCTACCTTAATTTTTATTAGAGAAACGAACCTGTGATCTAATCTATTTGGGGTGTTTCTATTTCCTGGGTAAAATCGTCCCAGGTGGCGTAGTCGAATTTTGCATAAATAAATGAACTTGGGCTTGTTTATCTTAACCTGTGTCGCGCCCCTTCGCCACATAAGCCAAAATGAACGTGCCCTTAGAAAAACTTTGACAAAAGCATCAATCATGGAATTGAGAGAATGGCACAACAGTCAGTGGGATTTTTTAGAAAATGCTTTTCTTGTTATTTCTTTTTTTACATAAAAATAAAAGTCTCTTACATCAAAGAGCATGATGAAGTTAATGAAGCAAGTAAAAAAAAATGTTTTAAAAAGAGAGAGCTGCAATATCTCTTTATTTTAACTTGAATATGAATAATTTATGAGGGTTAGACTGGAAGTTGTGCCTGAACAGCACAGAAGAGTCTATTTGTTGACTCAATTATCTTTAAAAAAGATTAAAGAGATATATTTATTATTATAAATGTTAAGTGTTCCTATGGTAGATATCCCTTATTGTTATGTACTAATACTACTATTAATAATAATAATAATAATAATAATAACAAACAGTAATAACTATAATAAAATAATAACATAATGATAATAAACTTATTATATGTTTATTGTTACGGACTAGACGTTACTTGTTTTATTATTTTATTTTTGCTCATTTATTCTAGTTGATTTCCTAGTGTGATGTATTTGGGTCACATGTAGTACCACTAGGAGCACTTTGAGAGTGCTATTGCCTGGAAGTAACCAGACATACAGTATATGCTCCATAGAGTAAGTCAGTTCATTTAGTATAGGTAAACCACATGTTTGAACTCACGCTACCTACTTGCTCATCTAAAGTCCTTTGTTGAGAATTCTTTGAGTTTCTGCTCAACTGTGAGTATGGATTGACTTATATGCCTGATATGATGTTTGTGAAATAAGGTCACTGGTGTTAGCTATTTGCTTTCTTTCTAGAAAGGACTTTTAATTTTAACATGTGCTTTATCATTGTGTTCCTCATGTGAGCAATAGCTCTAGTATCCAACAGATGGTTTAAGATGAATTCAATCATCTTAAATCCTCTGTTGGATACTAGAGCTATTGACTGCAACTGGTAGTGAGGCTACAGCACGTGGCCTTAACCAATGCAGAGGACAACAACTCACTGAAAGGAGTTGACTGCGATCATTTCTCACATTGTGGATTAAAGGATTACAATCAATGCATTGCATTCAAATAACCTTGGTGGATTTAAAACTCCTTTCATCTTCATCACATCAACTCATCAAAAGTCTGGACATTCAAACAATGAAGTTTATTTCATCTCATTGACTCATTTAAGAGACAAAGACCTCTGAGATTGATTTCCAATTTATTTATTGACTTTTTGGCACATGTATATAATCAATGGTGGGAAATTTAGCCTTGAAACCATCATCTGCACAAGATAGAGGATGAGTATGCACCCAACTATATCACCCTCCTGAAAGTCTTTCTCTTGAGGTTGTAATACTTTTTCTGTTTAGTTTGTGCTTTCTAAACATTTTCTTTAACAGATTTATACAGTAGTTTCTGGTGATCAATGGTACTGTAGCTTGGTTGATCTGGATATGAAAGCTCTAGCGCAAGTTCTGTCAGGAAGACTCAAATGTTACGCCACTACTAATTTAGATCTAACCAATCATTATCCAACACACACAGTATATAAGATCAGTACTCATCACACTTGTCTGAGTTTGCAGATGCTGACGCGAACCTCCATCCTCCCCACCACCACCAGGATGGTCCCTGTCCATACCTCCCGGGGGTCGGCTACGCCCCTGCCTTCATCTTCAGGCAGGAAATGCAGAGTCCGCAACCCTCAGGATCTAAGCTACGGACGGGGCCTACGCCAAAGAACTTTATCTTTCAATGTTTGCTTGCCGATTGTTAATAAATATCATTGCAAGTTAATTTACCTCCCGAGTCTTTCTGGTAGAACTAGAGGATTCTGTACAGCTATTCGTAGAGGTCCTTTCAATTGACGTCCAAGGCTACTTCAACGGCTGAAAATCCTGTACTTTCATGCCATGCTGTATTCAAAGCAAATCTAAATTCGCAGATATTCTAAATTTGAGCTATCTGCTATATTTTGCCAAAAAATGATTGTTGTTGCAAACATACTTTCAATGAACTTTAATTTTTTAAGTTACCTGATTTTTGGAGTTATTATTACTTAATCAAAACAACCCAACTCAAGTATGATTGGTATTACTTGCAATGCACAATAAAAAAAAAAAATCATTTGTGAGATTAAATATAAATTGAGTTATCTGTTGATATCTATCAGTCTATCTAATGGAGTGATTCTGGTGTGGACTGAACGATCTCTGCTTCATAATTCCCAGCTGTGATCTCTGCTGGACCCTGGAGAATTACATCAACTTCATGCTGTGGATGAATGGATCCACAGTCACATTGGACGAAGCAGAGGATTCCAGCAGCCTCGCCCAGCCACACCCTTCAGCTGTCTCGCAAGCTGACCCAGAGCATAACCCACCAACACCCATAACCACGGAGACAACCACGCCTGCACCCTCCACAGACGGAAAGCTTCCGGCGCTTGTAATGAAAGCATCCACCAAAGCCCTGGAGACGAAGTTCCCATGTGAGTTGACCAGGGATGTGAGCTGGCAACTGTCGTCCCTGTGGGCATATTGGTGGAATTCAACACTGGCTAAGACTGGCTTATAGACTGGAATCCTAAAATACTGCTTCCCTCCATAATTTTGGTACCTATCCTTCATCATCGCTAGTTTCAACCAGCATAGAGACTGAATTTTCCTCCTGCATAAACTGTATTCTGTTATCAGTTGTCCCATCCAACCTCCCTCTCCCACCACGATTATCGAGCACTGCCAGTCCTCCAGCCCTGCCTCAGCTGTTATCCTATAGCCCTTCATCTTCCCCTGTGTTACCCTGCAGTACGGTGAAGCCTCAGAGCCTGAACTCACTAGCCTCGTCAGATCAAGCGGATACTTCGGCTCAGCCTCCGGCCTCAGATCCTCTAATTCTGCCTCGACCCGGCTCCACAGTGGCTCCTCCCACCTTCGGCTCCACCAGAGACCCCCAACTATGAGGCTACGCAAGGTTTCCTCATCACCACGTGTTCTGGGTCGGTAGCATCTGGCTGCTCCTCCTGTCATCAATACCTTCATGGATGCTCCCTCCATCAGTTCCTCCGTGGTTTCTCGGCCTGTCTGCTTGCTTGTTTCTGCCAGCCCTTCTCCGGCTCCTCGCCCACCTCCAATGCTTCCACCCTCCCTCCCTCATCTGTTCGTTCTGTTTGTTACATCTCGAGGGCGCGCCTACTCGCAGGGGCCGTTATTGTTCAGTTAGTTTTTGTTTTCATTAGTTTTGGTCTTTGTTCAGTTTTCTCGCCACCTTTTAGTTGTCATGGTAATTCATTTGATCATCACAGGTGTTCATTATTATTTCCCTCGTTTTCCATGTATTTAAGTGGCTGTCTGTTCACTCTTTATTTGTCTGTTATTGCTTGAGTTGAATAACTTTTTTATCTTTAGATCTTCTTTGAATCTTTTAAATAAACCTTTTTTTTTTCTTTTTTGCGTTCATCTTCATATATGTATAAATGAGAAAGGGATTGTGATTTTGAATTCAGTGAAAGTTACATTAACACGCCATTAGCAAAAACTGCCAAACATGCCATAGGCAAAGACTACCTTTATGAGTGAGCGAGTCGGTCGCAAAGACTTTTATATTGAAAGGGACTGAAATAAGAAAACAATTAAGTTGTTTTTATTTTACACAACATCTTGCAAGAGTAACTGATAAATACATTGACTAGCGTTGTCAGGGGAAATCCCCATAACTTTTAAAAGGACATAGACAAAGATATCGCTTTCCTCAGCAGACATTTATCTTGTGATTTTGTGATTATGAAAATAATACTGACCTGAAGAATATCAGGTAGATGCAGGTAAGACACTCACTTAGTTGATCTCTCTTTCATAATAATCTACTCTACAGAATATTTAAAGTGTCTCTAAATGTGAAAAAAATTCCATTAAAAATGATTAATAGATGGTCTTGCTGTATTCTTAATGCAAAAATGCCCAAATGCATCAAGAAAAACATTAATGAATTTAAACAGCAGATAATCTTAACAAGAAGTGATGAAAGAAGTTCTCATTCCTTTGGAAAGTCAAAAGTAAAACACTGCGGAGTGGCTACAGAAATTGAAATCTACAGGTAATACTAATACACACTAAATACATACAGTCACGCAATGTTGATGTTGTTAACATTCATAATATGAGAACAAAGTATAACAATAATAATAATTTGCACGGCTTGATGTGATCTGAGCTAAGTGATTGTTAGATTTAATCACTATTGGCACCGTGATTTATTGTAATGCTTTTTTTCTCAGTTGGTCAGAGCAAAAGTGGCAGACATGTTACTTACTTGTTCAAAATTCTTATTTTCGTCATACTTCCAAGACGCAGAATCTGTGATTTCCAAAGAAAAGTATGCACATGTACTCAATTAAAATAGCATAGCTGTCATAGAGTTGCTGGTATCTTTTAATTCCCTCACAAGAGCACTCTTCAACATGGGTGGCTATTGTGTTTGTTGTTGTTTCGTTTTCTCCATTTCTTTTCAGACTGTGAAACAACGGCCCCTTTCAGTTTTGACACCATGTGGACAAACTAAATTAGTCCAAAAACTTTTCAAAGTGCACATGCAAAGTGCCATACATTGCTCGCTGCAGTTAGAAAAACCGTGCAGCAAGCGTAAACTGTGTGCGTTTTGTGCTGATGACTAAATGTGTGTCATGCGCAGTGGATACCTACCCTAGTGTACACATAAAAACCGAAGTAATTTTCATGGGAATATTGAGCACAGATTAAAATAAAAATGCATTCATATTTAGCATGATGCAGGCCACACATATAATGCTGACACGGCCCTCAGGCCACCTGCTGAGTACCCCTGAAAAAACAAAAACAACCTTCAATTTAATATATGCTGAGGAAAGCGATATCTTTTTCTTTTTATCATTTAAGGGGATTTCCCATCACAGCGCTAGTCAATGCATGTCAGTTGGATTAACATCTTGTAAGATGTTAAGTGAAAACAACATCCTTGTTTACAACCTTGTTTCTGTCCCTTGTTTCTGAAAGTTTTTTTGACTGACTCACTCACTCACTCACTCGTAAAGACAGTCTTTGCTGCCATCTAATGGAGTATTAATTTCCTGCCTCCGGAACCTGAATCTTCCCCTCCTGAGACCTCCCATACAGTGGGAGATCGAAGACCAGATTCGATTACTTACTAACACAGAGCCTGCTCTGCCAGGAGGTCCAGAGGGGCTAACCTACGTCTCTACCAGCTGTCGTCAGCCCCTCTTGGACTCAGGACATACCTCACTGGGCTCTGAACACCCACGTAGCCAGCGAACCCTCTCTCTCCTCCATCAACATTACTGGTGGCCCTGAATGACCCAGGAAGTCAAGGTCTGCTCAGTCTGCGTCATCACCAACACCCCTCGACAACTTCCTGCTGGTAAACTGGTCCCATTATCCATACCACAACGCCCCTGGTCACACATTGGCATCGATTTCATGACCGATCTACCACCTTCCGATTCCCATACCTGCATCTTCGTCATCGTAGATAGATTCTCAATCTTGTAAACTCGTCCCACTGAAAGGTCTCCCTACAGCCCTCAAGGTGGCTGAAACCCTCCTCCATCAAGTCTTCCGTCACTTTGGCCTGCCCGAGGACATGGTCTCCGACCATGGTCCCCAGTTCATCTCCCGGGTCTGGCAGTCATTCTTCAAGCTCCTAGGAATCTCCATCAGCCTATCATCTGGTTGTCATCCCCTAACCAACGGCCGGACTGAGCAGAAGATCCAGGAGATCGGGAGGTACCAGAGGTCATACTGCCACCAGAACCAGAACAGCTGGAGCCGGTTCCTTCCCTGGGCGGAGTACGCCCAGAATTCCCTGCGACAATCCACCACAGGCCTAACTCCGTTCCAATGCATATTGGGATACCATCCACCCTTATTACCCTTTTCAGGTGAACCTTCGGAGGTTCCAGCTGTTCAAGACTGGTTCCCCCAGAACGAGAGGGTATGGGACTCAGCACACGTACATCTACAATGGGCAGTGCGAAGACACAAGGCCCAAGCAGACAAGCGCCGGACAAGGACAACTTACCTCCCGGGCAAGAAGGTATGGCTGTCCACCAGGGATAGCAGTCTTCACCTGCCCTGCCGTAAGCTGAGTCCCCACTACATAGGTCCCTTCACCATGCAGAGGCAGCTGAAGATGTCACCTACAGCTTTCAACTACCAGCCACATATCATATAGCACCTTCATTTCATGTGTCCTTGCTCAAACCCTTCAATGAGCCCTTGTCTCCCTTCACAGGATCTGGCGATGATGAAATCCCTCCTCCTCCTGACGAGGACGAGGTTCTGAAGATCTACCAGGTTCAAACCATCTTTGACTCTCGACGCCAGGGATCTACTTTAGAATATCTCATCGACTGGGAGGGATATGGACCAAAGGAAAGATCCTGGGTTACTCGAGACAACATTCTCGATCCGAGGCTACTAACTCAGTTTCACCAATTAAATTCAATTCAATTCAAATTTATTTGTATAGCACTTTTCACAATACATATCGTTTCAAAGCAGCTTTACAGAGAACGGATGTCAACATTACAATTTAAAGAATGCAGTTAGCAAATAACATAATTTAGTTAATTAATTTACAATCAGAGTTAGCAGTTTAACTGAAGTTGGAAGCAAAGAGCTCCCGGAAAATAAATTACATTAACATTAATTAGGATATAGAATTGGGCAATGTGCATGTTGATCCAGATGATTGCGTCTTCTGAAGTCCTCGCAGGAACTGGCGCCGTCTCTTCACAGGTGATGATCATCTGAGGTCTTCTGAAGAGGCTGGACTGAAGCTGATGTGCTCTCTAGTCACCTCGGGGCGGTGTCCCAAGGTCAAACAGAAAAGCAAAAGGAGAATAATTAGCGTAGCTGCTGTTCATAACTTTAAGCAAAGATAGTCATAATGAGCAATTGATCTGATATGAGATGCATTATGTGAATGCTTGGCTAAAGAGATGTGTCTTTAATCTAGATTTAAACTGGGTGAGCGAGTCTGAGCCTCTAACATTATCAGGAAGGCTATTCCAGAGTTTCGGAGCCAAATGTGAAAACGCTCTCCCTCCTTTAGTGGACTTAGCTATCCTAGGTACAACCAGAAGTCCAGAGTTTTGTGATCTTAAAGAACGTGATGGATTGTAGGGCAATAGAAGATCGGTTAAGTACACGGGAGCTAAACCATTTAGAGCCTTATAGGTCATTAGCAATACTTTATAATCGATACGGAACTTAATGGGTAACCAGTGTAGAGATGATAAAATTGGTGTTATATGATCATATTTTCTTGACCTGGTAAGAACTCTAGCAGCTGCATTTTGTACTAATTGTAGTTTGTTTATAGAGGAAGCAGGACAACCAGCTAATAATGAATTACAGTAATCTAGTCGAGACGTCATGAAAGCATGAACTAACTTTTCTGCATCAGAAATAGATAACATATTCCGTATCTTGGCAATGTTTCTGAGGTGAAAGAAGGCTGTTTTTGTAACATATGAAATATGATTTTCAAAGGACAAGTTGCTGTCTAATATAATGCCCAGATCTTTAACTGTCGAGGATGGAGTAACAGTACATCCTTCTAAATGCAGACTGTAGTCTGAGAGATTCTGTGTACAGGTCTTTGGTCCAATAAGTAATACTTCAGTCTTATCAGAATTTAATAGAAGAAAGTTACTGGTCATCCAATGTTTTACTTCTTTAACACACTCTGTCAGTTGGGATAATTTAGAGATTTCATCAGGTCGTGATGAAATATATAACTGAGTATCATCGGCATAGCAGTGGAAACTAATTCCATGTTTTCTTATAATATTGCCGAGTGGCAGCATGTATATTGAAAATAGTAGAGGGCCTAACACAGATCCTTGCGGCACTCCATAGTTTACTATTGTTATCTTAGATTTTTCCCCGTTTAAATAGACAAAATTGTGTCGGTCTGATAGGTAAGACCTAAACCACCGTAATACCTGTCCCTGAATACCAGTGTAATTTTGTAGTCGGTCTAGGAGTATTTTATGATCTATAGTGTCAAACGCAGCACTGAGATCAAGTAACACTAGTATTGAGACATAGCCTTTGTCAGAAGCTAGAAGTAAGTCGTTTGTAATTTTAACGAGTGCAGTTTCTGTGCTATGATGAGACCTGAATCCTGACTGAAATTTTTCGTAGATAGCGTTTTTTTGCAAGAAGGAGCACAGTTGGGCCGAAACCACTTTTTCTAGTATTTTAGACATAAATGGAAGATTTGAAATGGGTCTGTAATTTGCCAATACATTTGGATCTAATTGTGGTTTCTTAATGAGAGGCTTAATAACTGCTAGCTTGAACGGTCGTGGGACGTGTCCTAGGGATAAGGATGAGTTGATAATATTGAGAAGAGGTTCTTCTGCTACAGGTAACAGTTCTTTCAGTAGTTTAGTGGGTATTGGATCTAATAAACATGTTGTTGGTTTAGACACATTAATAAGTTTATTTAGCTCATCCTGTCCTATAGTTGTAAAGCACTGCAACTGTTCTTGAGGGGCGATAATTGAGGCTGAATCATAAAACTCTGTTAAAGGTTGTACATTTACAATTGTATTTCTGATACTTTCGATTTTCTCAGCAAAGAAATTCATAAAGTCATCACTGCTGAACTGTAATGAAATGTTTTGTTCAGATGATGTCTGTTTATTTGTTAGTCTAGCTACTGTACTAAACAAGAACTGTGGATTGTTTTGGTTATTTTCTATAAGTTTGCGGAGATGCTCGGCCCTGGCTGCTTTTAGAGTCTTTCTATAGCGGGACGAACTATCTTTCCACGCGATTCTAAAAACTTCTAAACGGCTTTGTCTCCATTTGCATTTTAGATTACGAGTTTCTCTCTTCATTGAGTGAGTGATACTGTTGTACCATGGTACAGTATTTTTATCTCTAACCTTTTTAAATCTCATCGGTGCAACAGTATCTAATGTACTAGTGAAAATGGTGCACATGCTGCTAGTCATTTTCTCGAGGTCATTTACGTGTTCGGGTACGATGAGCAGCTGAGACAGATCAGGCAGGTTATTTGTGAATTTATCTATAGTTGTCGGGAGAATTGTTCTGCCTAGTCGATATCGCGGCGCAATCTGACAAATATCATCAGTATGCAGTACGCAAGTTTAAAGATAGTGATCAGAGACATCATCACTTTGCGGTAGAATTTCTATATCAGTAGGATTTATTCCATGTGATATAATTAAATCTAGAGTATGATTAAGACGGTGGGTGGGTCCAGTGACGTTTTGTTTGACGCCAAAGGAGTTTAGTAAATTTGTAAACGCAGCCCCTAACGCATCGTTTGTATTGTCTACATGAATGTTAAAATCTCCAACAATCAGAGCTTTATCGACGCTGACCAGTAGGTCTGAGAGAAAGTCTGCAAACTCTTTTAGGAAATCAACGTAAGGCCCTGGAGGTCTATAAACAGTAGCCAAAGCAAGAGATAGTAGCGACTTTTTACTTATATCTGAGAGGGTAACATTAAGTACAAGAATTTCAAATGAATTAAAGCTGTAGTTTGTTTTCTGAGTAGCATTCAGAATATCACTATGGATTGTTGCTACACCACCGCCACGGCCAATCAGACGGCATTTATTTTTATAACAGTAGCCAGGTGGACAAGACTCATTTAGACCGAAATAATCATTTGGTTTAAGCCATGTTTCAGTAAGGCAAATTATATCAAGACTATTATCTGTGATTATTTCATTTATGATAACTGCCTTAGGTGTCAACGATCTAATGTTTAGTAGCCCTAGCTTTAGAAATTGTTTTTGTTCAGTAATTTTGTAATATTCTGGTTTGATCACGATCAGGTTTTTTCTAGATTTTTTATTTTTATTGTTATTGCTAAACCTCACTATTCGTGGAATAGACACAGTTTCTATAGACTGCATTACACTCACATTTCTATCAGTTAAGTGGGCAGAACACATACTGTGATTTGAGGTTTGACTTACTAGTCATACGGTGCGAAGCGTCTGGGAGATGTTCTCGGACAGAAGATCAGCTCCGGTTCTGCTGGGGTGCAGGCCATCAGCACGGAAGAGCCTAGGACGCTCCAGAAAAGATTCCAATTATTTATAAAGAGCAGCTTCTGTTCATTACACCGAGACATCAACCATTCATTTAAAGCAAATAATCTACTGAACCTTTCACGTCCTCGTCGATACGTCGGAAGCGGTCCGGACACGATGATCCTCGTCGCTGGCGATGTGGCTCGTACCGTCTCGATCAGGCTCCTGAAGTCCTGCTTCAGCACCTCCGTCTGCCGCAGCCTGGTGTCGTTCACCCCCGCGTGCAGCACTACAGCTCCGATGGTCTCAGCACCGTCGAGGATCGCGGGAACCTGTGCAGCGACATCAAGAACACGAGCACCAGGAAAATAGTGACTGCGAACCTTACCTTTGGCTGTGGTAGCGTGGACGTGGCGGACGATGGAGTCTCCGATGACCACGGTGTCGCGATAGGGAGAAGCGATTCCGCGTCGAGACCTCGAAGACCGGGGGCGGCGGCGGGGGAGAGGTCCTGGTCCGAGGCCTGGCTCGCGTCTTCCGCTGCTGAAGCACCCAGGGTCCCTGCTGTGATGGCGCTGGAGTGAACAAGGGCTGGGATGAACGCGTTCTGGGTGCTCGGGCCCTGTGCAGAGAAACACATGGCGTAGAGGAAGCAGGAGTGTTAATATCGCGCTGCAAACTTACCGAGGGTTGGCGAGCGTCAGCACGAGAAGTTTCCAACGCTGTCTGCCGCTCGCGTAGCTCGGCCTGCTTCTCGAGAAGGATCCGGATCTGCCGCTCCACTGCCTCCAGTTCCGACTGCACCGCATGCAGCTCAAACGTGTCCTCACCTGCACACAAAGGTAGAGAAACATCCGATACACTCGCCATTAGATTAGACGAACAATAATATAGTGAGAGAGAAGAGTACAAACGCTAGCGTGCCACGCCGCTAATGCTAATGGGCTAAAGTTAGTAGCGGATGTTCGGAAAGTCGGATAAAACTAACGATATCAAGGGAGTCCGAATGTTTTTTATATAAAATAATGTTGGGAAGTGTTCCCACACTGAAAAAGAAAGAGTGGTAGGTTATAAGTTTGATTTTAAGAGGCAAAAACAGAAAATTTTGATCCAGCCGGACGGAGCTCTGGCTTAAACAACTCTGTTCACGTGACGCATGCGCAAAGTTTCACCAAGACCATCAAGTCGACCTGCTCCTAGAGGTCGTGGTTGTCCCCGTCGTCGACTGGTTCGGTCGTCATGAGCCGCCCGTGGAGGAGGGGGTATTGTATAGAATCAGTCACCACACCCATCACATCGTCACTGCCAGAACGACCCACTTGATCACCGTCACCTGAGTTCTAAGCATCTGCTCCTGTTCCTCATCACCAGCACTCACTATAAAATACACACCTCACAGCCAGTTCAGTGTCTGGTTTTGTCATTACATGACACTACAGACTCACCTGGTACTACTCACCTGCTTCCTGTCCATTTACCCGTCTTGTCCTGATATCATTGTCTGTCTGCCTGTCGTCACCTCTACCCTGGATGTTCACCTGACATCATCAGCTCGTCCACCATCTGTAACACAGAAAACAGCAAGTCACCTTCAACAGCTAAGTCAACATATTCCTCAAATACTATTTGAACTCAACTGCATCAGCCCTTGTTTCTGTTTACCTGTTGTCTGCAAATAAAAGGCTTTGTACTTACCAACTCTTCCTGTCTGTGTCTGACAATGAAACAATATAGACCTCAAGCCAAATCAATTAGTTCTGGAACAAGTAATAGATTAATGAGCTGATTATACATTATTTTAAGGTGTCAGTATTTCAGTGTAATTATACATTTATGTACTAAGTAATATTAATTAACTACATGTACTACATGTATAGGCTTAGGCTTGCAATTTTATAAATTTTCATTAAGAACAAACTTTTTTTTTTTTAAATAAACCTACAAATTGAAAGTCATGTATATCAATCCAAAAAAATTCACAACAGGCACAACATCTTTATTAATATTATCCTTTTTATTCAGGTAAGGAAGCCATTCTTGTACCACCCTGTCATGGACAAAATGTATGCCATTAAAATAGTAGAACAAGATAAAGATTTTTAAAATCTTATGTTTTTCTAATAGTAAACTGTCCCTTTTTTTGGAAATCATCAATAGAAATTCTGTAATTTAATTAATTATTTTTTTTATTCTGAGATTTTTAATCTTGAGATATGAAATTCGACATTTCAGTGGCCTCATTGTTTGTACTGAAAAAATTAATTCACATAAAAAATACAAATAAAGTTACATTTATCTGATTAGCCCACACAACAAGAACATCATCAACATTACTTTACGTAATATTAAATTTTCTTTCCTTAAACTTATAACAAAATGTCCCTGTGACAGGTGATAACTGATGTGACGGGTTGGTTCACTGTGACAGGGTGGTATGGACAAAGTGTTTCTCTATATGATCTGCTGGTTTTAAACTTTAACTGGGGGAGGGGAGGCATTCAAATTAGAGATGTAATGGAAAACTTTGGTCATGCTCTGAAATACTGAAATGAGCATCATAACCGTGTACCTATCTTTCTGATTTTAGAGCTTACCCTACCTATATTAGTTAATTCATTTATTTTTGAATGAAGAGAGTCATTGTTATTTAAGGACTTTATATCCTTTTCTGTATTTGTCAGCGTGTTTTCTTTCCTTCTATAGCAATTTCTTTCATTTTATAATTTCTTTGCGTAGTGTATCCCAGTTCCCTTTCAAGGGAACTCGCGCTGCGTTAACCGATGTGGGAACGCCTCTGCGTGATTGCGTCGTGAAGCACGTATGAAATCGGTCCAATGGCGTGACGGAACGTCATAGGCCATTGGCCGTCACCGACCAAGAAACTATAAAGCACCCTGCAATCAAACACAGTCAGCTTCTGTGTCTTCAGCAAGCGCTCTTTGCAAATCGTGTCTGTCATATTTATTGTTTTTCTGTCTACCATCAGTCAGAAAACATTGTATGATAAAATGGCGATTGAACAGCATTTCTACCAGAAAGACTTGGGAGGTAAGATAACTTAACAATGATAACAACCTCTTCTCAATATTATCAACTCATCCTTATCCCTAGGACACGTCCCACGACCGTTCAAGCTAGCAGTTATTAAGCCTCTCATTAAGAAACCACAATTAGATCCTAATGTATTGGCAAATTACAGACCCATTTCAAATCTTCCATTTATGTCTAAAATACTAGAAAAAGTGGTTTCGGCCCAACTGTGCTCCTTCTTGCAAAAAAACGCTATCTACGAAAAATTTCAGTCAGGATTCAGGTCTCATCATAGCACAGAAACTGCGCTCGTTAAAATTACAAACGACTTACTTCTAGCTTCTGACCAAGGCTGTGTCTCAATACTAGTGTTACTTGATCTCAGTGCTGCGTTCGACACTATAGATCATAAAATACTCCTAGACCGACTACAAAATTACACTGGTATTCAGGGACAGGCATTACGGTGGTTTAGGTCTTACCTATCAGACCGACACAATTTTGTCTATTTAAACGGGGAAAAATCTAAGATAACAATAGTAAACTATGGAGTGCCGCAAGGATCTGTGTTAGGCCCTCTACTGTTTTCAATATACATGCTGCCACTCGGCAATATTATAAGAAAACATGGAATTAGTTTCCACTGCTATGCCGATGATACTCAGTTATATATTTCATCACGACCTGATGAAATCTCTAAATTATCCCAACTGACAGAGTGTGTTAAAGAAGTAAAACATTGGATGACCAGTAACTTTCTTCTATTAAATTCTGATAAGACTGAAGTATTACTTATTGGACCAAAGACCTGTACACAGAATCTCTCAGACTACAGTCTGCATTTAGAAGGATGTACTGTTACTCCATCTTCGACAGTTAAAGATCTGGGCGTTATATTAGACAGCAACTTGTCCTTTGAAAATCATATTTCATATGTTACAAAAACAGCCTTCTTTCACCTCAGAAACATTGCCAAGATACGGAATATGTTATCTATTTCTGATGCAGAAAAGTTAGTTCATGCTTTCATGACGTCTCGACTAGATTACTGTAATGCATTATTAGCTGGTTGTCCTGCTTCCTCTATAAACAAACTACAATTAGTGCAAAATGCAGCTACTAGAGTTCTTACCAGGTCAAGAAAATATGATCATATAACACCAATTTTATCATCTTTACACTGGTTACCCATTAAGTTCCGTATCGATTATAAAGTATTGCTAATGACCTATAAAGCTCTAAATGGTTTAGCTCCCGTGTACTTAACCGATCTTCTATTGCCCTACAATCCTTCACGCTCTTTAAGATCACAAAACTCTGGACTTCTGGTTGTACCTAGGATAGCTAAGTCCACTAAAGGAGGGAGAGCGTTTTCACATTTGGCTCCGAAACTCTGGAATAGCCTTCCTCATAATGTTAGAGGCTCAGACTCGCTCACCCAGTTTAAATCTAGATTAAAGACACCTCTCTTTAGCCAAGCATTCACATAAATGCATCTCATATCAGATCAATTGCTCATTATGACTGTCTTTGCTTAAAGTTATGAACAGCAGCTACGCTAATTATTCTCCTTTTGCTTTTCTGTTGGACCTCGGGACACCGGATTCAGTCTGGATCCAGCCTCTTCAGAAGACCTCAGATGACCATCACCTGTGAAGAGACGGCGCCAGTTCCTGCGAGGACTTCAGAAGACGCAATCATCTGGATCAACATGCACATTGCCCAATTTTATGTCCTAATTATTGTTAATGTAATTTATTTTCCGGGAGCTCTTTGCTTCCTACTTCAGTTAAACTGCTAACTCTGATTGTAAATTAATTAACTAAATTATGTTATTTGCTAACTGTATTCTTTAAATTGTAATGTTGACATCCGTTCTCTGTAAAGCTGCTTTGAAACGATATGTATCGTGAAAAGTGCTATACAAATAAATTTGAATTGAAATTTGAATTGAATTTATTAACAATCAGCAAGCAAATATAGTAAGATAAAGTTCTTTGGCGTAGGCCCCGTCCGTAGCTTAGATCCTGAGGGCTGCAGACTCTGCATTTCCTGCCTAAAGATGAAGGCAGGGGCATAGCCGACCCCCAGAAATGGTGAAGGAGATTTATCCCATGACGGAGCCTACCCCCCAAAGAACTGTGAGAGGAAAGGAAACAAGCCAGTAGTGAATCTTGTAGTTCCTGAAACAGAAAAAAAAAATTATTGACTTGTAAAGACTTGTACTTATCAGTGGAAAAGGCCACTTAACCATTGCATGAGAAAAGGCAGGAAAGAAAGAATACCACTGAGTGGTGAAAGAGAAAGCAAAGAAAAGAAAGGAGAAAAGAGAAAAGGTAACAACAGCAACAAAGACAAAGGCCACATTAGGCCACATTAGGCCACATAGGCATGAAAGCCTTGAACAGCGACAAAAGCCGCGTAGGCCACATAGACACAAAAGCCTTGAATGGCGACGAAGGCCATGTAGGCCACATAAACACGAGTCAAGTCAAGTCACCTTTACTTATTTAGGGCTTTTTACAATGCAAATTGTGGCACAGCAGCTTTACATTAATAGTTGGCAAATAATATTTGGCTGCACAGCATCTCCCAAAGAAGATGGTGTCATTGTCCAGTTATTCTATATATTATTGATTCATTCCATTGCAAAGATCAATAGTTATTATTAGTCTAGTTAATTTATGTATATCAGTACTGGAGAAAACAGTGACGTAATCGTTCGGCTCAGCTCAGTTTGCATACAGCGGTGCCAATGCAGGCATACCAAAAAACACTGCTTAATATCAAGCAAGTGTCCCCAACTTAAGCAAGCCAAAGGCAACAGCGGCAAGGAACCAATACTCCAACAAAATGGAAAAAAAAAACCCATCTAGTTTATGATCTTTTTATTCACACCGGTATGGGACGGTTTGTTGGGGATCTGTGCCACTGGCTGATGTGTCGGTAAGGCCCTCACAAGGAATGAGCCAGTTCACACAGTCTCCGCCGCCACCTCAGGACCACGCTACTGCCACGCACAGGCGCAGGTTCCCCATCCGACCCGGACACGGCCCGGATCCAGCCAATCACGTTAAATGGTAAACTTTGGGATAAGCAGAGAGACAATAATTAGCGTAGACGCCATTCTTCTTCTGATGTAACGAGTACATCCGGTGTTATAGGAAGTGTTCCTAGTTCCGGGTGACCTGATCTATGCAGCCTAACAATTCTTTAACGGATATGAAGACAAAAATTGATAATGTGTCATGTGTATGCCAGGTTAAATAGATGCATTTTTAGTCTAGATTTAAACTGACAGAGTGTGTCTGCTTCCCGAACAATGCTAGGAAGATCGTTCCAGAGTTTAGGTGCTGAATAGGAAAAGGATCTACCACCTGCGGTTGATTTTGATATTCTAGGTATAAACAACTGGCCAGAATTCTGAGATCATAATAGATGCGAAGGACTATAATGCATTAAGAGCTCACTCAGGTACTGGGCAGCAAAGCCATTTAGTGCTTTCTAAGTAATTAGCAAGATTTTAAAATCTATACAATGTTTAATAAGGAGCCAGTGTAGTTTTGACAGAACCGGCTAATATGGTCATACTTCCTGGTTCTAGTAAGGACTCTAGTTTGTTTATAAAGCGAGCAAGGCAACCACCCAGTAGAACGTTACAGTAATCTAGTCTCGAGGTCATGAACACATGAACGGAGACAGCCTCGAATGGACACAAAGGCCTAGTTAGGCCACATAGAAACAATAGCTTTGAACACTGACACGCAGACAGAGTCACATTAGAAACATATAGACAAAGTGACTACCAGCCTAAGTAGCCGCATGAGGCCACCTATGGTGTCCACGATAGTCCGCAGAAACATGAAAACTATAGAGACGAACTAAACTAAATTAATGATTAATAAGTAAGAGAACGTACACCACCTCCAGTATTTGCATAAAATGACCTTAATTGTGACTTGAGAGAGCTTGCTGAGCTTCAAGCATGGTTTTGGAATCTGGTCTTATGTATGATTCAATCGCAGAGGAAGACCATCTTCCCAGGGGCTTGATGACTGATGTTGAAATTCCTCGTTCAGCTGCAGTGATTGCTGCCCCAATTCTGAATGAACGGCCAGTATGTAGAAGGGGAGAAAGGTTGCAGCATCCTAGAACAGTAGCTAATTGAGTCCTGAACCAAGCTTACCAGAGGGTTCTCCATTAGTGAGACAAGAGTAGTTCTAGAATGAACTTTAGATATTTAATCATGGAAGTGAAGGGACGGAAATTGTTAGTAATTTTAGAAAAAGTTAAAGAGACACCAGATCCTTTAGAGTCACTCCGGAGTGATCTACGCTTTTCACCTAATTTCTTTACTCTTTTCCTTAAATAGAGAAAGCCCATGAGCAAGATTGAAATGTTTAGATACTGAAGTAAATTCCCCAGGATGCGTAAACCCATAAAACCTGATAAAAGCATAGCCTTTAGCATATACTTTGCAGAATAGACAAAGTGATTGGCAGGCATTTATCTGAAGGTTTACAGGAGGATTCGGCTATGCCTTTGGGTAGCCGACAAATAGATTTTGTGGAGAAAAGACTTGGGTATTTAGGATTAAAATACCTTGAATAAAATTTGATGTCTGCTAGCAATCTACGAATGGATGAAATTTATAGATTACGGTTATCATAATTGGAAAAAAGGAACAGTGGTCATGATCAAGATAGGAATCACAGGAAAAAGGAAAAGCAAACATTAAAGCTAAGACCAATCTGTAGTGTAAGCGTTGAGTGAGGAGGGAGCCAAGCCTTTTACGTATAATATCTAGCCGAATTAAGCAATTCGATGACAAAATCTGATCAGGATGAAAGGAGGGATAGCGAAAGAGCACTGGAACATTAATAGGAATTGATGATTATTCATTCAATTTTTTTTTTCCACAGGTTGTAGGCCTGTACCAGCGTGGGCAGACAGATTTCGGATGTGGATCCTTGCAAAAGCAAATTTACATTGAGGATAACAAACAGATTAATTAATTATTACATAAAGGAATACCATTAAAATCAGAAAAAGTGTCGGCCTCTACCGTCGAGATGAGATCTTTCATTTTCAGCACTGCAGACAGCGGGCGGGACTTGGCTAGCGAATGAGAGCTATAAATTGACCCTTCGCAACAGTTTGATTGACAGACGATCTAACCAATGATAACGCCGTATCCGTCATCTTACAAAGCTGTCAGGGAGTAGCGTATTGTAGATTAACGTTGGTAAACTTGAAATATTGTGCGTACTGACTTCTTTCCTCGGTTGAAACAACATTCCTTCTGATGTATATACATGTTTATTTGATGCTATAAATGAACTAGTATGAAGAGATAATTGGTTCACGAGATGTTTGAAGGATCTGTCACGACACATTAAAGAGCCCCTATAAGGTATTTAGTGTTTAAACAGCTTTAGAAAATTACAGTATATTAAAAAAGAAACTGTTTCATACATTGTCAGTGTCCTCTTTGCTCCGCAATGTATTTTTCACTGCGGGAGAACATGATGTGTGAAGTGAGAGAGCATGGGTTATCGGGTATTGCAACATGGGGCGGGTTTTGCGAAGGGTTAATTGCACAGGGCAAATCTTTTGACTACCAAAATGACGTACAGCAGTTCGGTGTCAGTAACAGACCAGACTATCCTCGTATTAAAAAGGAAAATGAAGGGGCCAAATTTTGCTGAGAATAACTTGTGGTATTCATGACATAACAAGCCCCCGTATCGTTGGTTAAAGTCTGCCATAATTGATAGTTACGACCTAACTCATCCCTACGATCTGAAAAAGCTTGACACAGAATGTCTCTGTAAATGCTAAAAGTAATGATGAATTCAGCGAATGAGAGGTTCCGTAGCAAACTGGGATTGTAAGTTTTCATGTCACCGCAGTCAACCATTTGTCTGTCAACTGCATGCGATGGAAGCAGTAAAGTAGCCAGGTTAATATCCTTACCTTGGATAATGATAGATATGAGTTGGGGAGACATCATAAAACATCTACAGCAGGTGAGATAAAACGCCTACCGAACTTTTGAGCTGGTGCGGCAGTGGAGAGACTAAGAGTTGACATTGCAGTTGAAGCAGAGACGTCTTGATATGGCGTCTGGATCGTGTGATCGTGTGAGCAGTTAGAAGAGTAGATGAGGTCGAAGCCATGCACTGCTGATCGCTTGATCCAAGAGGAGTAGGGAAAATCAGTGAAAATGCTAAAGAGAGCGTAACGGAGTAGTTGAGAGGTTAGAATTAGCGAAGGTATATCTGAATTTCGTCACATTCGATTCTAAACCTTTAACAGTCTCTGAAAGGCATTAAACAACTTGGATGAGCTGTGAATTTACGTTCTCAGGTTCAGATGACCGTGCAGGCAGCGGCACTGAATGCGTGTACTGCAGGTGCACAGGAAGAGAAGATGCGGGACAAAATCTTTGTCGGAATCTGAATGATCGCAAGCGGCAAACTTATTCAGAGACATGGTTGGGTTTGCAACTGAACACTAAAAATAAAGGTTGACATCAGCATCTAAGAACTCAGACATGTGTTAGTACCGATATTATATACTCCAAGTGTTAGATAATGATTGGCTAGATCTAAACTCATAGTGACATTTGAGTCTTCCTGGCAGAACTTGCGCTAGAGCTTTCATTTCAGAAAGTGTGTTCATCCCTGCCCTTGTTTTATCATGGGTGGGGATACATACTCGATGTGTGTTGTTTGCTTGGGAGTGCAGCATGCCCAGTCAGCTCTCGAGGGGGCTGACTGCGAGCATTGCGAGAGCCTTCCGTTAAGAACGCTGCGCTCCCCCCAGGCACTCTTCAAGGAGGATGCCTCGGCTCACGTTCCGGGTGGTCGTGGGGTTCGCAGATGGATCTGGCAGAGGGGATTGAGACAGGTCCTACCCTATGTCCTCCCTCACCTGCCAGATCTAGTGCCTTTTCCCAGGGTTTTGGAAGCTTCACATATCCATCCAGCTCCGAGGAGTTGGATGTTATGAGCATCAAATCAGGTGAGCGTGAAGATTCGCCACTTCACTCCCCTGCGTGTGAGGAGCTGGTGGAGGTTATCACTCGAGCGGTTGCCAAATTAAATATCCACTGGTCCGCCAATAAGCAAGAGACTAGGCATAAAAGCAAGCTGGATGAACGCTTTCTGCCAACACGTGCACAACCTCCATGCCGGTGCCAGCCTTTCTTTCCTGACCTCCACACCAAGGTGTTGAGGTCGTGGAAGAAACCCGTCTCATACTGGGTCTTTAGTCCTCAAACGTCCACGTATTCCAACATCTTTAGGGCTAAACAACATGGCTATGGGGCGATACCCAGGGCTGAAGAGACGCTCGTGAGCCATCTCTCTCCCGAGTCTGCATTGTCCCTTAAGGCACGAGCTCTACCCACCAAGCCATTAAGAGCCACTTCGGCTTTGGTGGGTAAGGCATACTTGGCGGCTGGTCAAGCTGCAGCGTGACTACACACAATGTCTGTTCTGCAGGCATACCAGGCTAATCTGCTTAGAGATATGAGTGAGAGTGATGAGGTCAACGCTAATTTAGTTCGAGAACTACATCAGCGTAATTACAGGAACCTCTTCAGTGGGCTCGAATGGAGCCTGAGTAAGACCCTCCAGCACCACGGCCAGATCCCAGGCCGGCACCCTCGTGCGAACTGCAGGTCTAAGCCTCAAAGTACCACGAAGGAAACAAGTAATAAGAGGGTTTCTCCCTGCAGTTAACTGGGTCCGGCTGATGTAAAACACACTTTGGGACATTTTTTTGTGCCTTATGCATCTGATCAAACGTTGCAGACCCAAATGGAATCCGTTTCGTAGAATAACTCTGCATGTAATCATGCATCATTTGTAGTTATTACTACAGTAACTACATGTAACATATGTATCTGTGACGAGCAGGGCGGGCGAGAGCCGTGAGGGAACGGCGCGAGGCCGGTGACGCGAGTGTTAACGAGCTTCGGGTGCTCGGCGCACCGGTCTTGTATCTCTCACGGAGGAGCTCCGGAAGCATAAAGGAGGAGCGACGACAGTGAAGGACGAGAGAGGACCAGGCCTGGAATTTATGTTGTGTTTTATTTTGTTTGTGTGGGCGGCAGTCGCCGTGAGGAACTGCCGCCCTTTTACGTTCGTTTTTATTGTTTGTTTATTTGGTATTAAAACGTTGTTGAATGTTCGCCGGTTCCCGCCTCCTTCTTCCCCTTCTTAAGAACTTTGTTACACTGGTGCCGAAACCCGGGCAAATTATCCTAACCCTAACCCAAATGATATACCTCATGTTTATTTATACCACGTTTAAACACTATCTACATGAGAGGCAGTGGCAAATCCACGATGGACTGGCTGAAATGAAGCTTCATCTCGGCAGGTGCATGAGGGCCTGGAGGTCACATCTCCGAAAAATGTCTAAACAAATTTTCAAATAGGTGCTATGTTACACATAAATCGCATATTTGACGTCTAAACAACTACATTCTGACCTAAAAACCTCTTAAAACGGCATTCCGTTACTCGATAACATTAGTATCTGTAAAAATATGGTGGGTTTGCTTGTCTGCCATGACACTCTGTGAGAATGCTGAAAATAGAGTGATTCAAATGGTGAAAGGGTTACCGTGGTGATGCTGGTAGAATATTGCATTGCTGGAAAGACCTCTCAACCAATCAGATTCGAGAACCAGAAAGAACTGTTGTGTGTGTGTGTGTGTGTGTGTGTGTGTGTATATATATATATATATATATATAAGACCGATCAGGCATAACATTATGACCACTGACAGGTGAAGTGAATGAACACTGATTATCTCATCATCACAGCACCTGTTAGTGGGTGGGATATATTAGGCAGCAAGCAAAAATTTTGTCCTCAAAGTTGATTTGTTAGAAGCCGGAAAAATGGGCAAGTTGTCAGTATCTATCAAAAGTGGTCCAAAGAAGGAACAGTGGTGAACTGGTGGCAGGATCATGGGCAGCCAAGCCTCATTGAAGCATGCAGGGAGTTAAGGCTGGCCCGTGTGGTCTGATCCAACAGGCTCAAATTGCTCAAGAAGTTAATGCTGGTTCTGATAGAAAAGTGTCATAATGCACAGCGCATCGCAGTTTGTTGTCTATGGGGCTGCATAGCCACAGGTGGCAGTGGCCTCTATCAACAGTATAATGCGCCCTGCCACAAAGCAAAAATGGTTAAGGAATGGTTTAAGGAGCACAACGACGAGTTTGAGGTGTTGACATGACCAATCGATCAATCCAATCGAGGATCTGTGGAATGCGCTGAACAAACAAGTCTGATCCACAGAGGCCCGACTTCGCAACTTACAGGACTTAAAGGTCTGACAACCAGTCACTCAACTGAGTCTGCCCTGCTCTCAGTTACTGACGCTCTAGGACTGGCAAGAGCAGCTTCCAAATCATCAGTATCTTACTGGATCTGTCCGCTGCCTTTTACATATTTAACCACCAGATCAACCCTCATGACAAAGGGCATCTCAGGAACTGCACTCCAATGTTTCAAGTCTTACCTCTCAGGTAGGTCCTTCAGGGTATCTTAGAGGGGTGAGGTGTCTAAGTCACATCATCTTGCTACTGGGGTACCTTAGGGCTCATCACTTGGACTACTTATCTTCTCCATTTACATGTTGTCGCAAGGATCTGTCATTCAGTAACATGCTTTTTCCTATCACTGCTATGCTGATGACACACAACTCTAACTGTCATTCCAACCAGAGGTTCCAACAGTTGCTGCTCATATTGCAGCCTGCCTGAAAGCCATTTCTGCCTGGATGAAGGACCACCACCTTTACTCAACCTTGCAAAGACAGAACTTCTTATGGTCGGTTCCAACCCAACACTCCATTATAACCTTTCCATTTAACTTGGTTCTTCAACCATAATTCTTTCCAGGACAGCCAGGAACCTTGGAGTGGTGATGGATGATTGTTTAAGCTTCACAGATCATAGTGCTACAAAGTCCCGATCCAGTAGATTAGCCTTGTACAACATTAGGAAGATTAGTTACTTCTTATAAGACCATTCCACACAAATTCGTCCAAGCTCTAGTTCTGTCCAGACTGGACTATTATAGTGCTCTCTTGGCAGGCCTTCCAGCATGCACTGTCAAACCTCTGCAACTGATCCAAAATGTAGCAGCAAGAGTAGTCTTTAATGAGTCGAAGAGAGTGCATATCACACTTCTCTTCATCAGTTTGTACTGGCAGTTGCACTTGCACTTGCACTAGCCTAGAAGACAACCACTGGCTCTGCACCACTATACCTTAACTCACTACTTAAGACTTATGCGCCCTCCAGAAGCTTGCGTTCTGCAAGTGAATGGTCTTGTGGTGAGCCATTTTCAAAAAACTGCTAAAGACATATCTTTTTCACCTGCACTTGATTCAGTAAATTAGCACTTACTTTTTTCTATTTCTATTCTCTCTATCTATTTATTAATATCATGTTGAATTGATTGCTTATATTGTTCTCATTTGTAAGTAACTTGGGAAAGAAGTCTGTGCTAAATTAATAAATATAAATGTAAATTTATAATGGCAGTAATCTTATTGCTATATCTTTTATAATCCCAAAATGTGAATTTTTTTGGAAGGAAATGAAAAGTCAGCTCTTAGTTTTTGCTTCCAGGGAAATTATCAGCTTTGTCAGTGATTGGATTATAGAGTGAGATCCAAATTCCTGAATAATTATTTTATTTAAAGGGTATTTAACTACATTTCAATAATGTTCTGAGTGCCTGTCAATAAATGATCTAAATGATAAAGGGGAAAGCCAGTTCTCCCACATGAGGTCCACAGTTTGATATGACTGGACTGGAGTATGAGTGCAAACACCTCACCTCCAGTCAGAATTCATTATCAAATCCGGTAATCCAAGTCAGGTATGTGCTGTACTCAAACAGAGGACTACAAGCTAATAATTTTGATAGATTGGTGCATTGGGGAATGTGGAACTATGACATTGACCTGACTTTGAAGGCTGGTTTCTGCTTGTGCAACCCAGGTTCCCCGACTTGCTGTTTGACTTATTTCAGAAGTATGAATGATAAAGGAGAGAAAGTCTGTTGACTAGAATTAATCTGTTGATGCTTGAGGCTGGGCTGCCATGAGGGGCTAAAAGGTCTTTTATGATGCATTGCTTTCTTCAAATATTTTAGTGCCTATTTTGATTGCACTAATGTGAGAGTTTGAGTGGGTGAAACTGTCACAAGGTCAAATTTTGAATCCAAATTATGAAATGTAGCTTTTTTGTCCATAAGAGATTATATTAAATCAGGTTTCACAAGCATGGGCTATTTGTTATTTCATATGATAGTATTAGGCAAACTTTCTAAACCCAAAGAATAAGGTTTGATCTGATGCTCAAAACTAGACAATACTTAAAATGTATTGATTTATTGATCGATTGATGGTTTTGAACAGTTTTCAAGCTATCATGCCAGGTGAGAAATACTGATCGAAGTACAAAGAGTGCAATATGGTGCCCAATGTGATTCCATTGTACTGTTCTTCTGTGATTGCACATTTGGCTGAAAATAGCTTGCGGTAGGTGAGAAAAAAAAATGACTACCTCCAAAGTTTTGGAAGGCTGCAGATGTCCTGGCACTGATGCAGCGGAGAAAGATGGATATTGAGAGGACAGAGGAAGTAAGAAGAGAACGAATTACTAAAAAAGTGCAGAGCTGTCACTGCATCTACACTGGACAGAGAGAAATTGAGAAGATGAGCTGCTCTGGTGGTCACTATAGGGCTGGGCAATATAGTTAAAGTTTATATCTCTATATTTTTCAACTTTTAATGATATTGTTGATATAATAACATAGACAATGACACATTGCTTTGTATTTGTAAAGAATGAACTAAAAAAAGAACATTTAAAATCATATTTAATTGAAGGTATCTGTTACTTGTAGACTAGGACGAAGGCATGAAGACGAAGGCTGTTACGTAAAACAGTTTAATTATCCTCCATAGGAATAGATACAGGAAACACGCAGGGAACATCCACACATATAACGTTACGAACCGACAGAGACTGAACAAACACAAGGAGAATATATAGGGGAGAACATAATTAGGGAGAACTGAAACAGGTGCGGGTAATTAACTAAACAGGTTACACACATGGAGGGCAAATGAACAGCGACTGACAGAACTAAACTAAAAACAACAGTTCATGGGAGTTACAGTACACCCCTCCCCGGAAGGCGCGTCCTCGCGCCGTAGATGAACCAACTGCGGAGGGAGGGAGGGGGCTCAGGTGGAGGACGAGGAGACGAAGGGTGGACAGGACAGCAGACGGACATCATGGCAGACAACAGGAGGAACCAGGGTGGAGCAGATGGTGGGAGGAGCCAGGGAGGAAACAGACGGGACTTGGAGCAGGAGGAGGATGGTTGGGCCCAGGCCGCAGTCACGCCCACCGCCCATGGTGGAGTCGCAGGAGGAAGCAGCCATGGTGGAGGAAGGGCTGGCGACACCAGGGCGGCGACTGACTGTGGCAGAGCAGGTGGCAGAGGAGACCAGGACGTAGCTGGAACGCCGACGAGCCAGAGCGACGCTGAGGATCCGGCGGGATGCGGCGACGCTGGCGACACTGGCGGCTCTAGCGACCGAGGCGCAGGCAGGGATTCTGAAGGCCGCGGTGGAGCCGGAGCGACAGAAGACCCAGGTGACATCGGAGGGAGTGAGGAAGCCAACGGAGCCAGAGGGACGAAAGGACAAGGCGCATCCAGAGGAGTGCAGTCCCGCGGCGAGGGCAGGTCGACGAACGGCCAAGGCAGAGCCGGAGAGATGAGGGAGCCCGGCGTAGCTGGTGGACTGAAGGGCCACGGTGGAGACGAGGGAGGTTGGAGCCAAGGAGGAGCTGGCGGACTGACGGGCCAAGGAGGAGTCCAGGTCGAGGAGGTGGGAGGCGGAGACCTGGGATCCACTGCCCCCAATGGAGCTGCAGACCGGTAGGCCCACTGCATGCTCACGCCGTAGATGGAGGGCTGAGGGTGAGCAGAGGGGCTGGCAGGATTCAGCGGAGATGGTGGTAGATGGATGAGAGGAGGTGGGAGAGGGAGGCTGGGTGGGATTTCAGGGAAGGCAGACGGTTGCAGACAGTCAGATGACTCAGGGCAGGCAGACGGATCAGGGCAGGTAGACAGTTCTGGACAGACAGATGGTTTAGGGCAGGCAGACAGATTCAAGTGGGTAGACAATTCAAGGTAGGCAGATGGATCAGATGATGATGTGTAATCACTTAATTCAGATGACATTGAAATTGGCAATAAATCCTCTGAGCACAGTCCATGCTCACCCTCAGCGGCAGTGCAGTGGGCGGGGCCTTCCTCCTTGCCCTCGCTCTCCACCGTAGGCTCCCTCACGAGCGCTTTAGCCGGCTCACGCACTTGGTCAAACTCACTCTGTGGTTCCGACTCCGTGGCGAACCTCGGCTCTGTCGCTCCGCTCGGCGATGGCTCATGTAGGTGTTCCGTGCTGGCTGGTCGTGCTCTGGGTCCGGAGTGGGGCTGGCGAGATCTTCTCCCAGGCAGACAGTGAATGATGAGTTGCAACTCGCCAGCACCCACTCCACAAAGGCAGCAAAATCCACACACGGACCCTCTCCGGACAACTGCGCTCTGCATGTGGCATTCAAGCTCACTTGGTAGAACGTGCAGAGGCAGTTGTCCGGGTAGTGTGTTAAATATGCAGTCTCAAGGAAGGTCCGCGTGTGGTCCTCTAATGTTTGTTCCCCCTGCTCCAACAACAGGAGATGAAAGCCGGGGAAATCCATGAAAGACGGGGAAAACACAACAAACAAAAAACGAAACTAACAAACGGAGAACACGCTGCTATATGCTTCACAATTTTGTAGGTCGGTTCTTCTGTTACGTGTAGACTAGGACGAAGGCACGAAGACGAAGGCTGTTACGTAAAACAGTTTAATTATCCTCCATAGGAATAGATACAGGGAACACGCAGGGAACATCCACACATATAATGTTACGAACCGACAGAGACTGAACAAACATAAGGAGAATATATGAGGGAGAACGTAATTAGGGAGAACTGAAACAGGTGCGGGTAATTAATTAAACAGTTTACACACATGGAAGGCAAATGAACAGCAACTGACAGAACTAAACTAAACACAATAGTCCATGGGTGTTACAGTATCACTGTAGCACAATTATAACAAAGCGAGTTCTTTAAAAAAAAACACATTACTTAGAACAAGTTACGGGTCTATTAGGCCATGTTCAGACTGCCAACAAAAATCTGATTTTTTTGCATATCCAGATTTTAACCTGATTCAAACCACATTTGAATACAAATACAAATTGTCTTCTGTGTCACTCTTAACACGACATACAATGATAACGTCAAAAAACGAAGACAGAAACACTGTACCATTCACTGCGTCACAATACTCTGGGGAATCCCCGCCACCATTTTGAAGTGCGTTCCACCTAATGAAGTGGATGGGAGAAGTTTATACAGACCCTCGTCCTCTCAATTTTGACCGAGGGAGCAAGTCTACCCCGATGTACACTACAAGCAGCTCTATATCCCACAATCAACTTGATTGTGACGTCACATCAGATCTAGATTAACTGAAGTGAATGACTTATTAATTATTTTGAGAATCGCATTATAGTGTATAATTTATTAATTATGTTTAGATTTAATTGCCTTATACTTGAATTGATTCTTTTTTAGAAGTCTACTTTATATCTAAACTTCAGGCAGCTCCATATCTCACAATGTAACACGATTGTGACGTCAACACGTATCACATTTAATTTGCACCACCACAAACAACTCTATGATTTATTATTTTTTTTCTTAAATATTTAAAACACACATATATATATATAGAATGCTGCATTAAGCACTTTTATAAGGGAATAAATAATAAATCAACTTCATAGCGGATTCCAAGTGATCACGGGCTTAGGACATTCCAGTTCAGCCCATTGCAAAGGTTCTGCCAGTAGTAGGCACTCATGCAACCTAAGCAATGACATACGTCCGAGTCAATGAGACTGAGTGAAGTTTGCAAGGGAAGGGCATAAAAAATGAAAGTGCAATGCAGTCTCCTTCATTACTGAGTTTTGCAGTCTGCAGTCTGAAAATTACTGTTACTAGTTTACCAGTACCACCATCATCCGCTCAAACAATTTGATGGAAAGACACCTAATTTAAATTTTTTTTTAAATTTACTTATTTATTTATTTTTTAAGCAAACTTTGAAAAGATTCGTTTCACGATTAGATGGAAACCCAGCAACAGAGCGCTCACACAAATATGCAAGGGAGTGTCTGAAAAGAACATCACTTGGCTTATTAGCAAAACTTAAACATTAGCGCAATATAAACAATAATTCCCTTCATTTTAATATTCAATGTCATGCCCAGCCCTAGTGGTTACTAATAACTGTCTTACCATTACTGGTTTTATATGTGGGACAGCATCTTTTTGATCTGAGAGTTTTAAAGATTTTAAAGAATCTTTTAAAAGCTTGAGCTCTAAAAGCTTGGGTGGAGTTTTTTTTTTTTTTTTTTAACTTCCAGAAGTCTGTTTTGACTCTTTTTGCTCAGAGCTAATTTAAAGTTTTTATAATGAATCACATAAGCACTTCACATAGCGAACTTGACTTGAAACCAGATTTCAAGCTCTGAAAAGGACAAAGGTAGATCACATTTGATTTTGTCTGTGTGCCATCAGTGTCACTAGGTTCGAGGATGGCTTGTTTCCTTTACCGGTCGACACATTTCTACTACCACAAAGCTTAAAGATCACCTATTATGTCCCTTTTTACAAGATGTAAAATAATTTTCTGATGTCCCCAGAGTGTGTATGTGAAGTTTTAGCTCAAAATACCCCACAGATCATTTTTATAACATGTTAAAATTGCCACTTTTGGGGGGTGAGCAAAAACGTCTCGGTTACGACTGTAACCTTAGTTCCCTGAGACGTCTGAAGTCGTCGCTGACAGACATGTCGTAAGTAATGCAGGGCGACGCAGTGTCTCGTTCCCTCTCAGGAAACTAAAGTTACATTCGTAACCGAGACGTTCCCTTTCAAGGGAATGGGAACGTTTATACCCATGTCGCCATAGTGACAAATGTCTATCTAGTGTGAAACGTTCAAGCACTAGGAAGAAAGTACCCGAGCCCCCGTGGAGCTCAGGTCCAGATCATAAAACCTCACGAATGTATGCAGCGAGGACCAGCCTGCCGCATCACAAACGTCGTGCAAGGATACTCCGGAGAGAAGAGCTTAAGAGGCAGCCATACTTCGTGTCGAATGGGCTCAAACTGACATAGGGGAAGGTTGTCCGGCCGATTCATAAGAGAGTGAAATAGCCTTGACTATCCACTTACTCATCCTCTGCTTAGATGCTGGGGACCCTTTGCTAGGGGCCCCCAAGCAAATGAACAGCTGTTCTGTTTTCCACCACAAGGCAGCTCTGTGGACATACGTAAGTATCCAATGCCCGAACTGGTCACAGCAGATTGTTGCCTTCCTGGTCAGGATGGAGGACAGAAAGCTCACAGTACTATAGAACTGGCCACATTAGTGGGAACTTTAGGGAACATAGCCCGGCCTTAGGTGGAGATAGGCCTTCACTATCCCGGGCGCAACCTCTAAGCATGATGGTCCAACTGGGCAGCTAACAGGGTCCAACTGATGACCACTGCACCAAGAAGTGAAGTTTCTATTTCAAGGCATACAGTTTTCTCCTGGAGGGAGCTCTGGAGTGAAGGATGGTACTTACGACCTCAGTCGAGAGACCAGAGTCTATGAGCTGGGCCCCCTCAGAGGCCAGGCCCACAGCGGGGGTGAATGATCGAGCCCCCTGCCTGGGACAGAATTTCCTTCCTGACCGGAATCTCCCAGGGAGAGCCATCCAGGAGAGCCACAATATCGGAGAACCATATCCTGTCCGGCCTACTGACTGGACTGCTGTCAAGTGCAATCAAACCTCTTCAAATGACCTCTTCATATCCAGAACACTGCTGCACATCTTGTCTTCAATGAGCCCAAGAGAGCCCATGTCACGCCTATCTTCATCTCTCTGCACTTGCTACCCCTTGCTGCATGCTTCAAGTTCAAGGCGTTGATGCTTGCTTACGGATCCACCACAGGCTCTGCACACTCCTACCTCCACACACTGCTACAACATTACGTCCCCACCAGAAGCCTGCAATCACTAAAGGAGCAGAGGTACAAAATCACTCTCCAGAACATTCTCATTCACTGCTCCCTACTGGTGAAATGATCTCCCTACCTTCATCAGGGATGCAGAATCCCTGGCAATATTCAAGAGACAGCTGAAAACTCGTCTCTTTCGTGAGCACTTAACCTCTTCATAAAAAGAAAAAAAAAATTATCCTTTCCTTTTTCCTTCCTACTCTGGCTTATGTTACTCTGAGCAATGTATGAAACTTGTATTGTGAGCACTTCCTGTGTCTATTTGCCTGTTCATGAAGAATCACTTGTTTGTATTCCTCACTTGTAAGTCGCTTTGGATAAAAGCGTCTACTAAATGATTAAATGTAAATGTGTCCTGGGTCACTGTTCATCAGTTTTCTTATGGACTCCATTACCCACAATTCAGGAACTAATCACACAATCTCAAATGTTTCCCATCAGTGACACTTTATTAACTGCACTCAAACACACACACACGGGATGGAGTATTGTTGAGCCTATATTTGAATTCTGTGTTATTCCTGTTTTTTCTTGTTTTGCCTTGCCTAGCCTAGCCTGTGTTTTTGACCCTGGACTGATTACTTGCTTTATGATTGTTCACTGCCTGCCTTGACCATTGCCTGTATTTGATTACTCTTTTGCCTTCCCTTCCTGTTACCGTTTGCTGGTGATTGACTTACTGCCTGTACGACTACGCTCTTATGAATAAACCCTGCACGTGGATCCACACCTATGTTGTCATGCCTCCATTCATTACGTTGGGGGACACAAAAAATACTGGACACTGAACAGAGGAACTTAAGTATGCAGATAATGATAATGATGATTAGTTAGTGTCCATGGTAATTGATGAGTGGTGGGAAAACAGAACAAAGAAAGACATTTGATGAATTAAAGCAAACTGAAAGTCCATGATAAAGAAACTAAACAGACATGTGCCAGATTTGTCTCGTGAACAGGAATATTTATTGGCACAAGCCATTATCTTTGTAAAAGAATCAAGGTTATATTAGCTATAGACATTATATTGGTTATCGCCGGCATAATTCATCATGGCCTATTAAGATAATCATTAAAATATATTTAAAGTAGGCCTACATTAACATGTTTTCATTTGTGCAATTTTGGAAACATATAAAACACTAGAAAGTCAAGTCTATCCAGATAAGAAATTGTAGCGGTTTTACCTTCGCCCATGCAAGGACGTTATGTACAATGGAGATTGGTACTCACATCACTGCTGACGTTGTGATTTTTGGATCACACGTCACTTAAGGTGTGGTTATGAGTACATCAGGTAACCACTTCCCCCTACTCCTAGTTCAGGGCACCAGTCAAGGTCTGTTACCTTCGCAGTATGAAAACACTCCCAACAGGAAGCTGTTCAATAATTTAGAATTAATGTAAAGTGGTCAGCTGACTTATTTGAAAGATTGGTGAGATTGCCAACTTGTAGGGCCTCTTCTGTATTATCAGCACTAGGAAGACACACGTGTAATAAAATAAATTTTATTAACAAAAGATAGACAAGAATAACTAACATAACTACTAAATGAATACCATGAATGATAAAGGAATAAAGTGCATATGATACATAAAATACAAGTGATTAAGTTGGTGTGGCTATGGAGTTAAGTTTTCTTATGGAAAGATAAACTCTGAACATAATAAGGAGTACCTTATTATGCACCACACAAATAAACGAAAGATTTAACTAACATCAGCTATATTATATCTAAAGTGAATTAGAATATCATACACTGATAATATACAAAAATGCCAAAAATGCCACTGATAAAATACAAATTTGTCTCTGGAAAGAGGTTTTGGTTAAGTGATATTTATGCTCCACGTGGTTGAGTCCGGTGACAGTGACATCTTCCACTGGTTGTGCTGGGTAACAATGAAGTGGGGAAAGGAGCTGGAATCTGTTTCAACAGCCTTGAACACGAAGCTCTGTGGGATGCTGATCTCCTGGAGCACCGAAGGGGCCCAAAATCTGGAACATGCAGATGAGGCCCTGGTGTGGGTGCAGAAGGTCCTTAACAATCTGGAACAAGCAGACGAAGGTACCTTGGAGTAAAGGTTTGCTCTCCTGAGCTTAACCTTGTTGCAAGTGTCTCTGTGTGTCTTCTGCCTCTCTGGGCCAGACACTTAGAACTTGATCAATCTGCTTTTGTCTCTCTGGAATTGTTACGGTCTCGCTGGATGAAAACTCTGAACGTGGTGTTTGTTAATGTCTCTTTCCTCCTAGGCTAGAGGCTCAGAACGTCGTCATCTGTTGGTGCCTCACACGCTATAGATTCAGATCATGGAATCTGTTGTTGTCTCACTGGATGAACCGGAGACTCAGAACAGTGTTGTATCCGTTAGTGTCTCAGGCTAGAGACTCAGAACGGCATATCTGTTATGTCTCACTCCTTGCAGAGTTGAAACCCAGAACAAGGGGTGTCTGTTTAAAGGGTACTTTTATCCCTTTCCGATGAGGAGGAGATTACAATTTGGCGCTTCTCCATTCCAGTGCTGTGATTGGCTGCTGGCATCCGAGGGGACACACACATTGTGGCCCACCCTTCTTTGTCCTGTGGAACTCATTTGCATAAAGCACAAAGATGGAAGTTTTTAAAGTGTCTTTAAGGTTTATCAATGCATTTTTCACTTTCCAAACAATCACCAGAATACCTTTGGAAATATTCTAAACAAATAGAGACCAAACATGAAGACACAGAAACTGTCATGCATTCATTCATTTGTACATTAACAGCTGAATTGGTGTAAGATGTTGCACTACAAATAGCTATGACTGAGAATACTTATTTCTGTGAATAATTGCTGCTGGGGTCCTGAGGAATTTTTATGGCAGTCACAGTCTAACCTTAGGAATTAGGCTCTAGATGGGTGAAGGGCAGAAACTGCATATGGACCAATGAGAAGTCCTGTCCTTCCTGGGGTTTGTACCAGAGGTCTTCTTCCAACCCTCTAAGAGATGTCTGGCTATTGTCCTAGCATCTTTATCTGATGGCGTTGAACAGTTTGTTTCTGTTAGTCCACTAAGATCCAATCAAAATGTATCGAACTTTTGTGCACTGTTACCGACAGAGAGGGGCCCTGGAATGTGCTGTTCCCTACAAAATACTTCTGCAAACTAATAAAGTTTACTGCTGCCTTCACCACAGGAGTTTACAAAATTATTCTTATAAAATGATATGCTTTACAGACCCTCAAGATAAAAAGAAACATAACAAAAATATATGCTCCTTAAACGCCATTGTCTTGTTTAGAGTATTCTAACGACACCTTTGGCAAATCATACACAAAACAGCAATCTCATGAATATTCATATAAGCCCCGCTCCGTGTCACTGAAAATCTCGGATACCAAATATTTCAGAACACCCTTTCAAGAACACGGCAGAGCTTTAAGAGCTCATGCAACAACAAAACAGTCAATGTCATGCAGAAACATATCAGAAACTGTCAGGTGTTCAGCCTGATATGTTCGAAGTTTTTCAAGGTGACCATTATTTAGAACATATCACTTTATTGTTTCCATGGCAACATGCCATTGCTTGTCATGCCACACAAGGCAGCCACAATAGCACTGTATGACTCATGTTTTGTTTTTATTAATTTTTACTTTTTTGTTTAAAATATTCACATATTCACAAATATGTGAAATAAGTGATAATCTGATTGTCAAATATGTGTAAGTGCATGTGTTTTGTTGTTTAAACAAATTTATAATGATCACATTGGTTGAACTATATGCCCGATGGGAGCCGCCATTTTAGTTTGCACTGCAGTTCAGAGAATCCCATCTGTTGGATATACAACACATGAATTCATCCACTTCTCTTATTCAATTCTCAATTCTTATAATGAATTATTATTGCCGCTTCCATAGACATCAGTATGTATTTTACACACTCCAATGTGCTGTTTTGTTCGTACTTATGTGTATTTAAATGTCTGAAGCCTAAAATAAACATGTGGTTGAAAACACTGTGTAATGAAGAGGTGCGTGACAACGCGGGTGCAGGGGGTAGTCAAACAGGCAATGGTCTCAGAACAGCAAACAGGTAGTTCAGAGGAATAGGCAGAATCGTAGTCGGTGGACAGGCAAGAATGTCGGGGCAGGCAGCAAGTTTGAACAGTCCAGTAAAACAAAGCAGTAAATCCAAGGGCAGGCAGAGAATGGTCACAGAACAGTAAACAGACAGGGTCAAAAACAGGAAAGCAAACACGGGAAATAAACGCTCAGAAAAGTTACACACAGGGAAATAACAAGACCTCGCCCAGATGTGTGTGTGCAGTGTGTTAATATAGTTAACATAATGAGTATCAGCTGGTGAGGTGATCAAGGACTCTGTGCCCTAGTATGCTTACACAGAGGCACAAAATCACTCTCCAGAACATTCTCGTTCACTGCTCCCTGCTGGTGGAATGATCTCCCTACTTTCATCAGGAACGCAGAATCCCTGGCAATATTCAAGAGACAGCTGAAAACTCATCTCTTCCGTGAACACTTAATCCCTTCATAAAAAAAAAAATAAATAAATAAATAAAAACCCTATCCTTCGCTTTTCCCTACCTACTCTAGCTTATGGTACTGAGCAATGTATGAAACTTGTATTGTGAGCACTTCCTGTGTCTATTTGCCAATTTATGAAGAATCGCTTGTTTGTATTCCTCACGTGTAAGTTGCTTTGGATAAAAGCGTCTGCTAAATGACTAAATGTAAATGTAAATTACTCGAGACAGGATTTCTGGGAAATGTAGTCTGCCTGGAATGAGTGAGTGAGAGTGTGAGTGTGTAGTGCGTTGTGGGAAATGAAGTCCGGGAGTAAATGTGTATGTGTGAGAGTCCAAGGTGGAGTGCCCTCTAGTGATACTACGGGCACTCCTGCTGATAACCATTACACACTGCATATTTCTGATATATAACAACCCTGAAAGCGTCTCTGGCTCAGCGCTAGCCGAGGCGCGAAAGCACTTTTGAATTTAGCGGTTGATCACGTGACACACTGAATGTTCTAATCACACCAGTGTGAACTCCAAGGACCAGCCAAGACTGATCACACCAGTGTGAGAGTTAATTATGGTTATAACTTATGTTGTCATCTTGCTTTTATCAAGCCCCGTTCAACTGATGGCCACAACTTCACTGATGAGTTTTATGAAGTTTATTGTACATTACACAAAAGGTGAAGCATCCGTTTTTACTCAGTTTTTCAAAAAAATCACCATAAGAGCTGAATAAAACACAGTAGGTATGCAATAAAGCCTTATCCATAAACTCTTTCTCTCCCTTGCATTATCATCAACATATACAGCTAATTACACAAATACTCATTATAACTAACAGTAAACAAATATATACAGACCTTATGCCTTTTCAGGAGATGCTTATATGAAACAACTGCACTGAACTGTTATAAAGTGTGTGCTTTCCCTTTCATTACTGCCATAACCAGTATAGCTCCAGAGACTATAAACTGAATCACAAACAGTTTGTACTGTGCCATCGTCGAGTAACAACTTTTTAGCAAAACATGTTTTGTATTGTCCCTTTGTATTGATCCTCGTTCATAAAACATTCTGGTGTAAAATGATTCGGCCAGACATGAACGAATTTAGGTATTTGGGGTCACATTCCCTTCAAAAAATGCAACTAATCCACTGCATGTGATGTCATCAACTGCTCTGATGTCGGGAGTACGCGAAGACTGTTCTCACTCTTAAATGCAACAGCATAAGACCTAGTTGCACACAAGAATTTCTTGTCACTACAGCTGCTCTAGCCTGGAGATAATGGCAGACAGTGTACAACCGTTTTGAAATCGAAAAATTAATTCCTAATTTTCTTTTTGACAATTTTGCTCAGAAGATGAAAATGGCTTATTCTAAAACATTGCTTATGATTTATAGGGATTAAAAAAGGAGGATTTTTATCATTGTACGGTGGTTATGTACAACCACTGCCAGCACACAACGCACAAACACCATGTAAAAGTGAATTTTGCATAATAGGTCCCCTTTAAAGCATAAAAAATCTGTGTAAGCACAGCTTGTCATGGTTATATTGTATAACAGGTGCACCTGTCATGCATTTCTTTTTTTCGACTGAGAGGACTAAATGGAAATCTACTTGACAAAACTATATTGTTACAAATAACTCTTTATTTGTAGGAACAGGGGCAATGCAGCAGAATGAAGGGTTGGGCTGTGAATTTAACCACAAACATCTATTTTAAATAGTTTTTTCCCCCTCCCTTTTTATCCTGATAATTTCAAATGAATTAAGTTGCAAAGACCAAGGGCCTGTTTCTGTGTCATTATCTCTAGTGTCAAGTACGTTGGTCTCCATATATAATCCAATCTTGCATTGTATGCAAAAATGTCAAAAAGCAGATTAAGAATTAATTTTTTCTACCATGTGTCATAGCTTTGAACAGATCAGAGGACTCTTGTTATCATGAATGAGCTTTTCTAAATATCAGTGTAACATATCAAGACAATTTTTAATATTCAATCAAAGCTTTTAAGATAAACATCGAGGCTCACTGAGTGGGCTTGAAGAATGTATTTCTTTTGAACTGCTATCAGAGTATGTGTCAGTGAAAAAAATAAAAAAAACAAAACACCCATAACGTACCCTTATCTCCTGGTGTCACAGAAAAATGAAAGATTCTGATTTCAAAAAGGTTGTGCATACAAAAAAGGAACATAACCCTAGCCTTGTCTATCAAACAATAAAGTTTCATCTAAGCGTGAGTTGTGATTCCCTCTGCGTAACTGCCCTGAGGTAAATTTATTCTGGCTTTAATCAAATGGAAAGCGAGAAAACTCTGAATCGTCTCCTGCATCTTGGGACCAGGACGGGCATTGAGTCAGCAACAGCAGGAGCTGATGGGGATCCTGATAGAAGTGAGATCAATGACGGGGGCTCGGTGGGATTGTCATGCACAATCAGATGCAGAAAATTAGATAGTTAAGCTATGTATTATCTCACCTGTTATGAACCTCCTTTTTAAAGTTCCACCATAGCTTGGCTTTTGAAGATCTGTGCTAGTGCTTTGAAAAATCCTGTGTGTTGTAAGTGATAATTGGTTCTCCTTCACTAACTAACACAAAAACAAAGAAATACAGTTCATCTTAGCAATCAGGAACACATAAGTAACAAGTCATGACTTCCTGTTTCACTGGCCTCTAAATATAAAGTGACACAACAGGCTAAATTCCTATAGTCATCCATCACTATGGGAAAGACCTGAGAATACAGAAATGATGGTAAAAGGTTGTTGAGCTGCACAAATCATGAAACAGATTTGAGATAACAGTTTAAATGTTGGAATACTCATTTCCACTATTTGCCCAACAAACTATAAGGATCAGAAATGGATTACCGCAGATGCTAGCTGTGTCTTGGGGTCAGAAAATCTCCGAACTATGATCAGACCTCACCTATATGACCAGGGAAAGTTGCAATAAAAAAAGCTTTTAGTTGCATCAAACAGCAATTCTGTGAGGCAAATTTTCTTCCAAAGACACCTTTTTAGGATATACGGTATCATAAACTTTATGAAGTAGTAGAAGGTATTAAATATTGACACCTGACTGACCCTGTCAGGAAGCTTAAATTGGGGCATGGTGGGATTTTCCAGCATGGCAATGATCCAAAGCACATCTTAAAATAAATAACAGAATAGTTCACTGACCACAGAATAAAGGTTTTGCCATGGACAGAGCAGTCCCCGGCCCTAGCCCCATAAAAAACCTGTGGGATGAGCTGAAGAAAAGAGTCCACAAGCATTGACCCCCGAATGTGAAGGACCTGAAGAGATTCTGCGAAGAAGAATGGTCACAGATCCTTTGGCATGTTCATAAACCTTATTATGCATTAAGAAGAACTATTAGGTTCTGAATCTGTCTATTTCCATGTTGTAATTATTTGGAATAATTGGTATTAGCCAGGGTTACTTCAGTTAACTAAAACAAAAGCATACAAAAACATTTTTGTTACTTGAAATAAAGTAAACTAACTTAAATAAAATAATTACCAAAAATTTTAACTAATTTCATTTCTGGTAGTTGACAAGGGAAAGTTTTTCATTTTCATTTAGTTTAAATTAATTTACTGAAAAAAACAAAAACAGAAACTGAAATAAACTTAACATTAATGAGTTTTAAAAATTAAAAAATAAATAAATAAAGAAAGAAAGAAAATGAAAATGGAAAAGGAAAATAAAAATAAAAATAACAAATTCAGTACAACTATATCTGATATAATCATACTAAAATACAACTGGAGTAAGCAATACAAATTATATTTAAATTTATTCTATTTAAAGACGGTGTGTTTTCAGACATACTGGGCCATACGGTATGTTTTCATTTTTCATGGGCAGCTCTCCAACGTGTAACATCATTGCGCTTTGGCTGATCTGAGTTTGAGTCACTGCTTGTGGTCCTTCTCAATCCTGTCCTCCTCTCTCTTTCTCCCACATTCCTTGAAGATTTATGCTAGTGCTTTGAAATATCCTATTTATTTACTATCACAAAAACGAAGAAATAGTGGGCTCCACAAATATTGGAATTAATGTAAATGTTTGTACATAGTAAACACACTTATTATAAAGTAGGTCCATCATTTCCTTAATTTGCCTGTAATTACTGTATTTCAATTATGACAACTGAAGATTTTTAGCATTTTTATTTTTATTTGTTCTTAGCTGAATAGATCTGCTACTCTGTTGCTGAATTGCTGCTGCTGTAGATTGTTGCTGCTGTTGCAGAACAAGTACAGGTACTTTCTACCGTCAATATATATGCTGATACACTGCTGCAAGTAAGACATAGTGCTGCTGCACAAATAGCATATATCAATAACCCATTGCAGATCTATACAGGTGGAGCTGGGGAAGGTGGAGTGTTTTAGAAAAACTCTGAACCGCGCTGCAAACTGCTATAGTGAATATAACCAGCCATTTAAATGTGAGATCAACAAGCTCATTGGCTGCAGATGTTAAATGGACCAATCAGCTTGTGCCAGTAGTTAACGCTGTAATTATCATCAGTTTGCGTTAAGGACTCATCAGTCTGCACCATCAGAGTTTCATGACTGAACTATGTATATATATATATACACTGATTCATGCTACATTTCCTACAAAAGTAGCCTAACATAATGCTTAAAATGTATCTATAAACTAACATAATTAAGTGTTTTCAGATGAAAGGAAAGTCATTTTAAAGTCTGTTGAAAGATTACGTCTAGCAAAACATGAAAATTGTTGAACATGTACATTGAAGAAAAACAAGGTCAATTTTCATTTCATCTTGACTTGGGGGGGAAAAAAAGCATAGACTTCTCAGATCTACTGTTGAATTCAGTGGTGGCCTGAAGGTACAATTACCTGAGTAAACAGAAGCGATACAGCTCAAACCAAAACATATCCATATGGATGTCAAAAGCCAATCATATTTAACATTAGCAACTTTTGCAATCTTTGGGAGTACAACCAAAGGTTGTTGGTTACAACTAGTAAAATATTTTTTTTTCTTTTGTGGTCTCGCTAATTGCCTTGTTTTTCCTTTGTGTGATTGATGCCGCTGTGCTCAGAGGACGTGCTGCAGCCCCTCTCCATCCCCCTGTGTCTTATTAGTCATGCTGAGTTTGGGTACTTCAGCCATTAGTGACTAGTGGAGCTGAGGATAATATTGCAGCACAGCCAAGAGCTCCTCACCTCTCCGGCTCACACACATCTCCTTCAATTAATATGGAAATCAGCTGATCCTCTCACACTACACACTTCTTCTTCGACTGACCCTTTTTTCCTTCCTCAAATCACTCGGCTTAATTTGAAAATTAGCCTTTTTTATTTCGCAAAGGCACTTCCGGAGCACTTTTTTTTTTTTTTTTACTTTTCTCTCTTTTTGAAAGCTGTCAGGAGTTTTTGATCTGAATATGTGCACTTGCCTAGTCTTGCCATTGCTGTAGTGGTTAGTCACAATGTCAGTTTAGGATGATACTAGTGTAAATGTTATTAAGCTTCACTGCAACAGTCCAAAGGGCTAATCATTATTTTTGCTCTCCTAGTGTTCCTTCTGTCTCTCTCTCTCTCCCTCTGAAATACAACAAAATTTACTCACCTGGTGAGGTTAACACTGAAGGACAGATGGAGGATTGAAATCAAAAATCTTATCGGTTAAACCTGAGAGCAACAAAAATGGATAAATAAATCCCAGCACAAAACCAAATGCATAAAAAATAAATCTGGTACACTGGACAACAAAACTCTTTTTAATCCCTGACATAGACTTTATACCTGTATTAACATGCTTTTTGTTATCTGATGACAGTTGGATTGCAGTTAACAACAATAAATGTGAGGTGTAAATGTGCCAAAGACGAATCATAATCCGATTCCCATTTTTCATTTTTGCCTAAAATTACATGTAGAAGATGTATGATGGTATATTTCTGCATGTACAGTAGAATTTTTAGTACATTGCCTTGAAACATTCACAACTTGCATTTCCAATAATTGACAATGACGTCTGTAATTGCTTACGTGTGTAAGACCCTGTTTTTTTTCTGTTTTTTCAGAAACAACCCAGCTTTAAATAAGGAATGACTGACGATGGCCTGTGAAATTATTGAACAATAGCACATCCGTGGTGGTAATGCAGTCACCACAAAAAGCAGGTGTACTGTACACTATTTTTCAATAATTCAACAACCCATTGTCAATTGCTTATTATTCTGCTTATACGGGAGTGTGGGGCACAATCAAATGCGGGATTAGGTGCAACACACCTGGTTTAAACACTTACACACGTTACACACATGTTAGCATGATGAAACTTATTGTATTTACTAATTGCCATATCGACAATATACACTGTAGAGAAAAAATTGCCCCAAAATTCAAAAATCTTTGTAAGATATCACTGTACATTTATTTAACAATATAAAATATACATTTCTTACCCAAGTTAAGTTTTCATCTATATTCTAAAATGAGACAAATCTGATATTATTTTAATCTCCAAGCAGTTTAGATGCTTCATTAACTAAACAGGTTAAAATTCCAGTTGCGCAGACAGGGTAACCCTATGTTACAATGTGCCCTGCTATATGCTATTCTATACAGTTACTTATACAACTGACATAATTAACTTTTATGAATATCTGTTGAGAAACCATTCGAAAAAAGGTGAATAAAGACCCTTATCGGGCCTCATCAGGGCTTCCTCAGGGCCAATGGCCCGATATAGGGATATAAAGGGAGCAAAGCACATGAGGAACAGGTGAACACACTCAAGCAAATGAGGACTAGACAAGGACTAAACAAGGGGGTGTGGTAACAGCAAACAAGGAGGCAGGACAAGAGGAGCACATGGAAAACAAAGACAAAGCCATGTGCTGACTGTGACGAGCAGGGCGGGCGAGAGCCGTGAGGGAACGGCGCGAGGCCGGTGACGCGAGTGTTAACGAGCTTCAGGTGCTCGGCGCACCGATCTCGTATCTCTCACAGAGGAGCTCCGGAAGCATAAAGGAGGAGCGACGACAGTGAAGGACGAGAGAGGACCAGGCCTGGATTTTATGTTGTGTTTTATTTTGTTGGTGTGGGCGGCAGTCGCACAACACAAACATAGAAACATGGAAAAAAAAAAAAAAAAAAAAAAAAAAAGACAACACAGACAAGGCTGCCAGGGCAGAAACCTGACAGTAGACAACTCATATGATTATAATCATGTATTTATTTGGTTTAATGTTTTATCTGTCTCTTCCCTGATACTGGACTAATGCATCTGCATATCTATCACACATTCTGGTTAACTCGTGTAACTTGTAACTTGCGTTTTCTTCTCATTCTCAAGGATAACAATAGAGAGACGAGAGATCACTCAAATGTCCTCGGATTGCAATCATCGCATTATTTCGAGGAAAATTAATAGAAATGCTCAGAAATGTGACGTAAATATAAAATTTTGTCAATATTTTTTCTAAATGTGGAAGCCTTTAGACTTAAAAGTCTTATTGGAGTTCTTATGTGCACTTGATCGTAAATAAATGGGAGCAGGTGTTACTGAATAGGTACGTGTTCTCTTTATATGTGAAGTGGTAAATACATTCAGCTTGATTGATATGCACTCCTGACACAAATTAATAAATTACTGTGACTGTAACTTTTTTATTGTAAAACATTGGTCAAATATTGTTGAAATTTTTAAGACTAAACGTTCGCTTCAGTTGTGCTCATTTTGTGATCTAGCAAACTCTGTTTCAAACAATCCCACAATATCTCACGATGAGAAATGCCCTCAGATGTGATAGACTATGGAAGCACTGATTACACCACGTCTGTCCGCAGGACGGACCAATCACAGCTCATGACTGAGCTGTGAAGGAGCCCACCCTCCCTATATATATAACTGTGATTCCCAAAAACAGCATTGTTCTCTTCCCCTCAAAGACTTTCCTTCAGCACCTGTTCTGCGCTGCTTCAGTTCACAAATGTACTGGTTGATGTTGCTGAACGCAGTGCAGTTAAAATCTGCTGTGGCTTCCTGTCCATTACTGAGCATGGTTGCAGCGGATAAACGAGAGGATGCCCCTTTGTGCTCGTGTCCAGTAGCATGTGGAATTATGTTCTCGGGCAGGGATTCACATCTGATGTGTATCACGTAGATGAGTGTTAAGCCTGCTCAGACCACGCTGTTGGATGCAGAGTGTGCATGTGTAATACCAGCCAGCATCTTGGAAAGAAGGCTGCGGCTGGCTGGATCTTCTCTCTTCTGTCCCTCCTGCGGCAAAAGGGGTCCAACCCTCTGCGTCAAGGACTGCAATACCCTAGAGTACGTAGCAAGTGTACAAATTTGTTACTTTTCAATTTGGGCTCAGCCTAGTTCCTCGTGTATTCAGTAGGTGCCTAGAGACAGCACTATCACCACTGAGACACACGGGGCTCAGAATATCTGCTTATCTGGACAATTATCTGTTATGCGCTCACTCGAGGGATGATCTAACGAATCTGGTTCCATCTGCTGATTCCTTCTCAGGAGATAGAGTATCAGCTGATTCTAGGTGATTCCATCTCAGGAGATAGAGTATCTAGACTTATGTATAAACTGTGTGGCATATCACGCGCTATGTTCTCGGAAAGGAGGATAATGGCGTGGAAACTTTGTATAAACAGATATTTCTACCAGAAAGACTCTGGAGGCAAGATAATGTAACAATAATATTTATTAACAGTCAGCAAGCAAAATGTGCCAAGTCCTGTTGGAAAATAAAATCTGCATCTCCGTAAAGTTGGTCAGCAGCAGGAAGCATGAAGTGCTCTAAAACTTCCTGGTATACTGCTGCGTTGACCTTGGACCTCAGAAAACACAGTGGACCAACGCCAGCAGATGACATGGCACCCCAAACCATCACTGACTGTGGAAACTTTACACTGGACCTCAAGCAATGTGGATTGTGTGCCTCTCCTCTCTTCCTCCAGACTCTGGGACCCTGATTTCCAAAGGAAATGCACAATTTACTTTCATCAGAGAACATAACTTTGGACCACTCAGCAGCAGTCCAGTCCTTTTTGTCTTTAGCCCAGGTGAGACTCTTCTGATGCTGTCTGTTGTTCAAGAGTGGCTTGACACAAGGAATGCGACAGCTGAAACCCATGTCTTGCATACGTCTGTGCGTAGTGGTTCTTGAAGCACTGACTCCAGCTGCAGTCCACTCTTTGTGAATCTCCCCCACAATTTTGAATGTGTTTTGTTTCACAATCTTCTCCAGGGTGCAGTTATCCCTATTGCTTGTACACTTTTTTTCTACCACATCTTTTCCTTTCCTTCACCTATCTATTAATGTGCTTGAACACAGAGGTCTGTGAACAACCAGCCTCTTTTGCAATGACCGTTTGTGTCTTGCCCTCCTTGTGCAAGCTGTCAATGGTCGTCTTTTGGACAACTGTCAAGTCAGCAGTCTTCCCCATGATTGTGTAGTCTACATAACTAGACTGAGAGACCATTTAAAGGCCTTTGCAGGTGTTTTGAGTTAATTAGCTGATTAGAGTGTGGCACCAGGTGTTTTCAATTTTGAACCTTTTCACAATATTCTAATTTTCTGAGATACTGAATTTGGGATTTTCCTTGGTTGTCAGTTACAATCATCACAATTAAAAGAAATAAACATTTGAAATATATCAGGCTGTGTGTAATGAATGAATATAATATACAAATTTCACTTTTTCTCTTAAGGTGACATCACGTCTGAACGACAGGGCATACGTGGCAACGGGCCAGGCTGGTGCTGCTCTGCACACTGTGGCTGTGTTGCAGACATACCAGGCTGACTTGCTGAGGCACTTGGACCAGGGGGCGGATCTCTGCCCTGAAGCGGTCGTGGAGCTGAGCCACACTACAGATCTGGCCATGACCATGGAGCATGGTTGAACCTGGCTGACATCAGGGAGAAAGAGAAAGCCTATCTCCTTAATCCCCCGATTTCGCCCTCTGAGCTTTTTGGGACCTCCATTGAGGTGGTGTCCAGAAAGTTCAGCGAGGCGACGGCACGCTCTGCAGCATTTAAGACCTGTATACCGCTGAGGTCTGAGCCCCACCCAGACAGTCTGCTGGCCCGTCCCGACCCGAGGGTCACAGACAGGGCCTTAAAAAGAGTGTTGCTTCTCGTGCGCCCCCTCCAGGAAGGAGCAGGTCACAGAGGAGGTGAGACTCAAGGAAGAAGAAGGATCTGAGGGAGGTGATCCAGTAGAAACGCAGTTTGCGTCGCTGATGGATATCCTCTTTCTGAGGGTTGAAAAGATCTAAACCCTCTCCATTCTTCTTCAGCCCAGGAGTGTCTTGCATGAGAATAATTCTGATGGTCTGCCATTGGCTTGATAGTGAAAACTGTCAGGCTGTAAGGGTGGCAGGCTCCTCGTTTTTCAAGGTGGTAGTTTGCCACCCAGTGGCTGCAGTTGGAACGGTTTCAGGTCTTTCAGCTATTAAAATACTATGTATTTCTTTGTAGACTGCAGTTCCCTGTGTAGGATTGGGTGGGCATGTATCTTAATATATCCTGTGGGCGAGCCTGAGGTTACAGGTGTTGGACAGCTAGTTAGTCTTGCTATCAGGTAGCTGGCCTTGGCAGGCCGCCCTGTGTTTTTAGCAGGGCTCCCTGAGAGCCAGCCCCTAATAAGTGGGTGCAAGGAAGCTAGCAATGACTACTTTTAGCCAGTAAACGTTTGCCATTGAGATGTTTGGCTTTAAGAGGCCCCTCTGAAGGCGAATTCCCTCCAGTACTTCTCTGCCAGTCAAGACTCAATACCAGGTAGTTGGCCACTTTAGGCCTCCCAGATCTGAGTCCCCAGAAATTTGGTATTAGTCAGGTGGTCTTGTCAGGTGGTTGGCCTTTCTGGCCTCCCTGAAAGCGCACGCTATTAGTGTTGCTGGCTTGGCTAACCTAGTTCAGCTTCGTATTTTAACCTATAGCCTATGCTCTCCTCATTCTCAGAGCGGGTTGGAGTCTTGGAACATAGGTGCTTTGTAGATCTTAAGATCCCCTCACTTGCAAGGGTCGATAGCACTTTACTGAGGTCTGCTCTCCAGCATGCCCGTCTCTAAGATCCAATCTGAGCTGGTCTACTGCCCTTTCTGCAATCCCTCTTTCTGTGTGTCTCTTTGTGAGGCTTGTCTGTCTGAGGAAACAGACAGGTTGTTGGCAGACTAGGTGACTAGTACAGCTAGAACCTGGGTCAGCCTCTCTGGTGGCATTCAGGGTTGACTTTGTTCCCCTGAGAAGTGACTGGCTGGGGTGCCTTCAGGCCCCCCTCCCTTAAAGAATAAAATTTCTGTTGAAGTTGTTGGTTCCAGGCCTTTGTGCGGCCTTGGCAGGCCTTCATATGTGAGATATTGAGGTATGGAGGCTGCTTTGAGGCTTATTGTCACAGAGACGGACTCCATGATTCCCTCCTCAGGCCATCGGAGGGCGCCTTCACCCGAATACTGACACACACACACATACATACACAAACAAACTTCATTCACATTTCACTACATTTCCCAGAAGCCCCGTACCTTGTTACTGATTGCTGCACCAGCTGCAACTCCTTAGTAGCCCTATTTAAGAGACTTTCAGCTTGGCATACATTGCGAGGTCTTGTTTCCTGTCCGGTACATTTCTGAGTGTTTATTCCTGTGTCTGCCTACTTGTTTACCAACTGTCTGGATTACCGTTTATGACTTATTGCTGCCTGCCCTATTGTTCTGTTTGCCTGGTTTTTTTGGACTTTGATCGATATCTGCCTGCCCTGACATATGCCTGTACAACGATGATGATTCTGCCTATTCTCTGCCATTCTGTTTGCAGGTATGACCCTTACCTGTTTAACCAGTCTATTTGTAAATAAAAGCCTGCTTATGGATCTCAATCCGAGTGACGAATCATTACACTTATAGCTGAGGCTTTGACCACTGGGAGCGCTGTCATTGACAGCCCAGTTGTGACCCGTAAGGTGAGAGGGTCTGGCGTTTCATTTGAATTTGCCTGATTTTGACAGTAGTCGCTGCCATCCGTTGGCATGCACTAACCTCAGACGATAAGCAGATGACGTGTTATCTGGACGCCCCTCATATACATGTGGGTCATATTGTTATGATGTCATGGGCTGTTGACGGCCAATTTAATATTGCCAAGATTGGATACATGTTTCAGACACCAGTTCCCACGGAGGTGGTTCTCTTAGCGCTTCGACGCAGCGTCTCGTTCCCTGTTCTCAGGGAACCATGGTTATATGCGTCACCTGAGATGAATTCAATACATTTGTGAGTGTATAACTGATTTCTCATGATTCTCATACCAAATTATCATTTTATCCAATTGCTTCTTATATACAGTACTGTGCAAAAGTCTTTGGCCATCACCACCAGCTTTGTTGTTTTAGAAATGTTTTAATGAACATCCATATTTATTTTTTGGTCTTTATTAAGATACAAACAGAAAATACAGGAGATATGTACACCAGTGGTTCCCAGCCATGTTTCTGGAGGCTCCCCAACACTGCATTTTGTATCTCTCCTTTGTCTGACACACCCATTTCAGGTCTTAGAGTCTCTATTAATGAGCTGATGATTGGAATCAAATGTGTTTGATTAAGGAGACATGGAAAACATGCAGTGTTGGGGGGCCTCCAGGAATGTGGTACACAAAATGAAAGAAAAAAAAAAATCTGAACAACCCAGTAAACATTTGGTCATTTAATGAGAATTTGGTCATTTAATGAGCACTGAAAAGACATCCCACCAACACCCTGTCATGGTTAAAAAATAGTTCCAAAATGAAATTTGAACAAATGTCATTGACAATATTTTACTAATTAATTAATTAAAATATATTGATCTAAACATAGCTAAAAGTAAAAGTGACAATTATCACCCCAGAGAATTGTAGACATGTACAAACATATCTGAATGCATTTTTAGCTAATGTTCTTTATTACATATTTTTACTAATTTATGCTGTCCTACGACGACTCTTTTTGGCCAGGGACACAATGTTACCATTGGGCCAATGTTTTCCCCAATGGATTTCCCCAATGGATTCAAGCAAAAACCAGTAGGCCTGTTTAGTAAGACCTCCTGGACTTCTTCCAATTTCTCAAACAAGAAACTCTGAGAAACTTCTCATCAGATTTTGAAAGCTTTCTTGGTCTTCTAGTCCTTTTCCATTCCATTTAGGTTTAAGAGAGCCAGGTTCTGCTATTGCTCAAGTATAAGGGGAGGTCCCTAAATACTTGCCACTACATAAGTAAAAAAAATGTTCAGATTTTTTTGTTTTTTAAAACTGCATACATTTAGCGAAAAATACGTCATAAATGATTACACATAACATGTAGAATCTCTTATTTCTAAATATTTATCACTAATGTTTCTCTCTGACCAATTTTATAGGCTTCTTTAAAACTTTATATTCTCTTCCTCTCTTCACTTCTAATCCCTTTTGGAATCCTTTACTGTGGCAATGTTTCTAAAGTAGAGAAACACAATAGACCTAATCCCTTTTTTTTGTCTCTCAAATTGACGGAAAGCATTTTGCAGTCAAAGTTTTTAAAATTCAGTAAATCATGAAACATTTTCTGTAAATGCAAAATGTTATATGTGGTGTGTGGGCATGTAACTGGCTCTCTATCTGATCAAACTGGAGACACATTGGAATGCAAGATGTAAAAGCTATTTAGCTAAAGAATATCCAGATAATATCAGTATACAAAACACATGTTAGAGCCAAGTGGAAAGAGGCCCATATTCTGTTATGTGCATGAAAAAAATAAATAAATAAATAAAATAGCTTATTTGCTTAAATAATTTAAAAAACTATCATTATGAGAATCCTATCTGGTCATTAAAGTGTTGCAGATTCCCTGCTAAAAGTGGGTTCTGCCATCTGGACTTAATCTGGGATTTTCTCTGCAGTATATGAATCAGCATCAAGCCTAGACATTGACATAATAGTGAGGGCACTGCCTCAGACACAGTTTAACAAAGTAATGGAGATTTCATTGCTGATGTCCATGGCCAGCAGTCTGAAGGCCTTTGTTTGCAGCTGCGCTCAGCCGGCTGGCCCAATCACTCGTGCTCTTGGTCCAACCTCCTGTTGACCTCCATTTGATAGCAGAGGCAGCCCCATTCTGGTCCCCTTGTGACCTCTCAACGTGAGCCTTTTACATGATGGGGTAAACCGTCTGTGTACAAGCCAACGCCTGTGTTGGGCTTGCTGGCTTTCCTTGTGCACACTCAAAGAAATAACTGCCTCAAACTCTTTGATGTGGTCCACTGATAGATTTTTGTTGAAACTGTTTTTCCCATTTGTCTTTGATACAGAATCAGGGTCAGATTCAGTGTGTAAAACACAAGCTAGTGTAGTTTTAGAGTTTTGTAATTAGTGCTCACAAACCCAAAGTATTAAACTTTTCCATGTGTTTCAGCTATTCATTTTTGAGTGACTGAACTTAGAAACAGATTTTCACAGAGATGACACTGGACAGTTTGCAACCACTCAGACTACACCTTAGCAATCACACAGCAAAATGCTGAAGCCAGGGGTTACATCTCACACACAGTCGAAAGTAGTTTTTTTTTTTTTTTTTTTTTTTTAAAGCATCAATTATTGTTGTTTTCGCTTTGTTGTATTTATTGCCAATTTTACCATCTGTGAATGTTGCCACGTAGTGGATCTAGCAATCAAATTAATCAAGTCTGGGCACATATGCAGATGAGGTGTATGTGTAACAGACATAACTCATAAGAGAGAATATTACTGTTATCAGGAGTCCAAGTACCGAAGGTATTTGTAATGGTTTTGTTCTTTTTCTTCTTCTTATTCTTTGTCTGCCCTAAAAGTGTCTGGCCAGCCAAAACCGTAAGTCCTAGAAACACTAAATTTGGCAGAATGGTCCCAAATGCCCCGCATACAGGATGCATCTCCCAGAAGTGAGGAGATGGTGTGGTGATAATAAACTTTGAGATGAGCAGAGGTAAGACTGCTGTATTTATACCACTTGTCATTGGTTGAGTTGATTAAATGAATGCTCTCCACTTGTGCTAATAAGGTTAATTTTTTGAACCTGCTCCTCCCGAACTTTGTTATTAAAACATAATTTTCCTAATATTGATGTTCATGAGAGTTTGAGTATATACTACAGGTGTAACACAAAAAAGCAGGAAACTTTGCAGGATTCAGTGATGGCAGAATAAAAAGTGAAAAATAATCTCAAACTCGCTAATTATGATGAACAGATAATTTAGGCTTTTACTTGCATGTAAACATTGATCAGCTCGACCGAACCTGAATAATGCACAAGAACAAAGCTCCGGAAGCTCAAACGTGCTATGTAAAAAAAATGAGGTTTATTCTCGTGTGTTATGCAGCACGTTTGAGCTTCTGGAAGAGGAAGCTCAAATGTGGTGCATAAAGAGGCTCAAAGCCTAAACTAAACTAAATCTGTCTGTGAACTGCCGTGCGCTCTTTGAGGAAGGCGCCTCGGCTCGCGGTCCCCATGGCTTGGGTACCGCTGCTGCTGAGGCACAGCAAAGTCTCTCATCATGGGGATCGCAGATGGATATTGCAGAGGGGTTAGAGATGGCGCCGTCCTTTCTCTGCTCTCACCTGCTCTGTCCAGCGCTTCATTTCATGAGTTGGAAGCATGCTCTGTGCTCTGTTTCTTCCGCTTGTGGTGAAGCGCCAATGCTGCGGTGTTCCAGTTCTGAGGAACTGGACATTGTCAGCATCGAGCCTGGTGATGTTGAGAATTCGCCACCTCACACACAGATTGACAAGGAGTTGATGGAGGTTTTGACTCGTGCTGTGACCGAATTGAACATAAGCTGGCCAGCCGAGACACAGGAGGTTCATCATGTCAGCAAACCAGACGAACGCTTCCTGCCATCAAGATCGCAACCTTCTCGTTGGGGCTTGCCATTTTTTCCTTATCTCGACACTGAGGTCATGGAGAAAGCTGATATCATATCATGTTTTCAGTTCTCAGATCTCTAATTACTCCAACATCATGGAACTGAAGCAGTACGGTTATGGGGCGATGCCTCAGGCAGAAGAGACACTTGCGAGTTATCTCTCCCCTGAGTCTGCATCGTCCCTACAATTATCCCCCAAATTATCCTCTAATTCCCTCAGAACCACATCAGCGCTAGTGGGTAAATCATACTTAGCAGCAGGTCAGGCAGGTGCTTGCTTGCACACCATGACGATGTTGCAAGCTTAACAAGCTGACCTCCTAAAAGACCTAGATGAGGGCAAGGAAGAGAGCTGTGAGGCAATTGCTGAGCTCAGAAAAGCTACTGATTTATCTCTCCGTGCTACCAAGGAAACGGACAAATCCATCGGCCATTCTATGGCAGCCTTGGTAGCTACAGAGAGAAACCTCTGACTCAATCTGTCTGACATCAAGGACAAAGATAAAAGCTTTCTTATGGATGCCCTGATCTCTCCTGGCCTCTTCGGCGATTCAGTCAATACAGTCTTCGAGAGATTTCAGGAGGCAAAAAAGCAGGCGGCGGCATTCCATTAGATTCCTCCTCGCCGCCGTTCATCTTTTTCTAGTAGCCCCATTTTGGGCGGGCAGAGTTTGGTTCTCAGACCTAATGTCTCTTCTTGACGGCTCTTCTTTGAAGATTCCGGTTAGGAGAGACCTTCTCTCTTGAGCAGCTCACTTCTTCACCCCCACCCAGAGTTATGGAAACTGTGGGCATGGCATCTGAGAGGGTCCAGCTCATAGACTCAAGTCTCTCTAGGGCTTACTCCATGAGGAGGCTGTCTTCCCTAAAGAGGAATGTTTTCACTTTGTGGTGCAGAGGTCGTATGCTGGACCCAGCTAACCACCTGGATGGTACAGTACTGGAGTTCTGTCAAGACTGATTCTCTGCAGGGTTATCCCCATCCACCTTGATAGTGTATGTGGCAGCCATAGCTGCTTACCACACTCCTTTAGATGGTACATCTCTTGGGAGACACCCATGGGTAACTCGCTTCCTCAGTGGTAGTCTAAGGCACACTCGAGGGTACCGACATGGGATTTGGCCATAGTTTTGGCTCCCTTTGAGCCTATTGAAGAGGTTTCCAAGAAATGTCTCAAGACTCTCAAGACTTTGTTCATTATTTCATCTCTTAAGAGAGTTGGAGATTTGCAAGCTCTGTCGGTATCTCCCTCTTTCCTTGAATTCGCATTAGGTATGGTGAAAGCCTTTCTCTTACGTAGGGAGGGGTATGTGCCCAAGGTCATGCTGCAGGCCTCTGTCCACCTCCATTTCAAACCCCAGACCAGGAGAAACTGAATCTGCTCTGCCCAATTAGGGCTTTGGATGCCTACGTTCACAGAGCTTCCCTGTGGCATAAAACTGATCAACTGTTTGTTTTTCAGGTTTTTTTACTCTGCATCTTAGCAAACCTTGAGTAATTGGATAGTTGAAGCTATATCACTTGCATATGAGTCGGTGGGCCAACCTTCACCTCTTATGGTCCAAGTCCGTTCTAGTCAGAGTATAGCTGCTTCTAAAGCTTTGCTTTCTGTAGTTTCTCTTTAAAAAGTGTATGATGCAGCAGGCTGGTCCTCGTCACACACATTTGTGATTGTTCCTGGATAGCCTGGATGTGGCCTCAACCCCAGGGTCATGGGTGCTCATGTCTTAGTGTGCACTTATGATTTCACACAGACAGGCACTTGGTGCTATGGTGGCGTGGGTATTGCATTCCCACAGCATAAGTTCCCTTGGAAGGGAATGTCTCAGGTTACGCATGTAACCATGGTTCCCTGAGACGGAACGAGATGCCGCGTCACTTTTCCATACTCCGAGCATGTCTGTGACTGGCCTATCAGAAGCTAATACTGTTTGGTTCAAGCGTGATTTATAGTTACCTGGTCGCGACGTCACCTGCCTATGATGTCTCGTCACACCATTGGACTGATTTCACATGTGCTTCATGACACAATCACGCCTCGTTCCCTCTCAGGGAATCATGGTTACAAACTTAACCTGAGACGTTCACTTCAGAAAATTTGGACTAAACCGCTCGATTCATATGGATTAGTTTTCCAATCTCTTTATGAAGTTTTTGAAGCGTCATTGTGGTAGTTGGAAAGACAGTCTGAAGGAAATCTGTTAGCATTCTGTCATTAAAAATATCTTAATTTTTGTTCTGAATATGAAAGCAGCATGTTTGAACTCAAGTCTCATGGGTGTGGAATGACCTGAGGGTGAGTAATTAATGACATAATTTTCATTTGGGTTGAACTAACCCTTTAAGTGTACAAATATTGCCCGTTTAATGGAAAAGTTCATTTCTGTCACTGCTTATTGGTTTGAGATTATTTTTCAGTTTTGATTCTGGCTTCACTGAATCCAACAAAGTTTTTGGTGTTTTTTGGAAACACATAATTCATTAACCTGACACGCCCACTCTAACACATGGTGGTAGCTTTGTTTTACTTAAGTCAGCAACCATTTAAGAAATAGAATAGAAATAGAAGTCAAAGACCTAATGGTGACAAAAGCAGACTGTGTTGTTGCCTTAGGTCGGCACAGCCAAAAAGCTGTGCTTGAACAGACCAAAAAAACTACCAATGACTGGCAACTAGCATGTGCATTCTATGCCTGTGTGTAAGGTAATAACTGTCTATGTAAGTAGGCATCAATAGCCTATATTCATCATTCATAAAGGGAAACCAAAACTAGGACTGCAGATATACAAACCGTAAACAAAGCAGTGCTTGGTTATGACTTTGAATATGAATTACGCTGATCACTTTCTTTAGTCCAGGCGGCTCATGTTAATATAAAATATTCGCGGCATTGGAATGTACGATGACATAAAATTAGAACAGTTTTCTGTCTGTGGCCATCTATTCTTTGCTCACTTTTATCACTTTCGATTTTATTCTCATGCACTGACTCGTTTGCTAAACTGAACAGCCAATCAGAGCGGCCCCATCCACAATTCATCATGCTGAATCGAGCAAACTCCCATCGAAATGAGCCCGACTAGAGTCGATGTGTGGAGCAAGGACACCATGTCTGTCTTTTAGTTTTTGTATATACAATTCAAGGTAGCATTTTCTACACAACACCCTTGGGTCTGAGATTTATAATACTTTACAAAAAGTAAACAAATGCTAATGCTTCAGTACTCAGTAGTGCGATAGAGTTTTCTTTATATGTCTGTGCCATAGAAGGATTTGTTTGTGTAATGCAACGTGCTCGAACACGACTCGAAGAAGGCAGATATATTTAACTGTTTTAATGACAAGAACTGAAAACGGGATAGAACACAGAGGTAAACACCATCACACAACTTTAACGATCGACAAAGACAGGACTGATACAAAGGGAATATATACAGAGGAACACAATAGGATAATGAGTGGGGCACAGGTGATAGACATGATTACAAACGAGAAACAGCTGAAGATAATGGCCTAATAATGTGACGATGACGAACTGAAACTCAAAACAAAGACTATGTGACAAATGACAGGACTAAAACTCAAAACAAGGAACACGTGACTAAAGACAGGACTGGGGAAACAGATAAACAGAACATGAACTCTAACAGTTTGGGCTTTACAGTTGTTGTTTTTGTTTACAGATTGCTTGAGCATATCCTTTTGGGTTCTGTTGTAAGCTACCAACATTAATGAAAAAATGGGTGTATACATTGTACCTAAACTCAGTTGTTCGGTAAAAAAAAAAAGTCACAGTTGGTGATCTTATATTGATTTTATATGATCAATATCAAGTCGCTTTTTTATGTGCCAAATGGTGCCTATGATACCCCCTATGCTTACAGCAAAATCCTAAAATGTATCTAAATCAACAATATTAAGGTCTTTCAAATGTATGCAAACGTCACACCATTACTTAGACTGACAAGAGAAGAGTTGATTTTAAAAAGCCTAATCAAGAGGCCTGGTTCATCACATCGCTCTACAGCAGATAGCCCATGGTTGTGTAAAAGGTATAATTACTGCTTTACAATTAAAGCCTGATAGTGTTTCCTCTCCTGTGAATGCACTTCTAAATACACACTTTGAAGTTATAATGATGGTTCCCATGAGTGAGGAAATTCTTTGCGGCTATTGCAATTATCGTTAGAACTTCCATGGATCATTGTTCTTTAGTGAAAGAGAGGAATGCAATGACAGCCCTCCATTACCACTCAAACAGTTATGTTTCACTCAGTAATTGTCAACGCTCTTGACCAGGGGTTATTTTTTTTTTATAAAACCTTAATGCTAAACTAAGAAAAGAGAAGTTTTTTTAATAATTTTTTTTATTTACACAACCAATAAATGACTCATTAAAAAGTAATAAAACAAATAATGTCTGTTTTCCCTTTGCAGATTTTTATCTATGAAATATTCTTCTCTGTCCAGTGTGGCTCCAACAGACCTGATGGTTTTGACTTACTGAATGAGGTTTCTTGACTTAATTTGGCAATGGAAAATCTCTTAAAAGCCCCTGATTACAAATGGAAATGAATAATCTACCTGCTAAAACATGCTTACTAGTAATAGAACAAACGACCTACTGTGCAGCAGTTGATTAAAGTGATTAGATGTTTTGAAACAATGAAAATGAGTGTTATAACAGCTGCTTTGCATTTGATCATCAACATAAACACTTCTTCACCTATGTTTTTTCTCTTTTCAGATGGTAAAGGTTATACCACCTCTCTTTGGCTCTACACCATTAAAGGCAATAGGTGTTCCTCTACAAAGCACAATATTCACTTGATTTAGCCATTCTATTTTTAATGTAACAGTTAAGCTGTTTTTATTCCTGTACCACTGGCCACTTTAAACTATGCAGATGTCAATTGCTACTGCTGTAATAACAAGAATAGTACCCGCTGACGTGAAATTGAAATAACCAAGTAAATGAAGCACTCTCTAGTCTGCCAAAGTCTTCAAATTCTTAGACTAGATTAATGCACTGAGATGGTCAGCTTCAGTGCTGCGGGAATAAAGTTATACTGATTCCAGGCAACCTGCATTGCATATGAAAGTATACATATGGCCATGATGTTTTGAAACTCAAACTTTTCTTTTCTTATCTCCAGTGTTGCAGATAAAGATAAGCAATTCATAATTGGGTAACACTTTACTTAAAGCTTTTATTCATAATACATTATAAAGGTATTCATAATGTACATTATAATGCATTATATCTTTTCATAAATAAATGTTAATGTAAAATGTATTATATTTGCCAATTCCTTGTTAAATGTGAAATGGGATTTCTGTGTTTAATGCATTATACTTTCTAAATTTGTAACAATGAAAAGATACTCTAAAAATCATAATGTATCAACTGTGGTTACAAATATTCCTGAGACCATACAATGATAAGGTTCATTATGATGCAAAAGTAGAGCATTACAATTATTTTATAAAGGCTTTAAGTACAACCATTAATTACAAATGATTTGTCTTAAAATAAGAAAGTATAGAGTTCAATTTCTGTGTTATTAAAACTTACCTGAGGTTGTCAACAAAAAGAAATTATTCTTTAAATTATGCCAATAAAGGGAGATTTTATATATATATAATTATTTACTTTCCCTCACATCATTCCAAACCTGTATGCATTTCTTTCCTCTGTTGGACACAAAAGAATATACATTTAAGGTCATTTAAAAAAACGTCTCGGTTACGTATGTAACCCTCGTTCCCTGAAGGAGGGAACGGAGACGTACGTCACAACTGAACCGACGAATTGGGATATCGCACGAGAGCCCTATCATCTTCGAGTGTAAACTAAACGAGCCAATGAAGATTGGCGTGCGAGCTTTCGCGTGCCGCACTCCGCCCCCGCGAGCAGGTATAAATACGGAAGCGGCAGCGCTCGCACTTTGTTTTTCGCTGAGGAGACGAGCAGTGGTCCGCGCTCAGCGGGGTACAGGAACTGTGGCGACGGGACGTACGTCTCCGTTCCCTCCTTCAGGGAACGAGGGTTACATACGTAACCGAGACGTTCCCTTTCAGTCGGTCACGTTCGACGTACGTCAGAACTGAACCGACGAATTGGGATCCCTAATAAAACGCCCCCTCCAGCGCCCAACGTAAGTCGCAGCATCCCGCACTAGGGACGGAGAAGGGACTGGACTTACACCAGGGAAGTCTACTGCTGTTCCGCATGACCCACTCAGTAAGACTTGGATAACACTGGGAAAGCGTGCCCACTGGGGACGCTGCGGAGACCACAACCTACCCGAAGGGAGGAAAATTACGTGGGAATGTACATATGGACTGGCCGTGGGCAGTGCACATATGAAGTCCCTGGGATGGCTCCGGCCTAGGTAGGGGGGAGACACATCTAGCAGGGACAGCAGAGCGGACTCTGCTGCGGGAAGACACGGGCTTACATAGGAAGGCTACCGTGGACATACACATATGGGACCGCCGTAGGGGTCACAACATATGGAACCCAGCTTAGCAGAGGCAGTATGCGTGCTTAAGCCTAGCAACGGACACTCCGCAATGTCCGAAGCCGCAAGGGGGGGCGGAGGACTCAACAGGGTTCGCCAACTGGGGAACTCTACTGGAGCAAATAGACGCACGTATCCGGCCCAGCGGGCGGGAGTGGCGTATGCAAGCGGACACTAGAAAGGGTTCTTCGCGCTACCGGCCAGTAGGGGCGAGTACACGGGAAGATACCGATTCTACACGAAGGCTATAGAATCTAGCGAATGTGTTGGGTGTCGCCCAGCCCGCAGCTCTACATATATCTGTCAGCGAGGCGCCGTGAGCCAGCGCCCAGGAAGAAGCTACTCCCCTAGTGGAGTGAGCCCTCAACCCGAGCGGGCAAGGCACGCCTTGGGACTGATAAGCCAAGGCGATGGCGTCCACTATCCAGTGGGCCATCCTCTGCTTGGAGACAGCCTTTCCCTTCTGCTGGCCTCCGTAACAGACGAAGAGCTGGTCTGAGGTCCTGAAGCTTTGAGTTCTGTCCACGTACAGACGCAGAGCGCGGACGGGACAGAGCAAAGCCAGGGCTGGGTCTGCCTCCTCCGAGGGCAGCGCTTGCAGGTTCACTACCTGATCTCTAAAGGGAGTGGTAGGAACCTTGGGCACATATCCGGGCCGGGGTCTCAAGATAACGTGAGAGTTGGCCGGCCTGAATTCTAGGCACGATTCGTCGACCGAAAAAGCGTGCAGGTCCCCTACCCTCTTGATGGAGGCCAGTGCAGTCAGGAGAACTGTTTTAAGTGACAGAATTTTTAACTCGGCTGACTGCAAAGGCTCGAAGGGAGGTCCCTGGAGAGCTGTAAGCACCAGGGACAAGTCCCAAGAGGGTATAGAGAGTGGGCGAGGCGGATTCAGTCTCCTCGCCCCCCTCAGGAACCTGACGATCAGGTCATGCTTCCCCAGAGACTTACCTTCAACTGCATCGTGATGTGCGGCGATAGCGGCAACATACACTTTTAGGGTGGAGGGAGACAGCCTTCGCTCCAGGCCCTCTTGCAGGAAGGAAAGCACTGACCTGATCGAGCAAGATCGGGGGTTCTCCTGGTGAGAAGAACACCATTCGACGAACAGGTTCCACTTCAACGCATAGAGGTGCCTCGTAGAAGGAGCTCTAGCGGAAGTGATGGTGTCTACCACTGATTGGGGTAAGCCACCTAGAACCTCCGCGTCCCGTCCAGGGACCAGACATGGAGATTCCAGAGGTCCGGACGCGGGTGCCAGAGGGTGCCCCGTCTCTGAGTCAGAAGGTCCTTCCTCAGAGGAATGGGCCAAGGAGGTGCTGTCGCGAGGAGCATGAGCTCTGAAAACCAGGTCCGGTTGGGCCAATACGGCGCGACTAGTAGGACGCCTGGGATGTGAATGGCACGAAGCGACCTCAGATGCTTCTGACTCCATAAGAGGAGATGGCGGGCGAGTTGTGACATGCGACGGGAGCGTAGACCGCCCTGGTGGTTGATGTACGCAACGGTCGCAGTGTTGTCCGTACGGACCAGTACGTGCTTGCCTAGTAGCAGCCCCTTGAGGCGGCCCAGCGCAAGACCCACTGCTAACAACTCGAGGCAATTGATATGCCACTGCAGTTGAGGCCCCGTCCACAGACCTGAAACTGCATGCCCGTTGTACGTGGCCCCCCACCCGGTGGTGGAGGCATCCGTGGAGACCACAGCATGCCTGGACACCTGTTCCAGGGGAACTCCAGCCCGCAGGAACGAGGGGTCGGACCACTGAGTGAGGGTACGACGGCAGTTCGGTGTAATGGCCACACGGAACGTACCGCGTTGCCACGCCCATCTCGGGACTCGGCCATGAAGCCAGTGTTGAAGCGGCCTCATATGAAGCAATCCGAGCGGCGTAACTGCGGCTGCGGATGCCATATGCCCCAGGAGCCTCTGAAATAATTTCAGTGGGGCCGCTGTCCTGCTCTTGAGCGTACTCAGGCAGTTCAACACCGACTGGACGCGCTCCTCGGTGAGGCGCGCAGTCTGGTTGACCGAGTCCAGTTCCATACCGAGATAAGAGATCCTCTGCCCGGGGGCGAGTTTGCTCTTGTCCGAGTTGACCCGAAGACCCAACCGGCTGAGGTGAGCTAACACCAGGTCCCTGTGTTCGCACAACTGCTCTCGCGAGTGAGCTAGGATCAGCCAGTCGTCGAGATAGTTGAGAATGCGAACGCCCTGTTCCTTGAGCGGAACAATGGCCGCCTCCGCAATCTTGGTAAAGACACGGGGCGACAGGGCCAGCCCGAAGGGTAGGACCTTGTACTGATATGCCCGACCCTCGAACGCAAACCGTAGAAAGGGTCTGTGTCGAGGAAGAATCGAGACATGAAAGTACGCGTCCTTCAGGTCGATCGCTGCAAACCAATCTCGGGGACGGATGCATTCGAAAATGCGTTTCTGCGTCAACATCTTGAACGGCAGCCTGTGAAGGGACCGATTCAAGACTCGCAGGTCCAAGATTGGTCGTAACCCACCGCCTTTCTTGGGTACAATGAAGTAGGGGCTGTAAAACCCTGACCTCATATCGGCTGGAGGGACCGGCTCTATTGCGTCCTTCGCCAGCAGGACTGCAATCTCCGCCCGAAGCACAGGAGCATCGTTCGCATCCACGCGAGTGAAATGGATGCCCCTGAACACCGGGGGACGCCGGGCGAACTGAATCGCATAGCCGAGTCTGATCGTGCGGATGAGCCAGCGGGACGGGCTGGGAAGCTCTAACCAGGCTTCCAGACTCCGCACCAGCGGGACCAACGGCACAACAGACGTACCCGCGGGGGGGCAGCGAGGCGGAGCCAGGGAACCTGACTCGGACGGCAGAGCGGCCCGAAGTGAGGTTTGGCTCCGCAGAGTGACAGTGTGCGTGGGAGACGGCACGGGGGCGGCCTCGACCAGCACACTGCCCTCTGCTGGCGAAATGAGAGGGGGCTGAGGGTGGCCAGGCATAGCGTGACACACCGCCAGACGCGCCCTCTTGTGACCCAGAGGAAGTGGAAACTGCTCTTTTATTGAGAATGTGGGTACCGCTGGACTCCGGGGAGCCAGCGCCGGAACAGAAAGAAAAGGAAACAAAGGATTCTCCACCCGGCCCTCCTCCGGGGGAGGGAGCGGTGCCTTCACCGTCTCCCGAGAAGCAGCTCCAACCTCCTCCGGGTCGCCCGTCTCAGGACCGCTTTCTGGAACGTTTGCCACCTGGCTTGGCTGCGGGTTGAGCGGGCTGGGCGCCACGTCTGCGACCGGCTCCCTGCGGTCTGCTGGGTGATGGCTGCTGCTTTGCAGACTTCGCAGGGGCGGAGGACGACGCAGGCGGGCGCCCTCGGCGACGAGCAGACGAAGAGGCCGCCGCCGGCGGCTGGGTGAAGGCAGCAGCTGCACGCCGGGGGAGGACGTGCTTCAGGGCCTCCGTCTGCTTCTGTGCGGCCAGGAACTGTTAGGCGAAGCTCTCGACCGCGTCGCCGAATAGCCCAACCTGAGACACAGGGGAGTCCAGGAACCGATATTTATCGGCCTCCCTCATGTCTGCCAGGTTGAGCCAGAGATGGCGCTGCTGAACCACCAGCGTGGCCATCGCTTGACCAACCGAGCGCGCAGTCACCTTCGTCGCCCGGAGGGCGAGGTCGGTGGCGGCTCGCAGCTCTTCCACGAGCTGTTGGTCAAGACCGCCCTGGGGCATGTCACGAAGTGCCTTGGCCTGGTAGACCTGCAGCAACGCCATGGCATGCAGGGCAGATGCAGCCTGCCCACAGGCTCTGTAAGCCTTGTCCGTTAGATTGGACGAGAACTTACAGGCCCGGGACGGGAGGCGCGGGTTACCCGGCCAATTGGCGGCCGCCGGACACAGTTGCATCACGACGGCGCGCTCAACTGGGGGGATCCCCACGTACCCCTTAGCTGCACCGCCATCCAGGACGGTGAAGGCGGAGGAGGGACCCGACCGGTTTCGGACAGAAAAAGGTGTCCTCCACGATCTAGTCACCTCCTCATGCACTTCCGGAAAGAAAGGAACCGGGGCAGAGCGCTGAGAACCAGCACGGGCTGCCCCGAGAAACCAATCGTCCAGCCGGGAGGGTTCGGGACACGGTGGAGGGTTCCACTCGAGCCCGATACTCCCGGCGGCCCGGGCAAGCATGGCCGTCAACTCTGGATCGGGCTCGGAAAACGCCACTCTCCCAGAAGGAGGCAGCACATCCGAGCCTTCATCTCCAGATGACTCAAACCCGCCTTCCGATGCCGCGATCGACATCTGATCATCAGCCGGCGCGCCAAAAGAAACGGCTGGTCACTCATGAGAGGGACCAACGCGCTCCTCCGGCATCACCACGGGTTGCGGCACACATGAGGGATCAGGGGCCCACGGAGACTGGCTCGGCGGGGAAGCCCTGACCGTGATCCTCAGATCTCCCGGTCTATCCACGGAAGTAGCGACCCTCTGGGGGGCGCTAGATCGGGGGATAGGGACGGGGGCTTGGCCTTGAGAACCAAGGTAAGCAAGCCGCGATCTCAGCACCGCGATAGTCATGTTCCCACAATGAGAACATGAACTATCCACAAAAGCTGCCTCAGCGTGCTGAACGCCCAAACACGTGATGCAGCGATTGTGCCCGTCAGCTGGTGACAGGGAACGACCGCATCCAGCAGCGCACGAGCGGAATGACGTCTTGAAAAAGACGCACTCAACGCTCGTGGAGGAAATTGAAGCTCTTTTAGAATGTGCTGAAGCGCACAGGGAGTCACCGCGGCGCTGCTGCAGGTATCCGACCAGCAGAGCGCGCTCAAATCCGGCCCAAATCGCAACCCTTACTTTTTTCTCTCTGCTCAGGTTGCTGTGACAACAGCAGTTTGTTTTGGCCGTTGAGATCGCGGGATCGCTGACGCGCCTTCACACCAACACAATTCTTCACCAGCTCTCTCTCTCTCATACACTCTCCGATGCTGCAGCTTGAGAACTGCGCGGCTCCGAAGCGAAAGACAAAGTGCGAGCGCTGCCGCTTCCGTATTTATACCCGCTCGCGGGGGCGGAGTGCGGCACGCGAAAGCTCGCACGCCAATCTTCATTGGCTCGTTTAGTTTACACTCGAAGATGATAGGGCTCTCGTGCGATATCCCAATTCGTCGGTTCAGTTCTGACGTACGTCGAACGTGACCGACTGAAAGGGAACATATATACATTTAAAGTCAATGGAGTCCAGTGTTTATTAGACCCCAAAGTTCATTGGTCATCTTGTGTATTCTGCAAAACAAAAGTCATACAAGTTTGAAACAACATAAATGGTGATTACTGTACACTTGGAAAGAATACTAATTGGGTGAACAACATTACATTAAGCAAATGGCTTTTGTTATGTAGATATCATAAAAGATTAATAGGATGACAAATGATATGGAAGACATACGTTGTACACTGTAACACTTTTAAATTGATTATCAAGTAAAACATTCCCAAGAACATATATCTTCTTTAAGAAATATTTTTTTCAATTTAGATGTTAATACATGAACCTGGAGCAAAATGACAACATTTGCTTCAAAGTAGTAAAATATTCAAAAATTGCCTGTTGTGATTAAAACTAAAAATATACTAAACTTTTAAAGAGAAGTTTAATGTAATCCCTTCGGCTGCTCCAGGATTGACTTCGGCTGTTTAATTACATTCAATTTACTGTTGATGTGATTTGGCCAAAAAATTAAAAAAAGTTTCCTAAACCCAAAGTTTAAGAAACCTTAGTGCACATGTGCAAATATGACAGAATTCAGACAGCATGCAACAGCCAAGCAGCTGTATTTGGGACCTAGTAAATGGGAATGGTAGTGGATAGCTTTCTCCAGGTATTATATAAACGTCCTTGATATAGACACTTTTTTTCAGTTGATAAAAGGCAGATAAAAATGTATTACTTGTATTAGTTTCGCCTCATTTCAGTTTATTCTACTTTAACCTCTTAAAAGCCTCTGATTACACATGGAAATGAGCAATCTACCAGCTGTTTTTTTATGCTCACTAGTAATGAATGTACTGTGCAGTAGTTGACTAAAGTGATTAATGAAAATGAATCTTGTAATGGCTGCTCAACACAAAACCCTTCTTTACCTGTGGCTTTTCACCTTACTCTAGTTCTACACCATTAAAGAAATTAGCTTTTCCTTTAAAAACAACTTTGTCTTGATTTAACCATTATATTCTCCAATATAACAATTTTAGCTGTTTTTTTTTTTTTTTTTAGCTGCAATTTTACCCCTATACCACTTGCCTTTATACTGTGGCCAATGCAGATGTTAATTGATTCTGCTGCAGTAACATAACCAGTACCTACTGACATGAAAATTGATATAACCAAATCAATGAGGCACTCGCCAGTCTGCCAAAGTCTGATCCCAGACTAGATTAATGCATTGAGAGTCAGCTTCAATCCTGTGGGAATAAAGTTATACTGACTCCAGGCAGCGTGCAGTTTTTTTTTTTCTCTCGGTTGCCAAGACATCAAAACCTACAAACCTCAAATGTCCAAGCAATAATCAAACTTGATTTTCAAAACTACCTTGTGATGGTATTTGACTTTTAAAAGATTGGGTTTGGGTCCCAGGGGTAAAAAACCACCACAATTATTGAGCTTAATTCATCATTAAAGACACTTTGATGACAATGAATAAATTCTATTACGTTAATTAAATAGCACAAGGAACAAGAATTGTAAAACTTTACTATTAAAGCTTAATTTCAATCATATCTCATCACATCACAATTCAATACATCATATTCAGCAACTGAGGGAGAAAAAAAAACGAAAGAGAAAAAGACAAAGCACAAATAAATCCCAACAATTTTACTTTCAGGCCCAGGAATATTTACCTTTTAAATACCGTACAACAATAAATTAGTGGCATATAAATCAGCAAATAAATAATTCCAGTAAATATAATTCAATAAATCTTTTGGATCATGTGGATCCAAAGGTAAAAAACAAACAAACAAACAAACAAAAAACACTATTTCATTCCCCCATACGAATATAGAATTTTAATAAAATTAAAATGTTTTAAAAACTTTAAATTCTTAACCCAAACAATAATAATCCAAATTAAATAATAATAATTAAAAAAAAAACAATTCGCTTACCATGTCACTCAAACTACTAGGCCTAAAGAAGTAATTCATTACAAATTTGGCCACTCAACCCCCAAAATGGCCACACACACACCCACAAAAACATCCTATACCAAAACCATCTCAAAACAAACTACATGTCGTGCCCTGAATTAGAGTTTAATAACCACAAAGACCTCACAACCGAGAAAAAAGTTCTCTCTCAGATGCTCCAAACTCATGAATCGCTCTCCACACAACTTCCCAATGCTTTACGAAATTCAATGAAGAAAAGCTTATTCCTCAAAATATGAATCGTAAGCATTAAAAGCACAAAAGACCCCAGCATTAAATGCAGTATTAATGCTCATTTTCAATGCAAAGCAGGGCTATAACAACAATACTCACAACGCGTCCGCTAGCGTAACCATGACCGGGAAAAACACGCATCCCGGACAACAAAGGCTAGAGAGAGAGACTAACAAATAGTCAGACAACAGTCAAACAATCACACTTCCTTAACTTCCTACCTGGTGCCCCGTATATATATGCTCAACAGCACCACCCCAGCACTCAATAGAGAAAGCATGAATCACTAACGACTGTCACAACCTTTATTCGAATGTAAAATTTGCTGTCTACACAGTCAGAGATGAATTTGCACCACAATGCTGTAGAGTTGATTGGATGTCAATAATACAATATATGGTAAGCACCCTCTCTTCCATGATCATTTTAATGAGAAAAAAAATGAGAAAATATCAAAAATATTCCCATGAATGTTCCGAAGATGAATGAAATTCTTAAAGGTTTGAAACAACATGAGGGTAAGCAAATGATCACCCCCTTTCACCCTTTGCATTGCAACCAATCGAGAACCACTGATCTATGAAAACTATATGTAACCCGTGCTGGCAAAATGAGTCCGAATGCGCATGGGCTAATTTCGAGCTAGTGATCCCAATGCTCCAAACGGCAATTAAACATCTAAAAGTATCTTTATTTTCACATTTTCTGAGTGGAGTACCTTTCCTTTGACCATGAAAGCAGTTTTTCTTTGCTCGCTTCTCGGCTTTGCTCGCTTCTCAACACAATTTTGGTATCGTTGTAAAGCGCCGCATTCCAACTTTGTGAATATTCATAGCGAATATGAACCAATGATAAGTGATTTTCAAACTCATGCTGATGTAAGATCTTTTTTTTTTTTTACTTGTCCTGACTGACAGATCCAAAGCGCGCACACGAAGCACACCTCAGACAGCGTGTGATCCTGGTAGACACATTTACACAGAATTACAGTATTTTAAAAAAATCTGTCTTGCTGAGTATTCATGAAAACATTATCTCTTCTGTTTGGTTAAGTGTTGGGGAAAAACATCGGATTATTTGGAAGAAGAGTTACTAGTGAAACTCAAAGAGGTGAAACAGTGGTTACCCATGCATGAAGTAGTTTTCTGCTCATCTCTCTCTCTCTCTTAATTCTAATTCAGATCATATTCTCTCCTTGAATGTAATTTTTGGAACATATTGGCACCACTGACCTATTCCAAAGTATGGCATGCACAAGAGGTACAGACAAAAACCCATTATAGTTATTGCATTTCAACCTTTATAATCCATACACAGCTTTAGCCCTCTGTCCTTCACTTTACAAAAGAAGACACATGATGCTTTTTGGGAGATGGGTGGATGTATGCAAACCTAAAACAAGGGCCTTTTAATACATTCTTCCATGTCCTTGGAATTGAGGTCAGATGAAGGATACACCAAGTCATGCTAAATAATTTGTTGGACAATTCCAAGGTCTGTAAAGAAGTTGTTCATCAGCCTTGCTCTTACAAGACACATCCACATTTTGACTGGCAAGGAATATGTATTATTAGTAGTTCAGTTGAAAGAACCCTAGGTAGAAGTGATTGGATTTACATTGATAGTTTACATTGAGACCATTAAACATATCTATACCTACATTTCCTGTTTGACTTTTATAAATTGCTCATTATTTCTGTAGATCAAGTTGTGTCTTGATTGCAGGGTAAATGTTAGTAAGATAACATAGAAAAAAAAAAACTCCTCTGGATCTATTGCTGTCAGGAGGCTTTTCATTCCAGTGAGTTTGTTTCTTGTGCTTCAGTTCAGTTTAGCCTTGATTGTCTCCTGGTTTGTCTCCTTGGTTATTTATTACCTTCAGCTATCGATCATTAGTTCCCTTGTGACCTCTGTGTATAAGTTCCCCCTGTTTTGTTCAGTTCTTACTCAGTTATCATCTGGACTATTTGGGTTTACTGTTCATTATTATTACTTGAGTATTCCAGTCGCCTTTTAAAGACTATTTTGTGAGATTTCCTGTTTCAATCTTCTTTGGATAATAGCTACGAGACTGGAATGACTGACCTAAACATTATATGGGACTGCTAACTGCAGAACGGTCACTCGCTGGAGGAATGGAGGTGCGCTGGGATGATGAGACCTTTAAACAGCTTTTCTGGAGCGGAATGGATGACATTCTTGAATAGTTCTTCTCAGAGTTTATAGAGTATGCCCTATGGGTTTGTGGATCCTCCCTCACTGTGGGAGTCATGGAGGATGATGCCATCAACTCTGACTCCACGGGACTTTCAACACCTTCAGCAGCCATCTCCCTATCTGCTCCAGATAGGGCTTACCGTCCGAGCCCAGAGTGTCTTGGTCAGCAAGAATATACCTCCACCGCAGACCTGATTATGACAACTGAGCCCACTACGGAAACGAGATCATGAGCCAGCGCCCGCCACGAATCATGAGAATGAACCCACTTCAACAAAGAGTCATAGCCAAGACATCAAAAAGTCACAGAGCCAGTGCCATATATCACCAGGTCCACCACGGAAACGATGCAGTTCAAACAGTCCACCCCAGGGCCAAATGAGTATCACTTTGTGACGACCAGGGCGGGCGAGAGCTGTGAGGGAACGGCGCGAGGCCTAGACTTTATGTGTTTTATTTTGTTTCCTCACGGCGACTGCCGCCCTTTTACTTTCGTTTTATTGTTTGTTTATTTATTTGATTAAAGTTACACACTGGCTCATTGATTTTGCAGTGGAGCCAACTCCCTCCTTTTCCCCACCCTCAAATTCTCTTCAACTCTGGTTAATCCAGCTATGAATCTAGACTCTCATGTCCCACTGGTGCCTCACAGCTCCTCAGCTCAGCCCTTACCACTGACTCCTTGCAAGCTCTTTGGCTCCGCCTCAGGCTACTTCACCACCGCCATGAAGCAGATACCCTGACGACACCTCAGGCCTTCAGGCCCATTTCTCCACTTCAAACTGTTAGCCCTTCAGCTCCGTCTTGGCTCTGCACTCACTCAGCTCCGCAATGGTCCGCCATCACTCAGGCTTCACCGGGCTCCCTAGTCCCTCTGGCCCCACCTAGGTCTCTTATCATCCTGGTTTTCTTCTGGACCACTTGCTGTGCCTCCGTCCTCCACCCCTTCAGCTCCACTGCATTCCTCCTTCCCTTCTGTACTGCATTGCTCCTCGCAGGCCCCCTCCTCTGCCATGGTACCTTGAGCTGACAACATCACCTCGGCCCTGGGCCATCATCCTCATGGTTTCCTCACCGTCAGATGATGCCCAGGCTCTACCCAAGAAGACCATCAGGGCTCCGCCTTGGTTCTTCCCTCCAGCAGTTCCGCCATGGTATTCCCCTCAGCTGGCTCCTCATATCTCCTGTCCTTCTCCAGCCTCTCCTCACCCTCCTCCTAAACACCCTCTGTCCCTCCCTCTGCCGAAGGACTTGTATATATCATGCAAGGATGCGTGTTGTGGGGGTGGGGGTTTGAGAGAACTATCAGTATTATGTTTTGTTTAGTTGTCTTGTTGTTCCTATGTGTTTGTTTCTTGTGCTTCAGTTCAGTTTGTTTTCTAGTTTGTCTTCTTGGTTACTTATTACATTCAGCTGTTGATCATTAGTTCCCTAGTTACCTTGTCCTGTGTATAAGTTCTCCCTGTTTTGATCTTTGTCAGTCATCCCCTGAGTTATTTGAGTTTAATGTTCGTTGCTATTTCCTGAGTATTCGAGTTTCCTATTAAAGACTATTTTGTTACATTTCTGAAGTGAAGTAGCTGAAGGACTAATTTGACCGTTAATCTGAAAATCATGAAAAATTGTTAATTTGAATCAATTAATTTTAATTACTTTTATCTTGATGTTACTATAGAAATGGTACACACATAGACAGATTTAAAATAATTTGTTTCATTCTTTTTGCAAATTAATTTTCCCTTTCAACATTTTATTTCTTTAAAATACTTTTAAATTATTTTTATTTTTGGCAATTTGTTTGGCAAGGTGTACTTTTATCTATATCATTTCCATTTTTTGTTTATTTATTGATTTGCTTTTCTCATTTGCTTTCTTTATTTTTAATTACAGACTTGTTTGTAAATAATACTTTGTTCATTGACTTCCATAAAGTGCATGGTTGACCAGTTACACAATATGAAATGAAGTTTGGAGATATCATAGATTTAGATTTAGATTACTGTAACAGTAATTTTCCCCTCAATACCAAATCACCCTAAATAACATGAATGCAAAGTAGAAAGTCCAAGATTACTCATTTCTGCTGTTAGAAAAATCTTTGCTTGTGATGAAAAGATGAAAGAAACTCTCTTTTGTCTCTTTCTCTCTCTTACTCATACTCATACTCAATCGTACCCATACACATCTCACACACACGCATCAACATTCTTTCAACCATTCTGTTTGTTTGACCACAAAATAGCAAAGGACACAGATGATACAGACATATCTTGATGCAGCGCTGCTCCTTTTTGAACTGCCGGAAACCGTCTCAGCTCCAATTCTCGTAGCTGATTACAGTTTCATTACAGTCCACTTACACTGTGAATGTAGTCTTATGAGTTCAGATGTTTGTCAGGTATGTTCAGAAAAAGTCCTCATACCCTTGCCCTCCCTTTCTTACCACCAAAAATAGTTCCCACCCATTGTGGTACCCCATTATCTATCCCTCAGTTAAACACTTTAAACTTTCCCAAAAATATAATGAAAAAAAATACTGTATGTAATGTAAAAATGCACTGTATAAGAAAGAACAATATTCATCAACATAGTCACGCAGACCCAAAGCACAACCAAAACAATGTTCTTGCGCTAGAAGGCCAAAAGTTACAAAGTGTGTCATTAAGACAACTGACACATTTAAACATGATGAATACAAATGCAAAGTTTTAGGATTTGTTGAATGAAATATGAAATATGTAGTTTAAATAAAAAATATATATAAATAAAAATTTGAGCCAACCAAGAGCACATCACGCACAGCACTTTCAAACACACATCAGCCTCTGTATTTAGGAATGGAAGCACACAATAAAGCTCCCCTCTCTTTCAAGACTTTGCAGACTTGCACATGCAAATAAAATATGGCAATAACTGTCTCCAGCCATGATAATTGCAGTCAATTTGTAGTCAATAAACAGATCTGTGGGTGAATGGAGGCAGCATTATCAGCAGAGGAGCAGCCTCTTATTGTAACAGTGAGTCGTGGAGTTTAGGGAGACTAATGGAGGAGTGCTGAGACAACAGAAGGATTACTGAGCACTGCTCCGCCAGCACCAAGGACATTTGCCAATAACAACTTTATCAGCCTTCTGCATGTGCCCAGGGTGCTGGCACTCCACTCTTTGCAAATATCAGAAAATAAGAAGGTTGGCTTTCTTGCTCCGAAGTTGCACCATCCATTTGTTTAGAATAAATAGATGCTTGTGGATGCAGACCATTGTGCGGGAACAATATTTTGATTGGTTTTTTGAGGACAGAATAGTTCATATATATAAACTAATCTGAGAAGATTAATGTTGATTAAAGTGTTTTCATTGCAGTTTATACACATATGCATTTATATATAAAATGTTCCATCTTGCCCCTGCGTTGCATATAAAACAAAATATATTTTCAATTTAGAAAAATTATCATTTTCAACTATACTGTTTACAGCATATATTTATTCCTACTCTAGCTTATGGTAAGCAATGTATGAAACTTATATTGTGAGCACCTCCTGTGTCTATTTGCCAATTCACGAAGAATCGCTTGTTTGTATTCCTCACTTGTAAGTCGCTTTGGATAAAAGCGTCTGCTAAATGACTAAATGTAAATGTAAAATGTAAATTTACAGTGTAATTAAATATATTTTATACAGATTTCATTGTTTTTTTATTTTATTTTATGGGCACTGATAAAATGGTTTTACTTTGACAAAAAACAAAAGGATCATGAAATGTAGGTTGTTTATGGTAGGGCAGGGAAGTTCCTTCTTTTTCCCTGCTGCGAATATCCAGGTCATGCCTTGGTTGAGCAAACATTAGAACTCAAATATGTTCAATTTAGAAGCAATATTGACAGTGGAACCTCACGAAAATATGTCACATTCTTCTCTTAAGTGTCCTTTCAATTTGTCTCGTTTGGCTAATGCTGATGCTGGTGGCTTGCATACTTTCAAGACCGTCGGCTTAATTTTCCTGTTCAGTGAGTAACCTTGATCAAGGTTCAGAGAGGAAGGGAGGGAATGAGAGAGAGAGATTGTTTTTAGGGCAGACTAAGCCAGCTAAAATGTCAGTTTATGCCTTTTGTTGCCTTCCTTTCATCCCATTAGCACTAATGAGCCTATTGGTCTCAGAGGAATGTGCATTTCATGGCTTTTAAGGAACTCTTACTGCTATATTTTCTGACAAAGTCTTACATTTTCCTGAGTGCTTTAAATTGAAGGCAGAATCTGCTTCCAATTGTTCTGATGATACAGCACAGGGCAGCACCATTTTGCATTTATTTATTCAGTAAATGGTTGACTAGTTTTAGGCCTACAAGCTAATTCCTTAATGGATCTTACTATCTAAGATAAAGTGTGAAGAGTCCTGGTATGGACCAGCCAACATTTTAATTAAGAAACCCATCCTTTTCTTTCCTTCAAAGTGATCTTTAAAGATAACATGATCAAAATGGAACCTATTTACTTTCTTAAATCAATTTCCTGGTCTTATTGTGAATAATTAAACTGTGAACGCTATTCCAAAGAATTGTTTTCCAATCTTTCTATATAAATAAGGTATTATTTTAGGCTACTGTTACCTTTAATGTAAAATCAAGTCCCAGACTTGAATGTTCTGTTCAAGTCCCCTTTTTTCTTGAATGTTCTGTTTTTTAATTAAGTCAACCGAATTGTGAGCATGATTACTCACAGTATTAAGAAGAAAATTGGCCAGTTACAAAACAATTGCATATTAATGTTTGCGTATTTTTTTCCCCTCTAAATATAACAAAATCCAATAAAAGATTCCTTTTAATATAAAGATCCCTTTACTCTATGTTAATTGTGTGAGTGCAGTTTAACTATAGGCTTGGATGCATGGCACAACTTACTAGTATACATTAGTACACATCAGAGCAAAAGCAAGCCCATAAATGATGGCACACTATTATGTGTAATTATACAGATAGCAAACATTAATCTAATGGCATCTCCCACTGATTCCCCACAGTAGCTTTGCTAGTAAGTGTGAAACTGTGTGGTTTGAGGGAATACAAGAATCAGCCTATCAAATGTCAAAGACACTGACCTAAACAGTCAGAAAAACATTCTAATTATTCCTATTTTCCCTCTGTAGCCGCTCATCATGCTAATTGTGATGATGCATCCTCTGGAAATATGCCTGTAGCGTCAACACACTGACATCACTGGCCTACAGCTGTTTTTACAGGCTCAGGAAAAGAGTGCATCTTGAAAATTAGCAGTTAAATGGATTCATTTAATTGAACTAATGATTAATTTCTGTTTGCTCAAATTAAGCTTTATGCATGAATAATGTAACTGTTTGTTTCTGGATTCAAGTGACTTTTTAATATTAAAAACCCTGTTATACTTTTATAGCCTGACATATCTTAGAGTGAGAAAGGGTTGAAAAAAAACTTCTGGACTCTGGATGACACCCCCCCCAAATACCAAATGCTGAATCACAATGAATCGCGAAAAAAAAGGAATTGGCAATTCCAAAAATATACATTGAAAATGGTTGCATTTATTTTTTGCCAAAACTATTTAGTTGTTTAACCCTGAACACTTCAGTTTTTTTGTCCATACATCTGAGAAAGTGTATCATATTTAAAGTTTTCATTTGATTTCTACCATTGACATGAGCAGAGTGTTAGTCTTTCTGACGTGCCTGAGGGAATACCTGACATTACAATAATTCAGTTTTTCACAGGTTCATGTTTAATATGTGAGGAGAGCCCTTTCGCTTAAATAAAGGTCTGTTCTCTAAATCCACTTCCTTTTCATTTTCATGTGAATATGTGAAGATATCTACTAAATTAAAGCTGCCCCCACGCGTGCATGTACATGCTCTATATTTACTAAGACATATTAAAATTCCCTCTGACTGTTGAGTTGATCATTTGAATATATCAAGTAGAAAAGAAATGGCTTTCTCAACCTCCTGTCTGGATAAGACTCATTTTCTGTGTCCTTTATACTTTTTTCCCTACCAAAAAGCCCCTGATTAATTGCTTAGTGCTTTGCTTTTTGTGCTGAGATACCAAAGAGGAATTTATTGAACGTGCTTGAAATTCTTACCCCATTTTCAGTTGCCATAGAAACCATAGGAAAGGTCAGGCACTGTTGCTCCCTTTTTCTAATATGGATAGAAACACTGATGAAAAAGTGAATACCATACAGTTAATTAAAAGCAAGTTATGTTTTTTTTTTTTGTTCTCTATTTTCTTACTGCCAAATGGTTTAGTTACTAAATGCAATGAAATGCATACTAAAGTTTGATTCATCTGTGTTTATGGGATGTTTATGGGATATTTAATATGCAATGCAGTTGCAATATGTGCGGCAAGTGGCATTTGTGGATGTCTGTCTGCGTATGGGCTGTATCTGTCTGCACAAATTGTTTAAATTTTGCTTCTAAACGTTTGTACAGCAAGCAGCCTTTAAGGTTTAGAACATGAAGAATATGTACAGAACTGGTGATAAAATTAAATTCAGTGGCCAGTGTGCCAAAAGCAAAATAAATATGATAAATAGTTTGGAATCCATCGTTCCACGAGAGGGCTTTGATGTTCCCATAGTCATGGTGAAAGCTACCAGGGAGATTCAATTAGATCACCATTTCCATCCCCTTTTCCTCATGAAAAGCTCAGTGCCAGGCTGGAAAATTGCAGTTAAGTTTACCTGGAGCCGCCGTTATTTCATTATTTTCCATGGCTGCTCTGGTCTTCTGTGCTAAGTGGGTGTCTTCCATTGATCTGAGTGTCCTTTAATGACAAACCTGCCTAAGAGAGATGCATTCTGGGTAAACCAGATTCATGTCTGCACATTCCAGTCTCATTTCTCATTATAGCACATGATTTGTGTGGCATAGGAGAGCTCTCTGTGAGAGAGTTGAAAAGGATGTTGATGAACCACTTCATTTCTGCTGAATCTTTGCCAGATTTGATTATTCTGATAGTGGTTGTTAATCAGAAGGGGAAATATGCATGTTCCCACTACAGAATGAGATGGGAAATCTTGGTTGCATGGCTATTTCAGTGTGCTACCATTGGGAGTCAGTCTTCGCAACATGCCACAGGACATTATTTCATGCATCGCTGCAGTCCCTTGAAACCAATTTAGAGCCATAATTCTGTTGCAGAGGCAGACTTACATCAAAAGACTCTGCTTTCGTTCTCTTGATATTTTACTACCATTTCCAGAGTCCCACTCAAAGTCGTTATTCCTGGTTATTCTGTGATGTCATGGAACTGATTACTCTTGTGTCACAACACTGTTTATACAAACATATTAATAAGAGGTCTCATTGCATTGTCTTGACAAACCAACATCCTGAATTTATGCTGTCAATAGATTGTCAAATAATGATCAAAATAATGATATGCAAATATGATGTGAAATGCACATGTTGATTAATTAATTGAATTAATCACAATTAGTAACAATATTTGCTAACATACTGTAAGCCCCAAAATACAAAGACATTAGCCTGATGTGGCAGATAAGAGAAGTACATGAATAGACAAAAAGTGCCTTTAGAAGTCAAAATATTACCCTGGTTTCATAGACAGAGCTTAGATTAAGTCAAGATTAGGCCTTAGTTCAATTATGGTATTTAAGTAGCTTTAATGAATATGCCTTAGAAATAACATTACTGGTGTGCATCTTGAGACATGCACACAATGTCTATTCAACAGGAATTCCAGGCCGACCTGCTAAAGGACACTGATGAAGGTGGGGAAATTTCTGCGTCACACTACAGATCTGTCTCTCAGGGCCACCAAGGACATGGCCAAATCTGTTGGTCATTCTATGGCAGCCCTGGTGGCCACAGAGAGAAACCTGTGGTTCAATTTATCTGGAATAAAGGACAAAGATAAAAACTTCCTTTTGAACACTCCAATTTCGCCTTCTGGCCTATTTGACGACGCTGTCACCTCAGTTGTCGAAAGGTTTCAAGAGGCAAAGAAAATTACGAATCCAGAAAATTCTGCCCCGCTGACCTCATGTGTCCGAAGCTGCTGGGCGGGAGCAGCAGAAGCTGTCTACGAGTTCCTCACACAGAGCACAACAAAAAATAAACCACCCTGGCTCCTCTTTTCATTATCTCTAAGAAGGCTTCGGCAAAGACGCCCTGACGCCAATGGTGCCAGGCTTCTGGGAGCAGTCCCCTCCAGGGAGAAGTGAATTACACCTCATTATACGGTGCCCAGTTCTTCTCGTGCCCCCAGGGGGCATTTATGCTAACCCTGCCATGTTGTGTGCTTCAGGGCACAGTGGTCTCCAGTGATCCGAGGAGGAGGGTTGCAGAGCAGTCAGATCAGTTGTTCCCTGCAGGTTCACCCCTTCAGGGCATTGGTCTGTCTGCCCAACCAATACCAGAGGCCAGTCTCGAGAGACTGGTTCCCTCAGTAGATTTCCTGGCAGAGTGGAAATGTCTACCGGATATATCTCAATGGGTACTGCACGTAATAGAAAAGAGCTACAGAATTCAGTTCTACCAGAAAGACTCGGGAGGTAAATTAACTTGCAATGAAATTTATTAACAATCAGCAAGCAAACATTGTAAGATAAAGTTCTTTGGCGTAGGCCCCGTCCGTAGCTTAGATCCTGAGGGTTGCGGACTCTGCATTTCCTGCCTGAAGATGAAGGCAGGGGCGTAGCCGACCCCCGGAAGGTATGGACAGGGACCATCCTGGTGGTGGTGGGGAGGATGGAGGTTAGGTTTCGCGTCAGCATCTGCGAACTCAGACAAGTGTGATGAGTACTGATCTTATATGCTACATGTGTTGGATAATGATTGGTTAGATCTAAATTAGTAGTGACGTAACATTTGAGTCTTCCTGACAGAACTTGCGCTAGAGCTTTCATTTCAGGTCTCGCGCACCCAGGTTCAATGGGGCTCCTCTCCATGGTAGTGGACCCCGAGCAGGCTCTGGTTTTGGAGCAAGAAGTTCTGACTCTCTTGCGAAAGGGGCGCTATAGAACGGGTTCCTCCTCCCAAGAAGCTGTCAGGGTTTTACAGCTGTTTATTCATTGTTCCAAAAAAGTATGGAGGGTTTCGTCCTATTGTAGATCTGCGCCTTCTGTACTACACAGTTCAAAAGCTCAAGTTCAAGATGCTTACACTCAAACAGATCATGTCAGATCCAAGGACTGGTTTGTCATGATAGATCTCAACGATTCATACTTCCACATATCCATTCATCCACAACACAACTGAGGCTTGCTTACAGGGGCGAAGCATACCTGTAATGAATCCGCTCCGTCATGTTCCATTCACCTGCCACCAGAGGTCGCCTGCTCACATCATGGACTCCATACACCACACTACATTTCCCATAAACCCCTCACCCAGTCACTAATCACCCAGTCAGCTGTTTCGCATTACCTTCACACCTGATTCTTATCTCACCACTATAAAAGCACCACTCACACACACCCACATTGCGAAGTATTGCTAATCCTTGTGTTGCAATTCTGAGCATGTTTTCCCTGTCTGGTTTCCCTGTTTCCTGATCCTGCCCATTTATTGTTATCGATGTTTATCTGCCTGCCTGTGTGACCTTAGCCTGGATTATTACTACGAGTCTGCCTTTTCCCTGCTACTTCTGTTCGCTATTGAGTTGACCATTGCCTGTCTGACTTAGTCTCTGAATAAAGTTGCATTTGGATCTAAATCCGGTGACTCACTCATCATTACAATACCAATGACGGGTATTTCCTTTCGGCCTAGGCTTATCACCCTGCACTTTCACAAAATGTGTAGATGCAGCATTTTAGCTCAATCCGAGCTCATGTCAGTGCGGCATCGAGATGTCATTCTCACTCATATGCTCAACACCAGGAGGAGTGTCTTCCAGCTCAGAAAAACACTTTTCTAAGCTTGGTTTGAGGTTTGAAGACAATGCAAGCACATCTTTCTCTCATTCATATCGGATCATCATATGGGCCCAAGGTAAGTTGCTCTCACTGAGGGCAGTATAGATCTTGGGGCATCAAAATCAGGGAACAGACATCCTGTCAAGGCAGGGGCTGAGGCCCGGTGTAATGACTGAGACAAATCAGACGCAATTATTTGTCATATTTAACAAATAATCTTTAAAACTCACTCTGAGGTCTGTGGAACCCTCCCCCATGGACACCCTCTGGTAAGGTTTACGATCAGAAAGAATTTGCAGAGACTTGAGACTTAATTCTTGTTGAGAAGGACAAATAAACCCTTCTAATCCTACATTTTCTATATATAACCACGTGAGAAATGTATAAACGTGTATCCAGTTATACCCTCTCATGATTTTCCTTTTATAGGGCTTGGCCTATGTATTAATTTTTCTTCTTTTGAACTCCTTTGTATTAATGTTTCAGAGTTGCATAATGTCTGGTTAACTAAAATCACATGGGTAGTATGTTTGTTATCGATGGACTCCAACTTTATTTTCCCATTTGGTAATTTATGTTACATGCTGCTAACTCTGTGACACAGTAGTATTATAAGAATCTAGAAGGTTCTTCTCTCAAACATCCAATCCAATGTCTCATGCTAATATCCTGTTAGAATGCAGAGATCGTAAATGTTCCTTCCGGTATGAGTATGATCGGCCCATTGACCCAGAGGAGGAGAGGCCAGCACCCAAGGTTCATAAGCCAGCGCACAGTCTGCTTCCTCTCTCTGTCTTGCCTGCTCTGACGGACATTGCATCTGCGGGGTGCTGTCTGCTGGCCTGCAAGGCCTTGATCTGCCACCCACCATGTGCTTACCTAGGAGAGAGAAGGACTCTTTCCCCACTGAGTCAACGAAATATGCAAGTTTGTTATCATTCTGTCATTCAACACAGAAGACATCGATTGCAACTTCAGCACCATCGGACCAATCTCAGGACTTTCTACTGCAACCGTATATTCGGACATTCTTTGTTCCTTTCCTTTGTTAACAAAGGATCTTTTTAATGAATACTGATAATTCCTTCTGGGTTTTTGACTTTACTCCATAGTTCTATTTCCTGTTTCCACTTTCGGTTTCACTCTTACTTCTCATTTTACCTATGTATGTGTGATTTGTGTGTTTTTACGTGTTTGTTAGTTTAGTTATGTGTTAGTGATTTAGTTAATAAAGCTTGCGCACAATGCATATTTAGTTCTGCGAATAAATTGTCATAAATTGTCTCCCTTACTCTTTCAACTCCTCTCAGACTGGATGCTATGGTATGTATGCTTTCCCCCGATCGCTCTGCTGCCAGGAATTCTGCTGCAGGGTTGGCAGGACTTGTATGGTCCTTAGTGAAGGTTGTTCTCTTCTTGGTGCACAGAATGTCAACTGGACCCTGTCAACTGCCTTGTGGGTTCAGTGCTAGAATTCTGCAGGAATGTTTCTCTGTGGGGTTATCTCCTTCCACCATCTGCTTACCACACTATAGTCCTAGTAGTCATGCAGAGCCTATAGTCATGCAGTTTCTTCATGGCACTCTGAGGCTGTGGCCCAGCACAGTGCACTAGAACGCTGATTTGGAATTTGGTCATCGTTTCGGAAGGCTTGACTTTGGCTCCCTTTGAGCCATTTCACGAGTTCACACTTACAAATAATCAGATAGAGAAATTAGTATGTATATTTGGCATTCTGTCCGAGGAGAGGGCTCCGAGCTCAGCATTTGGCCTGAGCCCTGAGTACTCCCCCTGTATTCTGGTTTAGGAAGTAACCAGGCAAGTGTGAGGAGACGGGGTGGTGGAGGGATGCTGAAACTGTCCAAAAGCATAGGTGAGTTGACAGTGTCAATATATATAGGTCTCCGCTCATGCTGATTGGGCAGATATGTTGATTGCTGATTAATGACTGCTGGTTGGAGTGATGTGATGATTAGTTAGATCATTTGAATGTGTTCTTCCCAAACTTTGTTAATAAAACATCATTTGAAGAGGTTCCAGAAAAGTTCCTCACTTTATTTAAAACAATTTTTCTTCTGGCCATGACATCTCTTAAAAAAATTGGAGACTTATCAGTTGTCCTGTCAGTTGCTCCGTCATGTCTAGAGTTTGCACCACATATAGTAAAAGCCTTTCTTCATCCTAGACTGGGATATGTGCCTAAGGTCCCCACTAATATTTCGGTGCCTATTGTGTTGCAGGCATTTTGTCCTCCTCCTTTTACCTCAGATCAGGAAAAACTTAATCTGCTGTGCCAAGTTCTGCTATGGCATAAGTCAGATCAATTATTTGTCTGTTTCGTGTCACCCAGGAAAGGGTGTCCCGGATCTAAGATCCAGAGAATAAGCAAGTTGGTGATTGAGGCTATCTCACTGGTTATGAGTCGGCCGGACAGCCGTTGGCCTCCGGGCCCATTCTACCAGGAATATGGCCACTTCTAAAGCTTTACTTTCGGGAATTTCCCTTAATGACATTTGTGATGCGGCAGGCTGATCCTCCCCGCACACGTTTGTCATGTTTTATAACCTGGACTTGTGCTACACTCCCAGGTACGCGGTGCTTTCGTCTTGATTTGCTTCAGACAGGCATTTGGTACAATGGGGTTGTGGGTATGAGGTTCTCACGGCGTATCGACACAGCTCGAGTTCCCAAGTTCCCATGAAAGGGAATGTCTCAGGTTACGTATGTAACCCTGGTTGCCTGAATACGGAACGAGATGCTGCACCGCCTTGCCATACTCCCTGCGTGCCTCTGAGCGCCTTGCTTTAGCCTATCAGAAGCTAGTATTCTTTGTTCTGCGTATGCTTTATGGTTTCCTGGTCTGTGACATCACCTGCCTATGACGTTTCGTCACGCCACTGAGACGTTTTCCTTTGTTCTGTTTCCTGTCACTAGTTTGTCTCCTTGGTTACTCATTAATTAAATCCCACCTGTTTGTATTTAGCTCATTATCCTGTGTATATATATGCCCTCCTTTACAGCTTCTTCTTGTTAAATGTGTTTAAGTGCACAGTGGAGCTTTTTTTGTTGAAACCTCTGTGGATTGCCTGTATTTACTTTTGTTTATTAAACCTTTATTTGAAACCTTCATCATCTTCGGCCCTAAAGCATTGCAATGGATAGGGTTAAGGGCTAAAAACAATAATTACACAAATATAATGGATTCATAAACTTCTTAAACTGTGCATATGTAAATACATTTATGTTATAGATGCTGTAAATGTGCCCATATCACACAAAAATACATGCATAATAGTTAAATATGAATACTTATGAATAAGAGATCTATGAGAGCATTGAGAGCATTTGTGTTAATGCTGCTGTATTAGTGCCAAATATATACATTAAATTAATTATTGTTATTGTACAAACTTTTTCAAAAAACTTTTTTTGATCACAGACCTGAGATCAACATTTCTGCCGTTAACTCCTCTGACATCTTTCAAGCTATACATCTACCAAACTTAGTACAGTCGTTTTGGCTGTTCTTTGCACACTGACTTTTCTAATTTATTAGACATTCCAGTAGCGGCCAATCAAAAATCCAACTGAAAGCCATTGAAATGTTTAACTCTGTTTGTCTCTTCAATACTGATTGGAGTCTCATTTATTAGTTGGAAAGAACTCGCATGCATCAGTCTAGAACATTTAATCTTATACATATGAATGACCTTTGCTAATTATGTTAATTTCACTGCAAACTAGTATCTGACGGAACACCTTCTCACCATGCTTTACTGCTCTACTGCTGAGGTATGAGAAGAGAACATTGCATAAGCCCACCTTGTCAGCATAGCAATGAAGTCAAAGTGTTTGGAGCATCGCAGAAGAATAAACAATGACTCACAGGCAGCGCTCAGCAAACAACCTCTTTACAGTTAAACTTCAGAAACATTTCTTCCCCCAGTAGCATGAGCTGGGGTTCCAAGGGTTGAATATTTTAGTGTTAGTCTACATAATGATAAACTATTCTATATAATGATAGACAGAAACATAGAGTAAGTACACCATGTTAAGCACTTAAATCTAGAAAGAGTGGCCTTGCTTGCTGTTTTCTGCACTTCCCTTTGAAAACTGTCCTGCAGCTATTTTCTCCTTGCTGCACTGTAGGTGCCCTCAAAGTGATGGAAAGCACCCAGCAATGTTGACATTACAGTGAATATGTGATTCTAACTGTAGCATGTAAATATACAAGGAGGGTAAAATATGCGTGAGAGCCCAGGGGTACATCAGTCAAAGAGGGTTAATGCTGTCTTGTTGATTTGACTTGGCTATTTTTTGCTAAGATGGTATTCTGAGCTGCAGTGATGTTACAGGGAAGAATTTCCCTCACCAGACACACAGAAGCAAGTATTTATTTGCTTTAGATGAAAAATGAGGAGGAATGATTCTGAAACATTCACCTGGTGGAAACCACTGTGTTGTGTTTATAATAGAGCGACGATGAGGCCTACCGCAGGTTAAAGCACCTGACAAATAATATTGTTTGCAATCACTGAAATGGCTCCACTTGAACCACTGAAATTAGTTTTGTGTTTGTAAACATACGTGTGGAGTCACCATACAGCAATGATTTAGAAAATTGATCCTGCAGATGTGAAAATTTAAGCAGTTATTTGTTCTTTGTATTTCTGTTGTTATAAATATTTGCAACAAAACCTACTGCTGATATTCTGCTGATTAAACAAAAAAACAATGAAATCAATTTAAATCAAATATTTGTGGCTTTTGTCCATGTCTCCTAGCTTTTAAGGCCTTGCCATCATATTGTTATGGTGCTGTGTCCAGGAAGAAGCACACAACAAGGAAGTCCGTGAACGTATATGTCAGGGTTATGTCTGTTTATCTGTTCCCCAGTCATGTCACTTGTCACATGTGGTCTTTGTTTTGAGTTTCCTACTTCTCCTCAGTTGTCATAGTCACCTTTATTAGTTCCTTTGCATCAGCTGTGTCTTGTCATTAGTTATGTCTTTCACATGTGTCCCACTCATTATCCTCATGTGTTCCTGTGTATTTATACCCTCTGTGTCTGTCCAGTCCTTGTTCATCATTAAAGTTACTTAGATGGTGTTGTGCTTGTGTGTTCCTGATTCGTGATTAAACTATTTGATGTTAATTTAGTCTTCATTCTCCATGAGTTTCTTCCGTTACACACACCCGTTACAAATAACTTTTAATGAAACCAGGAGAAGAACTACACTCACCACTATTCATCGACAACAACGCTTGACAAGGACAAGACAGAAACTGAGGGCTTAAATAACAGGAACACAGGGGAGCAAACAAGACTAATTAATCACACATAGCTGAGACGACTAAACTAATAATGAGGGTTACTGTGGAGACAAAGGAGTGGCGGGAAAAATTAAACAAAGCAAACGTGATAAATGAAAACAAAGTCCAGAACACACAGACATGTAACACATATAGCATCAAAATTGTTTGCCATACAAACGTAACAAAAACGTCTTTAAAGGAATAGTTCACCCAAAAATTAAAATTATCCTATAATTTACTCACCCACAAGCCATCCTATGTGTTTATGACTTTCTTCTTTCAGCCAAAAACAATTACAGATATATTAAAAATGTCCTGGCTCTTCCAAGCTTTATAATGGGAGTGAAGACATGACACACTATGCGTCTTAACATAGGACATTGCGTAGTACAACACAGCATAGCGTATCCATTTTTTGACTGACAGTTGAGAACCTCTGTACTAATGTACTAATAGTTCACATAATTTTAGCAGTTATGCACATAAAGTGCAAAAATTACAGTTCATTTTACTCTTCCTTTTGAAAAAGAGATGTATTTCCAAACCCATATAATCCTAGCCCAAACATTACCTTTACTCCTAAACCAAACCATACCTCAAACTCATTAGCAGTAGTTGTGGGATTTTTCCAGAACAACATGTAGGTACACGATAAATACATAGTCTTTTGCGTGTTTAATATTAGTACATAGTAATTAAGGCCACCTAATGTAAAGTTTGACCTAGTGCACTTTGTAATAATGTCTAATTAAAAGTTTGTCTCTAAAGTAAATTACAAGTCATTAAGATTTAATAATTTTGCTTTATTGCAATTATTTATGCTTTATTGTGCTTATTTTGATGTGTTCACTAACCTACTAAAGCATGCCAAGTCCTAGATTATAATTTGAAGTGTAGTGAGTTATTTGATGTTACATTTAGTTAATAGTTAATCAAGTTCATATATTTAAATTGAACTAAATGGCAAGTTTATCATTACAAATATTACAAATATGTTTTAAAAACATGACATGCATGTTTCAATAGAAATGAAAGTACATTTTAGTTTACTATAAATACTTGTTGGTACATTTTAACCATTTCAAAGACAATAGAATACATAATGAAATGACATATAAAGATGTACTAACATCATTTACACTCAATTACAGTACATTCAGTTCACACTTAGCTTATTCTTTGAAATGTACATTATTGATGTATATAATTACTCTTTTTCAAACTATGTTATGTTGTTCTTTTTCACAAGGGTAACCCTCACTCTAAAGGGTATAAGAGCAGGTCATACAAAAATATACTAAAATGAGAATGTATGAATTCATCACCAATTTGCCAAATCGTAAAATACTTTTATGAGAATTGTCATGAGTGTGTTGGATAATTTTGTTATATTTTATGAGTTAAAATAACTTTTTGATGTTGTAATACTTCTGTGTTCTCTGCTACACTTTTTATTGGCATAGTTCCTCCTCTTTTTGCTTTTTTACCAGGTCTGTGGTTGTAAGGCATAGGTGAACAGTTCAACCGTTTCTCTTGAAGGAGAGTCGACATCAGGATTGTCTGATATAATGGTCTGTCGGGCAGAGCAGCACAAGGAGCAAATGGATCTTGGCTTTGGTCACTCAAACGGAACATCTAGATATCTGTGCCTGCTGGAGCTGTCTTCACTGCGAGAAGAATTCATGCTTTCAGTTGAGGACATACTTCACTGTGCGGTTTTTTACAGTACATAAAAATCGCATGTTCAAACTCTACCAATGTAATAACAAATATTTTTGCACATTAATCCATCTGAAACATTCAAAATCATATTCATATTCATCAGCCATTTTAACAAGTTAGCAGTATGCTAGAAAACAAATAACCTTTTTATAGTGGCAGAATGTCAAATAGATAACACTTTAGCTCAGGGTCCAAATCTTACTTTTAACTAGTTGCTTATTAGCATGCATATTACTAGGATATTGGCTATTTATTAGTACTTATAAACCACATATTCTATATCTCTTAATCCTACCTTACTAATTATTAGTAAGCAGTAATTAGGATTTTGAGTCAAAATCCAGAGATGGTGATTATGGTTTTATTACTCAATAGGTGAGTAAGGTATTTTATTGAACAGATAAACTGCCATATGTAGCTCTCTGACAGCATTCATTGTAAAGCATTATCTATTATGCAGGCTCATTTCATTATGGTTGTTGTAGCACTGTGCTGGAACTTATTTTCATGGATGTACCCTGTCTATTAATGGGTAAAGCTACAGTAACATCTTCAGCTAGTCAGCTTGAGAACATTTCTATCTAAACTGGTTAAATCTCTTAAGCCTAGAAGTTTTATGTTTTATGTCTCTTTTTTTTTTAGTTATAAGAAAGAACCATATTCACCCATACAGTGCCGAAGCCCAACCAAAACAATGTTCAGTAACACTTTCTATGAAGACCATGTTTATAATGAATTATATGCCCATTTATACTTTTAAGTATTACTATTCAATAAATAGACACATTAAGACCTATAATGCATTATTAGAATGTTTATAGTTACATTTATATAATACATTATAAACTGATTTATAAATGATCAAATATAAAATACTTCCAGTTATTTTGTATTTAATGACTAATGTTTGCATTAGATGTCATGAATAGTAATTTTGATTTGTTAAAAACCATCTATATCTACTCAGCCACATGCATGGTACTGCTTATAGCAGTTTGTAATTGTACTTTAAAAAAAATATATTGTTGCAGTTATTTTGCTAGAATGTAACATTAAAGAAGATTAAAAAAATTGTTCAGCTGTTTGTATTAATGATTTCTCTCGTTTGTTTGTTTGTTTGTTTTAATTATTTTACTACAGGAATTATTATCTATTAGTTACTTTTAGAAGTAACAAACTTAAAATGTATAATGAGTACTGTGACGAGCAGGGCGGGCGAGAGCCGTGAGGGAGCGGCGCGAGGCCGGTGACGCGAGTGTTAACGAGCTTCAGGTGCTCGGCGCACCGGTCTCGTATCTCTCACGGAGGAGCTCCGGAAGCATAAAGGAGGAGCGACGACAGTGAAGGACGAGAGAGGACCAGGCCTGGATTTTATGTTGTGGTTTATTTTGTTGGTGTGGGCGGCAGTCGCCGTGAGGAACTGCCGCCCTTATACTTTTTGGTTTTATTATGAGTTTATTTGTTTATTAAATTTGCTGAATGTTCGCCGGTTCCCGCCTCCTTCTTCCCGTTCTAAAGAACTTTGTTACACTGGTGCCGAAACCCGGGAGGAAGGAGGGACATGCTGTCAAAGAGCCCTCGCTGCTGAGGGGGATCGCGGTGCTGAGGAGGTCGGGCAGCGTGGGAGAGAAGACCGCGAGTGGCTGCCCGAAGCGGTGGTACTGGAGCGAGTGAGAAATCGGTGGGACGGAAAGCTCGCTGCCGCGCCCCTGGGACGAGGTGGGGTGGCGGCCGTCCAGGAGGGAGCGGAGGAGCCGCCGTTCGCCGTGGGCCAAAGCCTGCTGCCTGCCGCCGTAACGGGGAGGAGCCGCCGTCCACCGTGGGCCGAGGCCTGCTGCCTGCCGCCGGAGCGGGGAGGAGCAGGGAACGGCGGGCTCGCTGCCGGCTGCCCTCATGCGGAGGAGCCATCGCCGGCCGCCAGGGGGCGGAGGAGGATTGGGCCGTCCACCGAGCGTCCAGTGCCATCGCATGGCACCGCGAGGAAGAGCCTCTCGGCGGGCTGAGGACCGAGCGGCAGTGTGTCGGGGAGCCGGACCAAGAATTTTTTTTTTTTGTTTGTTTTCCTCTCTCCACTCTCTCGTCCTTGTCGCTCCTTGTGCTTCCGTCTCCTTTTCTCTCGTCTCGTCTGTCCTTACCCCCAGGCGCTGTGGCCGCCGAGACTGGCCCCCGGGGGGAGTAGGCGCAGCCTCGTGGGTACCCCCCGGCCTGCGAGGGGCGATGGGGGTATGTGACGAGCAGGGCGGGCGAGAGCCGTGAGGGAACGGCGCGAGGCCGGTGACGCGAGTGTTAACAAGCTTCAGGTGCTCGGCGCACCGGTCTCGTATCTCTCACGGAGGAGCTCCGGAAGCATAAAGGAGGAGCGACGACAGTGAAGGACGAGAGAGGACCAGGCCTGGATTTTATGTTGTGGTTTATTTTGTTGGTGTGGGCGGCAGTCGCCGTGAGGAACTGCCGCCCTTATACTTTTTGGTTTTATTATGAGTTTATTTGTTTATTAAATTTGCTGAATGTTCGCCGGTTCCCGCCTCCTTCTTCCCGTTCTAAAGAACTTTGTTACAAGTACATCTTCATAATTTCAACATTTGCTTTAGGAAAATTGTATTATTACTCACAACAAGTATTTAAAAGAACACAAGTATTTATAAGAATATATAATAATATTATAGCAATGCAGGTTGCATCTTTATAAATACGTTCATGCGACTGACTTATAAATCAGTGTCAGTATAAATCATGGATTATTGCACATGCACATTGAAAAAGAAAATGCATGACTATGTAACTATAACTGTTCTTATAATGCAGTATATGTTTGAATGAGTCTTTATAAATATGTTTCTAAAATAGTAATACTTACTTATAAGTATAAATGGAGCTATAATTTATTATAAGCATGGTCTTCATAGATATTGTTACCCAATATTTTTTGCATACTAGCGGGCCAAAAGTTAAGAGTATAACATTAACAACATGTACTTGCTGTGGGGTTAGGATTAGGGTTTGGTATAGGGTCAGTGGCATGCAATTATGCATAGTTTACTGTTATTATTATAGTAGGTACATGCAAGGACCATGCACCAATGACACTGTAAATTAAAGTGCTACCTCAATTATGATATAAACAAGGTATCTAAACAACAATATAATGTACAATGTATTTACAAATTGAAAAAAAATGAATTATGCAGTTTTGCAATGAAGGGCCATATGCAATGCTATATTGTGAATATAGTCACTGTAATGTCTAGTTTTGGTTTAGTGTTCATGTTTCATGTCTTATATTTTGTTGTCATTGTCATGTTTCATGTTTGTTTTGCCATGTGCTCCCTTCTATCATGTCATGTCATGTCATATGATTCCCCTGTATGTCATGTGATCCTGCCATGTGCTCCTTGTCATGTGACTCCCATGTCCCATGTCTTCATGTCTTGTTTAGATTGGTTCACTGGGTTAATCATTGTTCACAGGTGTTCATTGTTTGTAATTAGTCAGTGTATTAATACACTCTTGTTTGCCATGTTCTTGGTTGATGATTGTGGAATATGGATTGTTCCCTGTAACCACTGTGGTGAGATTTGTTTTGTTCATGTTCCTGTTTTGTTTCTACCAAACCATGCAATGTAAAGACTCTCAGCTGACACGATGCTGAGGAAGGGAAAATGGAGCATGCTCATTTGATAAAGCATGTGTCTTGTGCCAATGTAAAGACATGGGTTGTTTAGCACGGTTTCCTCTGAGGTGTTTGTTTTTTTAGACTGAGGGTGGTAGGAAGCTTGAAACTGAATCACCGGGGAGTCTAGAACCTTTATCCATACCGTCTGCCTTTGACTGATTTTTAATTTTACCCATGAAACAAAGCCAGATTATGGTTGCTGACAAAATAGCCACACAAATATATCATTTAATTCAGTCTCCTGTCTTATTTTTTCACGTGGGTAAATATCTGATAAAGTGGTAGTATCGTGATGAGATATATATAGTGCCCCCCCACCCTCCTCCTCATATCGCCATTAATTTATCGTAGTAATGGAGTAATGGAAACAGAGTTTCAGATTTGAAAATTATATAATATGCATTTAGATGTACATCTGCCAACTGGAAAGAAGCCACTGAAAACTCTAAGTGAACATCATAAAAGCAGCGTGCACATTTCTGCTGGGTTAAAAATTAATTAATCAAAAACTAGAATAGGCACACAAATCAGTAGTGAACACTCAAAGAGAGTGGATGAGAACAGGGAATATCTGAGAAAAATATACCAGACTTTGCTCTTTTGTTGTCGCTCCGGTATTTCTTTTCGCGGTCACTATGAAACCAATGAATCAGAAAATTTCTTACAGTTGATGGATTTAAGGGCCACTGATAACCAACTAATTAACCAGCTATTCAAAGAGAAAGAGATATTTTTTAATTATGTTTTAAGAATGAGTTGATGTATATAAAGACCGATCAGGTTAAAAGTGAGATCATACAACGAGTGCATGAAGCCAGGATGTTTGCCCTTTTGCAGATGAAATGCAAGACATACGAAGGCATAAGCAAGTTGCAGTGGTTGTAAGATCTGTCGACAGAGACTTAGCTATTCTTGAATTGGATTTTATTGGACTGACAGAACAGACGGTGAATTTTTGACCCTTCTTTCAAAGAATGTACTGAAAAGCTTTGATCTTGATATCTGCAACTTGAGAGTGCAATGTTACGATGGTTTGAGTATGCAATCATTGGCAATGTATGTCCACTGTCACTTGCATATGCTCAACCTTTGCATTGTGGATGTCTGTCGCACCAATACAGCTGTGAGACACATGCTAACCAATGTTCAATCAATGTTCAATAACTTCATCAAGGGCTCAGAAAAAATTACATGCAGTTTTTTAGTCTCTGCAATAATGGAGCAGTGACTTTTCACACTGAAATCTCTTAGTAACACAAGATGGATCTGTCATGTAGAGGCTCTCAAGGCCACACTTTATAACTATCGTTGACATTCTTAGTAAAATTTCTGAAAACAATGTGCGAGTCGGAGGACAGGCAGGTGGTCTGCTGACATCAGTGACCAAACAACAATTGTCACTGTTCAGAGAGTCAAAGCTTGTCCACAGTCTAGTAAACATTGGCAACCTCTTCAAGTTATTCTTGACGGTTCCGATGAACACATTCGCATCATGTGAAAGACATTTTTCTGGCTTGCGCCAACTGAAGCAACATGGGCAACACCATGAGACAGGAGAAACGCTTGGACATTGGAGACTGTTATGTTCACGCACTGTTCAATTATTTATGGGAATTACAACCACATTCTACAATAAAACTCACAGCGATAAATTTTCTGGACACATAAGCTGTGTGAACGGAACCGCACTGGACAACTACCCAGGTAGCCAGCACAATTGGGTCAATTATGGCTCACTCGGCCATGTTCTGGTGAAGGCTCACCAAAAGTGAGCCAGCTCTGGCCCAGTAATGGTTGACAGATTTGGCTACCCTTTGATGTGCGATTTTTACCCGATTTAAACTGAGACACGGCACATTTAGCCACATTCAGCCTGATTACGGATCATAAGGGCTGGTCTGATTTTTGAGTGGAGATATGGCAATACAGACCCGGACCAATTTAGGTTGAATGCTGGGCGTGGGTTTCCTCTTACAATGTGATAAATTGTCCCCCGGTTTCACAGACAAGACTCAAGATAGTCCTAGACTAAAATGCATGTTTAAGCTGTTTTAACTGAAAGCATTTTCCATTGACATATCTGAAAATATGTCAGTGCTCAGTTTCAGTACCCAGACTAGGGCCAGTACAGTTCATCATGTGAACACTCAGTATTTGTTTATTAATTAATTCTAAGAGAAGGGTATTTTTCATGGCCACAGAAAAAAAAAAAAAATTCTTAACATTTACAGCACTTAGAGCATCTAACAAAATTGAAATCATTTAAGTGACAATTTATTCACAGATGGGGAGTCAGAACCAAATATGTATTGAGTTTTATTAACTAGATCACGAACACATAAATAAACTAACAAACACACACAAATCACATGTACATAGGTAAAATGAGAAGTGAGAGTGAAACCGGAAGGGGGAACAGGAAATGGAGCAATGGAGTAAAGTCAACAACCCTGATGGGATGATCAGTATTCATTACAAAGCTTAGAATTTAGTATATCGTACAATACTTGCATTCTGCCTCAGAGATTGAAGAGCGTACGAATATACGGTTGCCATTCTTGCATGAAACATCGGAGAGGATGTTTGAGAGAAGAATCTTCCAGATTCTTATAATGCTAATGTGTCACACAGTTAGCAACATGTAACATAAATTACCAAATGGGAAACAAAAGTTGGAGTCCATCGATACCAAACATGCTACCCATGTGATTTTAGTTAACCAGACAGTAGTATGCAACTCTGAAACATTAATACAAAGGAGATCAAAAGAGAGAATTAATGCATAGGCCAAGCCCTATAAAAGGAAAATCATGAGAGGAAAAAATTGGATACACATTTATACATTTTTCATGTGGTTATATATATATTTGTCATTCTCAACAAGAATTAAGTCAGATTCCCAAGTCTCTGCAAATTCTTTCTGATTGTAAACCTTATCTCTGTTACCTCAGTAACCAGAGTCCTGGTGTTAGCTGCATTTGGGGTGCTAGTTGCAGTTTAGGGGGATGGGTTTACAGAACTTTGTTGAAAGAGTGAATTTCTGGACAATTCATTAAATATAATGAATAATTGTGTCTGATTGGTCCAGATGCTACATATAACGTGTTTGACAAGTTTCTGAGTAACATGTAATTTATTTAAGCCATGAAATTAACTTATAAAATAAGTATAATGAACTATGCAAAGAGCATTTTCAACATCTCCAGCACATTTTACAGTTCACCTCTCACACATGTTACGTCTATCAAAAACTTAGACTAGCTGTCTGTTGGAATTTTAGAACTAAAAGCATCAACATAACTCACTCATGGGCATCAATCACTTCACTGAATCCACATCATTTGAATATCACAACATCATGTTGTCAGGGTTCTTGACACTTGTCTTTGTGTTTGTTATATTTGGTGTGAGCACTTGTTATGGGTTTATGGCCATGTGCTCTCCTGTCGATTTGTTATTTGCCCCACCTGTCCTCCCTGATTACCTGCCTTGATTGCTCACTATTTATTCTCCTTGTGCTTTCTGTCCTGTGCTGGATCATTGTCTTTCATCGCTTGTCATACGTCAGATGTTGTTTGTTTTCTCGTGTCATCTCCCAAGTCAAGTCTGAGTTAAGTCATGTCAAGCTATGTTTTCCCATTGGGGTTGTTTTGTTTTTGTTTTATTTTTATTTCTAAATAAAGCCTTTATTTCCTGCTAGAGTCCTCACTGCTTGCTTCAACATTGACACATGTTTGTAAAAAAATAAAGTGCACAATACACAATAGTATTTACGAGAAGCAGAGGTCCAGCGAGTCACACATTTTCTGGAAAACCCACACTACCAGATGTTTTGACCACGTCTTTGCTTTCCAAGAAGAGGGAGAAAATAGCGGCCTGAGCGTCTTCAACATACTGTCTATCAGAGAAGATAACATAGCTAATACATGGTGCACATGACTATAAATTAGTTCTTCACTTGCTAAAATTGAATCAGAATCATCAGGGGAACTGAGTGTAATACTTGCTATAGAGAATAAACGGCTATGCAATTGAAAAGCTTCACCAGGTTAGTGAACATTGTTCAATGTGTGTTGGTTTTGATGGACATTTTTTTTTAATGCACAAACCATGTATTCTGATTCTGTCAATCCTGATTTTAATATTTTCAATAGTTTTATATTCTCGATTCTTTTTCATATTTTTGGCATGGTTAAATATGAGATTTTGAGAGGAGTCCCTGTAGTCGTCCAACGACTGATATGATTGACTCATTTGCTGATGTAATATATATTATAATCTTGACAGGAGATTTTTTTTTATAAAAGTGAAAGTGACATGAAATGTAGCCAAGTATGGTGTCTCATATTCAGAAAGTTGTGCTCTCAATTTCACCCATCCAAGTGCACACACACACAAACAGTAAACACACACCTAGAACAGTGGGCAGCCATTTTTTGCTGAGGCACCCAGGGAGCGATTAGGGGTTAGCTGCCTTGCTCAATGGCACCTCAGATGTGGGTAATGAGAGTGGAAGAGAGAGTGCTGTTCTTTCACTCCCCCACCTACATGTTCCGCTGGTACTGGTACCCGAACCCGCAACTTCGCCTTACAAGTCTGACTCTCTAACAATTATGGCACAACTGCCCCCCAAAATTTAGTTTGAATACTTCAACTGTGAATCTTCTCAGTTGTTTAAAAGATGGCAATTATCAAAGTTTGATAATATGTTGTATAATATTCAAGATAATATTTTACATGATTTGTTACATTTAATTACCCCTTAGCAGATTTTGACATTTTTCTCGAGTCCCTACTTTTTTCAACAATCAATTTTTCTCCTCCCAGAGTTTATAAGCTGCAACCACCAAACTTGACCATGACCTTCAGGCTGATCATATTCTTAATGCTATATCAGACTGATCTGTCTGACCATGGTTATTCATTGTTTGATAAAGGCACAACACCTGTATCTCGTGTCATTGGTTTGAGTTAGTGTATATTGAGCCTGTTTTCAGTTAGTCTTTGTTCAGTTCTCATCTGCATATGATGGTTCTGTTCATGGGTTATTCAGATCTATGAGTTTCCTAAGTGCTTTGTAAAACAAAAACGGTTCTTTTGTATCTCTTCTGCAACCATTGTTGACAAATAAATAATATTATTATTGTTATTATTATTACAAGATAATAAGATTTTAAATAAACCCTAATGTTAAATGTCTCATTTTGAATCTTCACATGATTGTATTCTTACACTTAATAACAGGTCAATGAGGAGACGTGAAACCATTGACATGAATATATATGCATTATGAATCTCAGAGCAGATCTCATCCTGCGGGGTCTCTGCTGTTATTTTGTTATATTCGGGTTTGACTTTGAACAAATCTCTGCATATCAGATTTATCACATTTATTGTGGAAATAGCAGCAATCACACTGATCCAAAGGAAAACAACTCTAAAAGATCTCCATCAAAGCGCAATCCACGCACAGCATTGCAATTAAGGTGAATTCCCATATATATCAATTGAACAGCATTTTCTAGAGCTGACAGAACTTTTAAAGAGGACAGTAAAGATACACAAGCGAGATGCCGTGTGGACTGAATACGGAATAGCTCCTTCTACCAATCTCTTTCTCGCCTTCTGCAGCACCACAGGCCCGATGAGACCAGTTCAGATAAAAAGCCCTTCAATTAGCGGGAGAAATATTGATTGCGGTGCTTTTCATGTGGCTATTGTTAAGCGAGACACGTTTCCCTGGGTCGAGCAGATACAGGCGTGATGCATTTCTGAAGATCAGCCCTGGCATCACAGCCCCCTCATAAGAAATAAGTCATTGATAAACAGCTGTCATAGCTGATTGTGGAGGAATGCTGATTGCTAGTTAGTCATTTCACTTTCACATATAAAGTGTTTAAAGACATGTTCAGTTACAAATAGATCTTTTTTTTATTTTATAACTGTAATATTTTCAGTCACTGTAATGCATGACATCAAATGTCAGTTTGCTTTAATATGAAGCGGTTACAGCAATATTATGAAAGATACCATAAAGTAATTAGATTTATTAATAATAACCACAATACTAAAACCCACAATAAACAATTCTTCCTTGATAGTTTATTAGCCTGTTGGCGGTTACTAAGCAAATTGGAGCACTATAGGTGCACTATGGAAGATTTTGGGGCTTAAAAATGAACAAAGTTCAATTAATGCCACAGATATGCTACTTGCTCAGACAATTATTATTTTTTTTTTTTTTCAGAAATGCCTTGTTGGTCTTTCTTCTCATAATCAGTGTGGAATGACAGCTCCTGATATGGTGAACACCGGGAACCGCAAACCATCAGATGCCTCTGTGCAGAAGAGCAGTGCTGAGCACAACTGACGTACAAAGAACAATGCCAATCTTTCAACCACAGATTACGATAAAAATGCCTGCGTTTACCACTGAGCTTTTTGCAGGATTGCGGGATGGTTATATGATAACTATGGTGCTTGCATCATTCAGTGAACAAAGCTGTGCAAATGTTTTCACAAGAACTGACAAATTAATAATGTATATCTGAAATTAAAATATACTGATTTTGTTTAAACACTTTTAGTTATTAGTTTCTGTGGATTTTAATTCCATGTTCATAATTCTATTCCAAAATGAATTGCCATGATTAAGAGTCTGAATTGTTCGGTTTATTAATATTGCGTAAGACTTTTAGGCACAAATTTGATATTGCTATCCTGCTAACATTGTGTGACATTCTCACATCACCAAAGGAAAGTGTGAAGATATACTAACGGCCCTCTTTAATCAGAGATATCTCAACTTGGGCTTTTTTGTGGCGGGTGGGCGGCCAGGACAGTCGACAGCAGTGACTTTGTGCTAGAGGTTTAATAAATGACACAGGAGACAGTAAAGATCCGCTCGCATTGATGCGCGTGTCAGCGGGGATATGCACCTCATTACTCCTATCAAGAGCCCAGTCTGACCCCTGTGGCTCATCCCTTGCCTGCTGCCTCTCATCCAGGCTCCCTGTCCCCTCCTCTCCTCCTCACCCTCTCCATTTGTCCATTCCCTCCACGCTTGCCTCTGTGTATTAAACAAGATGAATCTCTCTGATCTCCAAAGAGGCCTCAGATCCTGACAGATTACAGGAGGGCCACTCTCTCTGGCCCTTTTTTTTTCTCCTTTCTCCAAAGAAATGTCAGCTCTGTTTTTTTCCCCCAAATGCCTGATAGTGTCTGTTGATAAAATGCCCATTCATTTCTTCATACCTATTTGTGATATTTGCATTCACCTGGCTTTTCACATTCATTATTTTCCAGCAGTACCAAGCTGACCAGTGGATAATTCCATCTATGAAATAATTTTGATTGCACACTTTGTAAGCCCATGATGCTGCAAAACATAATGGAATGTTGTTTATTCATTGATGTTAATAGCATACGGATAAGCTTTTAAATTTGGAGAAAGTTAGCTTTCCCATTCAAATGAATGGGGAGTTGTTTGGCTGGCGCATCACCTGGTAGTACATGACCTGTATTCTGCCATCTTTCCTCAAGGGCACAAACTTTTGAACTAATCAGCTGTATATCATTTGACTAAATGCTGTAACACTGCAAGAAAAATTCATCATGGCAATAGTTATTGGCTGATGGCACCACAAGAATTACCACAGCTCAAAGCCCTTTTTTCACCCCTTGGTGAAAAAAAAAAATGTTTCTTGCCATCTCTGGCTGCTCTCTGGGGGTATTAAAGCATTATGTGTTGACTTTCTGGCATAGCTCCCTGTCTAAACTATAGAGGTGGCTGATATGACCAAAATCTTGATATCAATCATTTTCAACCAAAATTTCACTTTATATAAGGTGTCTTTAATTACTGTGTACTACTACTGCTACGTACGAATACATCTTGGATGGCATGATGGTAAAAGACGAGAAAATGGTGAGGACATTTCTGGGTGTACTGTATTTTCTTTTAATACATACTGAATAGTAAGAGAAATATGATTCCCTCTTAAGATTCATCAGTGGAAAGAAAGAAAAAGATGAAGAGGAACAAGAGGAGGAGAAAGCCAATCAAGAGAAATGAATAAGAAATGTTGTAAATCTGTTTTGAAATTAGTTGTTTTTCAAATAAAGGTTTCCAAGTGATATCAGATTGTGTGAATACATGTTTTTTTTTTTTTTGTATTTACACTGTAACTACATGAAACAAGAGTATATTTCCCCAGTATTGCAATAGTTGTAGTTTTGCTTGCCTTGAAACAACTTAATTAGAGCACTTTTGCAATAAAAACAAAATTTTGTGTAAATGCACTTGAAATGTAGACTATGCCGTAATTTAAAAAAAGGGGCTTCATATATTTGTACACTATTATTACAAAAAGGCATGCAGTGTATGTTCTCGCTAAATTTCTCCCAAACGCTAGTTTGTGTAACGCTGGCTGTGTGGATAAGCACGAAGAAGACGATGATGATGATATAATAATCAGGTAAACTTTATATAATCCAACAGAGATAATCCAACAGAGACACGGGAACACAACCAAAACATAAACATCCAATATCAGACAATGAGGGACAAACTGAACTGAACTTAAATACACAGAGCACAGGGGATAACGAGATAAGTGATTGGGAACAGCTGAGGTGATGAGATTAGTGTCCATGGAAACAGATTGTGGCGGGAACTTCAAACAAAGGAACATGTGACAGAATGAAAACAACAACAAAGTGACAGTCCATGTGGTGAAGACGTGACAGTTTGTTGTTTATAATAATAGAATAAGTACCCCCTAGTTCTAAAATATTTACAGTGCAAACTACACAATATAACAATATACCACAATATAAGTAATTTTAAACCACAGTAATGAGTGACATCACACTATGATAATTCTACCTGAGATCAGAGAAATTACTAATTGATATTAAAGGCATACCCTATATTTCTCAATGTTGTGACTTTTGACAGCTAATTACATTCAGAAAATTTTAAATGCACATCAGACTCTTTGACAACTGGTTATTTTTTCACTTAAGTCAATCGAATCTTCATTAATGTTTTCTGTGAATTGTACACTCTTTCTTAGAACCAAACTGATCATTATCTAAATCCCATAATTACTTTACAACAATCAGGCTTTTTCCAGAGCATCAGACTTTTCAGTGTTTCCCACTTTTCTTCTGCGACAACTGATCTTATTTTCATTAATACTTATTGAGAATTGCTTACTCTTGCTTAGAACAAATCCAACCAACATTTAAGTCTCTTAATAGAACAAAGCCGACCAATATTTAAAGGTGAACTATATGCAAGATTTTTTTTTATGTTAAAATACATTTTCTTAACCCACTTTATTGTTTATATATATATATATATATATATATATATATATATATATATATATATATATATCAAATTCTTCGTTAAGACCATTTAGTGATAATGTGTTTATTAAATCCAATATCCGCTTTTAACAGCAAATAGTTAATATCACCCCCTCTTTGAGGTATTTTGACTGCTTCAATGCCTATATATGGCAGTGTAGAAACTGAATGTCTCATTTAAAAAAAAGAGTTGTGCTACAGGACTTTTAGGGTCATGATGCCTGATAGCACTTCGATGTTTTGCAATACGATTTTTAAGCTGTCTGCTTGTTTTGCCCACATAACAAAGTCCACAATGGCAACACTACATATAAATGGCATTAGCAGTTCTTCAGATTGCAGTTCTTCAAATTGTTCTTCAGATCTTAAAAACAGGTAAATCAGCTCTTACCAGCATATTACATATATTTGGAGGTCTCTCATAGACCACACAAATTGGTTTTGCAAAAAATCAATTGCAGATTGGGGTCATTCTCAAAAATGCACCTGTATTTCTGAATTATATCTTCAATGTCTGCTTGTCGGTTTTTCGTTATAATCAACAAAATATCTCATTAGAAACTCCTACATACAATCATTTTTAACCATCCCTTTTGTATTGTAAAATATCAGAACTCATCATTATTTCACTCCAAAAAAGAAATATATGTATTCACTCCCCCTCTCAATTGAATACATCAGTACATATTTTACCACATTTATAGCAGTTTACACGTTGCAAAATGCGTACTCTCCTCCAGTGAACTGCCACCTTACCGTGGTGGAGGGGTTTGAGTGCCCGAATGACCCTAAGAGCTATGTTGTCGGGGGCTACCCCTGGTAGGGTTTCCCAAGGCAAACAGGTCCTAGGTGATGGGCCAGACAAAGAGCAGTTCAAAACCCCCTTTTATGGATTCAGTAAGAGCAAAGGCTGTTACGTCGCCCGGTATGGCGCAACCGGGGCCCCAACCTGGAGCCAGGCCTGGGGTTGGGGCTCGTGGGCGAGCGCCTGGTGGCCGGGTCTTTCCCCACGGGGCCCGGCCGGGCTCAGCCCGAATGAGCGACGTGGGGCCGAACTCCTGTGGGCCCACCACCTGCGGGAGGAACCATATGGGGCCGGTGCATTGTGGATTGGGCGGCAGCCGAAGGCAGGGGTCTCGGCGACCCAATCCCCGGACACGGAATCTGGCTCTAGGGACATGGAACGTCATCTCGCTGGCGGGAAGCTTGTGCGGGAGGTCGAGAGATACCGACTAGAGATCACCTCCACGCACAGCTTGGGCTCTGGAACCCAACTCCTTGAGAGAGACTGGACTCTTCGCTACTCTGGAGTTGCCTGCGGTGAAAGACGGCGGGCTGGTGTGGGCTTTCTCATAGCCCCCCCAGCTCAGCCGCCATGTGTTGGAGTTTACCCCGGTGAACGAGAGGGTTGCTTCTATGCGCCTTCGGGTCGGGGATAGGGCTCTCACTGTTGTTTGTGCTTATGGGCCGAATGACAGTGCAGAGTACCCGGCCTTCTTGGAGTCTCTGGGAGGGGTGCTGGAAAGTGCCCCGAATGCGGACTCTGTCGTTCTACTGGGGGACTTCAACGCTCACGTGGGCAGCGACAGTGATACCTGGAGGGGCGTGATTGGGAGGAACGGCCCCCCTGATCTGAACCAGAGCGGTGTTCTGTTATTGGACTTCTGTGCTAGTCACGGTTTGTCCATAACGAACACCATGTTCAAGCATAAGGGTGTCCACCATTACACGTGGCACCAGGACACCCTAGGGCGGAGGTCGATGATCGACTTTGTAGTTGTTTCATCTGACCTCCGGCCGTATGTCTTGGACACTCGGGTGAAGAGAGGGGCGGAGCTGTCAACTGATCAGCACCTGGTGGTGAGTTGGATCAGATGGTAGGGGAGGAAGCTGGACAGACTCGGCAGACCCAAACATACTGTGAGGGTCTGCTGGGAACGTTTGGCCGAGTCCCCTGTCAGAAAGATCTTCAACTCGCACCTCCGGCAGAGCTTCAACCAGATACTGAGGGAGGCTGGAGACATTGAGTCTGAGTGGACCATGTTCTCTACTTCCATTGTCGACGCGGCTGCTCGGAGCTGTGGCCGTAAAGTCTCCGGTGCCTGTCGTGGCGGCAACCCCCGAACCCGGTGGTGGACATCGGATGTAAGGGATGCCGTCAAGCTGAAGAAGGAGGCCTATCGAGCCTGGTTGGCTCGGGGGACTCCTGAGGCAGCTGACGGGTACCGGCAGGCCAAGCGGACTGCAGCCCGGGTAGTTGTTGAGGCAAAAACCCGGGTATGGGAGGAGTTCGGTGAGACCATGGAGAAGGATTATCGGTCAGCCCCGAAGAAATTCTGGCAAACCGTCCGGCGCCTCAGGAAGGGGAAGCAGTGCCCTGCCAACACTGTTTACAGTGGGGGTGGGAATCTGCTGACTTCAACTGGGGACATCGTTGGACGGTGGAAGGAATACTTTGTGGATCTCCTCAATCCCACCGACACGTCTTCCACTGAGGAAGCAGAGGCCGAGGGCTCAGAGGTGGGCTCACCCATCACCCAAGCTGAAGTCACTGAGGTAGTTGAAAAGTTCCTTTGTGGCAAGGCAGCGGGGGTGGATGAGGTACGCCCTGAGTACCTCAAGTCTCTGGATGTTGTGGGGCTGTCTTGGCTGACATGCCTCTGCAGCATCGCGTGGCGGTTGGGGACAGTGCCTCTGGAGTGGCAGACCGGGGTGGTGGTCCCTATTTTTAAGAAGGGGGACCGGAGGGTGTGTTCCAACTACAGAGGGATCACACTCCTCAGCCTCCCCGGGAAAGTCTATGCTCTATACTGGAGAGGAGAATAAGGCCGATAGTCGAACCTCAGATTCAGGAGGAACAATGCGGTTTTCGTCCCGGTCGTGGAACGCTGGACCAGCTCTATACCCTCTCTAGGGTGCTGGAGGGCCTATGGGAGTTTGCCCAACCAGTCCACATGTGTTTTGTGGATCTGGAGAAGGCATTTGACCGTGTCCCTCGTGGCGCCCTGTGGGGGGGTGCTCTGGGAGTATGGGGTCCGGGGCCCTTTGCTAAGGGCTGTCTGGTCCCTGTATGACCGGAGCAGGGGCTTGGTTCGCATTGCCGGCAGTAAGTCAGATCTGTTCCCAGTGCATGTTGGACTCCGGCAGGGCTGCCCTTTATCACCGGTCCTGTTCATAATCTGTAGTTGGAAGTTGGAAGACAAGTTGGTGGAGAGCTCCTGCCTCAAGTGGAGGAGTTCAAGTATCTTGGGGTTTTGTTCACGAGTGAGGGAAGGAAGGAGCGTGAGGTTGACAGACGGATCGGTGCAGCTTCTGCAGTAATGCGGTCGATGTACCGGTCTGTCGTGGTGAAGAAGGAGCTGAGCTGCAAGGCGAAGCTCTCGATTTACCGGTCAATCTACGTTCCTACTCTCACCTATGGTCATGAGCTTTGGGTCATGACCGAAAGAATGAGATCCCGGATACAGGCGGCCGAAATGAGCTTTCTCCGCAGGGTGGCAGGGCGCTCCCTTAGAGATAGGGTGAGGAGCTCGGTCACTCGGGAGGAGCTCAAAGTAGATCCGTAGCTCCTTCACATCGAGAGTAGTCAGCTGAGGTGGCTCGGGCATCTGTTTCGGATGCCTCCTGGACGCCTCCCTAGGGAGGTGTTCCGGGCATGTCCCACCGGGAGAAGGCCCCGGGGAAGACCTAGGACACGCTGGAGAGACTATGTCTCTCGGCTGGCCTGGGAACGCTTCGGTGTCCCCCCGGAAGAGCTGGAGGAAGTGTCTGGGGAGAGGGAAGTCTGGGAGTCTCTGCTCAGACTGCTGCCCCCGCGACCCGGCCCCGGATAAGCGGTGGAAGATGAATGAATGAATGAATGTTCATAATCTTTATGGACAGGATTTCTAGGCGCAGTCAGGGGCCGGAGGGAGTCTGGTTTGGGGACCACAGGATCTCATCTATGCTTTTTGCGGATGATGTTGTCCTGTTGGCTCCATCGGGCCAGGACCTCCAGTGTGCATTGGGACGGTTTGCAGCCGAGTGTGAGGCGGCTGGGATGAGGATCAGCACCTCTAAGTCTGAGACCATGGTTCTCAGTCAGAAAAGGGTGGCTTGTCCTCTTCAGGTTGGTGGAGAGCTCCTGCCTCAAGTGGAGGAGTTCAAGTATCTTGGGGTTTTGTTCACGAGTGAGGGAAGGAAGGAGCGTGAGGTTGACAGACGGATCGGTGCAGCTTCTGCAGTAATGCGGTCGATGTACCGGTCTGTCGTGGTGAAGAAGGAGCTGAGCTGCAAGGTGAAGCTCTCGATTTACCGGTCAATCTACGTTCCTACTCTCACCTATGGTCATGAGCTTTGGGTCATGACCGAAAGAATGAGATCCCGGATACAGGCCGCCGAAATGGGCTTTCTCCGCAGGGTGGCAGGGCGCTCCCTTAGAGATAGGGTGAGGAGCTCGGTCACTCGGGAGGAGCTCAAAGTAGATCCGTTGCTCCTTCACATCGAGAGGAGTCAGCTGAGGTGGCTCGGGCATCTGTTTCGGATGCCTCCTGGACGCCTCCCTAGGGAGGTGTTCTGGGCATGCCCCACCGGCAGAAGGCCCCGGGGAAGACCTAGGACATGCTGGAGAGATTATGTCTCTCGGCTGGCCTGGGAACGCCTCGGTGTACCCCCGGAAGAGCTGGAAGAAGTGTCTGGGGAGAGGGAAGTCTGGGAATCTCTGCTTAGACTGCTGCCCCCGCGACCCGGCCCCGGATAAGCGGCAGAAAATGAATGAATGAAAAATGCATACTCATCAAATCCAAAGAAAATGAAACATATGAAGACCTCTGTTTTAATCCTCTCTGACATTATTTTAACTTTTCCAAAGTTACAATGCTGCTTGTCTCTCACCAGCCTTGAAGAGAAAAGAAAATGGCTACTCCCATCCAGCGACTAGCGTGGTGGGGTGGGACTTCAATTTAGACTTCACATAATTGGACAATCATTAAAATGTCAATCATTACACTGAAATGCTTTTCACTTATATACCATTATACCATATTTCTTATATTATTTTACTAATTTCTGGTTAGTTTACTGTTTTAACAGACTCTATTTTCTTTTTAAAATTCATTTTCTAAATTATACAAGGTTGCATCCTCCCCACTTAAAGGTAAGCAAGTCCCTTTGTGCCATTGTCCTTTACTGAACTCTTCAGTTAACTCTTTGGCAGAATGAATTTAGCTTTTGGTAAGTCAGCAAGACTCATTGAATTAATCACTGCCTCACTCAATGATTGGAACAAGTTTTGGACCACTGAGGTAAGAGAATTACCTAACTGTGGATAATGGAATTTCTTTGGAGGTTTCGGAATTTTTTTAATGAAATTCTATTTCATTGTCTTAGGTAAACATTTTCACTTGATTCTCCACTTATATTAACCTCTTGTTCTGTTCTTTCTTCCAGATTCTGGACATCCGTGGACATATCCATCTCGTCCTCATTACCAATTGGATCGGAAGATGGCAAGTATCCTACTTCAATTTCGTTTCCTGTTGGCATAGATTCTTGTACTTCAGAATCTGTTGGATCATTCACTTCTGTTACCTGTCCTAAGCTCTCATCTAGAGGACACATGTTATCCATACTGTTCACAATCGGAGGCAATTCCATTTTCTGAGGTAAGTTGGATTTTTGAGGCAAGTCCTTCTTTCCATCAGCCTCTTTTGACTTGATGTCATATGCATAGGTTATGCTTGTTTCTCAAGCAGGAATCCTAGTGAATATGTAGATTTCATCCTCTGAATCCGATTGTTCCTCACCAAACAGTTCTCTTCTCCTTTGGCTCTGTGTCTTTGGCTTGGGGGGTTTTCTTGAATCAGGATCAGGTATACTTTCCTCAGAAGAGGTAAGGAACCCACAAGGTAACAGTAAATCCCTGTGCAACACACGCAGGTACATTCTTATCTTGGGAACAGACCTTATGCACTGGTAGGTCTCCTATTCGCTCAACTACTATATGGATGGAAAGTTCCCACTTGTCTGTGAGTTTGTGTTTTCCCCTAATTCGGACGTTCCTCACCAGGACTTTTATCTCCAACTTCAAGAATTGACTCTTTCCCTCGTCAAATCTGTCCTTATTCCTCATTGCAGACTTTGAAGCATTATTAGTGGCAATTCGGTAAGTCTCTTCAAGTCGGGCTTTCAGATTTTGGACATATTTAGAATGTGACTCATGGACAGGTTTTTCTACAGGTAGCCCAAAGGCTAAATCCACTGGCAGTCTGGGCTACCTTCCAAACATGAGTTCATACAGCGTGAATCCAGTTACCTAATTTTTTGTGCAATTATAGGCATGCACTAATGGTTTCACGAAATCATGCCAACGTGACTTGTCCTGCTCCTTCAAGGTACCCAGCATGTTTAAAAGTGTTCTATTGAAACGTTCAACGGGATTACCGCGAGGATGATAAGGAGTTGTCCGTACTTTGTGGATTTTAGCCATCTCACAAAGTTCTTTGATAAGTTTAGATTCAAAGTCAGCTCCTTGATCACTTAAAATCCTCTCTAGGAAACCATAATGGACAATGAATCCATCCCAGAGGCACTTAGTTACAGTCTTTGCTTTTTGGTTGCAGGTGGTGCAGACTTCTCAGGCAAAGCTTTTCTTTTAACACAGTGTTCACATGTCTTAACCATCTTCTGGACATCAGCTCTCATCTTTGGCCAATAAAAGCGAGAACGGAAAAGGTCGAGAGTACTCCTATATGGCCCATCTGATCGTGCAAACTCTCTAACACCATAGCACGAAACTTCACAGCTAACACCAATTGGTAATTTGTTTGATCATTCCATTATCCCCGTCTATATAGAACTCCCTCCCTCAATTCCAAGCGATTCCACTCCCTCAGCAACAAGGGAATGCCTGAACACTCCTAACTCACTGCATGACACGGCAGTTGACCTTGTTCCATATGACTGATGACTTGATTCAAAGCAACATATTCTCTTTGTTCTCGCTGCTGGTCTATTCCAGTTAAATCAGGTACTGCATCTCCTATCATTTCTTGAGCAAAACATCCAGGAATAGCCTCTTGTTCTATTGTCAAGAACTCCACCAGAGCAACGGGAGTTCCGTCTTCCTGCTGTACGAGATGCTTGTCACACACAGCTTAGACAACAGCACAGTCTATCATGACACCTTTACCTTCACCCAGGCACTTGGCAGCATACAGCGAATTGCTGTATGCGTTCTTGCTCCTTCTGTGATACCATGTCATTCATTAGCTCGTCATGGGGGCATCTAGATAATCCATCGGCGTCCTGATTCTGCTTCCCCGATCTATAGATCAGGCTGAAAGAGAAAGTCGCCAATGCTGAGAGTCAACGATAACGTATTGCGTTGAGAATGTACATGAGAGGTTTAGTGTCAGTTATGACAGCGAAGTGGTTTCCATACAAGTAGTCAGAGAATTTTTCTGTAACTGCGCACGAAGGCAAGAAGGCAAGAAGGCAAGAAACTCTAACTTATGGGCCGGATATCGGGACTCACTTCTTGAGAGACCTCTGCTGGTAAAAGCTATGACTTTACTCTTCCCGTCCTGTTCCTGGTATAATGCAGCACCCAGGCCTGTGGTGCTCGCATCTGTGTGGAGGGTGTAAGGTAAGGTTGGGTTGGCAAAACCAAGCATGGTCCTATGCTTGGTTTTGCCAACCCAACCTTACCTTACACCCTGGTAAGTTTGGAAATGATGGTATCAAAATCACAGTCCACCATCCATCAACTACAGAATGACTCCTTTGGTTTAAAGTACTTCCCTTTCATCTCTCCATTCCTTGGTTTATGATTCAGTGGGGCATAGCCGGCAGTTCAGTCATTCAGGGGTTTCACGATCTTAGAATAATCTGGAATGAATAGCCGATAATATCCCGTGAATCCCAAAAATTACCTTAACTCTCTCAGGTTTTTTGGTTTTGGTCAGGTGTTGAGGGCGCTTATCTTTTCAGGATCAGCCTGAACACCGGTCTCTGATTTTATATGACCTAAATACCAGAGAGAAGTTTGGAAGAATTTGCCCTTTTCTGGGCACAGTTTTAACCCATAGTCTCTCAACCTCGTCAGTACTTTTAAGAGTCGCTCCTCATGCTCCTCAGAAGTTCAGGAGAACACAATCAAATCATCATGAAACACCAAGACTTCTGTAAGATCTTCCACTTTTCCATTAATCATTGAAAAGTACTTGGTGCGTTTGTGATACCTTGAGGCATCCTGTTGAACTCCCAAAACCCTTGTGGGCATGAGAAAGCGGTCTTGTACTTGTCAGATTCTTCCATTTCTATCTGGTAATAACTAAATTTCAAGTCCAGAACTGAGAACCATCATGCTCCTGATAAAGCAGAAAAAAACTCTTCAAGGTTGGGCAAAGCATAGGAATCTTTCACAGTTTGGGAATTCAGCTTTCTGTAATCCACACATAGTCTTATGTTACCATTTTTCTTTCGTACGACTACGATCGGGGATGAAAAAGGAGACTCGGACTCTCTGATTACTCCAGACTGTTTTAACTCTTGCAAGTGCCGTTAAACAGCAGCCAGATCATGAGGGTGGATAGGACGTGCTCTTTGTTTAAATGGAGTTTCGTCAGAGAGCTTAATGTGATGTTTGACTTTAGAAGTTCGACCGAAGTCAAGGTCGTGTTGAGCGAACACATCAGACATGTCGTTAAGTTTCTTACTGACTCTATCTTTCCATTTTTGGGACAATGGGGAGTCCACAAAGTCAAAGGTAATCACTGACTTGGAACTGCACTGACTACTAGGCACAGAACCCATCTCAGATTCTCAGGGAAGGATACTTTCAGTAGCATGCACTTCAAGAACGATAGCCTTGGGCTGCAAGACTGTATCGCAATTAGATTCATTCCATAGCTGGACGGTCCACTTTTGTTGAGGAACGGATGCCACTTGGACTACACTACTTGGGAAAAGAATACCCCCATGAAGCGATGAAGTTATCGGAGGCTCTAAAAGAAACCACATGACCGTTCTCTCTATCCCACTCTTGTTGCTTCAACTGCAACTCATCTCGTTTCTTTTCAACTAGCTTGGAGTTGGGAGGATTCTCACAGACGACAGAGATGTGGCCCTCTTCGCCACACCTGAAACAGTAACCAGGATGAGGTCTGCATTTTGTGACAGGACCACCTGTTGACTTCACTGATTGCTTAGTGACAAACTCCGGAAGTGACAAACTAGTGACAAACTAGTGGAAGAGGGCACAGTCTTATGCTTGGGTTTGACAGTCTTTCAAGGCTTTGAGAGAGTCAATGAAGTTAACTGTTCCTTCAGCTCAGGGATTTGCTTCTTTAATTCAGTTGTCTCAGACAACAACCTGGACTCAGGAGGGGCTTGAAATTGGCTTGAAATGGCAGTGTCTCGGCTGTAAGCATGAGCAGATCGAGGTGATGGTTGTGGTTTCTGCTTAGAAACACCAATGTGGCTTCTCATGCGCAGCAATTTCTGTGCACTCTTGTCTTCTTTGTGTTATCCGTCAATAAGTCTTGGAATTCAATAGGGTCATCTACATGAGTATCAAGATGGAGTTCAGAAATAAGGACATCATCCCAACAGCCTCTGCAAAACTGCCGTAGAAGTTGATGGCTAGTTTCTGATCATTTAATTCTACCTCCCCTGACAGCCTTGCTCAAAGCAACTTGAAGTCTCTGGAGGTAGCTAGATGCTTTTTCGCCATCATTCTAAAATGTGTTCATGAACTTTGAGAACAAGTCATCACCATCTTCGATTGCACTACATGCTGAATGAAGCATATTGAGGTAAGCTCTGGGAGAAGCACGAGGCCCTAAAGACTTAACAATATCAGTAGCAGGAGGTAAAAGACTCTCCATGATTCTCCTTACTCTTTGTAAGTCAGACACCGCAGGGTCATCAAGAAGTAATTCAACAGTACAACACCAAGTGTCATAATCAGATTATTGGGCTGGGGAATTCTCCCTGAGAAAGGACGGAGCTTAACTACAGCGGTAGATGGAATTGCTGATGCGTCTTCACTTTTGACTATATGCTCAATGATAACTTTCGGCACCTCAGATGGATTGAGTTGAACATGACTCGTGGTACCTGACAACCGTCTGTCTGACCTTGGTAAGTCATCATGGTTAAGTGCTCATTGCGGACTGATCCAGGACTCTGAGCATTCATCTTAGAAGCATTCTGCTCCTTAGTGGAACTGAGCTCAACAAGTGGAGCCTCATCTTCATTCTCTTCATCTGGAGTTAAGGAACTTGAGATCTGAGAGAGTTCCTCTTGTAGTAAAGCGTTAAAAGATTTTCCAATGTTTTTGCCAGGGTGGATAAGTAAGAGGTGGTAGCATCATAACTTTTTTCCCAAGAATAGACACTGCTCAGGGCTCTTATCTGGTAAGTCAAACTTGGGTTTTCTTTGCTTGTGTAGCTAAGAGGTAGAAAGGGACTTATTGATTCAATAGCTGATCCAGAGTTGTACTCTACAATGGTTTGGTCATGATACTTGGACTCCAGATTGTTAACAGCAATGACTCTTGTGATGGAACGATGATGTTTTAGACGATCAAGGACCCCTTCGTCTTCAAGCGTGCTTACTGGTCCATTAACTAAAAAGGAGGTTACAATTTTGACTTTTTTGTTTTGTGCTACTTCCATGTTCCTAATGTCAATTTTCTTGTCATGCAACTGATCTGAATCTCTCTTCTGTCAATTACAACTTTTTTTTTCAATTTCCTTTAAATATAAAGTAAATAAAGCAATTAATTACATCTCCTGGCTGGCTTGCCTTATTTTATGTAACATATGTGTCAAATAATATGCACTTGCTGCTAATATTAGCCTTAGGCCAGTAGGTTCCACTATGGAGATGTAAATAAAACAAATGAGTCAAAATAAATCTTTTTATTGAAAACAACTTTTATACTGATTACTGTAGTTTTTGTTTAAAAGGAAAATAAAATAAAATGATAATCAACAATTGTCACAATTTTCTTTGTTCAACATAAGATTACAATTGCAGGAATTTTGAGCAATTTCACTGACTTTCTGGTCTTCTATTTGTTCAGTAGGGTGCACCCTCTAGGCTATGCAAATTTCCTAGAATGCAGAACTTTTGAAATCACCATAAACACTTACAATGTTCATAAATAATAATTGTTTTTGATAGTTCACTCAAAATAAAAGAAATAACTCCATGGTGTGAAACACAAGGCCACATGACAGTTCAAAACTCAAAAGATTTGTTTGGAAGGTACAGTTTGGAAGGTTAAAAAAAAAAAAAAAAAGATTCAGTTCAGTAAGTTTCATTGAAAACTTCAGTTCAAAAAGATTAGACTCAAAAGATTTGATCCAAAAGATTCATTTCAGGAATCAAAAAAAAAAAAATAGAATTGATGGAATCGTGGAGAAATGATTCTATTCAATCGTTCCAAATGACAAAAACAGATCAGTCAGAGCAGAAACGAAAATGCTCTTGAAAAGTCTCTTAAAACACAGCTCAGTTCGAATTATGAAACCTACTAGGCAATCAGAACTTTCCCACCCATTTCCTCAGGTGATGGTTGGAACTTAACTCTCACAACAATCAGTGTTCATCTCCCTGGGAAGGCTTGCCATCTTACATCATCACGCAGAAATATACGTAGTTCCAACGTAGGACAAAAAAACCTGACCTGCATATCTAACAGGCAGTTTTTAGTTCCCAAGATTAAACAGATTAAATTTTGTTTTCAGTTACACATCAATACATACTAAAAACAGAGATAATAAAGATAAACAAATGATAAAGCTTGGGTTGCTGAATAATCGATCCCTTTCTTCAAAAGCACTTATTGTAAATGATATTATCTCAGAAAATAATCTAGATGTGCTGTGTTTGAATGAGACCTGGCTAAAACCAGACGATTACATTACTTTAAATGAGTCTAGCCCTCAAGGTTACTATTATCAACATGAACCTCGTCGGAAAGGTAAAGGGGGAGGTGTTGCTGTAAATTATAGTAATATCTTCAGTATTACTCAAAAGTAAAACCTCTGTTTTAATCCTCTCTGACATTATTTTAAATTTTGCAAAGTTACACTGCTGCTTGTCTCTCACCAGCCTCGAAGTCAAGTCAAGTCACCTTTACTTATATAGCACTTTTTTACAATGGAAATTGTGGCAAAGCAGCTTTACATTAATAATTGGCAAATAATTTTGGCTGCACAGCAGCTCCCAATGAAAATAGTGTCATTGTCCATCTTACTCTATATATTATTGATTCATTCCATTGCAAAGATCAATAGTTATTAGTCTAGTTAATTTATGTATATCAGCACTGGATAAAACAGTGATGTAATTGTCCGGCTCAGCTCAGTTTGCATACAATGGCGCCAATGCAGGCATATCAAAAACACTGCTGAATATCAAGCAAGTGTCCCCAACTTAAGCAAGCCAAAGGCAACAGCGGCAAGGAACCAAAACTCCAACAAAATGGAGAAAAAAACCTTGGGAGAAACCAGGCTTAGTCGGGGGCCAGTTCTCCTCTGGCCAGCAGTGAACACTTGCCTGATACTCAGGCAGTTACAGGTCATAAATCACAGGTCATGGAATCAACAGTCAAAGAATCTTTTTAATTACACCGGTATGGGACGGTTTGTTGGGGATCTGTGCCACTGGCTAATGTGTCGGTAAGGCCCTCACAAGGGATGACCTAGTTCACACAATCTCCGCCGACACCCCAAGGCCACGCTGCTGCCACGCACAGGCGCAGGCCTGGATCCAGCTAATCACGTTAAATGGTAAACCTCGGGATAAGCAGAAGAGAAAATAAAATGGCTACTCCCATCCAGCGACTTACTGTTTTAACAGAATCTTTAACTATTTTCTTTTTACAATTCATTTTCTAAATTATACAGGGTTACATCAGCACCATCAAAACATTGAGAGTGGTTTGCTCAGATCCATCAATCTCTTTCCAGTTCAGTCCTATAGCATGAATTTGGGGCATGGCTACAGTAATAGGTGTGGTGTGGGACCCTGACTAACACGTTAATTGGGAAAAGACAAATTAGTTCAAAAGGGAAATATGAATAATTAATTATAACCTCTTATAATTATAATTAATTATAAATATTTGGGATCAGTTGTAAGAATTAAATTGATGTAACAGAATTAATATTACTATCAATTAACCCGTTTGTCCAGCAAGCATTCAGTATTAATTGTCTGTCAATCAACTCTAGAAATGTTATTGTATATCCAATGGAGCAATCCCTGTCTGTCCTCCTAGCCGTTCCCAAGACTGCAGACGAGATTCCGGCAGCATGGCCCTGGGGTCCAAGGTGTTGGACCCACTGCTGCAATCTGTTCGGTTAGCCCTGGAATTCGCCTCCCTTCCTTGATCTGCAGCTCCCGTTTCTCCGCCAGATCCTCAATCTGAACCCTCTCCAGTTCATCACCCTGAGCCCGCTCCAGGTCTTCAGCCTGACCCAGCTCCGGTTCATCAGCCCGAGTCCGCTCCGGTTCATCAGCCCGAGTCCGCTCCGGTTCATCAGCTTGAGACCACTCCGGTTCGTCAGCCCGGAAAATTACCCCGCGATTGCCGCCTGCCCTGCGATGGCCGACAGAGAAGGGCTCATAAACTCTGTGCAACTCTGCCCGTTGTCCCAGAACCCTCCATTGAACTTTCTGTTTTCCCTGATGCGATCACGGAGATCGCCCTAGGACTTGTTGTTTACCCTGAAGCGGCCACGGAGGTCGCCACTGAAATTTCGGTCAGTCCTGAACTTTCTGTCTGCCCGGAAGAGATTACAGATATCGCCCTTGAACTTTCAGTTTTCCCTGAAACGACCACGGAGGTCGTCCATGAACTTTACTTCAGCCTTGAACTTTCTGTTTGCCCTGAAGTGATCACGGAGATCGCCCCTGAACTTTCTGTTTGTCCAGAACTTTCTATCTGCCCTGAAGCCATCACGGAGATCGCCCCTGAACTTTCTGTTTGCCCTGAAGCGACCACAGTGGTCAGCCCTGAACTTTCTGTCAGCCCTGAACTTTCTGTCTGCCCTGATGAAACCATGGAGATCATCCCGGAACGTTCTGTCTGCCCTGATGCGACCATGGAAGTCACCCACGAGCCCGCTTCAGTGCTCCACGAGCCCGCTCCAGCACCTGTTGATCCCCAAGGAGGCCACGTCCTGGACTCCGCCCTGGCCGCTAGAACTCCCGGTGCCACCTTTGTCTCTCCATAGGTCTCCGCCCTGGCTGCCGGAGCTCCCGAGCCACCCTTGTCTCCGCCTAGGACTCCGCCCTGGCCGCCGGAGATCCCGGCACCACCCTTGTCTCCGCATAGGACTCCGCCCTGGTCGCCAAAACACCCTGATCCGCCATGGTGCCCTGAGGTCCAGGAGACACCCTGGAGGCCACCTGACCTGCCAACACCGGCTCTCGACCTTCAGGGTGCCCGCCCCCCCTCCCGGATTGGAATCTTTTCGGCGCGAGGACGCGCCTTCCGGGGGTGGGGGGGTGGGGGGGCGGGAGTTCTGTCAGGGTCAGGTCTCTGTTTATCTGTGTATCTGTTCCCAGTCCTGTCATTTGTCATGTGTTCCTTGTTTTGAGTTCTTCAGTCCTGTCAATTGTGTTATGCGGTCTTTGTTTTGAGTTCCCGTCTGTCATTGTCACATTATTAGTTCATTTGCGTCAGCTGTGTCTAGTAATTAGTTATGTCTGTCACCTGTGTCCTGCTTATTATCCTCTTGTGCTCATGTGTATTTATACCCTCTGTGTCTGTCCAGTCCTTATTCGTCGTTAAAGTTACGTGCTTGTGTAGCTATCCGTTCTGTATCCTGATCCTGTTTTATGAATAAACCATTTGAAGTTGTGAAGTCTGCCTTCTCCATGCTTTTCTGCAATCATTCTGGCACGTTACAGTTATTCACATGACCACAGACAATACGCTTTTCTTACTGAATACAGTACTACTCAAAGCCTGTAGCAAGATCACATTGTCAAAGTGACTTGACAAAGTAGTGACCACAGAATCAATACAAACATGAATGTGCACAAAATTAACTAAATCAGGAACACAAAACTAATCTAAACAAATACTTAGCCTACACACAATCACGCATTCATAGGTAAAATGGAAAGTGAAAGTGAATGAATGAAACACAAACAGAAACAGGGATATGAAGCTATGAAAACATAAGAGTGAGTTAACCACCTGAACACCAACCACCTTGGTATAAAGAGGTCTACAGCTTAGTTAGTTAGTTAGCTACAGTTAGTTAAATGTACAATAATTCTATGGATGCAGTCTTGGATGAAAATCTTGATGGTTTGTTAGTGGTGATTTTGCTGTCAGGTTCTTCCGAGTTGAGTAAAGAATGACCAACTTCAGCGATGCTAGTCGATGACTCGGTTGTTGCAGCGAGAGTTATTTCTAATGGGTGGCTCCGGGGCATAATGAAGTCCTGAAGTGTTGCGGTCAGACTGGACCTCTCGAGTTTGGTTTGACCAATGCAAAATGTGTAATTTCAAGTGGGAAAGGTTTCTTTGTTGGGAAGCTGACTCATGATCAGAGTGGGCTAGCAGTTTGTCCCTTGATACTCTGATTAATATAACAAACATACAATGAACATTATGAGGAGGTGATATACACAAATGTTTAGGAAATTAAATGAGGATTATTTCGACATGAAATGATACCAATAAGATTACATTATCTAAAATTTTATCATAAGCCATGCACAAAACAGTAATAATACACACAATGTCCTGGGTATCTTCATTCATAGAAAGGTTAGTTTATGACAGGGGAAGGCAATGCCATTCATAGAGAGCTGCTGTCCTGCAGAGTTTAGCTCTAACCCTAATCAAACACATCTGAACAAGCTAATGAAGATATTCAGGATTACTATGTCTACAGGCTGTAAATATATATATATTTTATTTTTTTTATTTTATTTATCTTTTTTTTTTTGGAATAAATAAACTGCGCAGGACATTGGCTTGCTAAGACTGACTTTGCCTGCCCCGGTCTATGGTGATAAGTCCTTTTATTTGGCATTATGTGTCTGTCTTACAATGTGTGTCCACTACAACAGCAAATCTTAGCTCAGTGCCCCTGACAATGCCAAAATGCCTTGGTGCGTGTCCATTACATCTGTTTCTTGGAGTAAAAGGCATTCATTGGATTGGAGTAAATGTGTCCTATTAGATCATTTCTATTAGCTAAAGTAAGAAGAGGTTGCTAAGTGTCTGCAAAGGTTTACGTCTGAAATCAACAGATTCCAATTATAGATCTTTTCTGTTCTCTGTTTTTATCTATTTTTCCTGTGTATTCAACTTTGAAGTGCACACAGCTATTTTCACAACTGAATTGCAAAGTAAACAAACACTCCCCAAATTCCATTCATTAAAAGACAAAGCTTCAGCAGCATCAGCAAATTAACACTTGTATGCGCAGCATATCACAGAACATGCAGTAAAGTCCATTATCAGGCACACATTTAGGGGACAAAAAATAATATTTCGTAAACCACACATGTTTTTATTGTAACCAGTTTATTACAGTAATGTTAATTACTATACCAGTAATGCTGAAATTGAACTTGAATTGCCTGTGAGCACAATATTATCCCAAAGGTATCTCATAATGAAGCAGAGCGCACTCCGATTTCTTATTCTTATCAGCTTCTGCATTCCATCCAATGCATAACTTTCTTCTGATGGCCGGTATATTGAAGACTATATAGAGGACACCACAGCATGGGGTGAATATTCTACAAACCCTGATTTGCATTGAAAATCGCAGGTTACTCATGGGATTGTTCTGCTTCAACACAATGACCAATCACCTCTCACCAGCTCTTTAAAGAGGCAGACATGATTGTTGAAGAAACTGACAGGTTATTCCTGTGCTCAGAAGTTTTCTCTGATTTCTTTGCTGATGTTTTGAAAGGTATTACAAAGAAATTTTACACTCTTATTTTGCAGAGTTTGTATGATGAACAAATAGTGTAAAATAATAGATCCACAAAAAAATATTTTTTCAGCATATACTTTTTTATTATTATTATTTACATCCCAATATGCAGTTGGGTAAAAAATGTATCCTATATTGGATTATTGGATTATTTAGCCTTTGGTCATTATATTTAATAGTTGCATTTTTTTTTTCAAATATTAATGTCTTTTTCTTTGTAATTTACAAAACTTGATAAAGAGTCCCAGTTCCCTGGAATACTGTCCAGACAGACAGTTCAATATGTGAAATGACAGCACAGTTAAATACAGTGCTATCTGAACATGGTCCTGAAATGAAGATTTTTAAATGACTCTTGAGGTACATGACACTTTTCCATTTTCAATCTTAATCTCAAACCTCGAGGATGGTTTGTCTTTTTGTATAGAGAGTTGAACAAAGAATTGTTATCTAATCTTTTCTCATTTACATTTATCTCATCTTTTATCATTCACCTTTTATTCTACGTTCAGTTGCTGTCCATAATTGAACACTGTTTTCTGTGATAAAGCTATGATAGTCAAGAGCGAATTGTGAAGACCTGTGGAACAGAATTAACTAGAATTAATAGTCGTTAACCAAACAATGAGCGAGAAAACTGGTAAGAAAAATTATCTGTCTTAAAATCTGTCAGTCTGTGTGTTTCAAATTGACCCTTCTCCGGCAGTTTGATTGACATGGATCTAATCAATCATGACCCCGAATCCACCATTTTGTCCGACAAAGCAGTCAGGGGAGTTAGTAGATTAACGTTGGTGAACTTGAACTTAAAAAATTGTGTGTACTCACGTCTTCCCGAGCTTGAAACAACATTCCTTCTGATGTCCATTCATTTTTATTTGATGATATAAATGAACTAGTATAAAGAGATGGTTGGTTCACAAGCCACTAGAAGGGGCTACAGCGATCTGTCACGACACATTAAAGAGCAACTATACAGAATTTATTTTTGAAACTTCTTTAAAAAATTACAATATTTTAAATATGAAACCTGCTCGGTCTTGTCTGTCGACGCGTTGTCAGTGTCTTCTTTGCTCCACAATGTATTTTTCACTGCGTGACAACATGATGTTTGGTGTGAGAATGCATGGCTTGGTGAACATAGCAACAGCAACTAAAGGGGGCAGGTCTTTGCGAAACGTCAATTGTGACTAAACAGTTCCAAATTTCAAAATATATATTAATTGTATTATATTATGTTTTATAATATCAGTTTACACTCCATTAGTGTACAGTGTGGGGTGTAACACATCACAAGTAACATGGGTTATGTAATCAGATTACTTTTTTCAAGTAACTAGTAAAGTAATTAGTTACTTTTAAAATTACAACAAAATATCTGAGGTACTTTTTTTCAAATAAGTAATGCTATTTACTTTGTTTTCCCATTTATTGACTGACAGCTCTCCTGTCCCTATGTTCAGAGAAATCGTAAGTGCAGAGGCGTTGAGTGCAATTATTTACCTTTTTAGGGATTAAAGGTGGAATATGTAAAAACAAATTGGCCACTAGAAGGCGTACATTCAAAACAACAACAACAGTGTATCTTGAATTATGGGAACTGACGTCTTCAACTCCACCGCTGATTTAAATCAATCAGACTCAGAATCAGAAATCATGTTCATGGATGTGGTAAAGTAATAGTTTTATAAATGTTGCGCTGCATGACATGATTTTTTTTCATTATGATGAATTAGCCGCAAGTAAAGCAAGGTTTAATACTAAATTGATTGTCATAGATGTTACTGTATTTGTCCAATTCATCGGTGTGATAACACTGCGCACTTTTTTGTGTTCAAAACAATCATAGTAAAAGTACAATTATTTGCAAAAAGGCTTTTAATATTTACATACAACACATAGTATTAATTTACAATGTTTATCACGTCGGGTGAAGTGTATGGCAATGTCAACAAACTAATCACAAACCCAATGCAATAACACTGTCCTTAAATAAACATTACTCGTACAGAATGCAACTCTGGCATTTGAATGCAATTTTGACATTTGACACATTTGATGTAGAGAAAAGTACTGCACTAAAGCTACAGTATAAAACAAAATTACAGCCAACAGTTCATAACATGAATTTAAGTATTTGTTGTGAACATCACCTCACCTTTTTTCACATCATATGCATAGACAAGAACAAGCCATTCAAACAATAAGACTAACACTGTTGATCGATTTAATAATCATAAATTTTCTGTCAGTAAATGACTCCAAACAGTTACTCACCTGTCTATTAAAACACATGCAAGATCGGTGTCTCTGTCTAGTTGAAGTTTGTCTCGAAGTTCTCTCCATTTAGGAAATGCCTCACCAATGATGATCCTCGTTTTATTTCCCTTCTTGTCCCAAAATCTTCTTGGCTCATTTGGTTGACCGTTACGTTGATGTTTACGTTTATGGGACTTGTCTTTGTTGACAGAACCAGTTACAAACAGTAAAGAATAATTGTGTTCCATAATGACTATGCGAAACAAGCTAGTTGCTTGATAGATGCTACAACTACTATTTCCACATTTGTCCAGACTATGTTTTCATGGTTTCTACGGCAGTAAAAGCAAAAACCGAGGGTAACGCGTATATGACATCACAGGCTTCTCCCGGTCACATCCCAGAGCCTTGGTTAAAAATCACAATTTTCTCATGATTTACAAATAGTTGGAAACATTTGGGATATTGTAAGTACTCAACTGAACAAAATATATAACACTGGTTTAGTGGTTTTTGGACATTTTACTGCAAAACTTTTACATATTGCACCTTTACATATTTTTCCCAACAGTGGAGCAAAGGGTCAAAACCACAGGCAAACAATCCAAACAATAACAGAGCAGAAAACATAGGGAAATCTAGGAAAACCCAGAAAGAGAGCGCTCAGAAATGCAGTTTGACACTTTGACACAGTTTGACAGAACGATCGAGTGAAAACATAGAGCTTATAAAGGCAAACACAAAAGAGTTAATCAAACACAGGTGGAATAAATCCAGGCAATGGGTTATGTAATTAATGGGAAATGTAATTCATAGCAAAAGGAGGGATAGTAAAGGAGACAGGAGGAATGCCCTCTAGTGAGTTCATGGGCACTCCAGCTAGCGGATGTAACGAAACGATAACACCATTGTTTTTTTTACTTGAGCATTTCACAACTTTAATGTATCTTAAACACAAATGAAATCAACATTTGCTGATACTTTCAGAAAAATTGGCTTTCACAAAAAAAAAAAAAGAGTTCTTGAGATGTTTGCATTCATTTGAAGTTGTATGTGTCCTTACATGAAGTCTCCCAATAAGTCCATTTGAACATTTAATAGTGCATGTTCATACTCATGCAGCGATCATCTCAAACTGATAAAGCAGTCAGCGAATATTTCTATCTGGTTTGGCCTACTTTAATGTTTCAGAATTGATTTTGAATTCCTTTAACATGTTTTTTAGAGTCTTGACAGGTTCTGCACTGCCAAGCATGGAATAAATGTTACAGAACAGCAACCATAGCAGGCTTTTGACAGGGCCATGATTGTAAAAAACAAGAAAATAAAGGACTGAATTATGTTGTAAGCTGTTATTGACATAACAGCACAAATTATATTTTGCTCTATGGTAATGCGGCAGTATTTTATCTTCTCCAACGCAACAGCCTTTGCAGCGTCAATTACATCACTGTGAAACACCTCCAAAGGTCAGCACTGCCAGTGGTGTGGAGTTAATTGGTTCAATGTGCTGCAGACCCTTCCTTGTTTCCTTCTGCAAGCTGGAGCTGCTGTCCTCTTTCTGATGAGTCACCCACACTGCAGTGTGTAGGAACAGACCACAGGGTGAAGCACATATTATATAGGCTACATAACAACTACTGCTGTTGGAAAGAAAAAGTTGGAACTGTGTGAAATATGTCTGTAGGGAAGAAAATGACAAACAAGGTATCTTTAATATGTCAGCGGTTAGACAGCAGAGAGACAACCAAAGTCTCATTTTATTCTTTATTTAAAGGAATAATTCACCAAAAAAGTAAATTTTCTCTCGTCCTTCACACACCCTTGTGTCACTATAAACCTCTATAGCTTTCTGTCTGCCTCACAAAAAACGTTAAGCAGAACATTCACGCATAATATGAAACTATACAGTAACCAGGGACTGTTAATTTCCAAAAAGGACGATAAAAAAGCATTATAAAATAGATCACATGACCATTTCCTGAAGCCATGTGATCATTTTGTGTAAGAATTAGAATGAAAAAGTCATGGGCTGTGTTTGAAACTGCATACTCAATGAGTAGGTAATAATGGAGCACTAAAAGAGGTACTTTATAGCCTGATCTCGTTGAGAATGAACGCAATCCGGACATCATCCACCATGTTGATGTTATCATGTGATCTACGACGTTATCACAAGCGCAACAACTTAAAAGATAGGAGTGACAGGTTTAATTCCTCGATCTGTATGTAGATATTGCTCATTTTGTGGTCGTTTTTTAATAAACAGTTGCCATTTATTTTGTGACTGTAGTATAACCAATATATTTTGGGAAGTTTTTATTTTTAACCTTACTAATCTGACCTCCAGTTTTATCCTTTAATATATTTTTTTATTATTATGAAAAGCCCCAAATCGTTATCTCTTGATTATGTTGTTAATTTCTTTATTTTATATGCAAAAATTTTCATCCATGAGCAAGTGGCATAAATCTTAAATGTTTTCTTCTTTTTCTTGATGAATTTAACTCTCAGTTCATTTTTTTTAATGCATTATGTTTATTAAAAGATACTTAACCTTGCTTTTTTCTGTGTACATAATCCATGATAATGTTTTTTTAAATCATTATGATTGCTCATTGTTAATGATACTACCACAGTATTTACCCTGAACTTGTATGTAATTATAAGTTCTACAATAAATAAAAAAAAAGATTTTTTTTTTTTTTGTGCAGGTGCATTAACACCTCATAGCACCAGTAACTTCCTTTTTTTCCACAAATGTCTCCGTCATCTTTTTTATTTTTTATTTTGAGTGGCAGGTGCACTAACACCTCATAGCACCAGTAACTTCCTTTTTTTCCACAAATGTCTCCGTCATCTTTTCTTGCAGGTCCTGCTCCACCACAAAAGCTCTGCAGCGAATGCACAGAAATCAAGAATCAGAAAAGTGCTGTAATAACTCTGTTTGAAATTACAATTATTAGAATAACCACAACTTTAAATTTAAAGACTTTGTATTCATTTCTGTTGTAGATTCACTGCCTTTGATGGCAGCGTTCCTTCATCAGCCTCTCTCCACTGGATAAACACACATGTGAGCATCTGTCTGTAACATCTAGACAAGATTCAAGTTTCCTTGATTTGTGCTCAATACTACATTTAAATGTTGAGGTACTGATGTGTTAACTCACTTTTTATCCAACACAAATGTTCAATAATTTATCAACAATACATATGGACATAGATAAAATAGATGACTTATGTCTAGTTACTGTAGATTTATTTATTCAGACTATTTACATTCATGCAATGCAAACAGTGTTGACAACAGTGAATTCTAAATAAAAGCACATATCGATCAATGTCTATTTCGTGTTGTGATGTGCTCATTTTGCAATTTTTAAAGAAAATTTTCCTGTCAGATGTTAAATAAACCTTTAGCAAGGTTCTTTAAGATGTATATGGTTTAAAATGTATGTAAATCCACATAAATTAGACGTGTATGTGCTTAGTAGAGCTCTCCTGTTAGCTATACACAATAAAACGTGCTTTTACAGTAAAATCACAACCTTACTAAACTGCCTAGCTTCTTTACACCAACACTTCAACAGTTTACTCTAAAATTGTTCAATAAATGCAATTTTAACACAAGGAACCGCGTTTACTCAGATTTGAAAATCTGTGTTGCTTTTCTCCTCCATGTTTGATCATGACGTACCCTCCTGTGAAGGCTGGGATTGGAAAGTATCCGAGGATGAATGCTTTAGAATCTGAGCAGGAGCAGTAGGCCATCCGGTAGCTTTTCGCCTTCTCTTTTAAGAATTCTGAGGTTCCGAACGTACTACTCATTTCACGCACTGTTTTCTCCTACTACAGGTACTGGTCATATAATTAGAATATCATCAAAAAGTTGATTTATTTCACTAATTCCATTCAAAAAGTGAAACTTATATATTATATGCATTCATTACACACAGACTGATATATTTCAAATGTTTATTTCTTCTCATTTTGATGATTATAACTGACAACTAAGGAAAATCCCAAATTCAGCATCTCAGAAAATAGTCTATAATTTATTTTTTTTAAATCTACTATCAAGGTTTTAAGCAACTAGAGATGGAACTTTTTATACACGACATACATCATAAACCATTAAAATCGGTTGATAATTGTAAACGTTATTTTCGTTTTTATCCAGAAAAACCGCAGCTCGCCAGTTTACTTGCATTTGTTTATAGTACAGTCTTGCCCTATGGCTGACGCGTTGACATATTGCAGCAATGTTCCAAAGCGGCCAATGGGGAGTTTATGTATTTTATTATGTCTATGAGTTGGCATATTCGAACGCACTTTAAGTATACACATGTCCGAATCTCGCGAGAATTAGACATCACCCAGAAAATTCTCGCCTACTGAATACTAAGGATTGGGACATACTTATTCGTTTCATTGACGCCCCATTGGTCTCTGGCTCGTAAGTCAACGGCGTCGCCATATTGTGCAGGGCAACGTTCCCATAACGCTCAAAACTGGAATTGAGAAAAATGCCTGTCTTGTGTGCTGCTTGGGGCTGTACAAATCACCGCACAATTGAATACAGGTCTCGGGGAATAACCTTTTACAGGTAAGGCTGAACCTTTGTTTCTGGTTGTATTTGGTCATTATATAATTATGTTGATAGTAGTTGGCCACCGAAGTCAGTCAGAAAATAGCTAGCGATGACGCTAATTAGCTGTGAAAGTTGAGACACGAGTTTACATGATTTATATTATAGTTTTAGTGTACATTATACACTAAACACTACACTTTAGTTTCTTAAAACCAGTAGTGGACAGTAACGAAGTAAATGTGATTCGTTACTGTACTTAAGTAGCTGTATCGTGTATCTGTACTTTACTGGAGTATTTCCATTTGGTGAGACTTTTTACTTTAACTTCACTACATTTCAAAGTCAATTATCTTACTTTTTACTCAACTACATTTCGCGAAATCGGTCGTTCTTTTTTATTTATTAGTGGATAAAATAAAATAACTGAGCTGGTTAAACGTGTGGCAAACCACCAATCAGGGATCAGCGCGCGCTCTGGTTTGAACTTGGTTTGGTTGCTGCTTACTTAGCGCGAGCAGTTCAGCGTCAGTGCAACGACATGACATTTTGAGAGTACCAGTGCCTTCATCATGGAAGAATCGAGAACTCCTGACTCCAACGTCCCACAACACCCGTGGCCTTATTTGCGCATTTTTTTTTTTGAAATCGTTGAAAAGAAGAAAGAGTCTTTCATTTTCAACTGCCTTCTCTGCCTACCTCAGAATTGTATAATTTCTTCTTACAAGAATTCTCCATCCAATCTTGGGAAACACGTTGAGGTATGCCATTTTTATTCGAGTGGTCATTTTTAAATTAGTAATCTAACAGTAGCTTGCAGAAAACGGTTTCATTGTTTATGTTAAGTTAGTTAGCTGTTTCACCGACGTTTGTAGTATTTGAAGCTCAGTGTTCCGATATTGATGTTAACACTTATTGTTGGAATATAAATTCTATTTTGACTAGTTTTGCATGCATCGTATGACGCTAAAACAATTGGCAGAGATCGCTTTTCAGCATGGCAGGGCTTATTTTTAGTCCTAGAAGGGCAAGAATGGACTCAAAAAACTTTGAGAATCAGCTCCTTCTCAAGCTGAATAAGTATATACTATTGCTGTGTGTGTTCAGATTGTGTTTGACAGAAGTTCAAATGAGTGAAGAAACTGAAGAAGCTTGTCAGTGAAGTGCAGCTCCAAATGCTGATCCATCTGAAAGCGCTGCGAGTTTCAGTCACTTATACTGTACATTTGAAAAAGCAGCGTGCGTCAAACATCTTTTCAGACATGAGAAGCATTTATTAACATCTTGTCCAACAAAAGACAAAATTTAATAACATGTTTTTACTCCAAACTCACTTCATAACGACATTTGAGCATCCTTCTGTGAGATGATATGGCTTCTTACACAGAATAAGGCAGTCATGTGTTAATTAGTCATGTTTAATCAGTCTGTTTCAATCTGCTGTTTATTCATCTACAGCAGCGGTCCCCAACCTTTTTTGCGCCACGGACCGGTTTAATATCAGACAATATTTTCACGGACCGGCCTTTAAGGTGTGGCGGATAAAAACAACAAAATAAAATGATACGACCAGCATAAAAACTGGGGTATTTTTTTTAAATATTATAATAAACGTGAATCCAATGTGTAGGCTTACTCGCAACTTTATTAGCAGCGTCCTCGTAACATCGCGCCAACAACATAACATGAGTAACATCCTCTCTGCCCCCTAACGCTCTCTGGCGGGCTTGGTGCGTGTAAATCACCTGTTGCGATAAATCCATATTTCAAGTAGGACTCCTGGTATTGTCTGTTAAATGCAGCTTTCTTTTTCTTGGAAATCGTAGGCTCTTCTTCTGTCTCCTCGCTGGGTCATTTCCCCTTCGCAAAGAAGCTTTCCAGAGACGTTTGTTTTTTACTCATTTTGCTAGCTTGTGTGTTTATTTTTTTGCGGTAACGTATCACGTGACCTAAACAAGCGTTGCTATGCGCCAAGAGTGAGTCATAGACAGATGTAACGGAGAGAATTTGAAGTTGAGATGCTGACTCGCGATCTTCGCAGTAGTGAACGCGCCAGAGAGAAATGCACATTTCATACACACATGCACATTTCATACTAATTACATAAGTCAGTTTTTTTTTTTTTTTTTTTTTTTTTTTTTTTTTTAATAAGTTATTTATTCTTTCTGTGCGGCCCGGTACCAAATGACCCACGGACCGGTACCGGTCCGCGGCCCGGGGGTTGGGGACCTCTGATCTACAGCGATACGACGCACGTTATCTTCTTCTACTGCAGGGCATATTTTGAGTTCCTGCGCAAGAGCACCCTCTGGCTTTCAGATGGAGAAGCATTTACTACTGAGCCGTACTGCTCTGACAAGCTGCGCATAAATAATCACAGCCTTTGACCTAATATGAAGATTATGAAAAGCTTCAGGAGTCAGCTGAACACAGCGCGTCTGCAGCAGACTCAAAAAAACTCAAAAACACACACACAACCAATATGGCCGAATCATTTAGCAAGAAAGTTCCTTACGACTGGAAAAGCGACAGATGGAAAGATATAATAAATGCTGTCACCAATTACATTGCCAAATAAAACATTTTTGAATGTCGAAATCATTTTTTGTCAATATCGCACACCCCTATAGGCAAGTGTGTTGCTTCCCTTACAAAAAACTAGTTCCTGTTACGGTAAATCTGATATGGCCTGTTGATATTTCTGAAGAGACATTCAGATACAATATAGTAAAAGAAAACTCGAAAACTCATGTGAGCCTGTGTTTAATACAAGCGTTTATTAAACTTAAACTTGCATCTGTCACAAACAAACCTTAAATTGAATCTGCCAGCTCTCAAATCCTGTTATTTCATTTGGTTCTAAAGGAAATTGTTTAGCTTCCAGGTTTTGGGCTCATGGTAATTTTAATAGATATCAGTGTCTGAATAATAATATTCTATTAATAGATCAGTGTGCTAAGAGTAACAAAGTCTTTTCACATAAACTGAGATGATTAAGTAAGAGACTTGTGACAAAAATTTAGGACATTATAGCCTTAATAAATTATAGTATTTAGAATACTTAAGTACATTCGAAAGCAAATACTTTTGTACTTTTACTCAAGTAAAATTTAAAAGGGAGTACTTTTAATTTTACTGGAGTAATATTTTACCTAGTGTATCTCTACTTTAACTCAAGTACTTGGTTTGTGTACTTCGTCCAGCACTGCTTAAAACCAACTTAAGACAAGCACTCGTTTCGGTTAGGTGACTGACATTTTGTGAATTATTGTAACGTTAGTTAGTTGGCTAGCTTACTTTTCTCACACACTGAAGGTTTCCCAGAGACAAAGAATTGAGGAGACAGTGGGAAGTAGCTATAAGAAGGGAATATGTTTTTCCAGCACGTTTGATTGCATGTTCACAATGGTGGTCAATTCTAAACACAAGAAAAGCTAAAATGGGTTAAAAGATAGAAAATGCCTTTCCCACAATATGAAATATTTTTTTAATTTCATGTGAAAATTTTAATTATTTCATTATGGGCGTCTACACAATTCTTATCCAAGAATAAAGAAGCCAAATATGGGGCAAGTCTGAGCTTTGACTATTAAAATAAATATTTTTTAAAAGTCTTCTATCGAGGTTTTAAGTAACTAGAGATGGAACTTTTCGTACACCACACTTCATAAAAAACTGAAATCGGTTGATAAATGAAAACGCTATTTTCATTTTTATCCAAAAAACTGGAGCTCGCCAGTTTACTTGCATTTGTTTACAGTGCAGTCTTGCCCTCAGCAATATGGCGGACGCATTGACGTATCGCAGCAACATTCCAAAGCGGCCAATGGGGCGTCTATGTATTAATTATGTCTATGATTTGTTTACCTACTGCTTTTTGCATACTATATAGGGAAGTATGCAGTTCCGAATGCAACCATGATCCATTGAAAATCTTCCTCTCTAGCGTAGCCCTTAAAGGAGCAGATTGTTTGAAGAATGAGTAGAAAAATGCATTTGAAACAATGAGAGTCAGTAGGGTCCAAAAACCAAGTTGGGAATAACATGAGAGTGAATTAAAAGGTGTGTTTACTTGGAGCATTGTAATGGATTTAAAAGTCCAATCCGAATGAAAAAGCTCAATATAAACACCTCAGTCAGAATAAAAATGCCCAAACCGAATGAAATTGTAATCCGTTTCAGAGGGGTGGAATAAATCTTTCTATAAACAGAACAAAATAAAAATTCTGCCGTGTAAATGCATTAAACTGATTACTTTGCTTCATCAAATAAAGAGGCCAGGGGTCGCCAGAATGCAAAATGATGGCGGCAAAATCAAACTGGAGTAAAACTAAAACAACACATTAAATACACTGAAGGAACTTAGTGTATCATTAATACTGACCTTCATCCACACGCTTCTGTTTTTCAGACGAGGGAGGGGGAGTATTGAGATGCACAGCCACCAAAAAGGTCAGCTTCCTGCGCCCATCTTTTCCTCATAACTTCCAGTAATATCCTACAAATTCACGCGGTTGCTTGATTAAAAGCAACACTTTACATAAAAATAGCACACATAAGAAATAATGGAACTCCATGTTGACAGGAATAAAAGGCGACAAACAGGACATAAGCTAATGTGCGCATGTCATAAAGTCATTCAGATTGAAAGCGCCGGCACAAGTAAACACAATATCGGATTAGATAACGTCTCATGTAAACAGTCCACCAAATCTTTCAATCAGAATGACAAACAAGTGTACATGTAAACGTGGCTAATGATCACACAATTTTGATAACATAACTATTCTTCAAGAAACACCCAACTTTTTTCCTGAAAAATGCTGCAGTAGTCTCAAACATGTCTTCTTTAGGGTTTTAAAAGAGATCTGATTTGTGTCTTCTTTATTTCTCCAAACAAATTTTAGGAAAATACATCCGAGACAAAAATAATACTTGAACAAAACATGATTCCATTAAGCCTCCCAAGCTCTGAAAGAGCAACCTCTGTAATATAAATATAATGTTATTCTGGGGCTCAGCAAAATGTGTTTGTCAAATGACATACAGAATGATCGCACTTGTTTAGTACTCTTTAAGGAATAAATCTAGAGGCACACATTAGCATGCAGTACATGTTAAAAACACACGTAAATAAACACACAATGACGACAAAAGGGCATGCATGCTTTAAAAACCCTGGCGAAGAGTTCATCTTACGGCAGCAAGCTCTCAAGCTGAGGAGAGAGCTCAGTGTTGGCCTACATGTTGTTTACAACCTGAGTCTCTCATCTCTAATTATCGAATAGGAAACTTCATCTTCTGCATCTGTGGGAGGACAGCAGTCTCTTCATGCATCAGAGCGCCGTCTCCCTCCCAGCCTAACCCAATATTGACTCAAATGTGAATTTCAGAGCTGCTGTAAACAGTGAAACGCTTGACAAGAACACTTCCTATTTCACAGATATGGTATTCCAAATCCACAACAAAACAATCTACAATGTGAAAAATGTCTTTCCTTAGAGTGGAGTACTAGCAATTGATGATGGATAGAAAGCATTTTGTATTTTATCTGAATACTGAATTTATTTAAGCTGAACAATGACATCATTTTCTTTAAGAGCTGCTGTGGAGCCAAAATTATTTGCCAATTATTACTGTAAAGCTACTTTGACACAATTTGCATTGTAAAAAGCGCTATATAAATAAAGGTGACTTGACTTGACTGTAAAAGTGCAGTTCACAGATCCATTAAAGGATTTCAAGGTTAATGTATGCTTTCATTAAGAATGTCCACAAAGTGCTCACAGTAATAAAGCATTTTAAAGAAGAGAATGTTATTTTTGTTTATCTAAAACATTATGGTCAATAATGTATTTGAGGGTGAACATGTCTGTCAGTTGTGTGAATTTGTGTATTTTCATGTCTCGAATTAAAGGCTGGAGAATCTTTAAAGTGTCTTTAAATTAATTTCTATTAAGTGCAGGTTCAAGCTCAAATTAAAATGCAAATTACCTCCAGAATGAAGCATTAAAATGACAGATAAGACCCAATTCACATATTTTACTTTAAGTGCTTCAAATCCAGCATTTAAACAAAAGCACTAGCTCTACCAAATGATAGAGCGCAAGTATTTTGTGAAGTTAATAATTTATTGTCTTTTATTCCATTCATATTCCTTTGACTGACACCATTCAAAACTGTTTTGTAATCTTTCTTTCTGTATTAAAAAAGCATAAATCAGAAGCTTCCGTAGGGCTGTAATGCACCAAACGGAGTGAAAAAGCCTTAAGAGCAACATGTGCTATATAATTCTTCTGAAGCTGTATGATAATAACAAAATTTAGACATAGTGTGTTGCAATTGGCCATGAGACAGATGAGAACCAATGGCCTTTGATGTCACTAACATCAAACCTGGCTGTTCAGTTCTCGAGGCATCGGATTTATGTACATTAGATTTGAGCTATGGTGGAGGGGAAGATTTTCTGCACAATCCAATTGCCATGTGAACGTGTTCATAAGTGAGACTTTGTGGATTGGTGTTGAGTGATTGTTAGTGTTGACTTGGATTTGTCAACATCAAGGCTCCATTATTAACTTATCAAATGTAAGGCCTTGCAGGTGAAAATGGTAATTGTAAGAAATATTTTATCCAACTGTAAGGAATGTGTTTTATTCAGAAGGAGAGGGCAGATAATACAGCAAGAATATTGATAAACACAGATTTTGAATTGATGACTGGATGATTTTAATGGAGTCAAGAGCAGAGCAATCTCAGGCCCTGTTTGCGCCTGCATGATATTAAGAAACATTTTCAAATACAGGTGTAAATGGGGTCTAAAAAGTTCAGACAGCCACAAAAGACCTCCTACTCTTTATCTACTGACCTAACCTGTAAATATTATGGGAAGCGAGCTAGCCAGGCAGGATTCAAACATTGTCGGCTGAAGACCCAAAAAATGAAAAGCGTACCAAACACAGTGTTCTCTCACCATTCCTGATTTCGAACACACAGCATTCAGCATGGTCTTGCGGTTGTCAGAGCAGAAACGAAAGCTGCTGCTCTTTGCGTATTTTTCTCTCCGGTCGCATTCATATGTAAATTGTATGAGCTGATTTCGCCAATTATATAGAAAAATCTGAAAAAATATAAATAAATAAATAAATAAAGCATAGATTTACTTGCCCATTGTCATGTGTCACGGTAATGTTAGTTTGGACTTTTTGCTCTTCTTTCTAAGTTTGTCATTTGTTCTCATGGACACTGATTATGTTCAGCTGCGTACTACTAATTATGTCATCACCTGGTGTTTAAATGTTCAGTTCCATTTGACTTGCTTGTCTGGTGATATCAGTTCATGGATGTATAGAATGCTACTCTTCTGGATTATCATGTGGACATATTAAATATTGCCTGTTTATGTTTATCTTCCTCTTTGTGTGCATTCTTACAGCCACAAGTTGTGACATCATGTAAACGCATTCTGTTTGCATTTGTTCTCTTAGTCGTTCATTAGTTGATTGATAAGTCCCCACCTGTGCTTTGTTTTCCTCCTCACTAAACCTGTGTATATATTGCCCTCTTTTTCAGTTGGTGTTTCTCTATTCTCATTGCTATTGTGGTGGTTTGCTGTTTATCATTGCATTCTCCTGTGCTCCTGATTTGTTATTTTGATTTATACTTCATAAAAAGTTGTTACTGCTGCGATTAGAACCAGCCTCAATTCATCCTTTCTGCAACCAGCCGTGACAAGCCACATCTGTTTTAGGTTTTGTCTCATGTCTCTTATTTTAAAATTATGGTAACACTGGAATACTGTTCCGTCATTAATGAATAACTACACAGGAACAAATGAGTAAAGCATTATTAGCATTCTAGCAACTGCTATTAACTAACAAAGAAACTCTGTCTAACTAATTAGTAAGTAACAGCACTCAGTTCACTATTAGCTAATCAATAACTACTATTATTTGCATACCTACGAGAGGACTACTAAAAACTACTATAGTCAGGTTCATAATTAATGTGAATAACGCATATTGTATTATTAATTCTAAAATGAAATTAGAAAAAGGAATTGCTATTTATTTGAAACAGTATTCTAAAATGAATATCAAAATAACTCTCTAGTAATGAATTAAAGGGTTAATTCACCAAAAATGAAAAAAAAAAAAAAAAAAAAAAAAAAAAAAAAACATTAATTACTCACCTTCATCGTTGTTCCAAACCTGTAAGATCTTCGGAACACAAATTAAGATATTTTTAATGAAATCTGAGCAGTATATGACTCCTCCTTAGACAGCAATTTAACCATCACTTTCAAGGTCCAGAAAGGTACTAAAGACATTGTTAAAATAGTCAACATAACTATAGGGGTTCAAGCTTAGTTTTATGAAGTGTCGAGAATACTTTTTTTGCGCAAAAACAAAACAAAAATAATGACAGATTTATGTGAACAGATTTATTTTAGGTTTTATTCACATAAAAACACTGATCAGCAAACAGTCAAGCTCAACCGAACCTACGTGACTTGTGAGAAAAAAAACAATGATTCTTGGGGAAGCTCAAATGTGCTTGAGCTTGCATTTACCACATGATGTGTGAGTTGATGAATGTTTACTTGAATAAAAGCCTAAATTCAATCTGTTCATCTTATAAAAACACTCATGCCTCTTCAGAAAATTTGCACTAAATCGCTCAATTCATATGGATAGGTTTTCTGATCTCTTTATGACAACAGCTGTCAACAAATTTCGTCAAAAAGATCTTCATTTGTGTTCTGAAGATTAGCAAAATTCTTACAGGTTTGGAAGAACATAAGGGTGAGTAATTAAAAGCAGAAATGTAATTTTTGGGTGAACTATACCTTTAAGGCTAGTCCCAGACTAAAATGCATGTTTGAGCTATTTTAACTGAAACCAACTAGACATATCTTAAAATATTTAAGTACCATCGTTTTGTCTCAAGATGCACCCCATGTGTTTTTCTAAGGCACGTACATATAAGTTACTTAAATGTCCTAATTGAACTAAGGCCTAATCCTCTGTGAAACTGGGCCTTAGAGTTCCCCTTTAACAATCCTGAATATCTGTTAACAGAATTAGTATAAGTACCATAGTAGTACCATCTGATACCATAATGGTATCACCAAAATAGTTATTCATATGGCACAATCATGAGCCTGTTGCTATTTTTTAAGAATATTGTAGACATTTTTAAAGACAAACTTCTTGTCTAAGTTTTTAAATTTCTTTATTCAAAGTTCCAATGTAACCAAAGAAACTGTTCAAGAAGAGCTCCTTTTATTTAGTTTGAGCATGAGAAGTAACACTTATCTCAGTGTATGCGCTCTCTGTAATATTCAGACTCCTCCACTCCCCCTGCGTCACTCCTCTCTGGCTGCTCAGTATTACGACACATGCGTTCATGAGCTTTGCTTGAATTGAATAGATAACAGCCTGATGTCAGGTCTGAGTTCAAGCGTATTTCCATGCATTGAGAGGCACGTGCGCCACAAAAAGAGATATTATCGATCAAGCTGTGTATATGTGATGCTCTAGCGGGGGGTTACCTCAAGTTTCGCCGCTACTCTTTCTCGTGACTTCTCCTTTGCCTCACCTCTCCCTGATACCTCCATTACCATTTCTGAAGCTCTGACCTTTAGCTCCCATCAAAAAAGAGAGAGACAGCATAATCTCCAACCCCACCGTCCTCCCAAGGATGATTAGCAATGCACCATGGGACGTAAGTGGTGATAGTGGCCGTTTAATGGACGCATGCATAGCAATGAGAGAGCAGACAGGCAGAGTCTGAGCACATGTGTGAATGTAGGTCAGTGCAGGCCCTTAGGCTGCTGTTCCCATCTGGGTTTGCTTCTTTAAGTCTTGTGTGCTAGTGTGTATTATGTGCAGCGTCTACAATAAATAAAACAAAGCCAGACTTGGCATTCTATAAGGTGAAGTCTTTGAATAAGCAATTTTTATGTTAGAAGTATGGTTTTGAGGGGCCAAAAATACCCCTTTTGAAATTATATGCATTTCTTTCTGATAATATAATTTAAAAATACAATCCTATATGCATCTGAAGTCTCTGATTACAACTGCTTAGGCAGCATAGAAAATGCTGATTATTCAAAGTACATGTTAGTTTAGCATCTATCGATTTGCCATAAGTACAAACAGATACAGCAGAAAGAAGGGGGAATACTATCATGGCACATCACAGGTCAGACTCGAAACTGCCTCACCCATATGAGTGTCAAGGCTCAAGACATCAGCAAAACCTGCCAAAACTCCAACAACATTATACAGTTTCACATTGTCATATAATTACTAAGGCAAGTGTCCCTATTACTATTGTTCATACTATTGAATGGTACCCTAAGTATTACATTTGGTGCATACCTAGTCAGTTTGTGAGTTGAATTATATTCCACGGCTTAATTATGGAACAAAAACAGTGTCCTATTAATTTAAGTGATTTGTGTGCTGTTAACAGGTGCACTCAAAATCGCTATTCCATGGTCCAAAAAACAATTGACCTATCGTTTTAAAGATTATACAAAGTAACATTTATTTTTAACAACACTATGACAATGAATATCAGGCACAACAATGCTGGTATAAATATAGATGTTTATGGGTACAGTATGTGTCACATGAGTATACTTGCATTGTTTTGAAATATCGCAAGACCACAGACCACGCTACAATGCAAAAATGACGTTTTCATATTCTTCCACTTGGAAATGATGTCTTCAAAAAGCTCAATTTCGCTGAACAAAAACAGTGTGGATGGAAGGCCAAAATGAGTAAACGTATAAATCTCACTCCCCTGGCCTTAAGTGTTACGGGACAACACTCAGACAGATGTTTCATAAAACATAGTTCGTTTATTCACAGCATTGGTGCAAACACAGGTAAGTTGGAAGTTAAATGGTATATCATCGCCAGGGAGAATGGTGATTAACAAAGTCTCTTGTTTAACAGATGCAGATGGATGATTGTAACACCAGAATGATATGCGCACACACCTCAGAAAGTCAGGTAAGTTATATTCACCACACATGAATGTCCACAGTCCAAGAAGGGAAAGTCAACTGACTTGATGAATGGAGGAAGACGGAGAACAGACAGCGCTGGAGAATCAGGTAGGTAATGCGGGAACATTGAGTGAAGTCCTCTTCGCATGAACAAGACCGGACAATGAGGTGAGGTGAGGTGTGTGCTTTTATAGTCATGATGATTGACTGATGCAGTGCAGGTGAGCGTGATTAGGATTCTGGTGAAGGTGTGCGTTGTGATTGGTGGATGTTTGAGTCTGGCAGGTCTGGCAGATCTGTGACATTACCCTGATGTCACGCATCCTGATGTCACTAGTGGACAGCCAGACCTTCTGACCTGGTTGATAGGCTGGAGTCTCCGATCTTATGCCTACGCACTGCACTCTGAAGGTGGTGATGAACGGAGTCCCAGACCCTCTCGCTTTCTCGGAAACCAGTAGTTGACTGCTGGAACATCCAATGGTTCCTCAGTCAAAGGGAACATGGGAGGCTGGAAACAGAGTAGGCACTTGAAGGGAGTGAGACCAGTGGTGGGTTGACATAAGGAGTTCTGGGCGTACTCGGCCCAGCCTATGAACTGGTTCCAAGAATTCTGCCGGCTATGGCAGAAGGTTCTCAGGAATCGACCGATCTCTTAAATCTTCCTTTCTGTCTGCCCATTCGTTTGTGGATGATACCTGGAAGATAGGCTTACGGTCACATCTAGGAGCTTGAAGAATGAGTTCCACACTCTGGAGATGAATTGTGGTCCTCTATCTGATACAATCTCTTCTGGAATGCCGAAGTATCGGAAAACATGGCTGAACATGAGTTGACCAGGGTCTGTGGAGTGCATTGATTCCTGGAAAACATACTGTCTTCCTGGAGGACAGCCCGGCGGAGTTGGCGTAGCGTCGTTGGAAGGGATGGAGCCTGGAGACCATTGGATGGGACTCATGATTACTTCCTTGGGAATGATGGTTTCGGGTTCTTTTTGTGGTTCTTCAGGAGCATGAATACGGGAAAGAGCATCCACTTTTATGTTTTTGTGACCAGGTCGGTAGGATATGGTAAAGTTGACTCTTGTGAAGAATAAAGCTCAGTGTGCTTGACAAGGATTGAGTCTCTTAGCATCTCGGAAATATTGGAGATTCTTGTGATCAGTGAGTACTAGAAAAGGATGTTGTGCTCCTTCCAACCAATGTCTCCATTCTTCCAACACCAGCTTGATAGCCAGAAGTTCACGGTTACCGATGTCATAATTCTGTTACGCCGGGCTGAGCTTACGTGAAAAGAATGCACATGGATGGAGTCTTAATGGTGTCCCCTGCTGCTGAGATAGTATGGTCTTACTCCAGTGGTTGATGCATCTACCTCCACAATGAATTGTTTGCTGGGATCCGGATGAATGAGTAATGGTGCGTTGGTGAATGCTTCTGAGATGTTGGAAGGCTTCCTTGGTGGATGAAGACCATGACAGAGTTTTGGATTTATTCTTCAGGAGGCTTGTGAGGGAACTGGTGATGGAGCTGTAGTTCTGTATGAATTTTCGATAGAATTTGTCACAAAAGTCTTCTATTCGTCCCCCTTGCGGATTCAAATGAGGTTGTAGGCTGTGGCGAGCAGGGCGGGCGAGAGCCGTGAGGGAACGGCACGAGGCTGGTGATGCGAGAGATAATGAGCTTCAGCTGCTCGGTGCACCGGTCTTGTATCAACTACAGTGAAGGACAAGAGAGGACCAGGCCTGGACTTTATGTTGTGTTTTATTTTGTATGTGTGGGCCGTGAGGAACTGCCGCCCTTTTACTTTCGTTTAATTGTTTGTTTATTTTATTATTAAACTATGTTGAACGTTCGCCGGTTCCTGCCTCCTTCCTTCCTTCCTTCCATTGAACCCCGTTACACTGGTGCCGAAACCCGGGAGGAAGGAGGGACATGCTGTCGAAGAGCCCTCGCTGCTGAGGGGGATCACGGTGCTGAGGAGGTCGGGCAGCGCGGGAGAGTGAAGACCGCGAGTGGCTGCCCGAGGCGGTGGTGCTGGAGCGACTGAGCAACAGGTGGGACGGAGAGCTCGCTGCCGTGCCCCTGGGACAAGGTCGCCGCCGTTCGCTGTGGGCCGGAGCCTGCTGCCTTATGCCTTGATGGGGAGGAGCAGGGAATGGGAGATTCAGGGGGCGAAGGAGGATCGGGCCGTCCACCGAGCGTCCAATACCATCGCATGGCACCGCAAGGAAGAGCCTCTCGGCTGGCTGAGGACCGAGCGGCAGTGTGTCTGGGAACCGGACCAAGAACTTTTTTTTCTTTTTTCCTCTCTCCCCTCTCTTGTCTTTGTCGCTCCTTGTGCTTCCGTCTCCTTTTCTCTCGTCTCGTCTGTCCTTACCCCCAGGTGCTGCGGCCGCCGAGACTAGCCTCCGGGGGGAGTAAGCGCAGTCTCGGGAGTACCCCACGGCGTGCGAGGGGCGATGGGGGTATGTGGCGAGTGTGAGGGAACGGCGCGAGGCCGGTGATGCGAGAGTTGTCGTGAGGAACTGCTGCCCTTTTACTTTCGTTTTATTGTTTATTTATTTTATTATTAAACTATGTTGAACGTTCGCCGGTTCCTGCCTCCTTCCTTCCATTGAACCCTGTTACATAGGCGCTGCGGAGGTCCAACTTGGTGAAAATGTAAGCGCCCCGTAGCTGTTCTAGGTTTGCTGGTACAAGGGGAAGTGGATAACGGAATTTAGTGGTGATCTTGTTTAGAGCTCGGTAGTCAATGCATGGTCTAAGTCCGCCATCCTTCTTTGCCAGGAAGAAGAAGCTCCAAGCAGCAAGGGATGTAGAAGGGTGGATGTAACCTTGTTGAAGTGTCTCTTCTATTTACTCTTCTATGGCCTTCTGTTCAGGAAGTGACAGTAGGTAGATCTTTCCATGGGGCACTGGCTCACCCTGAATTAAGTCGACGGCACAGTCCCATGGCCGGTGTGGAGGTAGTTGAAAGGCTTTCATCGGGCAGAAAATGTCACTAAAGTGGGAGTAACAGGATGGAATCTGGACTGACTGTTTCTCCACTGGACTCTCAATGGAAGTAGAATTGATAGTAAGTGATTCTAATGAGTGAAGAACATAACAGAGATGGAGGAAAACATTGAGGAAAACAGTCATTACCCCACTTTAGGATGTCTCCCGTCTGCCATGAGATGATGGGGTTATGTTGAACCAGCCAGGGTCTTCCTAAGATGATTTCAGTAATAGATTCCTCCAGAACCAATAATTGCAAGTTTTCTTCGTGAAGTTGACCAACCCTTATCCGGAGTGGACCAGTGCAGCGTTGAACTCTTTTGCGAGTTAAGGGTTTTCCCGTTATTGACTGAACTTGGTAGATGGTCTCGGTAGGCATGGTTGGAAGATTGAGTTGGCGGCAGAGGGTACCCGAGATGAAGTTACCGGCTGATCAAGAGGGCTTGTGCCGGAATTGAAACATCAGAAGTAGTAAGCATTACAACAATAGTGAGCGGATGCATATGTATAATAGATGGTTCAATGACACTCAACATGGGAAGGTCATATGGGGAAGTTGTTATGTTGCTATGCCCCTCATTTCCACAATATAAGCACAAGCCCTGGGTCAAGCCCTGCCGTTCAACTGAAGAAAGTCTGGTATGGTCTACTTGCATTGGTTTGTGACTTGGTTTTGGAGGATGGCTGGTTTCTGGTTGGCAGAGGAGTGATGTAAACGATTGACCCTGGTGTTCTTCGATGCTCGACTGCATACGACTATCCAGCCGGATGGAGAGCTGAATAAACCGTTCAAATCCAATGTTGTCGTCGTATGCAGCGAGATGCAGCCGAACGCACGGATTCAATCCCTGCCGATAGGTGGTGATCAGAGAACGTTCATTCCAACCACTTGCTGCAGCGAGAGTTTTGAGAATCACGAATTAAGAATCACCAGCAGTTTTACCTAATACTTCACGAAAATGTTCTAGGAAGTTCGAAAGGGATTGTGTTACAGTACCTTCTTGTGTCCAGATCGTTTCAGCCCAATGGAGTGCTTTCCTGATAGCAGGGATATAATATAGGCAATCTTCATGCGTTCCGTTGGAAAGAGATGTGGCTGCATCTCCAGGGTCAATGAACATTGAAGAAGGAAACCATTGCAATCCATTGCAATAAATAATAATAATAATTTAATATTCCCTGAGTGTGTAACAGAGGCCAGCTAGTAGTCACTCTAGTGACTGATGCCAGAGTTTGCAGCCTTTAGCCTCCTTGTTAGAGCATCTGACACCCACGATGGAGACCCGGGTTCGAGGCCTGAGCAGAGCGGGGTAGGATCTGGGTAGAGGGGTTTTATTGAGGCCGTGACCTGGATGGGAGTGAAGTTTAGGGGGGTGAGTGTAACGGAGGCCAGCTAGTAGTCGCTGTGCGAGTAAACCTCACTTCTGATCTCAAGAGGCACTCGAGCATCTGACTTCAAAGCTGGAGACCTGGGTTTGAGGCCTGGGAGTAGGACCTGGGTAGAAGGGTTACATGTGCCAGTCTGCTATACGACACTGTGGGGACATGACCAGAGCAAAGGTGGAGACACTGCTTGCAGTCAATATAAAATGTTTATTGACTCAACTTGCATTTCACGAACAAACCCAAAACACATTAAGCCTGGGACACTAAGGACAGCCAAAGGTAATAGAATTTTAACATATGAATTCATGTTTATGTTAAAAACTGTTCTTTGGGGTGTTTTAACTTGATTTACAATGTGGGATTACACCGATGTGCCATTTTTGTCGAAGTTTATATTGTATGTATGCTCGCGTGGTTTATGTGCTGTTATTTTCCAACATATGAAGTTTTTGAGACAAGCCAAAGAATGCATGTTTGTATTAATCCTTCATTCGTTCAGGTATACTATTGTGTAATCCATGCATAATTGTCATTGTTCTGATGTTTAAGTTGTTTTCTACCCTGAGCATGTAAAGTTTTATAAATATGCTTACATAAAATCACTTTACGCTAAACTAAACTGAGATGAGGACTCAATCCTGAAATGACCATGCATTTGTCAATACTTAATTGGAACAAGTTCACTTATGCACTAAATCTCATTTCTGTCCATTGTGGAGTCCTAGCCTTGTTCAGTAGCAGTTTTTAAACATTAATATAAGATTCACATCTCTATTCTGATTGTAACATCAATGCAGGCATATTTTTTTTTCTGAACAGCTCACAAATTCATGTGGGTTTAGGACATTTTTAGATGACACACTTGCAGTGGAAGCTTATCACAGACAGCCCTATCTGACAAAGATATGACTTATAGAAGCCTACGACGCTGCCCTTGCACTGAAATTAGCCCACTCTGTGCAACATGGCAACTAGTGGAACTGCTCATAAACCTGGAATACATAAAGTGTAGAATAAAGGAAAAGCACTGTATAAGGATGTGGAAGTTTCCATGCAAGTATCACAAACACCTGCTACCAATGTGGTGGAGGTAACCACCAGTTAATATAGCAATGAGAAATGCTCTATTTGTGGTTAAACAAGACATTTGCTTGTAGGAGTATGTAGGAGTTATAAGGTACTCTGGCAGGCTCAGCATGCAACAGATTGTGTACGTGAAGGAAAATGCACAGGGGACAGAGAGCTGTGTAAGCTATTTACAATCTATTCAGCCACAGATAAGGTTTATGATATCTGCATTGATCTACAGATGATTGGAAAGGATGTTACTATATGGCTAGACACAGGAGCTTCCCTCCTTTTGGTCCCTGAATATATACATAGACAAACTGAGAGACTCAGTCTCTTAAGTCACATCAATTCACCTCACATCATGTGCTGGGAACTAAATACCAGTATTGGGTGAACTCCAGGTCCTGGCAAAGTACAAAGGACAGTGGACACTTGCATCGATTGACCTGCTCAGCTAGGGCTGCGGTGGAAATCGGTAGCCTGAAAGAGAAGCCAGTGGGAAATTTATCCCTCTCTGAAATAAGACAAAAAAAAACAAATTCTGTTTAGAGATGGATATGAGAACCAAATGCTTGACACAGAAGAGGAGGTGGCTCAACTGTTTGAGAACAGATAGTTTAATATAAAAACCAAAATATATATTTGTAGAATTTATCGAAATCTGTTTTTTATATATGTCTGATTTCTACAAATGTGTCAATTTATTACTGTATTACTGTTAGTACACAAGAATCTTTTGAAGAGGGTTCACTCCGTGCAAGTCAGTATTTAGTAGATGCATCTTTGGCACCAATTCAAGCCTTGAGTTTATATCGGTCTCTATCAGCCTTGCACATTCTGACACTGTAGTCAAGGTCAGTCAGTTTGCATGGAGATTACAAGCATTTTCTGAAGTCTACCCATAAATTCTAATTTGGACTGAGATTTGGAATCTGACTTGGCCACTTCAGGATGTTCACACTGTTATTGTAAGTCATTTGCTTCTTATAATAGGTCATTGTCATGCTTGAAAACAAATTTTCTCAAGGTGTCTTACTGACTCCGTCAGGAATTCTCCAAGATTTCCCTGTTTATTACTGCATTTTTTTGTACACCGTACTCACACAAGTCTGCCAGGGTCTGCTGCAGAGAAATATCCCAAAAGCCTGTTTCTGATGATGCGTTTGTCAAACATATTCATTTTTGATTTAAAGAACCTTCCTTTTTTCAGCTGGCTTCAGTCTTATAGTAAATTTCCACCAAATTAAATTCAATCAATCAATCAATCAACTTAATTTATATAACACATTTAAAAACAACAAATGTGCTTTACAAGAGAGACAATAAATCTAGAGAATAAAATGTTTTTAAGATGTTTTTTAAGAGAGGCAATTGATTAAGCTAACCTTACACATACAGGGAGCCCAGTTTAGAACCTATTTCAGAAAAAGCACGGCCACCTCTTGATTTATTATTATAACAAGGAACTTTTTAAAGCAGTTTATCAAAAGACTAAGTGCTCTAGAAGGAGAGTGAAGGAAGAGGAGATCACTAATATACTGGGGTGCATGACCTTCTAGTGCCTTATAAACATAAATGAGAACTTTGAAATCAGTCCTAAATTTTTTTTACAGGTAGCCAGTGTAAAGATGCTAATGGAGTCATTTTGAATTGAATAACCATTAAAGGGTTCATGCACCAGTGATGCATTTGTTTATGATATTAAAGGGGACCTATAATAGCCCTTTTACAAGATGTAATATAAGTTTCTGGTGTCCCCAGAATGTGTCTGTGAAGTTTCAGTGCAATATACTCCCCTGGATCATTTATTATAGCTTGTCAAATTTGCCCCTATTTGGGTGTCAGCAAAAACGTACAGTTTTGTGTGTTTCCCCTTAAATGTAAATGAGCTGCTGCTGCCAGCCACTTTCCAGAAGAGGGCGAAGCATTGACAGCTTGCGCACTGGTTGCTCAACAACAACAAAGCTGGAGAATCGTATGCAGCCGAAATGACGTAACGGTGTTCAGCATTACATTGTTCAAATTCACACTGATGAGACACAGGAAGAAGTTACAACTTTCAGAATGCATCTAGATGTTTCTGAACAGTTAGTGGATAAATTTATATAGTTGCTGTGGAGTTGATTCAACTCATTGACTAGAAAGTGCTGTCATGTTAAATTGTGAAAAACTCGTCCTCTTCTCTAAAGCAGCACAACACGGCCTCTCCCCCTTTGTTGTGTGTTCTCGGGGGCAGGGTTTATGTAAGTTTTAGGGTTAATGATGTCAATTACCCAGGAAGAAGCTTGTTGTAGTACCTTCCAGCCATTTCTTGTAGTCCTTAAACAGAGAATTCTTTAAAAGAAAATATCTCCCTTTGCTTTGAACTTTGAGCATCATAAATTTGCAGACGTTTATCCTTTAACAGTAACATTACACACTAACTAAAGTTAAAAAAGTGAAATCATAATCAACCCCTTTAATCTATATATAAAATAAATATAAAACGTACATTTTTGTACATTTAGAAAGGTGCTGAAATGTACAATATTGATGTATTTATAGCACTAAAACATAAGAATACCTACATTTTTACACAACAATAGGTAAAATATTTACGAATCGTTCATGTCATAAAGATATATGTTTAATTTCCTCTTTATTGTTTTGTAGGTAAATGTAAGATCCCTAGACCTCATCGCGAACCTAAATATACCCATTTTATACAGAATGTTAAAAGAATAAAACATAATTTAACATAATAACAATTTTAGTAAAAAAACAATATTTTGAGCCACTCATCCCACACCTAGCCCTAAACTTACCCATAACCATTTCTTAAAGCTATTCAGTTATAAATAAAAGAATAACAGACAAAAACATAATAACAATTTATTTATTGTTTAGAAATTGTCAAAGCTGGTAACAAAAGTAGTTCAAATGATGATGAGTTGCAGTCCTCTTTGGTGGTTATAGTTTTTTATCGGGTACAGAGCAGCATTTAAGTTATTAATTCATGGAAATATGAATCCAGCTTCTGTCAGTGAAGGTGCGCACTCATTTCAAATGTCAATCCACTGTCGCAATCTGTGACGAAGCCGGTGAAAACCAATGAGCATTCCATATCAGTGCCGTAAAGCATGACGTAAAGGTTCTCGAGGGCTCAACTTTAAAAATTTTAATCATAACGAGCGCAGGCTTTGACTGGTCGCTGCTAAGATCAAAGATAAAGATCGCCGGATAAAGGGCTAAATTTGGATATGTTCCTTACAAACATATGGATTCATATGGAGTACACTGAACAAATAAAATTGATGTGATTTGTGAATTTATGTTGTGTTGTGCTTTGGTGTAATTTATGATTGTCATGGCACAGGAGAAAACGCCTTCTGTGTCTCACAGCAAACAAACTAAATAATCCAAAATGGTTAAACAATTACAGAAATTATATTCATGTTAAGGTTTAAAGGTGTAGTCTTGTTTAACATTATGTAATCCTCCGAAACGAGTTTGCAGCACACGTCATGAACAGAAATGTTACTTCATATTAATTAGATGAGTAAACTGCATTTAATAAATTTGACTAAAACGTGTATTGATATGACAATTGAATAAAATAGATTTAAAACTTTAATGCAACAATTTTAATATTAATACATGGGAATTCATACACATTCACACTTGGATACGTAAAAGATTTTTTTGCTTTTTTTTTGCATTTTTGTATTTTTACGTTTTAGTGCTATAAATATGTCAATACTGTACGTTTGTGTGTGTATGAAAATGTAAATAAAAAACATGTGGTAGAACCACACTTTACGTAAAAATACACACATATTCTCATAAGATCATGTTGGTACTAAATGTCCTCCGAAATGCTTTCAATAAGTATTTAAATCAGATTACTCAAACCACTTCAGGAGGTGATCTGAGACACATTCCAGGTGAAACTGGACAAGTGTAAATGCATCTAATTGTTCAAACCACTTATGTAAATTTTACTCCTCCCAAAATGTAAATAATAATAAACAAACTAATGTGTGATAGGCTATATGTTACAGCCAGATATGACCACACTACTGCAACAAGCATCACCGCAGGTAAGTATGAGTGAAACGGAAAGTCGCAGACGTTCAACACACATTAATCTTCATTAAAAGTAGTGAGGCTAAATGATCTTACCAATGCTGATGCCGCTCTTTCTTCTATTGCGGTCTTTGATCTTGAAATTAGCTGATGATAAAATGCTGCGCATATTGCTTTCATTGACGTGAACTTCATTAAATTTGCATATACTGCGGTAATTAAATATCAGATTTATATCTGATTTATATCACACATTTATGTTGCCAAGTGTAAAGGGAACTGTTTTAACAAATCAGATAGCTATCTGATCAGTAAAATTGCACTGATAGGCCCTTAAAATGATTGTACCTGTGTTAGGAGTCAGAGTGTTATCACGCTGTAGAAGGTTCAGCCTAGGGTCACCAAATTGTTTTAGTGGTCTTGGCTTGACTACAATATTACTCTACACTTAAAATAACTACAATCCATGTAAATTAATACTCAAAATGCCTTTTGTAAACACTTCTTTAGTCTTGGACCAAATGGGAAGCTGGAAACGTATTTATGATGACTCTGATTCAGACAAACAGCAATTCCTTGTGTTTGTTCATTTGCATTCAAAGAGGTGAAAATGTTTTCCACTCAGCCGACTAATTCAGAAACACCCATTAATCTCTTGAGACAACTCTAGGCTTAGTATGGCTTTCCAAACAACTGGTGTGTGATATCACCCATGATTTGCTTTAAGAGGGTTCTGTGAATTCTGCATGGCACATCTATTCCTTCCCTTTTCCTTACCCAAAGAAAATATATTTCCTTATATGAATTATTTAAAACATTGAAAATATTAAGAATAATGTATTGTGTTAATATATTACATTATATTGAATAATATATGATGAATTTCTGGTTTTCTTATATTGAAAAATATGTGACAATGAAAGCTCTAGCGCAAGTTCTGCCAGGAAGACTCAAATGTTACGTCACTGAGTTTAGATTTAACCAATCATTATCCAACACCTGTAGTATATAAGATCGGTACTAACACACGTCTGAGTTCGCAGATGCTGACGTCAACCTTTACCTCCATCCTCCCCACCACCACCAGGATGGTCCCTGTCCATACCTCCGGGGGGGTCGGCTACGCCCCTGCCTTCATCTTCAGGCAGGAAATGCAGAGTCCGCAACCCTCAGGATCTAAGCTACGGACGGGGCCTACGCCAAAGAACTTTTTTACTATATTTGCTTGCTGATTGTTAATAAATATCATTGTTACGTTATCTTACCTCCCGAGTCTTTCTGGCTGAAATATAGTTACTTATAGTTTTTGTCAGTGGCTTTGGTGCATTTTTAAAATTTGCAAACCAGTAAGTGCTTTTCTCAAAACAATTCGTTCAAACAGCACCACACAATGGATTACCTGCAAAAGCCTGTAACTTTCTCAAAATCCTTAGTTTACCTCTAAAAAGTAAATATTTATGTCAATAAACATATCAGTGCCATCAAGTCCTCATGTCTTTGTTCACAAACAAAATAGTCAAAATGCTTTGTGATTCTGTCAATATACAGTACTCAGTCAGTATTCTCAGATGTAAATATGGCTACGATTTTGAAGTCAGTGATTGAAAATGCACAAGACTGCATGTTATATGATTGGCATATATAATTGTCAACAGTACAAATTTACACATTACCCTATCTTGGAAATTGATAGCAAAAAACTGTTAACAAATTACAGTACAATGTCATTGGAATATAAAGAAAAAGACAAGACTGTATATATTTATATATTTATGTCTCTAAAGTATATTTAATCTATAATGTAAAATGCGAGTGGACTACTGTAATATATAATTACAGTAAGTATACAGTATTACAGTATTAGAGGACATGGTTGTTCTCCCAACATTCGGCGGTACCTTTTGACCCGCCTTCACCATAAGGTCATGATTGAGAACATGGTCCACAATAGTGGCCCTTCTTTATTCAGAAACATATCTACAGTCTTGGTCTCTTCTAACTTGTTCTGTTTTGCCACCGTACCCTTCCATCACACATCCCTTACTCTTCCTCCTGGCTGTTGACCCTTTTTTTTTCTTCATTGTTCTTCCATTGTGAGAATTTGTAACACTGTGTTGAGTTCTGTTTATATGCTTTCCAAATGAAGCATGAGATGCACCTCTCATTTTAGAGACCTGCCTGATCATTGGTTGATCTAGCCCTTTACATTTCCCTCGATTAGTGAAATTAAAAATTCACCTTTCCAATTTATCAATTCAGGACACATTTAAAAAAAAAAAAAAAAGTCTAATAGAAACAGAGAAAATATGCTTGACAGTTTATGACAAGTTTTGCATTTACAGTTTTTCTCAATCGTTTTTTCAAACAAACGAAACAATTAACACAGCATAAATACACTTGCACACTGCATAATGAAGCACTGCATTTTATTCTAATAATGCATTTACCAAATATAAATACTAACATTAAAACTACAAGTGTGTTCTCTGTTGATTTGATAACAAATTCAGCTGTATACACAAATACATGAATGAAGTACACGTTTTTCATGTTCTTTATCCATGTTCTTCAAAGTTCTTTAATGACAAGTTTAGATAATGATGAATTTTTGAAAGATTTAGGAGCCTTTCTGTGTTGTGCAGCCCCAAGACAGCATTGTGTGCCACAACACCAGTGAATTACGGCACTTGTTTGTCTGGGAGCACTGACTATGGTATGATGCTTATATTTGGCTGAACTCTCTCTCTCCAGCTTTTCTCAAGGGAAGACCATAATTTATGGTCTTTCCTTGATGATACATGGCCAATTAGTTTGGCTCTGGTTTCATTTGAAACCTGTCTGTACCCTATCATTCTACCTCTACTTCCTCCTCTTATACCTTGCTCTTCCCTTCCTCTCAACCCATGTGTTCTTCTCTTGCTCTTTAATACCATTGCACTCCACTCCACCATCGGTTCTCCCTCTACTCTTCCATCTTCTCCTCATCCTCAGCTCTTCTTGCTCCATCTATTCCTTTCATCTCATCTCTTTCTACCTCTTCCACTGTTCCTCTATCCTCTCCAGAAACCTCTTACTCTTAAACCTCTTCCTTTCCCCATTTTTCTTCTTTTTTTTTGTCATTTTTCTTTCCCCGTTTATAGTTTTTGTAATCGAGATAGCTGTGTAAACAATTAGGACATTTGCATTTCCTGTGTTGTGTAATGCACACAACTTTTTACTTACTAACACAATAGATATTTACATGGAGCAAATTGTGAATATTCCAAATTTGGAAGTTTATTCCAAAATCATTCCAAATTTAGATTCGACACCAGATTTTTGTTTGTTGCGTGGTGCACAAATGGTTGTGATTTTTTTGGTAAAACCATTATTTGTAAAACCAATTGTTTGTGTCTGATATATTAAAGTTTTGGTTGGCTGTATGAACTACTGTAAAAACATTTGATAATTTTATGCACAGCGTTTTGAGATAATGATGCATATGATTTGTAATTTGCATGAAATGAAGGAAAATTTACACCCTGTTCAGGACAATTAAAAAGTATTAAGATCACTATGTTAACTTTTGAGAACAATGACTTGAGTTTGGAGAAATGTATCAAATCGATTGAGAAAAACTGTAATGACTTGTGCAATGAATTAGTGATATAACACGGAACACAGAACCAATATAATGTATTTTGATCAACATGACATTAAAAATGGTGGAAACTTGCACATAATCAACTGCATGAATTGCTCCAATTTGTTCAAAAAGAATGAGAAATTGCTTTTGTGATAACTACAAGCGAATAAGGTTGAACAAGTAGTTTTGAGAATTTCAGTTTGTGATCTGAGAAATGCACCAAAGCAACTTAGAAAAACGGTAATATATTTCCTTAATATATCATTAAGAATCAATATATTAAATTATTTCATGTTTATTGAAAATATACAGAATAATATATTGTGTTAATACAATATTTTGAGTAATCCTTATCAAAACATAAGGAATTACCAGAGGTGGGGGACTTGAGTCACACGACTTGACTTGAGTCAGACTCAAGTTGCAGTTTTTAGGACTTGAGATTTGCTTGACAAAAATTTATTAAAAGACTTGACTTTGACTTGATATTCGTGACTTGAGACTTGACTCGGACTTGAGTGAAATGACTCGAAGTAAAGTCTTTTGTTTAATAAATATCTGTTTTTGAACGCGCCGCAACCTAACCACGTGATGCAGCAGGCAAGCAGAGAGATCTAAAGTAAGAGCAGGCGCAGTCGTGACTGAACAGGCGCTACGCCAAAAATAATTAAATTCGGGTAATGTTACCAGGATTTTGTGCAACCACCACCACTTCAAATTTCATTTGACAATTCAAATCCCACAAAAAATTGTAAGTGATTAAGTCAGACCCACTGTTTTCAGCTAACGCTGTCTTGGCTAGTCAAAGGTTATACTGGTTGTGATAGACTTAATGTTTTGGACATATTAAGAGTACTTTGAATTGGTTTTGGGTTAAAATCAGTGCTGTCTACGTTAATGCTTTAACGCATGCAATATTTTTTTTTCCAGTTTAACGCTTTAAAAATATTAAACGCAATTAAAACAACATCCGTTTTTCTGTCATTCTTTGGCTAGTATTACAATATATAATCTCGCTCTTATTCACGCAAAACCATTTAGAAGAGAAATTGAGAAAAAGAATGCACTGATGTCACACACACGATGCACAGATAGACGTGCGCCAGTATCGAGTTCTCTGTCACTCTTGAACGAACAATTACACACACAACAATGCCAAAAATGTTTGTTTTGTCGAGTATCCTCATTAGAGCAGCCTTGAATGAGAAATAAAGTCTTAAACAAAAGTAAAGAGTTGTGAGACAGTGAGATCCACGTCATGTGCATCAGCTCTTAAAGTGACAGTAACCATCTGTCATTGAAGATAAACAAAGGTAACAGAAAATTATCACTTTTTTTTGTAAGTGCCAATGCATTGTAAATGGTAATGGTTACATTAAACCATTAAATGGAATCAAAAGGGAACACAATATAAAGCAAAAGGGAAAATGCGAGTTTATCTGGGCTCACGAAACCATTCAGGCTCAAGTCGGCACGGAGCACAGAGTACCACCGTATGTGCATGGAAACATATCATAAATTATAGGACAGTTGATGACTACTAAAATGAGTTTCTCCATCTTGCCCCGACACTGAAGAGCAACACATCACATGCGCTCCACTGACTTCACTCCTGTTGGTTGTCACACCCAAAAGTCACTCTTCATTTGCATAAAGTTGAACAAATCTCAACTTTGTCATGTCACTGGACACACCCCATCCTGTCACTAATGGTCACTGTTACTCATGTAACAGCTTTGAAATATATGGGACCTTGTCGCTTTGTCACTGCATGTTCCTGGTAGTGTAAATGCACGTTGACAGACTTGAAGGGTCTGGGCGGAGCTATAGGGTCTACACTCCATGGCTGACCAAGGCAGATCTACAATATAACGGGTAGGCAGCATAGGAGGAGACAAAGGCTGATGAGATGCAGTAAAGACAGATTAAGGACTGGGCAGTGCAGGCAGGGGGTATACAAAAGACTTATCCTGAACAAGTGAAATCAGTCAAGTCACCTTTAGTTATATAGCGTTTTTTACAATGCAAATTGTAGCAAAGCAGCTTTACATTAATAATTGGCAAATCATTTTTGGCTGCACAGCAGTTCCCAAAGAAAATGGTGTCATTGTCCATCTTATTCTATATATTATTGATTCATTCTGTTGCAAAGATCAATAGCTATTAGTCTAGTTAATTTATGTGTATCAGCACTGGAGAAAACAGTGATGTAATCGTCCCACTCAGCTCAGTTCACATACAACAGCGCCAATGCAGGCATAACAAAAACACTGCTGAATATCAAGCAAGTGTCCCCATCTTAAGCAAGCCAAAGGCAACAGCGGCAAGGAACCAAAACTCCAACAAAATGGAGAAAAAAACCTTGGGAGAAACCAGGCTTAGTCGGGGGGGCAGTTCTCCTCTGGCCAACACTGAACACTAGCCTGATACTCAGGCAGAGTTACAGGTTATAAGTCCGATTTGGAATCACAACAGTCTAAATATTTAATCCAGTTCCATCTAATTTAAGATCTTTTTCATCACGCCAGTATGGGATGGTTTGTTGGGGATCTGTGCCACTGGCTGATGTGTCGTAAGGCCCTCACAAGGGATGAGCTAGTTCACACTGTCTCCGCCGACACCCCTGGGCCACGCTTCAGCTGCACACAGGCGCAGATTCCCCATCTGACCTGGACACGGCCCGGATCCAGCCAATCACGTTAAATGGTAAACCTCGGGATAAGCAGAGAGAATCTTCTTCTGATGTAACGAGTACATCCGGTGTTATAGGAAGTGTTCCCGGTTCCGGCTAGCCTGATCTATGCAGTCTAACAATCCTTTAATGGATATGAAGACATAAATTGATAATGTGTTAGGTTAAAGAGATGCGTTTTTAGTCTAGATTTAAACTGACAGAGTGTGTCTGCTTCCCGAACAATGCTAGGAAGATCGTTCCAGAGTTTAGGTGCCAAATAGGAAAATGATCTACCACCTGCAGTTGATTTTGATATTCTAGGTATTAAGAACTGGCCAGAATTCTGAGATTGTAATAGACGCGAAGGACTATTACATGCATTAAGAGCTAACTCAGGTACTGGGGAGCTAAGCCATTTAGTGCTTTGTAAGTAATTAGCAATATTTTAAAATCTATACAATGTTTAATAGGGAGCCAGTGCAGTTTTGACAGACCAAGGCTAATATGGTCATACTTCCTGGTTCTAGTAAGGACTCTAGCAGCTGCGTTTTGGACCAGGTGTAGATTTTTTATAAAGCGAGCAGGGCAACCACCCAATAGAGCGTTACAGTAATCTAGTCTCGAGGTCATGAACGCATGACCTAACTGTTCCGCATTTGTCATTGAGAGCATATGTCGTAGTTTAGATATATTTTTAAGATGAAAGAATGCGGTTTTACATATGCTAGAAATGTGGCTTTCAAATGAAAGATTGGTATCAAAGAGCACACCCTGGTTCCTAACTGACGAAGACGACTTAACAGAGCAGCCATCAAGTGTAAGACAGGATTCTAGGTTATTATGTGCAGATGTTTTTGGTCCAATAATTAGAATCTCTGTTTTTTTCTGAATTTAGTAGGAGGAAATTACTAGTCATCCAATTTTTTTTTATATCAGCTACACATTCCGAACACACAAACAAAAGTAAAAGTGGCCTCCTTGGCTGATGCAGAACAGGCAGATAATTCTAAAACAGCCTCCTTGACATGGAACCGTTGGATAATTCAGGAACCGCCTCTATGGCCAATGTGGGTTAGGGTTAGTGGGAGGCAGGTTGGAAGTGGGAGGCAAGACGGTAACATCAAACACATCAGTGACATGTTGCTGGGTGATGAAATAGGCTCATTGCAGGATGACAGAACAGGTATGGTGCTTTCTTCAAACTCTTCCCTACTTATAATTGATCTAGAAAAAGTTTTTTTTCTGCTGAAGTAAGGACAGGGCTCCACTTCATTCCCTCACAATCCACAAGGATGCCTTCAGTGACTGACGATGTTGCCGGCTCACACACCTGGTCAGACTTTTTGCAGGGCTCTGGCTCTGAGATGTTTTCTCAGGCTTCAGATTTGGTGTTGACATTGTGGCGGGCTTGGGCTCCAAGTATGTGATGGTCATAGACAAACACTCAGCACTGATCATGTGTAGTGGTCAGCTGAACTCTTGGCAAAGAAGGATCATCCTCATTCCACTAATACCAGTCAATGTAGTTCTTGAAGCTCTCTCAAGGTCCCTCTCCAGGCAGGCGTGCACAAGTCTGAGGATTCAAACCCGCCTGGAAAAAAATATGCAGAGGCTATCTTTATTATAGTGGACGAAGGGGATGAGATATATATACTTCTGCAAATGGACAGATCCCCCTGGGAGAGGAGGAGGATCCGAACTGCTGTTAGATCCATCTCTTACGGTCTGTTATTCTGTCACAGCGAGGTTGCAGCAGCGGTGAAAAATGAAGCAAATAATGTAGGTGCAGCAGTTTATATTTAATGGTTAAATAAACAAACAAACAAAACACTCAGGCAACTTTGCAATCTTCAGAAATGTGAACAGAACAAGCACATTAAAAAATGACAATAACCGGTAAACTCAAGCACAAAAGGCTAGATATAGACAAACTAACGAGGGGTAAAACAGGAGAGGTGTGGCCTAATCAATGAACAAGTGAATGAGTAAATATTGTAACCAATGGACTCAGATGAACTGCAAACTTTGGTGGTTACATTAGCCAAGCTAATTCACTCGTTAGCATAAAAACTTGACTCAGTGCCTACATTAATCATTTAAGTCAGTAACTTAATTTTTCAAAAATCCTAAAAATTGTATATTTATTTTCAGTAAAGTTTTTTTTTTTTACATACCATCACACCTATTTTCATACATGAAATGTGTATCTATGCAAGCAATAAAGTGAAATAACAGTTTATACATGTGTTCCGCTATATATATATATATATATATATATATATATATATATATATATATATATATATATATATATATATATATATATACATATATATAAAAAGCTCCAGTTTCCCATATATGGAAATTTATTAGGTAATTTATTGCATTATATTATATAGTATATTCGCATATATTTTTCATAAGGGTCATTTGGGAAGTGGGTGGTGTGGAGTTTTAAAAATAAAGGCCTGCTCAAAAGCCAAGTGTCACATATGTTCTGTTCAGTTTAGTCTTGTCTTGTTTAGTTACGTCATGTCTGCACCTCTCCTTGTTAGTCTATTAGTTAAGTCTTGTCAGCTGTTCTCGTTAAGTAGTCGTCATCTGTGTATTTTAGTTCCTGCCTGTTGTATGTTCATTTGTCTGTTGTTGTTTGTGCTATGCACACTGTCACGTACACTCTACCTGTTATCATATGTTTGCCAGTCCTCGTGTGTGTGGAAATAAATCTATTTTGGAATATCTTCGTCTTCTGTGAGACTCAACGTTACAGAACAACAGACCTCTCTACACAAGACTAAAGAAAGTATGATGGACTCACCCGCTACTCGCTACCCGGTTTCTTCTTTGCACCTCCCTCACCTCCCTCATCACCTCCTCGGCCTGTCAGCCCGGAAGCTCCGCTGGGCTCCCTTGTCCCTTGTTGGCGGCTGTACCTCCACCCATCACCTCTACGCCGTCATCGAGCTCCTCCCTCCCTTCAACCTCCCTGTCATCCTCACTCACCACAGCATAGCCCCGGTCATCGAGGCCATCGTCGGCACCTCTGTCCTGTGAACCAGTGGCTCGACGCCAAGCTTCTGGGCTTCTGGGTTCATTTGTCTGTTGTTATTTGTGCTATGTACACTGTCACATACGCTCTACCTGTTATCATATGTTTGGCAATATGTTATTCCAAGCTCCATATTGTTGCCCTCCTCAAACCACTAGTCCAGTATTTTCCAACCCCCTTCTTAGAAGCACACCAACACTACACATTTTTGAAGTCCTCCTATTCAAACACACTTGATTCAAGTCATCAGTTTGTTAGAAGAAACTCCAAGACCTGAAATGAATGGATCAGATAAGTAAGACATTCAAAATGTATACTGTTGGTCCAGAAACAAGGTGGGGAAACACTGGTTTAGTCACTGCTGCTAAAATCCTGGTCTGTTATTTGAAAACAAATAGCTTGTAGATGCTGTAACTACACTTGAAATCTGCTAAGTCAAGACCACAGGTCTCAAAAAGTTAAGCGGTTTTAGGTCGGGTTCGGGTTAATTTTTCTTGAAGAGCGTCAAGTTTGGTTCAGGTTTGTTTCAGGTAACTAAAGGAACTCAAGAGGATCTTCAGTACAGCTGGACTAACTAAATCAGAAGAGGACAGCAGTAAAACCATTAATTGTTGATGCAGTTTGTTTGTTTACCCATTACTATACTGCCACTATACTGTAATACACTTCAATTTATAGCCAATTCATGCAAGCCTCTAAACTACACCATCAAAGGCATCTTTCTCTTTTGATTAATTTTAATTTTATACCTCTTACATTTTAGTATTTCAGTATAGTAGATGTTTTACCTCTGCTTAATTTCTGGAGGGCTCTTAACTGCTTGAAATTAACTTATTTTTTCCTGGTCTGCTGCCTTCCACCTCGCAGCTCAGAATAGACATTAGTGAAGTGTGTTTTTGTGGTGCCATCAGCCAACCAGTTTTATCAGGATGTCATTTGTCTGCTTCTCCAGAGTGAGTAGTCACATGGCATTTACTTTCCAGATTTCTGGCTCATAAAGTTATGTGGTTCCATTAAAAAACTGGGCATTGTGTATCTCCAAAGGGTCCTGGGCCAGCCATACAGCTGCCATTAAGATTAATAAATGCCAATTGAAAGCTCTGCCCAAGTATTATACAACTTGATTGTCAATCAAAGGATGTTTAATTTGAATTCTTCTGTTCTAAACAGTGTCTCGTGTCTAGGCAGTTCAATCCATCAATAAGATATACTTTGTCATATTTGATGATTCTCTGTTCGCTATTAGAAATTCAAAAGTCATAGGTTAGAAAATTGGAAAATAATATCATTTCCAGGTAGAAACATTGATAGTGGTACAGCAATGCATATTATTTTTGTTATTTATTTATTCGATACAAATATAGTATACTTAAAATTCATTTAGTCTGAAGGTCTTGGAATGAGCCTCAGAGTTCCTTATGCACTCTTATGTTGTTTTCCTCTGATGTCTAAGGACATCTCGGGCAAATGACTGCCATTCAGCAAAGAGTACAGGAGGGCTTTCAAAGGCAAATCTTGTTTTTTTTCTCTGGGCTGCCATCTGATATCAATCTGTCCAGCCATCTGACACATCTGATGTCCCTTGAGAGCCTGGCAACCACAGGTTTCTCTCATCCCCCCAAGGAGGAAGGAGTCCTAAGACACAATAGAGCACCACTAATCCTATCTCATGATATTCTAAGAAAACGTCCTTGCCTTTGAAACACCACCATGGATTTCGGTTCAACTAAAGACTGAGAATCTAAAGCACTGAATCAACTTTAACACATGGCAATGCTCTATTTTTACAGCCAGAGCCTAAATGTTGCAAAGACGTTTTTGGAATTGCTCTGTTTATTATTCTATTTTAAAATGCATTAATTATGGTCCATTCATTATACATTCACACACACACACACAACAATGCATAGGCTTGCTATATACTGTATGTGTTGCAAGCCTGTACATTGCTGTGTCTAAACTTTATCCTCAATATTGGGTGAACTGTGTAAAATGGGATATTTGATGTAAAACAATGACTCTAAATGGTAATAGTTCCGAGAAACAAGTCAATTACAGGTAACCGAATCAAATATTATGCTAATTTGATTCAAATCACTCATTCAGTTACAGTAAGAGAGGTTTGCTTAACCTTTACAGCCATTTAAACATAGGTATATTTGTTTAAAAAAAAATAAATAACTAGGACATTAACATGATTGACATGATTGTAGCTAATAAGTTGTAGTATGTATGGGTGGCCTTGAGATACACTTTTTTTTTCTAAAATAATGTTAAGTAACATTTTACACATCACATTTTACTCATAATACCTCAGAGATCCTTCTGTAATCCTGGAAGTAAAAGAATCAATCTATACACTGTAATTCATGTTCAGAAGATGCATAGCCTCTGCAAGTAACCATTTCTTTTTGATGTAGTTCAATGGGGAAAAGACTGAACATTTAGAGTGCAATTGAGTTAAGAGAGAAATATCAACTGCTGGAATGCTGGAGGCAATTCTTGTTTGCTCTGGATAGGGTCATTACATAAGTGACTGGAACAACTTTGGTTGCAAGCCAAAATATAATCTGTGCCATTAATTACACAAGCCATATGGTCAACAGTGTCTAAACGCCATTTCCAGTTAGTCTCCTTGGGAGGTGCTGGAAGGCATGCTGACATTTACACTAAGATCTTTGGTCTGGCCGTGGCCTGCTACTATTTCACTTAGCATTCCATGTCTGTCTCTCTGTAAAACATTACATGCTTTAAATTATACTTTGATAACTGAAAACACAATAGTTGTGTATATAGCTGATTCTGCGGCTATTGCATTCAAAATACCTTTTATCTTAATCTTGTAAATCATCTTAAATATCTAGCTTTTGATGAATTTTCAAGGAGACTGATCTAAAATGCTGAAAGATACCGACCCATGAAAATGGCTGTTGAGCAAGAATTTTTCAATACTTTGAAGCAGTGATTTGCCAATTCAAAACCTCAAACTAAAAAGTAGTTAAATGACAGTAAAGGCACCCTCTGACGCATAGCTAGATACACTTCAGTTGCAACACAATCCCACGGAAATCCATAACTATTGGTAAAATTGGTGACTAATTCGTATGAATTCATACAAACTCATTCGTACATTTTCATTTAGGGGAGGACGTTCATTCCTATTTTTTATTGCCAGTGCTAAGAATGGTGAGTAGACTGAAGATCAAGCTAATTAACATAAACTTACAGAGCTCTAATTGTACCAGCTAACTGCTGCAGATTTATTTCGGCATTGATAGTGTTGTCATAGAAATGCATAAATCCAAGTCTGAGAATGCAAACAGCTCCAGGTAGAACGTCACGGTTTGCCATCTTATAATTACGGTAATGACATGGCATGAACGCAGCATGAGCTCATTGTTTTGGTTCAGGAGGAACTGTAAAAGGCAGTTGCTGTTTGTTTGCAGCGCTCTGTGACTCTGTCTACAACCCTGCATAGCCTCATGGAACACGCTGATGACGTGTGATGTCTGCTCGAGCAGTGTGTGCAGAGGTATAGAAATACATATTCTGATAGGCATGTAGGGCATCAAATCATTGCATTCAGACCAAATGCAATGATTGGACAAAAATGTTTTGGTCCACAGAATATATATGTACATGTTTTAATATTTAGACTACTTCTATTCTAGGTGGTAGCATAGTAGTCAAGCCTCTGAACTGAAAAGGCTCAATGTTTTTCAGGGTAAGTCATAAACTAAAGAGTTATTGTGCAATCTATCGTAATACCTCTCTTGGGTTAGCCACTTAGGTTGCTACAGGGTTTTTTATGTTTTGTTTTTTGTTTTTCAAAAAGCCTGAACTTATGCAGAGTTTCTTAAATTCAGCACATATTCAGTCATTGCAAGCAGTTTATAGCCATTTGGCAGAAGCTTTATTCAATGTGACTTATTGTACATTTACAGGGACAATCACCCTTGAGCAACCTGGGGTTAAGTGCCTTGCTCAAGGCTACAATGATAACAGCTCATGGCTCACCTTGTGGTGTTCTTACCAATAACATTTACTTCCAGCTTTCATTTGGACAGACTGTGACATGTTTTGTGGTATAGATTTAATGGTGGCCCAAGACCTGTTCACTCTCCTCTCCCAAAGGAAATACAGCTTTTAAGAAGCCTGTGGCAATGTGCGCAGTAGGTACACATGAAAACAGCAATGGAGGCAGTGGAAATGTCAGCATGTGTGGATCATGAAGCCTCTCTTTCACTCGTATCTTTGAGACTATGTGAGTGGAGCATTTCCCCTCCCCACTTAAAACATTCTGCAATCACTCCAAACTCCACTCCAGGTTTTTCTTTTTCATCTCCCTGCTCACCAATGAGAGAAACCCCGCTCTGAGTTTGCTCCATAACAACATTTGTACACTTACCACTTACTTTAAATTCTTTGTGTTGTGCATCTATCTATCTATCCATCTATCCATCTATCTATCTATCTATCTATCTATCTATCTATCTATCTATCTATCTATCTATCTGTCTGTCTATATGTCTATATGTCTGTCTGTCTGCATTACTTTTGGCATCATCTAGCAGTTAAAGGGACAGAGTTGCCTTTTAGCAAAGATTTATACCTTCAATAACACTACACTTGCATTGCTCTATTATAACTTGTGGTTCCAGTCATAGGCTGTGCGTTGCCCATCACAGTTCGATAGAGGCATCGGAAACACCGTCGTCTGCAGAAGATATTTGTTTGTGTGCAACAAAGTAAACACTAACAACAAATGCATTTAGCCCAGCATACAGCATTGTTTTGGATGTTCTGTATGTTCTGTCTCATATATATATATATATATATATATATATATATATACACTATATATATATATATATATATATATATATATATATATATATATATCATAAAAGTCGTTTTTTTGTATGTTTGTTTATTTTGAATGTTTAGGTTCAGTGTTAAAAATGACATCGTGAAATCCAAGCAAACCAGTACTAAATGTTTAATTTTCTTATTTAGTTCAGACTAAATGAATCAAGAGAACTGAACTACAAGTGTGAACACATTCTAAATATTTTCTAATTCATCCTTTTTCATGATTTTTTAATCTAATTTCACAATTTTGTCTTTTAGTCTAATGACTTGTCTGTTAACAATGTGCAAGTGCATTATGGGCCATTATGTGTTATATGCATGATGGAGCGTTACTGGAGCAATCTTTGACCAAGAGAAAACACCAACACAAAAAAAAAGACACTGTTTGCAATTTGTGGTTCTGGATGTGCCAACTTGAAGAATAACAGTCAACAACATTTCCATGGCAACCATATTCAGAACTCACAGTTCCCTGTGATGCAGCAGGATTGTACACCGGCCACAGTCACATCAATTTAAAGATGGAGAAAATAATGTAGCACTGGCAGCACTGAACAAGGCCATTGAACCATATACGCTTGATTGGCCAATGCAGTCATCTCTGACATTATAGATATCCATGTGGTAATATATATATATATGTGTGTGTGTGTGTGTGTGTGTGTGTGAAGTATATGAAATTAAAGAAAAATGTAATACTGTTTAAAAAGTTTAGTAGGTTGAGAATTATATAATATGCCATTTATTAACCAATTATAGCCTAAGAGCACTAGCAGAAATGGTGGGCGGTCCTCACATATAAGTGAATTATGGGACATGTTATAGACAGGGTGAAGGTCTTTGGGAGGTCCTGTTTGCCCAGCCCTCAGCTGTCCCAGTGTTAAAATGGTCATTTAATTTCATAAATCGTGTGGCACTTCAAATCCCGGCTTTGACAGGAAATGACAGGACATCCTCCTCAAGCAGGAATAACAATATGGAGTAGTGGAGGCCATGAAACAAGATGGATATAATTCTCCCAGCTATATTTTATCAGATCTATTGGCCCTATGGATACCTACTGTATGGTGAGCATTTATTTTCCCTGTGAAACTGGCCTTGTTCAATGCAGCGAGTTCATTTTTCACTGACAACTATTGTGTGCTGCCTGGAGGAAATTGTACGATTCACAGAATCAACACACAAAGCTACATACAAGAGTGAATAATGGTCTGCGTACTACATCACAGACTCCTCCAGGTATCAGCAGACACATTAAGCAGTGATGAGGGCTAGGAAATAAAGAGAGTTTGCCAGTTTCCATTGGTAATATGGGGATGCACAGTCAGGAGACTCTGACAAACAAATGCCTTGCAATAAGAGGTGATAAAGGACAGCAGGCCAGTTTTTATTGCTTGTTACAACATGGTTTTGCATAGAATTATGAACCATAAGTCATTCCGATTGTCCTCGAAACTTTTATTGTAAGATGGTGTTTTAAAGCCAAGGCTGTATATGCCAACTCTGTGTCATATACTTGTATTTTTCAACATACCTGTACATTTACATGAGCATATGACAAATATTCTTTTTATCATTCAAAATATAATGTATATATAAAACAATATCATATTTATTAGATTTTTTTTATTTATTTAATTATTGTCATTAAAATCTTTTTCACTCCTGTTCTTAAACCATGTGTGCGTGTAAACTGTTTTATGTATTATAAGTATTCTATAATGAAAGTGTTCTTATTTAAAAACGCGACTAGGCCAGATTTAGTCCGCCTGTCAGTAAACACTCGAGAGAGCGAGAGAGAGCGCATTGTGTCAATTGGATTGGCAGCTGCCACATATGCTCAGAGCAGCCATGTCCTTACATACTTTATTGGCAGAATGTGTGTGATGCCTTTTTCTCTTTTCTCAACAGCATTTAACTTTTTAATCACATTGAGAGTGTGAACCGTGAAATGAAACCCATCTGTCCAAATGGCACTGGCATTCACAAAATACATTCCTCCCTGTGGAAATAAATTTTCATAGGATTAGGTTTGTGGCGATGTTTTCTGTGGACTATATTTACCATATGTGATACAAATCAAATGCCATGTATAAATGACAGGACGCAAAAAACAACCTTGTTTTGAAGTTTCTAGGGGGAAAATCTTTTTTTTTGTAAAACTAATGGGCAGCCGATTATAGATTTGCAGCGATTCAAGTTTGCATATAAAATGTCACTGCAGCCAAGTAATATTTTCTGAACAATATTACTTATTGAATATTTATTGAATGGTTATGGAAAACTCCTTTTCCCCTTCAAAAAATAAATATCAATCCATTTTTATTTTTGTATCTATGCAGACTGTAATTTGTTTTAGCAGTCACAAACAAATTTCAAAGTTACATTACTGTTAAAGAGAATCAGAATATCAGGTATCAGAAGCCTATCCATAGTTTCATGTTTTGACATGCAGTCTGAGCTCTCTCTAACAATCCACTCCAATGAATAATATATTTCAAATTGTCTGAGGTATATATAAACCAGATATATTGGACATGTTTGTACCTGCTTGTGTGCTGTCCTATCATGATAGCAATGTCTTTTTAACAAAGTAGAGTGTCTTCAGTTTGAGAGCAAATTATATATATATATATATACACACACACACACACACACAAGCAGGGGTTAGACAGAGGGAAATAATAGCAATCAAAAATAGCTCACACAAGAACAATCAAGATACAAGTCAGTTAGAAATATTAGCTTTGTAAGTAAATGGCAATAGATTGGGCTAAATTGCAGGTGAGGTACAGCATTATGGTTATACTCAGAATATACTACCTGGACCTTGTTGTATCCGATCTCTTATCCTGGTCCAAACTGGTGCAGTGGATGACATTGAAAACCTGCATGAGTCTTTTGGTGGCAGATGGCACATCTGATATCGGCATCCTGCCAGACCACTTTGCTATGACACATCCTCAACAGCTGGAACATCAGAATATTCTTCTGACCATGTGTTAATCACCTAGGACGGTTGTAACAATGATGGAAAAGCTGACGAGGAAGCGGATTCTGCTGATCCTCCATCCAAGGTAGGAACCGATTCCTATAAATGCCAAAACAGTGATATTCCTGTGACAGATCCAAGTGTGTTAAAAAATGGATGACTATGTCAGAGGGTCAGTGCAGTGCAGGCTGCAGGCTACTTACCATGAATTGGGAATGAATTTAAATGGATGCAACTGAATCCATTGTAGAGGAAGAGCTGGTGTCGGCGTGATATTGCCTCAGCCTGTCACGGTCACCTGCCCTGTCACCCACTTTGGACTTAATTTCCCATCATCCCTCCTTCCACTCACCTGCACTCAGTCAACAATCACCACTGATCACCACCAGCTGTCACTCATGACCTGCACTAGTTAAAAGGACTCTCCACACACACTGGTTGTCTAGTTTTGTCATTGACCCACCATATGTGCTCCTTGGATGTGACTCACCAAAATATTCCTTATCTGATGATCGTTTCCTGTTCCAAGTGTCCATTCTCCTTTGTCTCTATTCTCCAGCTACTCGCCTACTGTCTCCAGTTCTGTGTTCTCGTCCTGCAAACAAAGAAAGGAAAGTGCGCAGATTATGTTCATCAGTGACTGTTAATTGTGTGAGTGTGGCTACTCACCTGTTCTTTGTTCATCTTGCTGCTACTACATTCCATATTCACCATTGCCATTCCTGCTGTGTTCAATAAAGCCTGTCTTCATTTATACTTACCATCTCCCTGTTCTGTGTTCTATGACATAACCTACTGCTGCCAAATTATTATGAGAAAATACAAGATATTAACATTGTACTAAGAATGTGTGTAAGAAGAAAAAAGAAAAACATGTAAAGAGATCTAATTAAAAAAATAAATAAACAAACAGTTCCTTCATTCAGGCAATATTGGACAAATTGTTTGGGTGCAGATACGAGGATGATCACGGTTTATATTCAGCACTTAATTTTTTCCACATTTTGTTATGTTACAGCTGTAACTTTTGATCAGGCTCCAGTCCACCAGAGGGAGCCCTCACCTGAATATTGAGCTCTGCCACTTCCTGTTCCTGCTACATCAGTCCCTGTCTTGTCATTTCCTGTCATGTGTTTGCACTGCCACACTGTGAAGTATTGCCAGTTTACGGCCTTACCAAGCGTTTTTCTATGCCTTCATTATTGTTTATTGTTATGACCATTGCTTCTGCCCTTTTGCCGTTTTTGGATTACTGTTTTAGATTTGTTTGCCATTGGATTGTTTTGCCTGTGTTTCGACCAAAGCCTGTGACCTGACTACGAGTTGTGACTATTGTTTGGATTTTTGCTCCGATCCTTTAATAAAAACCCGCTCATGAAATCCACTCTGACTAAATCCTCCTTACAACAGCCTTATTCAAAATTCTACAAACAATACCCCATTATACCAACGTATGTTGTACATAAGTATTCACAGCCTTTGCCATGAGACTCAAAATTGAGCTCAGGTGCGTCCTGTTTCCACTGATCGTCCTTGAGATGTTTCTACAAATTGATTAGAGTCCACCTGTGGTAAATTCAGTTGATTGGACATGATCTGGAAAGGCACACGTCTATATAAGGTTCCACAGTTAACAGTGCCCACGATGTCAGAGCACAAACCAAGCCATGAAGTCCAAGAAATTGTCTGTAGACAGGATTGAATTGAGGCGCAGATCTGAGGAAGGGTGCAGAAAAAATTTCTGTAGCATGGAAGGTCCCAATGAGCACAGTGGCCTCCATTATCAGTAAATTACAAAGAAGTTTGGAACCACCAGGACTCTTCCTAGAGGGGGCTGCCTGGCCAAACTGAGCAATCAGGGGAGAAGGTCCTTAGTCAGGGAGGTCACTCTGACAGAGCTCCAGCATTTCTTTGTGGAGAGAGGAGAACCTTCCAGAAGAACAACCATCTCTGCAGCACTCCACCAATCAGGCCTGTATGATAAAGTGGCCAGACGGAAGCCACTCCTCAGTAAAAGACACATGACTGAACTCTTTGGCCTGAATAGCAAACATCATGTCTGAAGGAAACCAGGCACCACTCATCACCTGGTTAATGCCATCCCTACCCCAAAAGGATGTTTTTTCACCAGCAGGAACTGGGAGATTAGTCAGGATCGAGGGAAAGATGAATGCAGCAATGTATAGAGACATCCTTGATGAAAACCTGCTCCAAAGTGTTCTGGACCTCAGGCTGGGATGAAGGTTCATCTTCCAACTAAATATTCCAACTAGGTATTCTAAAACAATCACTTTTAATGAGCCTGAAAACTAAAATGCAGAAACATCACTGACACTGTAGTTTTGTTTGATGTGATCTATTTTTTTCATATAAACTCTTGGTTCTTTTTTAAACAATTACAATTTGTGCTATTATTAGAACCCGGTCTAAATTTTAGTGTGAACCATACATGGAGATGAAAAAAAAAAACAACAGGCCTGCCATGTGTTCAGCCTCTGGGTGAGTGGATGTACTCTAGGTTTCTGTGTCTGTGCCAATCTGTACAAGATATGGATGATGGATTCCCTCACCTCTAAAGTTAAAAAAAAAAAAAAAAAAACTGAAACAGGTTGTAGGCAATTGAAGGACAGGTTCAGTGTTGATTTTACTGCAGTAGGATCTAATGGAATTGGATGTATTTTAAAGCAACTAATGTAATGCAAACCTTATTTAAATGTCTTTTCTAATGCAATCTTGATGCCTTGTGGTTAACATGGTCCCCTTCATGCAAGTCACGATCAGCCTGTCCTCGATCCTAATGGGACATTAGTCTCAGCTTTAGACAAAATGAACTGTTCAGAGACTGTCTGATGCATATTGCCAGCTTTTATTTAATATAATTCTAAAATCTGATGGATTAGTTTCATGTGAAAATTCTAAGGAGTCTGGTGTGATTACTCTAGCTTTGAAATGCAAGTTGGATCTTGCATCAGCTATGATGGAAAGGTGTTGTTGAAAATCAGTGAAAGTTCAGGTAGCTGCTTCAGTGTGAGACTAATTCAGCAGAGACTTGAAGGGAGAAGCCATAAAATTAAAATTTCATGTTAACCTTTTAAAGTAGGTTAAACATTTAAAAAGCTTAGGATTGCCACCAGATGTCTGTTTCATTACACTTTCAATTAAAAACGCTTGTCTTGAAATCGTTAAGCTCGAAAATGTCTAAAGCTCTGTATTTTAAATCAAAATATACTAAACAGAAAGTTTATACTTCATGATAGTGTTTTGTTTGTCAGTCACCCCTAGATCTTTTGTTCTTTTGTTCTTTTTTTATGTAATGACTCAAATGACTTTTGCTGTACATGTGTGACCTTGAGCTTGGAAAAGTTAGCTCTCAATGCCTTGCAGATGTAATCAAGTCAAATTTGTTTCATATGTATAGCACTTTCCACAATATATATTGTTTCAAAATAGCTACACAGAAAATACTGTTCTATGAATTCCCTCTGTGAAAGAAAAAGAGGTGACAGTTGAAGGGTGAATCTCTGTTTAGATAGATGAGGGACAAAAACATCAACACCAGTGACAGTCTGCAGCGGGAACCATCCTTTTTCTGGAAAGATATCTCAAAATAAAATATAAAATATTCATATACACAAACATGATCTAGTTATTTAAAATGTTTAATACTAATCAGGGTTTTAATAAATTATTAAATGAATTACTCTACTAGTGAATAAAGTATTGCATTGTAAAAATAATGATTAATTATTGTGAATATTGTTTACTCTTTTTATTTACTCCATGAAAAAAGGAGGTAATAGAAGAAGGTAGCAGTGTTTACAGCTGCTTTGTTAAAACTTTTTTGATCAATAAAATGCAGGCCTTATTTTAATGTCTTCTTAATGTAATCCTCCACAGTCAGTGACTCAGGGATAGAAAGTGGCTAGATCCATTCTCTGGGGAAGTCACAGCATGGAGATAATCGATCACACAGTCCCAGGGTCTATGTGGAGGCACACAGGGGGCCTTAACTTTACTGCATGTTGTAGATAGATCACTATACCCAGTAGGAATATTTGTTTGACTACACATCAAAAGGATTTTCAGGACTAATTCTCCAGCTCCTCAGGAGATAGTGGGATTAGAGCAGGATAGCCAAGGGAAACCCAGAACAGAGATAAACGAGGTTCATGACAGATTTCCAAAGTCAAACCTTTATTTTTGTTTTTTTTTTAACTATCAATTAAAAAATTCAGTCGTCTCCAGTGGGTTGACTTTTAAACACATTGACCTGAAGAGTTTGATAGCATGGAGCAGGAGTTTTGGGTTTTTTTTAAGCAAGGAACAGATAAATTCTATTTCATGTTGTTTCTGCAACATTCAACATGGAAGCAAACCACTTTGTACAATTATGTTGAGTTGCTTATTGAACATTTTGTAGCAAAGTGTCACACTTATGTGCAGTTATTGTTATAAGGTCTGATGATGATGCAGTAGACTGATCTCTTTTGCACTGCTGACATCTAGCTCCTTCATATGCTCTTCCTAAGGTCTTTAGAGTAAGCCCCGCTTTAATATTTTCAAGGAAAATGATGTAGATTTATTTCTCCAGAAACTGTGGCAGCAGAAATCACAAAGGGGAAATGGGTTAGAAAGGTAAAGGGCAGAGTGTTTCTGTCTCATCAGTGTTTCTGTCTTAAACCTCCTTGGTTGACCAATTGGCTCTGTTTCCATTGTTACCTGTTCATTTGATCTTTGCTTTTTTGGCATTCAGTTGTGGAATACGTCTCTGCTCTGTTTGTCTAATTTGGTCTAGTTTATTGTTATTGGTTAATTCATAAATGGTTTTCATAAATTCTGCACACAATCCCTATTTCTGATTCAAATTTTTCATCATTGCAAACCAAATTTACTAACTGCACTGGATTTAGTCTCTTACTTTTAAGTTTCTTATCCACTATACTGTAGCTACATATAATTTTGGTGTGGTCATAAACACACATGATCAATCAACTTTTTGGATAGTTTGATGTTTATAGTTCTTTTAAATTTTATCCAGTTATATTAAACACCAAATAGTTCAGTTATACTCTGCAGTCACTCTATCTACTGCAAGATGCACAAAGTTTCCTTTCACCAGATAAAAGATTTTTCATGCACAGTTCTATTCATTTTGTACTGCAACCTTCTGTTCTTTTTTCAGCTTATGCCATTTTACTTTCTTTCCAACTGGGAGAGTATTAAATTGAGTGACCTCTGCATGAAGAATCATTTTGTCCTACTCTTGAGCACAGAAAACTTACCGTTCTAGAGCAGACATCATGGCGAATTGAACATTTCCCTCTTGCGGTCCAAAGGAACACATGCTTACAAGTCATTTGATGATAAGTTCAAAGAGGTATTTGATCGTCCTGTGGCTATTGGAATGGGGAAACGGTAATCAGTTTATGTCAAGGAAAAGGTCTCCTGCTGATTATGCTGCTTATGCCACAGTGCATCTTCTCACAATTTATCCACTGACAGCAGGAGGACAGATGGTGCTGTGAAGACTGACTATTGTACCGGTTTAACCTTCTAGTTAGATGTCCAAGAAGAAGTACCCAGCATCAGTCCTGTGATTAGGCATTTGTCTCAGCTAAGATGGCAAGGATTGTTTAAAATTGCAGGCAGGTGTATTGGAGCAGGTTGGAAATTGAGCACAGCATTAGTTCAGTTGGGCCTCGTAGGCATAGTGATGTGGTCATCCGATGCAATCAGCTGTCAAATCGCTCCAATCACTACTATTCTCCTATTAGACCGGGGACATACAGTGGGGAGAACAAGTATTTGATACACTGCCCATTTTGCAGGTTTGCCCACTTACAAAGCATGTAGAGGTCTGTAATTTGTATCATAGGTACTCTTCAACTGTAAGAGATGGAATCTAAAACAAAATTCCAGAAAATCACATTGTATGATTATATAATTTGCATTTTATTGCATGACATAAGTATTTGATCACCTACCAACCAGTAAGAATTCCGGCTCTCACAGACCTGTTTGTTTTTCTTTAAGAAGCCCTCCTGTTCTTCACTCATTACCTGTATTAACTGCACCTGTTTGAACTCGTTACCTATATAAAAGACACCTGTCCAGACACTCCATCAAACAGACTCCAACCTCTCTACAATGGCCAAGACCGGAGAGCTGTGTAAGGACATCAGGGATAGAATTGTAGACCTGCACAAGGCTAGGATGGGCTGGAAAATAGGCAAGCAGCTTGGTAAGAAGGCAACAACTGTTGGCGCAATTATTAGAAAATGGAAGAAGTTCAAGATGATGGTGAATCTCCTTCGGTCTGGGGCACCATCCAAGATCTCACCTCATGGGGCATCAATGATGATGAGGAAGGTGAGGGATCAGCCCAGAACTACATGACAGGACCTGGTCAATGACTTGAAAAGAGCTGGGACCACAGTCTCAAAGAAAACCATTTGTAACACACTACGCCGTCATGGATTAAAATCCTGCAGCGCACGCAAGGTCCCCCTGCTCAAGTCAGCGCATGTCCAGGCCCGTCTGAAGTTTGCCAATGACATGGATGATCTGGATGATCCAGAGGAGGAATGGGAGAAGGTCATGTGGTCTGATGAGACAAAAATAGAACTTTTTAGTTTAAACTCCACTCGTCGAGTTTGGAGGAAGAAAAAGGATGAGTACAACCCCAAGAACACCATCCCAACCGTGAAGCATGGAGTTGGAAACATCATTCTTTGGGGATGTTTTTCTGCCAAGGCAACAGGATGACTGCAGCGTATTGAGAGGAGGATGGATGGGGCCATGTATCGCGAGATCTTCCCTCAGTAAGAGCATTGAAGATGGGTCGTGGCTGGGTCTTCCAGCATGACAACGACCCAAAACACACAGCCAGGGCAACTAAGGAGTGGCTCCATAAGAAGCATCTCAAGGTCCTGGAGTGGCCTAGCCAACCTCCACACCTGAACCCAATAGGAAATCTTTGGAGGGAGCTGAAAGTCCATATTGCCCAGTGACAGCCCCGAAACCTGAAGGATCTGGAGAAGGTCTGTATGAAGGAGTGGGCCAAAATCCCTGCTGCAGTGTTTGCAAACCTAGTCAAGAACTACAGGAAACGTATGATCTCTGTAATTGCAAACAAAGGTTTCTGTACCAAATATTAAGTTCTGCTTTTCTGATGTATCAAATACTCATGTCATGCAATAAAATGCAAATTAATTTACTTAAAAATCATACAATGGGATTTTCTGGATTTTTGTTTTAGATTCTGTCACTCACAGTTGAAGAGTACCTATGATAAAAATGACAGACTTCTACATGCTTTGTAAGTAGGCAAACCTGCAAAATCAGCAGTGTATCAAATACTTGTTCTCCCCACTGTATATACGTGGCATTACTGCTCTGTAAGTATGCTCAAACTGCTTGCAACCCTCCCTCCTTCCCCACTATCAGCATATTACTGTGCACTTTCTGGCTGTAGTCTTCTTTTTGTTTCAGATTGCCAAGCCTTTCAAGTCCTAGCTGGCATGGACCTCACTGCTGAAAGACTCATTCTCAAAGCCAAGCAGTATAGATACAGTATAGATGTCCCACTGCCATGTCTGCATGTTTCGCTTTTAAAGACATTACTAAAGTGTCTTAATTGTCTGTACATCACCCAAGCCGATAGTTCCAATGGGGGGTTAATGCTAAAGCTCTTGTATGTTTAATTAATTATGAAGAACCGTCATAAGGACCCATACCGCTAAAGATAACTTGTGTTTCAATAAACGCAAAGTGAAAAGAACCAGTTCGTGAAAATGAATTGGACTTCATCCAAGCATCACTAGAGTAGGGTAGAAGACCTATGGGCAAGACATTTGTGAGCCAGTAATCTGTGGAATACATGTATATACAGATTCTCCCCATAAAAAAAGTGTTGAAAACATAAACTCTAGATTAGGGCCAGGCAATTCTGGACCTCAAGATTCAATTTCAATGAGTTTAGCTCCAATCCTAATCCAACACACCTAAACAACCTAATCAAGGTCTTCAGCTTCACTAGAAAGTCACAGGCAGGTGAATTTGATCAGGGTTGAAGGACCTGTTCCTGTTCCTGGAGATCTATCTTCCTGCAGACTTCAGTTCCAAACTGCTTCAACAGAACTGTCTGTTATTTTCAAGTAACCCTAAAGACCTTGATTAGTTGGTTCAGATGTGTTTGATCAGGGTTGGTACTGAAGTCTGCAGGATGGTAGCTCTCCAGGAACAGGGTTGAAGACCCTGATATAGACCAATTAATAGACCAGGGTTCCTCAATAGGCGGCCCGCGAGAGAAAAATGTTTGGCCCGTGCTAAAGTCAAATAGTGTTGTCAAGGTAATGTATATAAGCACGTCTCTGTCGAGAAAATTCAAATGCAGCGTCATTGGTCATGTTGCGTAATCACTGGCGCATTGAAAAATCTCGCACTGCTCCTCTTGCTCCGCACCAGTGGACACACACAGTTAGTCTGCCAGAGAAAACAAGGCAATTGTGAAGAAAAGAAAAGTGGGCACGGAAAATTCAAATGTGAATGGACTAAAAATTTTTGGTTTATTTTGCCAGACCAACCACAATAAAGATACAAAGTAAACGGTATGTGCGATCGTATTTGCATTTATGTTATTATAAAAATAAATATCTATAGCATTAAAACAAATCTCTGAATATCTAATTAACATTTAATTTCACAGACTTTGCAGATTTATTCGAATCCAGCAGTGAGATTTTCTGAAGTGTCTGTTTGTAGCACGCATGAACGCGTGTATTCTGTGCATGACAGACGGTCCATGTGAAATTAATGCGGACTTCAGTTCAGCTTCACTGGAAAAGCAATTGACAAACATATTATATATATGTTTGCTGAATTGTTTGTGTCTGTTGCTCCTTATTGCCTTGTTTTGAATCTAATTATTGTCATTGTTTGTTGTCTACTTTATCATCACTAAATATCTGATATTGTCTAATATTGCCTATCACATTAATCTGATGTCGCTATTTTTCAATCTTTTAATCTAAATCACTATCACAACGCATTAGCATTTTGCTAGTCTGTTTGTAAACTTGCCATCCGTGCCCACAGTCATTTCTGTCGCACTCTACTTTTCTATGAATTCATCAAACAACTGGTAAGTCGGATCAGTCTACGAACACGGTAAGCTATGTCTCCTTTCAGTGTTACTTGCACTGCCTGTCACATGCATAGTATAGCTTTTTCTGTCAGCGACGAGGGATTCACATGTCATAAATGCGGGGAAATAGTCAGGCTGACAAAGAAAATCAAACAGGTTCTCCCCACTCAGTGACGCACCCACTGAGAATCTTGTTGAAAGTGCCCTAGTTATTGGAGATTCTATTACACGGTACGTGAAAACAGAGACACCAGCCACCATAGTCACATGTTTGCCGGGAGCCAGAGCACCTGACATCAAAGCAAATTTAAAAGTGCTGGCTAATGTTAATCGTAAATGCTCTAAGATTATTATTCACGTCGGCACTAATGATGTTCGACTTCGCCAGTCAGAGATCACCAAAATTAACATTAAAGAGGTGTGTGAACTCGCACGTACGATGTCATGCACAGTAATTTGTTCTGGACCCCTTCCTACTCATAGGAGTGATGAGATAATTAGTTTCATAGACAATTGGAAAATTTTTTGGGGCAGACCAGGGGCCTCATTTATAAAACTTTGTGTATAAACCTTACTAAAAGTGAACGTACGTCATAAATCTGAAAATGGTGTACGCAAACAAAAAATGAGATTTATAACACCTTGCGCACGCACACCTGCACGTAATTTTCCGTTTATAAATCACAGCCTACCTGATAATTTGCTAATCTCACATACCGCCCTTTACACTCCCAAATTCAACCATATATAGCCAATGCAAATCACCCCATTAAGTGGCCGTGCATATTAATATGAGCCAGCAAATGGTTCTTAATGCTCAACAATGGCAGCAATGGAGAGAAAGGCAAAAAAACTTAATTTTTCCGACACAGAAATCGAGGTTCTTGTGATGGAGGTGGAGGAAAGAAAAGTAATTTTGTTTGGTAGCCACAGCAGTGGCATCACTAACAAAAAAAAATTGTTTAGTGGCAATATGTCACTGCAGCGGTTAATGCAGTTGGTTCAGCCAACAGGACAATTTCCGAAATAAAAAAGAAGTGGTCCGACATAAAGGTGGGGGCCAAAAAAAGGCTCGCCTGTCACCGACAGTGTGTGTCTACGACTGGTGGGGGTCCTGGCACACCCGATCTGTCCCCACTGGAAATCCGGCTGGCTTCAATAATCGTAGAAAGCAGTGTGTGCGGCATTGTGTCTGACAAGGGAGGGAGACACAGACATGGCGGAGACAAGGGAACCAGGTAAATCATTTTATTGCATGCATGAGTACAGTTAAACAAAATAAAAATAGCACAATATTTTATTGTGGCTTTGTTCTTCTAGAGGGTATGGGAGCACAGGGTGGTAAGGCTGTCCTTCAGACACAGAGGGACACAATCAATGCAATTACAGTCATTGCAGACGAGCTTAAACAAGTAAGGGTTGTGTTGTGTGACATTGCATCTACATTAAAAGATCTCATTAAAAAAATGAACGTTTGTGTTGTACCTTCACAAATGCCGCATTACTTCATCGCGGAGCCTTGCTCCCTGATGATACCTTTCCTGTTGAGGATGGGGATGGGGGTGTGGGTCAGGCTCACCTTGATAAGTGCGGTCAGGGGGAAGGGGGACACGATTCCTCAGTGCCATGTTGTGTAGAATAGCACATGCCATGATGATCTGGCAGACTTTTTTTGGTTGATATAAATGTCTACCACCCGAAACATCAAGGCAACGCCATCTACACTTGAGGAGGCCAATGGCTCTCTCAACTACCGTGCGCGCACGAGCGTGGGCATCATTGTAGTGTATTTGCTCTGCACTCAGGGTTTGGAAATGGGGTGAGGAACCAACGTCTCAGGGGGTAACCACTGTCACCTTGCACAGTATAACAGATTAATTGTACAGTAGGCTTGAACTGTTTGAAAACAGACTGTTATATGTACTTTCACTTACCAAGAAGCCACCCATCGCACACGGCACCTGCCTCAAGTCTATTCCCTACACTGCTGTGCGCTACAATAAACGAGTCATGTGTTGAACCAGGCCATCGTGCCACGACATTTGTCAGAATCATGTTGGCTTCACAAATAACTTGCACATTTATGGAATGCACATGTTTCTGATTCACATAAATGAACTCGTTCTCATGTGGAGCCCTTATAGCAATATGAGTGCAGTCAATTGCGCCGATTACATTTGGAAATCCGGACATTGCAGCAAATTGCCTTTTGATATTGGCCTGTTCCCAAATAGTGTAAGGAAACCGTATGTATCGATTTGACATTTTAATAATCCCTTTCAAAACAGCAGGCATTAAGGAGCTCAGGGATGGCTGTGAAATCCTAGACCTATGACAAATGAACAGAATTATAACTTTTCAAAAGAAGCTTTGCGTAGAAACGAATCGCATCATGATAGTTGTAAACATACCTATCAGCTAGCTCCCACCGGTAACTTCCAATTGCCAGAAATCCTAAAACTGAAAGGACTTGGGTTGGTACCGGGAGAGCACGGTTTCGTGTAGTTGGCCTTTGTAATGCTGGGCCCAATTCAGCACATAGATCCAACAGCATGGCTTTACAGAGCCTAAATCGTCATCATCGCGGGCCAGGGAATCTTCATGGTCTCTAAACACCCTTTCCCTCCCAAGTCTGCCATTGGCATAGTCCTCCAGCAATGCCAGCGCATCCATAATGCAATACCACATGCAGAAGTGTCACCGTAGTATTTATGTTTACAGTGATCACATTCAATTGAATGTTTAAACTTTGTCATGCCAATTAGACAATAAGTGGTAAACCCATAATGCCCACCATAAGATAATTAGAAAATTAAAGTTAATTCAGTTGATGCACTTTTATCATTTATTGTCATTTATTTATTTAAATTGGTATTGTGAACATGCATGTATTTATGATTAGGACGCCTAATGAGGATTAAAGTGATTTGTATGTTTATGGAGCAACTTCTCAAGTTCATTTCCTTCATCTGCCATCAGTCCCTCAGCTCACCATCAGTGTCGCCAAACTGCTCCGTCTCCAAAATGTTTGTACGGATGGGTCAGAGTTTGCATGCAGGTGCGCAAATTTTCCCGTCAAGTTTGTTTTTATAAATCCCATCGTTTGCGTCAGAAGTAGCGTACGCCTCTTTCAAGGCATGTTTTGTGCATACGCAACGGTTACAAATGAGGCCCCTGACCTGTTGAAAAGAGATGGTATTCATCCCTCCTGGGGTGGTGCCGCTCTTCTCTCTAGTAATATGGCACATAGTCTTAGAGCTGAACCTTGACTAAGTGGGGCCCAGGTCAGGAAGCAGACAGACTGGCTAAACCGACCGTCTGCTAGCTGTCTCACGTCACAGAAGTCAGATAAATCCCAACACATAGAGACTCTTTCACCTAGATATCATCACATAGAGACTGTGTCTGTACCCCGAATTTAAAAAATACAAAAAACTTCCAAACCCATTTAAGGGTAAAAATTTAATTGATGTTCAACAAGTAAAAAACTGAGATAATAAAGATAAACAAATGATAAAACTTGGGTTGCTGAATATTTGATCCCTTTCTTCAAAATGATAAATAATGAATAATAAATGATATTATCACAGAAAATAATCTAGATGTGCTGTGTTTGACAGAAACCTGGCTAAAACCAGATGATATCATTACTTTAAATGAGTCTAGCCCTCAGGGTTACTATTAACAACACGAACCTCGTCGGAAACTTAAAGGGGGAGGTGTTGATGTAATCTATAATAATATCTACATTATTACTCAAAAGTCTTTCAAATATAATTCTTTCGAAGTGATGGTGCTTTAAGTAACGTTATATAATGTAAGTGACAAATCCAATTTGACATTTGTACTGGCTATTGTATACAGGCCACCAGGGCACCATACAGACTTTATCAAAGAATTTGCTGATTTTCTATCGGAGTTAGTACTGGCTGTGTATAAAGTCCTTATTGTTGGTGATTTTAATATCCATGTAGATAATGAAAAAGACGCATTGGGATTGGCATTAACAGATACTCTAAACTCTTTTGGAGTTAGACAACACGTGTCAGGACCCACTCATTGTCGTAATCATACTTTAGACCTAATATTGTCACATGGAATCGATATTGATGCCGTTGAAATTCTGCAGCAGAGCGATGACGTCTCAGATCATTATCTAGTCTCATGCATGCTACATTTAACCAAGGCTGCAAAACAGTCTCTCTGCCACAAATATGGTAGAACCATCACTTCTACCACTAAAGATTGCTTTATAAATAATCTTCCTGATCAGTTTCATTGTCTTAGCAAACCAGACAACTTAGAAGAACTCGATGTTGCAACAGAAACTATTGCTGCTCTCTTTTCCAGTACTCTAGACTCTGTCGCTCCTTTGCACTAAAAAGTGAAAGGATATTAGTCCAACACCAGAAAAATGGAGCACAGCTGGAAAAAAATCAAAACTAGAAGTTTTTCGTATTTCATTGAGAGAGAAAATGATAGAGTACAGGAAGGCCTTAAAAACCGCTAAATCTGCTTATTTTTCAAATCTTTTAGAAGAAAATAAACACAACCCTAAGTACTTATTTGATACAGTGGCTAAATTAACGAGAAATACAGCTTCAAATTCTGATGTTTCCAAACAGCACAGCAGTAATGACTTTATGAACTTCTTTACTTGCAAGATTGACAATATTGGAGAGAAAATTATATCCATGCAACTGTCTACTACCGTATCACATCAGACAGTGCACTGTTGTATCCCTGAGGACGACGAACTGAGATCTAATTGCAAGCTTTATTAAAGACAGAATGGTGATAACAGGCAGGGTCAGAATCCAGCAAACGGGAATGTCAGAGGAAAAGCAGAGTCGTAATCGTTAAACAGGCAGGTAGATCGAGGCCGGCAGCAGGTAAACAACAGTCCAATAATCAAAAGCAGTAAATCCAACAAGGCAGGAAGAGAACAATCAGAAAATGGGCAGACAGGCAGAAAACAGGACAAGGAAAACAAACACGGTAAATAAATGCTCGGTAATGACCACTATAAGCAAATCAACACTTCGCGAGGTAGGTAGGTGTGTGTGTGTGTGGGGCTTAAATAGTCTACAGCTAGGCTAAAGATAGGCTACAGCTGGCGGGGGGTGATCAGTGACATTTGTATCAGTACAGGGCTTCTGGGAAATGTAGTGCGCTGGTGTGAGTGTGTGTGTGAGACAGTGGATGAGTGAGAAGCAGTCCGGGGAGTAGTGTCCTCTAGTGGCACTCCAGCTGATAATCCTGACATAGTCAATTACAGCCCGATCTCCAATTTACCTTCTCTGTCAAAAATAGAATATTGCTAGAAAAAGCAATATCATTGCAACTGTGTTCATACTTTGAAAGAAATGGTATCTGTGAGGATTTCCAGTCAGGATTTACACCATACAATAGTACTGAGATTGCTGTCATTAGAGTTACAAATGATTTGCTCTTATCATCAGATCGTGGTTGTATCTCTCTATTAGTGTTACTGGACCTCAGTGCTGCTTTTGACAATATCGACCACAATATTCTTTTGAAAAGACTAGAAAATTATGTTGGTATTAGTGGAATTGCATTGGCATGGTTCAAATCACACTTATATGACCTTTATCAGTTTGTAGTAGTAAACGAAGAGATGTCATTTCTATCACAAGTTAAATATGGAGTACCGCAAGGTTCAGTACTAGGACCGTTGCTTTTCACTCTGTACATGCTACCCTTGGGAGATGTCATTAGGAAGCATGGCATTAGTTTTCACTGTTACACTGATGAAACTCAGCTCTATATTTCTTCGCGCCCTGATGAAACCTACCAATTCTCAAAATTAATATAACTGATATAAAAAATTGGATGACTAGTAATTTCATACTACTAAATTCAGAAAAAACAGAGATTCTAATTATTGGACCAAAAACTTCTGCACATAATATCCTAGAATACTGTCTAACACTTGATGGCTGCTCTGTCAAGTCGTCTTCGTCAGTTAGGAACAGACCGACTAGCGCCACAAATATGTTGCCCTGATCTTGGTGACATTTCTCTTCCTGTGTGATGATTTAGGCTGAGTTTTATATGGAGTTATGTTTGAATGCATCGTTTGGATGATTCATTTGTCTGGTTTGTCCTCAATTCCTACACCGTATACCAGGAAGTTTTAGAGCACTTCATGCTTCCTGCTGCCGACCAACTTGGAGATGCTATGAAGATGCAGATTTCATTTTCCAACAGGACCTGCACCTGCACACAGTGCCAAAGCAACCAGTACCTGGTTTAAGGACCATGGTATTCCTGTTCTTAATTGGTCAGCAAACTCGCCTGACCTTAACTCCATAGAAAATCTATAGGGTATTGTGAAAAGGAAGATGTGATATGCCAGACCCAACAATGTAGAAGAGCTGAAGGCAACTATCAGAGCAACCTGGGCTCTCATAACACCTGAGCAGTGCCACAGACTGATCGACTCCATGCCACATCACATTGCTGCAGTAATTCAGGCAAAAGGAGCCCCAACTAAGTATTGAGTGCTGTACATGCTCATACTTTTCAGTTGACGAAGATTTCTAAAAATCCTTTCTTTGTATTGGTCTTAAGCAATATTCTAATTTTCTGAGACACTGAATTTGGGATTTTCCTTAGTTGTCAGTTATAATCAGTGGACGAAGTACACAAACCAAGTACTTTAGTTAAAGTAGAGATACACTAGGTAAGATATTACTCCAGTAAATTTAAAAGTACTCCCTATTAAATTTTACTTGAGTAAAAGTACAAAAGTATTTGCTTTCGACTGTACTTAAGTATTCGAAGTACTATAATTTATTATGGCTATAACAATTTCCTGTACAACCAAATGACATAACAGGATTTGAGAGCAGGCAGATTCAATTTAAGGTTTATTTGTGACAGATGCAAGTTTAAGTTTAACTAACGCTTGTATTAAACATAGGTTCACATGAGTTTTCTTTTACTATATTGTATCTGAATGTCTCTTCAGAAATATCAACTGGCCATATCAGATTTACTGTAACAGGAACTAGTTTTTTGTATGGGAAGCATACAAAATATGCGATATTGACGAAAAATGATTTCTCTATATTTTTTACGATTTTTCCGATAACGATATTTTGCATCATTCAAAAATGTTTTATTTGGCAATGTAATTGGTGACAGCATTTATTATATCTTTCCATCTGTCGCTTTTCCAGTCGTAAGGAACTTTCTTGCTAAATGATTCGGCCATATTGGTTGTGTGTGTGTTTTTGAGTTTTTTTGAGTCTGCTGCAGACGCGCTGTGTTCAGCTGACTCCTGAAGCTTTTCATAATCTTCATATTAGGTCAAAGGCTGTGATTATTTAATGCGCAGCTTGTCAGAGCAGCACGGCTCAGTAGTAAATGCTTCTCCATCTGAGAGCCAGAGGGCGCTCTTGCGCAGGAACTCAAAATATGCCCTGCAGTATAAGAAGATAACGCGCGTCGTATCGCTGTAGATGAATAAACAGCAGATTGAAACAGATTGATTAAACATGACTAATAAACACACGACTGCCTTATTCTGTGTGAAAAGCCATATCATCTCACAGAAGGATGCTCAAATGTCGTTATGAGTTTGGAGTAAAAACATGTTATTAAATTTTGTCTTTTGTTGGACAAGATGTTAATAAATTCGCGATTCTTCCATGATGAAGGCACTGGTACTCTCAAAATGTCATGTCGTTGCACTGACGCTGAACTGCTCGCGCTAAGTAAGCAGCAACCAAACCAAGTTCAAAACAGAGCGCGCACTGAACCCTGATTGGTGGTTTGCCACACGTTTAACCAGCTCAGTTTTTTTTTATTCACTAATAAATAAAAAGGAACGACTGATTTCGCAAAATGTAGTTGAGTAAAAAGTAAGATAATTGACTTTGAAATGTAGTGAAGTTAAAGTAAAAAGTCTCACCAAATGGAAATACTTCAATAAAGTACAGATACACGAAAAACCTACTCAAGTACAGTAACGAATTACATTTACTTCGTTACTGTCCACCACTGGTTATAATCATCAAAATTAAAAGAAATAAACATTTGAAATATGTGTCTGTGTGTAATAAATTAATATAATATACAAGTTTAACTTTTTGAATGGAATTAGTGAAATAAATCAACTTTTTGATGATATTCACATTATATGACCAGCACCTGTATATATACGTGATTTAAGATATTGGCATCGGCCATCAAAAAATCAATATCGGTTGACCACTAGTGGCCCTTGGCTTTGTATTCTTGGCAGAATCTGGCCCTTGGTGAAAACTAATTGAGGAACCCTGTAATAGAGCATAAAATGTATATTTTTCTCCTTCTCTTGCAAAACAAGCCAAATTTATCATTTAAACAAATCCTGCTGGTGCATTTCACAGTTTCTGCCCAGTGTAAGTAACATAAAACAAAGTGTGTTTGTACCTCCATGAGGTTCAGTATCTGTGTTTTAGAAAATCAGTTAGTTTCTTACACACCCTCAGCGCAGAAGGCCTTATTGCTGGAGAGCAGGCAAAGAACCCATGTGTTTCTTAGGTGTAGAATTGTTTCAAGCAGTGCAATCTGTCTGTGACAGACAAGAGTGCTGCTGGGAGCCACAGCATGAGCGGAAGTACTTCAGCACATCCCTGGGGAACCACAGATTAAAATCTCATTTGCAAAGACAGGAAGTTTAGTGCCGCTATCAGACAGCTTCATTGCACAACTGAATGCAGTCAAATGAGAGATGTATCATAAACCGCTGTCTCCATCTTGAACATACTTGAGACATGGATGTCCCATGCCCCGGAGGACTTTCGATACTGCATCCTCATCTGTGATTAGCACTACGACTACAGCAGCTGTTGTCCTGCTCAGAAATGGGAGGAAAGGCCTAATTCATTCCTTCTCTTTTGAATTTCAAATGGCACGTTAGAGGTTTAAATCAGGAAGCTGTCTTTGTGTAGCTACTCAAAGTCCTGTAAATTATTTGAAAGCTGTGGGACAGGATAACAAAATGACTGGCTGCAAATTGAGGGATTTTGAGCCTAAATATTCAAATCCTGCACTGCTTGTCATGTAAATATAAATTTACAGTAAAGCTTTGTCACAATAACTGTCAGCGCTCTTCTTCCCAAATAATCACTCATATAATATTTATAGCTGTTCAATCCAGTCATTAGCCTGTACTGAGAACAGCAATCCTTTAATTCTTGTCTTTTCCAGTAATGTGTAGGCCTAAATGGGCTCTAGTGATACATAATGTTCAAATTCATCATGTGCCGCGCTGCTTTCTATGTGCACTCTGGGATTATGATTTGAATAGAACTGTACAATCATTAAATTAAACAATAGTGGGATGGTTGTTACAGCACATAACTGACTGATCTTAAAAGGGTCACAAATCAAACATGCCGTCTATTAAACCCATTACTATTGCTGTGAAAAGATACATATCTGCTACTATCCATACCGACATGAATTGAGCGTTTTGAAGCGCTTTATCTAAATATGAACAAGTGTGAATGAGATTTGAGAGCTATGGTGGATGAATAATGACAAATCTTTTTTTCTTCTTCTTTTTGTTCTGATGTTCTTTGCCCCGTTATGACCTTGACAGCATCTGGTATCTGTATGCCTTAATTACATGGTAAAGAGCAACTTGGACTTTCTGCTAAACCCCTCCTTTTGTGTTTTCCACAGAAGTAATACAGATTAGGTATAATCAGAGGTTATGGTTTTTGACTTTTAATTTTTGGGAAATTCAGTAAAAGTTTACTATAAGTTTAATGCATATTGTTTAATGTATTTCTGTGTATTCTGCTGGTATTGATGTTCAGTACCAGTGCTGTGTTGTTTAAAGATAGAGAGTATAATTAACAGACACATTCCCCAGAGAACACAGCACAGGTTGAGCAGAAAGGGACATATATTAACCACACTAATTACATTAGGATTGAAGTCAGAAATGTTTTGCTTTTGTTTTGAAAGTCAGCGTGAGATACACACTGTGCACATTAAAACTATAAAGCGGTGTCTTTTTTTAGTTTTTTCTTCAGCGCATACTTATCGAGGTGTGCAGCAAATTACCATTACTGATGAAACAGTATTTCTCAATGATGTGGAAAACAAAGCATGGCTTATCAGACTGTCCATAAACCTTAGAAGTCGTCTTTTAATACGGACTGTTAAACTATGCTTACAGTAACATTCTGCCTAAAGTTAATTTAATCCACTCAAATATTTGCATATTTTAAATGTATAATTTACTAATAGATTCAAGTCAAGTGTGTTGACTTCACTACTTAACAACTGGAGGATGCATTTTTTTCCCTCTTGGAAAAATACTGTCTCAGTTACGGTCTCATAAATGTCTCAGTTTTTTGGTAATTTTGCACATACACACACAGACACACACACTTTAGGTTTTATGGGGACATTCCATAGACATAATTATTTTTATGTTGTATTTAAACGTCTATTACCATCTCTGAAAACAACCGTGAGTAGTGCAGTTCATCATTTAAACAGGCATGTGACTGACAAGGACATTAATGTTCCATACAGGGCACACAAAATCCAATGCTTAAAAAGAAAAGTAATCTGACAAAATTTTCTTTATGGAAGACGGCAGGAACATAACTACTCTTGCTTAACATTAATCAATTTTTATATGTATGGCCCAATATCACTAATCACAATCCAACCAACATCCATCCATTTTGGTTGAGCATCAAAATACTGCTTAATTTTCATATAAATTACTAGAAAGGTCTAAATTTTTGTTAAAATATATACATTTTTTTATGATGAGAATCTGTTACAGTATTTTCTTAACTTCTGTCAGGAAATCTTATGTATCCAATGAAAGACAAAAACAAGCCTGTACACTTCTTTACACTTCTCTCGGTTATGTCTGTAACCTTTGTTCCCTGAATAGGGAGCGAGACGCTGTGTCGAAACACTGTGGGAATGCCTCTGTATGATTGCGTCGTGAAGCACGTATGAAATTAGACCAATGGTGTGACGGAATGTCATAGGCGGGTGATGTGACTGACCAGGAAACTATAAAGCCTCCCCAAGAACATATACATTCAGCTTCTACTTATACCTGAAGCAAGTCATTCAGGAGCACGCCGGGAGTATGGCGGGACGACAGAGCGTCTCGTTCCCTATTCAGGGAACAAAGGTTACATATGTAACTGAGACGTTCCCTTTCAAGGGAACTCGAGCTGTGTCAAAATACTGTGGGAATGCTACTACCCATGTTGCTGTAAGAGCAAGTCACTGTGTGAAATCGTAGCCCACACTAAGACGATAACACCTGTGCCCCTGGAGTGGAGCTGAGGTCAAGTTCATAGAACCTCAGAAATGTATGCAGCGAAGACCAGCCTGCCACATCACATACATCCTGAAGGGAAACTCCTGACAATAACACTTTGGAAGCAGCCTTACACCTAGTGCATATACAGCCAAGGGTGAAGGCAGAACCGGCCGACTCATAAGCAAGTGAAATAGCCTCGACCACCCACTGGCTCATCTTCTGCTTAGATGCAGGGTAAACTTTTCTAGATGACCCAAAACAAATGAACTGTTGTTCTAACTTTCTGCACTGGGCAGCTGTGTGGGCAAAAGGCATCTAAGGCCCTCACAGGGCAGAGCAGATTCAGTTTCTACTGGTCTCCTGGGGCGGCCCTTTAGTTACTGTTGCTATGTTCGACAAGTCATGTGCTCTTACGCCACACATTATGTTCTCACACAGTGAAAAATACATCACGGAGCAAAGAGGACAGTGACAATGCGTTGACAGACAAGACAGATCAGGTTACTTTTGATATGAAACGGTTTCATATTTAAAATATTGTAATTTTTTAAAGAAGTTTAAACAATAAATACCGTAAAGTGGCTCTTTAATGCGTCGTGACATATCGCTGTAGCTTCTTCAAGCAGCTCATGAACCAACCATCTCTTCATACTAGTTCATTTATACCATCAAATAAAGTTCACCTACGTTAATCCAAGTTAAGCCTAGTTTTAGGCTTCCGTACTCTTTTGATTGGATAGTTAAGTTACCTATCCCTGTTTGAAAATGCCCCAAAATTGTGAGACGCCTCTTTTTTGTTCCACAGAGACCTAGGCTGCATCGGAAAACCTAGGCAATTGACTTGTTGCCTCGCTGCCCTATCAGGTATTGATTTGTAAGGCAGCATTTGTGAGCGTTGGTGAGAACTAAACAAACATTTAATTACTACACTAGTAATTTCTTGCTAGAAATGACATCAAAAGTGGAAAATGCCGGTCAAAAACATACATTTATACACAAACTGACCGGCAAACGCAACTTTTGGATGCCATCTTTATTTTTCTAGCTCAACTGTAACAGAATGCAAAGCACAAGTTTGTGAGATATCAAAGACGGCAAAGGACACATCTATACTGCCTTGAAAAAACGACCAGAAGAAGGTATCTCAGGAAAAAGGAAGTGAAGCTAACATTGGATTCGGACCTACCTTGAAATGTAATGTCCTCAGAAGGCAGCATTTTCCAGTTTTGGACGCAGCCCTATACTTGAACACCGAGAAAGAGCTCTTAAAATTCAGCCCTCCTAGGCTGGGAAGAAGAGCTAATTTGCATTTAAAGGGACACACACTAAAATAGCGCATTTTTGCTCATCCCCAAAATGTCGCAATTTTAACAAGCCAAAAAAAATAATTATCTGTGGGGTAATTTGAGTTAAAACTTCACAAATGCATGCTGGGGACATCAGACACATATATTATATCTTGTAAAAAGAGGCATAGGTGCCCTTTAATATTTCCATACTTTTATAATCAAAGTGCAATGTGGAGCCGTTAATCAGAGGTCTGAAACTTTTATAGAGATATATTAAATATGAACTTGTATTCAAGGTATGCACTTAATCAATTCATGCATTCCTTGACAATGATATATAATCCGTTGTTGAAATTTACCATCATATTGATTTTTTATATATATATATATATATATATATACAAGATGAAACAGAATGAAATGTAAGCTGTAGGCTAACATTAAAATGACAGAATTTCAGTCCATTTTGAAGAGCAAAAAAAAAAACTTTTGGTGTAAAAAAAAATTTAGTGTGCATCATGAAAATTGACTTCTGCATGCACTCTACTGAGTATATTGGCCAAAACCAAACAAATATCTCTCTGCTTCTCTGTTCTATATCCAACTCTCTGGCATGATTTTGCGATGATTCCCCCTGTTTTTGTAAGGCCAGTCAACATTTTGTGATCATCTCCTGCTGCATGGGTGAAAATTCATTCTCCAGCACTAAGGCCTCTGTATCTCGCCTCTTTATGTTTCTTTAAGGCTCGATAGGGGATTCAGGGTTGGCCACAAGCATCTTTGAAAAGTGCTGTGGTGGGGGTGTGCTGCTAAATATAAAACTGCATATTCACACAGTCCACTGAGCAAAAAGAGCTCATTACAGCATACAAAACAATAGGCGCTCTGTGGTTTGGGTGAGCGTTGTCTGAAGGTAAAAAGACAGAGAGAACATGAAAAGCAGGCACAACTCAGTTCATATTTGAAGTGACAGTTGGTTAAAGGAACTCCTACTATTAGTACTGAAAGTGCAGCAGTTTCCATTATAGTATACTTAAAACATGCTCAGAACATGCCTAAGTGCAATGCTGCAGAATTTGGAAATGAAGCGACCAACAAAACATCCTGTTGCTCGTCACTTGTCTTCGTTTTATCACATACACATTTTTTCAGAACTGTTCTCAGGAAAAAGCTGCATATTGATAACTATAAAGTTTTAATCATCATTAAGAATGTGACTCCGCACAGGTGATAACACACAGGAAAAATATTGCTGGAATCACTTTCAGAATTATTTTTTCCCCAGATGATCAACTGCAGTTTACGAGATAGGGACAAAGTTGGATCCAGATCCAGGGTGTGGAGACGGGTAGGTTTAGGGGTCAATGTTTGGTAATCAGTACTGTGATTGATATGACCAATAACATCTTAAGAATCAGCAGGAGGGCGGCATTGGCCTGGCTTCTGACACCACACTTAGATATGGGCCGAATTGGATGTCCACCACAGGCTGCAGCGAGACGCTTCTCATATGTAAAGTGAGAGGAGTTGGATCCGGATACAACCTCGCCCCCTGGATCTCATGTACTGCAGTGAGGACCATCTCCAGCTGATGAACGATAAAAGCATGGACAGCCAATCAGAATGCATCTTGCTTTGAAGGGTCATGAAACCCCCTGTTCAGTACCAGTCAGTTCTGACCAGAGTTATGAAAAATGCTACAAAAGTGGGCATGGTAAACTGTGGAGTGGAGGGGAAAAAACACACTCAGGATCTATGGAAGAGAACTTACGCAACACTGAGACTCGTACAAAGGAAAAACAAACACTCATTTTTGACCCATTAACGCATCTCTTACTTACAGTATGCGATCTCACTGTTTGAAGTGCCTGTCAGTCAATGCGTGCTGTTAAGCGAGGCATCTTCTCATAGGATAAGGGCAAGCAGTCTCATGAATATTTGAGTCATCAATGTTTTATAGTACAAGAAAATGTCATCCTGTGACACAAAGACAAGTTTAAACAGCACAAAAAAGCTTAAAATTAACTGCTTTTCCCTTACAATTTAAATTAACGGATGGTAACATTACCTTCTATGATGTTCAACACATATAACTCTGTTAAAATATCACAAAATTTAGATTAGGGTTTCTTGATCCTTTAAAAAGCTCCAGCATTTATAGCGGCAGACGACAAAACTACACCGCACGTTTATAATAAACAGAACAATATCATGCGTATGCTAATATAGTTACTGTTGTAGTTATTGTCCTTGTTGTAAACGGGCCTTAAATGTGTAATACCATACGAATACGAAAACCCTTTCGTTGTGCTCCGCCTAGCTAAATATGAACACAAGGACAACTTTCAAGTGTGGTTAAAAATTAAAAGTGCTCTATAGGTGTGTGTGATGGTGAACAACAGAAGGAATTCAATGGCCAAAGTTAGTCTGTTTGTTCAGAGAGTTTATGGAGATTAAAAAAATAATGCAGACACAAAAATGTGCTAATAATATGAATGTGCTTCAATAATATGAAAATATCAAAAAGCCAATTTGTCATTATTCATTATTTGTCTGCCAATCTTCATTGGAAGGTTTTGCTAGCAAATATGGATATGTGATTGACTGAAAGACTGATTAAGTAGTAATCATGGAGTTAATTCGATTACAATTGATTTTCCTTCTTTTATTTAATGCATACTTATTGCTATTAAGTAAGTCCTCCCTTAAGTAAGATTTTCATTAGCATTCAACTATTAGTCCCTGGTTAAGAAATCACAACTAAATCTGCAAATGATATATGTGCAGCTTAAAATGAGAGAAAAAGGACAGAAATGTATTCCGACTGCCTCATCGAAACACCCACTCATGCCTTGGAGCACACAGCTCTCTCCTGCCTCTCTTTTGACAGCATCAAAAGGTTATTCAGAACATCTCTTCTCCAGCGAGTGCACACTTTCTGTCTGCAAGCTACACAAGGGCTCTTTTATTTACAATACACTCCTGCACCTCAAGGCCAGCGCTCATGCTGAATATCCAGGCTACTCCATCCCAAACGCTGGCATCTCTATACCTCAGAAAATACAAATAAATGCGGCACCTCCACCCACACATCTCGGTGAGAACATCAGCGTGGACCTCCGCATGACATCCCGAGGTGCTTTTAACTCCTGTAAGATGCAGATGTGAAGCAGTACTAAAATCCCCACTCACATTAAGCAGAAAAGAGATGCAGACGCTCTGAGAACTTCTCTCGAAAACATTCTCGTGTGTCAGCTGGAAAAATCTCTATCTTGATTGCGCCAGTCAGGGCATTCACAGCATGAAGGGTGAGGAATTGATTAAAAGCTCATTATTAATGCTATGTTGGCTTTAATTGGGAGCCATGACAGAGTCGAACCCGTGCAGATAACAGGGTTGCCGTTGGCAATGTGGAGTATTTTGGGACAGAAAGGGCTTCGTCTTTATCAGCGTTTGTTTATTAGCCGTCTTTCTTTAGATTTCTGCAGATTAATGCCAGTTGTTAGCCAGTATGCTTGAATGAACTGAATTCAACACTATTTAGTGCCTAATAGAGTAGCTGGACAGTGTGTTCGTCCTAAGGTGAGTATCGCTGTTTATCATGCTTAAAATTAGAAATTTGAACAAACCCATAATGCTAAGTATTAAACACATAGAATGCTCAGAACACCTTTGCAGCTGCAAAGCAATATCTTGCCAACCACCCACAACAACCTAACATTGTGGTGGTGCGTTTGGCAAGCACCACTCACATTTTCAGGTGTTATTTTTGTAATTCTGTTTGGTTCGACTAGTGCTGGAGAAATTACACACTTATCTCTAATGATCTCTAATGATCTCAATCCATTTGTTGGTTTGTACATATGAAAGGTCCCAAATCGCATACTTGGGCACTATAGCCACTTCTTAAGGGTTTGGGACTGAGTCGCTGCATATTTCCCTACTACATAGTAGGCGAAAAACAGTATGTGACAAAATAAGTATGTTCAAATTCACAGTACTCATAAAAGAATAGGCAAAAAGTACACAAATGTCCTACTATTTCCAGCGACATTCTGAAGTGTGCATATGATGGATACCATGAGGCCACGGGAGAGGATTTGTGAATGGCAGTGAAGCGACGCAACTGACGCTGGTGGGTCACATGTTAATGGCAATATGGCGAATGTATTATGTTCAGATTACTTTCCTAATACACATATTCAATAAAACATACTGTTTTAGCGGTTGTGAAGTAATTACTTATTTAAAATAAGTGCCTACTCGAGAATATGCAATTTCGGTGTGTTAGCTTGTGGTGCCATCAGCCAATCAGCATGTTCGTGACTTCTCCAGAGTGATTAGCTGCATGGCATTTTCATCACAGGTGATTGCTGAAAAACAAAATTACCTGAAACTGAATGCCCATGAGCAAAGATGGCAGCAAGCAGATTGTCTGACGCCTGCACCAGATGAGCAGCTGTCACTGAGACGAACGGGAATGTGAATGGATAGATCTGCAGGGTTTTTTTTGGGGGGGGGGGGGTTTACACCTTCTTGTTGTTGCATACATACTAGTTTAAATGTATGATGTGTCATTTGTTGTTGTTGTTTACAGGAAAGCAGTGACAACTAAAATATCTAAATAAGGTGAGATTTTACGTCACTGTTATTGAAGACTCTGTAATGACATTCAAACAAGATATCGTAGATACAGTTGGTATATCCCATTGTAGTAACTTTATACAGTAACTTAAAAAAATATCTTCTGCCCTACTTGAATGCTAAAGAATTAGCATATTTTAGTTTTTATTGATTGAATGAAAAATTCGGCATTTCAACCCTCGCAGCTGCTTTCATCCACAATGTAACATCTTGTTTTAGTTTTGTTTTCACGTTCATGTCTTCATTTTGTTGTCATTGTCGTGTTTCATGTTTATGTTTTTCCATGTGCTCCCTAATGCATGTGATTCTCTTATCTGTCATGTGATCCTACCATGTGCTCCTTGTCATGTGCCTCCCTTGTTTCATGTCTTGTTTCTATTGGTTCACTGTTGTAATCATTGTTCACAGGTGTTCCTTGTCTAGTGTTTAGTCCCTCTGTATTTAAGACCTTTAAATATATGTTTGCCTTGTACCTTGTCGATGATTGTCCCTGTAACCACTGTGGTGAGTTGTATGTTCCATGTTAGTTTTGCCATGCCTTGCCTTGCCTTGCCATGCCTTGCCATGCCTTGCCATTGGATTTATGTTTGAGCAAATAAACTGCACTTGAGTTCGTTCGACAACTTGCCTCCAGTGGATCCATTACACACAGCACCTTCACCAAACAAGAATGTGAAATGCGTGATCACCCAGCAATTGAACCTTTGTTCATATGTGACCGCTCAGGGATATAAAAGGTGCAGGACCACACTCACAACATAAGTGGCCGAGCTGACAACAACTGAACCGGCATATTGACGTTATTTTGAGAGATATATTGCAACTCTGTTACAAATGTTACTCGGGTCAGGCCACCTGCTCAAGTGTCAATAAGAACTCTCATCCAGCAACGGCAGTGAGATATCACCTCTCAAAATGAAACTGTGCCGTCTGTTTTCTCCCCTCACGACTGTTATGGCTAGACATTTGTCAGAGGTCCCTTCCCCTCTCTTTATACACTCACATATTAGAGGCTACTTAACTCAGCACACTAGCTGAAAAATGAACCTTGTCATTTGGCCAAAGGCTTGTTTGTGATTTTATTAGTCACAAACTCAAGCAGAGAGGTGACTGGATGATATATGCACATGCTAAATACAAGACCAGTTCTTTTTTTTTAGCAGAAGCAAAATTTTTGTTCTATTAGTGGCAAAAAAAAATAATTGTTTTATTGGCTTCTGTTTTATAATGCTTTGAAAAGGGTTGCCCAGAAATTCACCATGTAATTTGTAATTATGAAAATGTTTGCTGAAAGCGAAGCTGGCAGTAAGATGGTGGCATTGAGTGCTATGCGTATACTGACATAATGGCTGTGATACTGAATTTTGTCTCATTATTTGAACGATTAGTATGTAATGCAGAAATAGAGAAAACGTATTTTAAATATCATTAAATAGTAAATAGTAAATGGTATCATAAAAGTGAAATGTCACATTTTACAGTTCAATTCAATTAATCCGGTTGCTTGAGAACTTTGAGTATCTCAAGTATGGTCATGTAATTTTGATATGATGATATGTTGACAGGTTTTTTTTTTTGTTTTTTTGTTTTTTAACAGGTTCCACGTAACTGGGTTATGTTGCATTTAATTAACATTATTTTTTCAGTAAACCTAAGTTTATTATATAAGGTCAATTCAATGTCATTTAGTTGAGTCAGGTTAACATTCTTAATTTTGTTAAAATAAGTTAAATTATCCTAAATTTATCAAGAAAAATTTAAAACAAGTAATCCAGCTTAATTGATTAGTTTATTTAGTGAATGCTTTCAAGAACAACTTTTACAAATGTAATCTAACAAGAATAATTTTTAAAAAAAATCTTTATTCTGTAAAGACTCTTTTTGTTTGCCATGAAGATGGTTTTGTTACAGCCAGACTTGCCCAAAATAGTTGTTTTTATTATTATTATTATTATTATTATTATTATTAAAACAACTATAGTTTTGTTTTACTAACTTTTATTGTAAAAACATTTACTCTCCCTATCCAACGCTGTGCAAAGCATGATTGGAAGGGGAAATCCTGATACTAGTTTTAGCAATTATGTAGTCTCAACTGAAATTGATTAAGTAAAGTGGTTGAAAAGAATTGTTGAATTAACTTAATTTACTTAAAGGTACAATATGTAAAAAAAATTATATTACAATATCCAAAAATCACTGTAACCACAGTGTTATTTATTTCATTCAGCTGTGTACTTACATTATCCTAAATATTTCCAAGAATATGTATATTCAGAGAAATTCACAATTTTAAATTGTCACTTGTCGCCTGTCAATGACGTAATATCTGCGTTATTCCTGGTTTCCGCTCGTGCTGCATAGTAACCATGGCAACAGACAAGAAAAGCGGTGTAACGGCTAGCAGGACACTGTTGCTTCGTTCAAACATTATGGACCATGGTAAGCAAACTTTGGGACATAAGGAGAAATAAAACGAGGATCAGTGTGGCGTTTCTGAGATGGCGAGAGCTTTACAACTTTACAACTCTACAACAACTTTGACTTGACAGAGATGGCTCTCTAGCACGTTATTAGACAAGGGAAGCAAATGTAGGCCACATAAGACTAATCAATGTTAGATAGCTCAACACGACGAAGTGTAAAATATCGTGTACTACTGATATCTGTTTCTCATTAGCAATTGTGTCCGCCATTCTTGGCCACCCCCTGCTTCATACCACAGTCATGTTAAAAACATGCATTCACTCATAAACATTATTTCCCCATAATTATTATTAGATCCATTGGCATGACCACAAGTTATATGATTCCATATTCACTACGTCATCAATCTACGCCTTTGTTATTGTTTTGAAGAGTTTCGCCCTAGCGGCGAAAAAAACAAACATATTGTGCCTTTAAGTAAATCGAACAAGTATCACATTTTATTTTTGATCTACTTAATTAAAACATGTTCTTTCAAAATGAAAATATTAAGTTGTGCCAAAACAACTGTTTCAAGTTCGTTTAAAACAATGCAATCGTGTGAATGAGAAACCTAATACCCATTGTTAAAAGATTTTTTTTTTTTTTTAAATAAACTTAACAGTATTGTAAAATCATTTTTGGAGCGTATTTTTCCAAATTCAGGTGGCTTCGTTTTGAGTCCTGTCCAGAAACCCAGTACATCCACATTTCTAGGCAGCATTTGTCCTACTTCCAATGCTGAGTTTCTTCTCTGCACACTTTCATTAAACAGTGGGGTGACCGCACATCTCTCCAGCTCTGCCAGTCATTGCATTAACCTGAGAGTAAAGAATTTACAAGTGTCAGGGACATTAAGAACATCATGGCCTAGATCCTGTCCCCTGCTGTCCCTCCCATCATAGGCAGCCTTGTGTCAAATGCTCACAGTCATTATTGCTGAATATGCACAAGTCAGGCCTCTAAACAAACCTGCTGACTGTAGAGATCTGTGTGCAGTGCCAGATGGAACCTGAAAGCACCTGAGTGTCAAAATACTGTGATATCTTTGACCTGCAATTTCATTAGATAGTGTTAACACTAGGATTACAACTCAAAGCTACTTAATGTCGTTGCTTTGATTTTCAAAATTTTCCAACAGTTTTAAGGTTGTTAAAATGTGTAGAGTAGCAATATGAAAGGAGACCACAGATGCAAACTGAGACCACCTAAATTCCAATCTCAGGTGCAAACATCAAGAGCTCACCTCTAACAGCCTGCAGCTGCGGTCCAGATTATTAAACCTGGTGTTTACTGCATCTGTTAATATTATTTGATGGACCTGCACCAACATGAACAGTTGTATTAACTGACTCTCAGGGAAAATAGACTCAGAGACAGAGCAAAAGTTATTTGAACCCAAACAGGTATTTATTGGCACATAAGTAAACAACAACAAAGTAGAAGTCAGCTTGGAAATGTAGTCTTACATTAGATGACTGGATTGTTGAAGATGGGAATTTGATGAAAAATCTAATAATATTATGAAATATTATTACAATTTAAAAAAATAGTTATCTATTTGAATATATTTTATATATTTTATATTTATTATATATATATTTTTATGTATTTTATTCTTGTGATCAAATTAGAATTTTCAGCATAATTTCTCCAGACTTCAGTTTTACATGATCCTTCAGAAAACATTGTGATATGCTAATTTGATGCTAAGTTATTATCAGTGTTTATTGGTGTTCAGTTATTAATAATAGTTCATCTTAGTACCATTGTTGATTTTTTTTGCTGCATAATATTTTAGCAATAGTTCATAAAATAAATAATAATATATTTATTCTAAACATATTATCATGTTATATTATCATTATAATGTTATCAAGCCCAAATGAGGCTATACAAAACTTTAAAATTATATATATATAAATAGTTGCTGGAACTGAGTTACCATCCAAAGAAACCTTTTTTGTCCATTGTGGCAGTTCAAGCAATAATTAAGGGCCCAAACACACTTTAGCCAATTCAATCTTTCAAACCGATCACCAGATTCATGCATTATCCGCCAAGCCACAGCACCTCACAACAAGATAACTACAGAAACACTTACAGGGTCATCCGTTAGATCAATTCTGTACGTGAAAAAGTAGTTAAGAAATTATTAAACAAAGCCATTGTTTCAGGTGACACATGAGTAAAAATCAAAATGGATGGAGTGCTTGTGTGCACAGATTGAACACATCAACTTCAATACATCACATCGAGTCAGAAAGTACCACACAACAAATTTGTCTTTCCTGCATTGTAAGAACTACCTGCCTCAACAAAAGATTCCAATAGTGAGGGTGAAGGTTTCCTGCATGCATATCTTATATGCATGTGATTGGTTACACCTTTTATGAAACATATATCATAAACAACACTAAATTGTGTGTGTTATATCCCACTAATGTAATGTTTATAGATATATGTATATTGTTTTCCTTTTCATCTGCTCACATCAGATACATTCTCACATGTAATTAGCAAATAAAATACATTTTAAAAGCAAAATGGATATTTTATCTGGTATGTTACAGAAACTGCCATAACTCCCAACTTGACTTAGTAAAACAATATTTATTTCACAGCTTTAAGTACTGATGTGACATTTGAGACTGCTGCACCTCTCTCTCTCTCCTTCATTTTGATTTCATGATCTTCCTTTAGATACTTCAACTTATGTTCATGGAATTCAATAGCCAGCCTTTCATGGACAGTGAGTCTTTTCTTAGGGTGACCAGTACTAGCAGACATTGCCACCCTTGCTTCTGAGGATGTGGAGGGTAAACTGCCCTGTCAATTAAAATAACAGATTAATAGGAAGATGTTTGATGACACAGACGTAAATTAAAGTTTGAGAGAGAAAGAAAAGGCAAAGTGAAATGTATTTAACGTATGTCTGTGTGATCCATCATCTGAACTATCTACATGGTCATCATCTGGTATGTTCTCCAAAGGTTGCTGGTTCTCAATTACTCCATTCATCCAACTGGTCAGCATCTTCATTTGCAGGTCCTCCACCAGTCCTAAATCTCTGTTCAGGCTTCAGCAGCAGTTTTTTTTTTTTTTGAGGTTTATTTTTACATTCAACAACCCCTGTATATATAAAATAACTACTGCAATGACAGTGATTTCAAAACAACAACAACTACAACAACATTAGGGTTATTAAGCTAACAATTCTTACCTCAAGTTGTATTGTTCTTGTAGATGTGGGCTCATCTGCACTGAATTCATTACAAGTCATTTTTCCAGGGATTCTTTTTTTTTTTTTGATTCCACAGCAGATGTGTGCAGCTTACATTCAATAACGGGACATCTTGAAACTATTTGCTTCAAAAGACTTTTCTCATGTTCTGTAAAGTTTTTTCATCCCACTCAATGGCACAACGCCATTGTTTTTTTGTTTGTTTTTTGGTATATGCTTCTCAGTTCCATACAATTTTAAGCTTTTCATGGTTCATTCCATGTTTTATAGGCAACCTCGATCCAGCTAATACAGATCTGCACAGGTGGTTTTAAATGAACCAAGTTTATTTTTGTTCAGGACTTCATAGTACTCTGTACTTAATCAGGGTTTCAGAAAGCCATTTTTAAAGCCATGATTAATTTATTCTGGATTAAGGTCTTCTCCTGGCTTAATTTAAACTCTGTTGCCCCAATGTATTGCAGTATGCATTTTAAGGAATTATGAGTGCCTTTATAATGCATATAATATATAATGGCTTCAAGTCTACCAGAAAGCCACACAGATTCAGCCACTATTGTTTGAATCCTATCAACCTCTGGTACACAAGTTCAGGGTCACCTCATCACAAAGGAGAAACGAAACACAAATGAGACGACAGCAGTAACCACACCTATTGCTCCAGCGTGCACACAATACAGGCTGTTTTTTCTCACATGACATTTTTATTTGCAAAAACTGATTTATCCATGGTTCAATCACTCAAACAAAGCTTGCATTCATTAAATGTGGTCTTTACATCGGAGGGCTGGTTTCACAGACAGGGGTTAGATTAAGCCAGGTTTAGAGCTTAGTTAAATTAGGACATTTAAGTAGCTTTTTAAAATGTGCCTTGGAAAAAACATAACTGGTGTACATCCTGAGAAAAAAAAAGAACAAAAAACAATAGCACACATATTTTAAGATATATCAGTGCAAGTTGCTTTCAGTTAAGACCACTAAACATGCATTTAGTCTGAGACTATAGACATAAACCTTGTCTATGTATTCCTATGCCTATCTTTTCTCATTCAAGTATAACAATCCATCTCTTTCTCTCCTTTTTGTCTATAAATACAACAGATATGCATTGTATCAAACCTTGTCACACATAAGCTGTATTTATGTTAGAATTCAATATCATTAACTGTCATTTCAATATGTATGGAGCTATTTCATAGCTGTCTGTGCAATGCTGATTTACTGTTAGGCTTGGAAAATGTGTGCTGTTTGTCTAATCAGACTGAAGTGACAGACAGTAAAATTTCTAAAGGCGCTAATCTGTACACTGCTCTGTCTGACCATATTTAGGTCTGTATAATTACAAAGTTAGGTAATAACCCAGGGGGTGTTCCAGAAAGCAAGGTTAACTTACCGTCACATATACCCTGAACTCTCGGTTGATTAACACAAACCTTGCTTACTCGAGGTATGCTGGTTCTAAAAATGTACCAGGGAGTAAGTTCAACCAACTTAGAGTATGTTCCCGGTTAACACACCAGACATTCTCAACCAAGCGACGAATCAGTGATTCACCATGGAAACGGACACTAAGAAAAAGCGTGCCATTCTACTTCGATTTACATAACCTACTTAGTGCACATCGCCACCTATTTGGTGGTAGTGTAATCATTGTTTCAATCTTTTTATTGAATAAGTAATCTTTATTCACTGAGAATAAGAATTATGTTGTTTGTTTGATGCTAAATATTTAATAACATATCACATGTATGTTATTACAGAAATTATAGTATAGAGTATGTCCTGTTATATTAAAGGAAAAAAGCAGATCCATGTGTGAGATTACAAAATAAATACATTAGAACAGTGCTTTATATATAGTATATATAGTATAATATAATATTGTGTATATATATATATATATAAAACTGTAACTATATAACAAATCTAGTTACATTAATATAACTATATTAATTAAATGACACGCATCTGAATACCTCTTAAGCAAACTAACCCTGAGAGCAAGTTGCTATGGCTACTTAAATTCCGTGAAAGTTACCTCCGTTTTTGGTACCAAAAGTTGAGGTCATCGGCTTACTTATTCTTAAACATACCTGGGTATGTCACATAACCTGCTTTCTGGAATACCCCCCAGTAGACTTAATAGTAAACACTTAATTGTATTTAAAATTATAATGGTAACACTTTAGTATGGGGAACAATTCTCACTCATTTTACTAGTTGCTTATTAGCTTGCATATTACTAGAATTTTGGTTGTTTATTAGTATTTATTGAGGACATATTAATGGCTTATTCTGCATGACCTTATTCTACATCCCTTAACCCTAATACCTAAACTTAAATGTTGCTACATCTACTTTGTTAACTAATAATAAATAGTAAAGTATATAATACCTTGCTAATTAATAAGTAGTAAATTAGGAGTTTATTGAGGCAAAAGTCATAGTGAATATGTGTTCCCCATACTAAAATGTTACTATTGTAATAATGCAGTGCTGTAGTATAATACTCCCTGATGGTTCTACTTGTAGTGCAGAAATCACATCCCCTAACAACACATGCAAACGAGTGATGATTGACAAGAAACGACGTCCAAATGACATACCACCTCACCTCTTTTATCAGCCATGACAACCTCTTTCTTCCTCTCAATTAGCTACGCAGTATCTAACAATACCCACCTCGCTGGACAGAGCCGAGGGGCTGCAGAGAACACATGAGTGCTTGTCACCTCGCCAGACGCTTGACTCTACCCACAGAACGAGTGAGCCTGTAGGTGTGATATCCATGGTGATCAGATGGAGGTGTAACGCTTATAATATTAATCTTAAATCATGGCGACTGGCTTGATCTGTTCTGAAGGGATGACTCACATGCATAATTGATTGTAATAGAGAGTAAGGAACAGAGGAGAGGGGTCAGAGCACTGCTGCTTTACACAGACAGGTCCATTCAAATGGTGAAATGGTGGAGATCACAAACGTCTGAAGAATCATGTTGATTTAATCAGAAGGAGGGTTTTGCTACAAGCTTTTGCCTTTTGCCAAAGGAAATGACATGCAATGTAAACAATGGAGGTCTAGGAAACCTGGACAAAAGCTATCTGTTAGCATTCCTATTCACCTCACTGGTAGTTGTTTGGCTGGTGCATTCAGGCCAGGAAGTATGCAATATACATTGACTGACACTTAACACCCTTTGAGCCAAAGCCATGTCAAGAATGAACACAGTCACAAACCCTCCACTACTGCTGTATTAAAACTCTTCGCTGCAGGCTAGCAAATGAGCTAAGGATGCCGATGACAGTAGACAGTGGAAATAAATTAGTCACTGGTAAAATTTTCAATGTATACATAATTTATTTATATGTTGCTTACAAAATAATAATAATAATTCTGTGCTATAGAGAACCTCAGTAAACCATTCCTGATTACAGCATCTTCCAGTAAAGACTTAAAGCTAAAGCTAACCAGCCAAATAATGACCAGCTGTTTAAAGCTGAACCAATGCAAATGATGAAAATATTTAACAGAATTTGCCATCTGACTGGATATATAATGAGCAGTTTAACCAAGTACGATTGTGAGCTGACCGAGGTGAATATCAGAAATTTGTTTTTACAAGTGGGTGGAGGGGTGAAGGCTTGAACGATCGGATGAATGATCGACAAATGCACAGGTACAGGTACACTCTACACTGTAAAAAATGATCATGATTTTTACAGTAAAAGACTGTAAAAATGCCACAGTGAAAAACAGTTAATTGGTTAACAGAAAGTTTCCATACTATATATGGTAAATAACTGTAAAAGATCTAACGGTACTTTTATGTAATTTTACAGTAAAATACTGTTAAATTTACAGCTTTTGGAAGTGAAAAATAACAAGTCATTGACATTCCCATAATTCCCTGCGTGACACTTCACATTTGATGTATTTTTGCTGAAATAACTCTGTTTCTTCCTAGTTTTTTTTAGTTATTTCTAATCACTTATGTACATTGGGGGTTTATGGTAGATCTAATGTTGTTAAATTAAAGTTTATTGAATTTTTAAAATTTCATGTGTGTTACCATGATGGTGTTTAGTGTGTGTGTGAATCACACTGTGTGCACCTTCTATATATTAGTATTGTCCTTCTCAGCTTTTGACAAAGCTGCTTTTGACTCTCATCACCACTGTGTTATTGGTGGTTGTCAGTGTATTATAAAGGTACAAAACAGAATAGTAATTTAATAGGTTGGCAAATAAACATTATATCAGCTAATGAAAAAGGTTTCTACCATATATTTAACAGATTGGTTTTTTTACAGTGTGTAAAATTATCAGCCATGGACCATATAATGTACAATAATTATATTGTATAATGTACAATATAAACCTTTAAATTATATGGTTTTGAACTGTAAAATAGACAGTAAACCAAGTGCTGTCCCGTAAAACCTAAAACGTTGACTACCATATTTTTACATAAAGTTCTGACAACCACAGCTGCTGTTTTTTTTACCGTATATTTTATGTTTTTTTGTTGTTTTTTTTAAAGTGTAAACAGGAGACAACTGAGAGGCCTGCAAATCTCCTTCTCTTTTAAGCCAAGTCAATGACAGTGACAGAGCCACCTTGAGATTCAGAAACTTCCAATAGGCTTACTCTAAGGGCTCAAACAGAGGCACTAATAAACCTTTCAGGACTACAGAAAGATCCCAGGAAGGAACTTGCAGTCTGCAGATAGGCGGACGAGTATGAGTACACCATGAGAGTAGCAGGTGATAGTCCTGCTGGAAGACACTCCTGCAAGAACTTCAGCACTGAACCAACCAGGCAGTGGACTGGGTCAACGTGGTGCCCTCAGCATACAAGAATCAAGAGATACCAGAGCTGCCACCTCAGGGCATAAAGCTTCCTCATGGAGGGAGCTCTAGCATGTAGGATGGTCTCAACACACTAAATTGAGAGACCAAAATCTATGAGCTGGTACCCTACAGGGGCTAGACCCACAGCTTCCAAATCTTTAGCCAGGGGTGGAGAATCGACCCCGAATCTGGGACAGAATGTCCCTCCTGATTGGAATCTCTAAAGGAAAACCTTCCAGGAGAGACATTAAGTCTGAGAACCAGATTTAGGCCAGCCAGAATGGCACCACTAGTGGCAGGTGAACTCTGTCATTCATTGCTAAAAATACAGTCTTTGTCTTCCAGGCAATTAAATGCCTCGACTTTGAGCTGGATGAGCATTCAAGACCCAGCCTGAGAAGGATGCATCAGTTGTAATGAATCCTTATGGTTTGCAAAGGGTCACGAGAGTGAAACCTCTGCTCTTGAACCACAATTAAAACAGTTTATATCTGGAATTCAGAATATAGAGGAGACTATCCCAGTGTTGTCTGCCACACCAACACGTGTTTGCCTCTCAGCAGCCATGAGCTTGACGGCCTTTGAAGACTGCACCCCAACCTGTGTAGGAGGAATCGTAAGATATAGCCAAGAAGTTGTGACACACATCCTACATGTAATTATTCATTTTATTAATAGGTCTCTATTTGAATCGGAAGAATTCGCAGAGTGAGCTTATAGATCCAAAATGGGACACAGAGTCAGGAGAAAGAGCAAGAGAAAGGGAAACACCCATCTCAAGCTCTTCCAACTCAACCTGCAATCACCCTGATCAAACCCTCTGCGTCGCCTCTGCAAACGGAGAATCCAGAACCATGGGGCACACATTTCTGACTGTCACCTCTCTAGAAGTGAGCCAGATGGGAGCAAAGCTTTCTTATTGTGAAAGCTCACGATGTCCACTGTCAACCCCCTCAAGAACTGACTGAGTATGCTCCACTCCCAGTCAAACAACACAGAGATCGTGACTTGTTCAGCAGTAAAAAGTTGAGGCACAGCATTATACACTTTCTATAATTCAGACTAACTACGCACTCAACACACTTGCAGCTTCTGAAAACAATGAATCTGGGGATTCCGTGACGTAGGTGACCTTTTATGGTCTTGATGACACGCTACATTTTGTCACCTGACCCCGGTCCTCCAATAGGATTGGGATGATTTTATACATGCTCTGGACACTAGTTCATGGCGAAAGCGTTTTCCATAGTGTCACTGCAATGATGCAGCGTCAGTGTTCCCACAAAAGGGAACTTTTTCCTGCACAGTTGTGCAAAGGTGAATATCAGGCATTGTTTTTTAATTCACTTTAGAAAGGAAATGTCACCTTAGCAACATTTATCACTTTACTGAATCATGTGAATCAAGGGTAAAGTTTGTTGCTAGTGACAATTATTTTAGACAGGTGTTAACCTGCATGAAATAATAGTAATTCAATTTGTTTTCATCATTCCATCACACATCCCATCTGAATAGCTACATAATGCCAAGAGGAAATTAAAATGACCCTGCTTACTTAATGTTCACTTCTGGAAAAAATTCACAAATTTTTTCATCAAAATATAATATCTTGCTCTACCTCTAAAAAGTCGTTCTTCTTCTTTTCTTTTTTTTTTTAAACATCACAAATCCCTACCACAAACTTTTTTTCATGGCTGTATTCTAGTGTGCAATGCCCAGTTCTCACATTCCCATTGATTCTCATTGGATAAAATCAAGTCCCATGCTACATGTTTCCTTGCTGAATATCCCATTTCACTGACACATGTAGATTTGTGAACGGAGTTTAACATAGACTTCAAACTGTACCTCTACCTCGAATGAAAAGCAAAGCATGTGTACCCACCGTTTCCTTGATCAGTTCTGGAGATTCATGCTGTCATGCTGAGGAGTGCAGTCACATGACCATGCCTGTTTTGGCCCTGGGGGTCTGTAAGTGTGTCAGTCTGCTCAGCTGATAACACAGAAGCCTCTGTCACACTTCTGCAAAGAGCTTTTGCAAAGAAACCAAATCGCATGAGAAGCGTTGTGACAGACCTTGATGTGGTGTTTAAAGACTGTCCAAGCAGTTATTTCTGTAAGTGTGTCACGGCAACTCTAGCATCGTGACACATTTCAATAACTATAATCTCAATCACAGTATTTCTCAATAATGCCATTTTGTATGCAGCAGATAACACAATATCATTTAGGAAGTTCAGTGCTCACTTCAGAAAGTTGCAATTTAGTCGATGGTGTGCAATTGCATGGCTTTCGATGCCATGGGTAAACAAACTCTTGCTCTTATGTGTGTAGCCGAGCACTTGACATCAACCTTACCGGTGTAGGGAGGGGAAAAAAAGGAGTAATTGGCTCTTTCCCCTTTTAAATGTCACTGGGCTCCACTGATGTAGAGGGGCTTGAGCCAACTGTCTCTTTGAATGATGCTGTGTTGCCCCTGTCATTACATCCCACAGTTTTCCAGAGCATGTTTTTCAAGTCAAGATGTGGGGTAATGTGAATGAATGGTCCTGACACATCTGGGCCATCACCATGACAAGCAAAGATTAAAAAGTCTCACCTTTTCAGAGGATGCTTGCAACATAGCCATCGGTGCTATTTTGTATCATCCAACCCAACCACATTGGTCCATAAACTATAATAAACATACATTAGGGAATAGTACCAAACTTTTAATGGGTTAATGACAATTAAAGAGGTGCAAAAATAAGATGGCTAGTATAGGAAATAATTCAATACTCAATATTTTCTTGTGTCACAGTTTAGTATGTAGAGACTGCATACTACTGTCTACGCAATTTGCACATGCAGTTCCTAAAGTGTCTAAACACTGTGACTCTATGGCACAATTAAAACACTCTATGAATGTCCCAACCAGACCCAAACAGATTTTACTTTGGATGCATGTAAACCCATTATAGAAGATTCCACATCAAAATGAGGAACCTTTAAAATAGCATATTAGTAGCACTTTAACTTCTTTCCACTTGTGTTTATTGTTCAGTATTTCCCAGTAGTCAGATGAATTACAGTTATTTGTCATTGATCGACAGAACAGTTTTTTCATTTCATTAGACCGTAAATCATTCATAAAACACATGTATTTATATATCTTCAAATCTAATCAATTAGCTTTATTACCTTAGTGCAGCAATGAAACTCTAACCTTTAATGATTATGGGATCAGTTTTTATAGGATGGTAAGGTGAAAGACCTAAGTGCTCATAAGTAGATGACAATGATGACAGTCCCAGAAAAATCAATGCTGGGGTCTTATTTGCTTCTCTATGCGACACATTAATGTAGGGAAGAGTGTGAGCTGTGGATGCTCACCTTCATGAAAGACACTTCATATTGCTTCACCATACAAGGCATACATCTGATGCTAACTGTCAAATGCATCACATTCGATAAACAACCAGCTGATTTTGAAAAACTGAAGTTTCAGAAGCTTCACAATTTGTTTTTAATATAAACAAAATAACACAAAAGAATCTCTATATAGTTTATTAGTTTTCATGAATTTTGTAACACTGTACTTCGTCTTAGGAGATGTTGGAGAATTAACTCCTCAGCTTTGAAATTAACTAGTACATCTTTATTACTCATTTTGGGGAGCACATTTGCTGGTGATTGCAAAATTGCTGTTGAAGGGAACTCGCAATGACGTTTCCCTTTGCAATGCTGCACTGGGGGCACAAGCCAATTTTAGTATCAATAGCTAAAGCCTTGTCTGTCTGCAATGCAATTAAAAACTCAATTTTGGTAGAGCTTTGCTGCCCACGATAAATGGAACTGTCATCCTTGAATTGTTCTTCCGACTGACAAAAATACACAGAGGATAGACAATGCAAGGCTATACGTGCCTTAGTTAAAAATCTCAAAACTCAAATAACCCCATATGTTATTAGAGTAGAGTAGTCAAATTGCAATTCTATATTATAGGTAAATGTGTAAATATAATTTTACAATGTTTAGTTATTTATTGGTTGGCACAGGGCAGTCCCAAGTTGCATGCAGTTACTCATACTTACACAGCAGTCACTCACTCTCATGTAAATACACAGTAACTTATATATATATATATATATATATATATATATATATATATATATATATATATATATATAATGTATGAAAAATAGCACTCAGCACCCTGGACAGCAGCCCTGCTCAGTACAGCTGCAGTATAAAAGGGCCAACGTTACAATATACAGCCAGCTTGCTCTCTCTGCTGAGTCCACATTCATTCAATAACATTAGACGGGATTATTATATTTTGTCATTTTTCCAAGGGTGGCGTTCACACAGGCTACGAGTCTGACATGTTTTAATTGGGATTATAAGAAACCGGTGATCGGTGCAAACACGCGTCAAACGGCGGTTGCGTTGCGTCTCTGTTGTTTGCGCGTTGGTGTCGCGTTTAAACGGTGTGTCCACAGCTCAACTTTTAAAAACACTTCATGAAACCGTCGCGTTCTTTCTTTAAACGCAATACGCATGCGAAATAACATGACTGCTTTATCTCAAGGCGTTGTTCATCCAATCGCTTTCGTTATGACGCTATGGTAAACAATTCCCAGCAAGGCGATCGATGGAGGTAAACTTAAGGGGCTTCATGTTACGCGTCATCGCCTCCCAAAACAATAGCACACAGTCTTCCTTTCACGCGAGACGGGATCTGCAGTGAACTGCCGTTATATTAAACAAACTTTGAGTTCGCGAGAGCGCAGAACTGCAATGTCACTGGTAATATAGAGTACATTGAGCGGAGTAAATGCACACAGCTATCAAAACGTTGTGTTTTAATTAAGGTAATTACATATGAAAAAGATGCTGACATGCAGATGCTGAGGTAATATATTATGACACTGGTCGCCTTGAGGCTGGTGGTTTTCCACCGCTATACCTTTTAGTAATTTCATGACGCAGATGCATGTTCTCATGATGAATAGTGAGAATAACCTCAGGTAGAGTATTACATTACCCAGTCATGGTTATATCTTTAAACACACAGGACCAACACCAGATGTGTTACATCATGTTATTTTCTTGAAAAGTTTGCATCAGTCGGTGAGTGAGTTGAATATATCAACGATATCCAATATATTAGCCTTTGAATTTTGTTTACAGTGTGCATTAAAACACATTTCCATTTTTATATTAATATTTAAGTATTATAATCCATTATAAAGGTGGTTACGGTAATTCATGAGCAAATCTAACAATATTATAATGCATTATGAAAAGCTCTTTAATGCATGCATAATATATAGGCTTCGTAGCAAGTGTTACCAAATCTCCTTCTTCTTCAACGTCAGTTCAAGTTTGATCAATATCGCCCTGCTGGTCCAATTGGAGGAGTCGCTCGCACTCACTCTGAATGTGATGCTCTCAGTCGCCTCGACCATCTTCAGCACCAGTCCCTCTCCATCTCCCCCCTTATTTTCTCTCTCTCTCTCTCTCTCTCTCTCTCTCTCTCTCTCTCTCTCTCTCTCTCTCTCTCTCTCTCCTCACATGCAGAAGAATTGTTCTCCATGAGTCGCTCCGCTTCACTCACGGCTGGATTTTTGCGTTTATGATTCTCCTCAAACAGTTCGTTTTATGAGGCTTGATTTTTTTGCGGCAGGAGAAAAAATGGCTCAAAGCGCGCTGCTTTTTTTATTATGGCTATTCGGCACATCTCTCGCTGGCTTCCCCAATCAGATAAATATCGGTGAGTGCGTCCGGATATGCTTGCCTTCTTGTAACGCTAGGCTTTGTATCTCGGCATCTGGTGTCGATGTATATATGTATATGCATGTGTATAGGATAAACGAAGACGCTAGTGTCGCCCGCTGTATTAGGTGCACTAATACAATCTAAGGAATCATCGCAAATGATACCAAACAGAATTGGCTTAACTAATAAAACGATTATAATTATATATTTAGGTTTCCATTCATCTGCATGCATGTCTGCTATCAATCTCTTTTCATAAACTTAAGAGAAAGTTCCTTCCTACGAATGGAAGCGAATCAAATGGAGTCCATGAATGTGTCTAAATGGATTTGATACTATCTAGTGCTGATTTAAACCAGCTGTTTAATATTTATACAGTCTTTATATGCATGAAATCTGCGCATCATCTTTGATTCATTGCTGTTTGGTCTTCATAAAGGTGGGCTCTTCATGCGTTCCACCGTGCAAGAACACAGCGCTTTCAGATTCGCTGTGCAGCTCTACAACACCAATCAGAACATGACTGAGAAACCCTTCCATCTCAATTACAACGTAGATAACCTGGAGTCCTCCAACAGTTTCGCTGTCACTCATGCATGTGAGTATGAGCTTTTTTGCCTCAACGCTGCTTCACATCACTGACTGAACGAGACGGAGGAATAATTTCAGTGAACTGTGTTAATTATCAACCTTGTCCATCGTTATAAACCAATCACTACTTTGATAGATTTCAGTTCAATGCAGCATTAAAACTAGTGGAGAAACACTATATCTATGCAGTGAAGAGTTTCTATTACCCCATATAATATCTCCTATCTAATTTTAACTATAACGATATTGTTACTGCTTCTAAACCTAGCATTATGCCTCACTGTGGAGCTCAAATAAAATATATTGGTACTGATTGAATTTTTCTTATATTAATAATGACAACATACAACAGCACAAAGCATAATAAAAGCGGGGCATATAATTCAAGAATAGAACAGACAGTGTTAAATTCTGAAGCCAGAGTTTAGTATGACACAAAGAGATGTGTTTTCACTTGAGTTTAGAGTTCGGATAGGGTGGAGAGGTCACGGAGGGACTGTGGTAGAGAATTTCATAGTTTCAGGTTGATATTACATTTCTCTAAGCAACTGAATGTAATGTTTTCTCTGAGAAACTTCTGATATTTATCAAAATCCTTGCTTTTGAAAATGTTTTTCCCCTCAGTCACTGTGGTTGGCTTCACCGTTACGCTTGCTTAGTACATGACAAGTCGTTTTGTATTTCTGCTTTGATGTTTTTGTGATTGAATCCCTTTATAATTATAACAGTTCTTTTGTGGCATCCATGCTTGTCCAGTCTGATTTGCAAGTGAAAGTGTTGGAATAAGAGGATGAGCATTCAGTGATAGAAGTGCTTTTGTGGGCACAGTCTGTCGGTATTTCGAAATCACTTTGAATTCAAAAGCAAGTTCCCTTGGCAACACTGAATAACCCCAGCAATGTAGAGGTACCAATAGGTGTGAGAAAGATAGCATAAATGATTATACAACCAGAGATTTTCATTGAATTATTGGAAAGACATAAACAAAATGTTTTGTTATTTAAAAGTTGAATATTTCCTACCAGATTTTGGACATTGACTTTTTATTTATATATAAAAGCAGTGACAGAAATTAACTTTTCCGTTAAGTGGCGATATTTATATGCATTTACAAACTGTTTAATGAAGCTCCGAGATTCCATGAATGCATTTACAGTAAAATTACAACTGCAAAAAAAATGTTATGGGATTATCAATTTCAAATATAAAATATATTGCATATAGAAATATTAACTGTTGGGAAATATGAAATTTATTTTATTTTAATTTAAAAAAAAGATATTTTAAATATGAAACTAAAACCACCAGTAAGTGGCAGCAAGTCATTGTCTTAATGAGGGAGTCATTTATTTATTCATTCAATTGATTCGTTCAAAACTGCTGATTCATTCAGGAACGAAACACATCTGTATTTATTGGATAGGTGACGCTTCTCTGTTTAGAACTTTTTGTTTTGTGAGCAGAATAGAGCAAAAACAGTTAACATTAACAATATTTTGTCTAAAATGTATGTCACTTAATATGAATCTATTTTTTATTAATATATTTATTAATTATATACCATTTGAAAAATGTTAAAATAGTTATGATCTTAGAAGGCCATCATTTGGTGAAATGGCCATTTCTGTTGGCTAGTCATTTCCATTGCCCAATACATTTTGAAATAGCCATATATTGGCAGATTTTTCAGCCTGTCCAAAATATACACAAACCCAAACAATGTCGGATCAAGATTCAAGATTCAAGATTCAAGATTCTTTATTTGTCACATACACAGTTGTATAGAGTATATACAGCCAGTAGTGAAATGTAAATCAGGTCTACTCCAAGATGCAATTATTATAAGTACTAAACATAATTAAGAATTTAAACAATATAAATATATAAAGATAAGATAAAATCTCAACAAAAAAAGAAAAGAAAAAAATGTGTTACATAGCAGCAGTGTAAAGTGCAAAGTGCAAAGGATTCAAAAACTAGCAGCAATATGACCTGGTATTAATGTCCATAGTGCAGGTATTAATGAACATTCCTCAACCAAAAGCACACTTATTAGTATATAGTATTATATAGTATTTTGCCATCATTTACTCACCCTCAAGTTTTTCCAAACCTCTATGAATTTCTTTCTTCTGGGGGGGGGTACTATGGAAGTCAATGGGGTCCATCTACTTTTTGGTTTCCGACATTCGGCAAAATATCTTCTTTTGTGTTCAGCAGAAGAAAGAAATTCATATGGGTTTAAGGAAGATGTCCACCAGTTGCTTTACTCATGCGTTCACTTCAGTGCTGATCTGTGATGTGGTAACCTCAGCAGCCATGTGGATCTCTAAACCTCTCCTCAACCTCTGCAGTGTCGTCTCATTAACAAACATTCCTCATATTGCTTCACTGCACTGACTGCCATTGGGGGAAAAAAAAAAAATCTACACATAGACAGCCAATCAAACTGGAAGTGTCAAGGTGGGGGTGGGTTTGTGGGAAAGGAGGTGCGAATCTCAGTGCTCCGGTATGTTGAACGACGATCACGTACTAATTAGGTGTCTGCACTGATAAGAGCACAGGCGTTAAGAAAATGAGCAAATAAATAATAGATTACATTGTTCTAGCAGCAATTCATGTCCCTGCATTGAAGATGCACAGGGCTGGGGGAGAAGGAAGCTGGATTTTAGCAATCCTAATAAATCGAGGGGCACAGTAGTCCTAAGAGAGAGACTTACAAAGCATCGAGAAAATGATTCAAGACTGTCTATATATAACATCTGATGCAAATGACATGTAAAGGTAGAAGCTGTTAGCTACCATCTTGATTTTACAAAAAAAAATGTTTTCTTAGCAATGACTTAAGTAATTTAGATGTTACCTTTTAGGCTGCCATTTTTAAGTGTTTGACTTTTAATTTAAATTGATGCAGCACAGCATCTTACATTTCTCACAGACTTTAAAAAATCACTATATTGTGAAAAGTTCATGTGAACAGCTGACCTATTAGATAATAATTGACTTTGTTTGGTTAACGATTATTAGCCTCATACAAAAGCACATGCCCTGTAGCTATTGTACTGTAAGCGTTAGTAATTTTGTTTTCGAAAATGTCAGCACTCCTAATTATAGGTATCCATGATGACATTTTCTATGGAAATGTGTAATGCACAAATTCATTTTATTTAATGTTAGAACAATTGATGGTTACACTTTATTTTGATAGTTCACATTAGACATTCTTTTAACTATAAGTAACTTTATAACTACATGTCAACTAACTCTCATTAGATTATTAGTAGACTGTTAGGTTAGGGTTAGCAGAATAAGGGTTAGTAGAAAAAGTTAACATGTAGCCGACAAAGTTACTTAGAGTCAGTAGATTGTCTGTTGGTGAGCATCAAAATAAAGCGTTAGTAGATTTTTAGGAGACCGTCTACTAATACTCTAATGACTGCTAGCTGACATGTAGTTGCAAAGTTGCTTATAGTTAGTAAAATGTCTAAAGTGGACCATTGAAATAAAGTGCTTCCAAAATGATTTTTTACAACCACTGAGAAAGTGTGCAAAGTGGAGAAGTGTTTCCATTACTCCTGAAACGTGACAGCTACACTTTTCATTTTGCATTTCAAAAGCGGCATAAAGGATCTGAAGCGTGCTGAATAAAATCTTCAAATCGTTGTGGCGCTGAGTGTGTTTAGATGACACCATGTGCTAAAGTCGTCACAGTCGCTTCTAAGTGTTTTCCTTTTACCCTTGTGGCATCTCTACATTATAAATTTGAGATTTGTTTAACAGTAAATCAGAAATGCAGAGGAAGCTTTCAGTGTGAAATACTGAAATGGCCCTTTATGGATGGGAAAGGTTTAAATGCTCCTTCCAAGATGTGTCATATTCAGCTGATTTAGTGCAATAGCAACTAGATTTGTACATTTTCCAAAGAAGAACGGATTGGTATGGTGTTGGTTACTAGGTTTACGTGATATATAAGCAGCAGTAATGCTTGCTTTAACTAATTATCAGTGTAAATTCGTTGGCTCTCACTTTCACATGAAGAGCTGAAGCATGCAATGCATTCTCTATCTTTCTTAGAACAAGAGACAATATATTCTTCTCAAAAATTGCCTTATCAAGTAGCATGCATAATAGGTTCATAGTATAATTTCTTGGTTCACTTGTCTTTAATGTGATACTGAATTGGAAATGTGTAATAAAGACCCAAAGTGCGATATAAAGCTTTACGAACAGCAAATCAGTGTAACATTTCTTTAAACTCTGTGAAACATGTTTCAATATTTCATTTTCCCCTTGCTTTTCATGCTGGTTGCTCTATATAAAATCAGTGCATATTAATTTAATTTTGTCACATGGGAGTGGATGTCTTTTAAGGTGAATCTATTTAAGGGAAGCGATGTTCCTTCAAGGCTGAAGCAGCGTCACATGTCTCTCCCTGTAAACCTTCATTAGGAACAGCAGCCCAGCAGCCTACATTTACACAGCAGGCCTGAAACGCAAACAAACTTTCAACACAAAATCATTTGTTCTTTCCTTGTTACTAGCTTGGATTCAATGAAAAAAGACCTTAGCAGCGTCTTTCTGCCTATTCCAGTTGATTAAATGTCGCCCCAAAGAGCTTCACTTTACTGTAAATTCAATACACTTGGACGATCAAAGGGAAAAAGGGATGTCGGAATGAAGTTGCTTAGCAAGTCGTTGTTTTAAGTTTTATCAATTATTATTTTTTGATACGAGTACTCCACTGGCTTTGAAAAGCTGTTTTGTTGTTAAACTGTTTTGCTGTCAGGTTATCAATCGATAATTTAGGTAATTGCTGTTTACAAAGTGACAATGAAGCAAACCAATGTTTATGAATGACTGAGCAAAGTAATGAGACTGCTTCTCAAATTGTTCTAGTTGATTGTACTCTGAGATTACATTTTTGGCTGTACAATTGTTTTTCTTTTTAATGATGTTGGAGTTGTATAGTCTGGGGACATCTTGATGAGGTTGCCAGTTTCTTTATTCTGGAAGAAATATAATTCTGGGACGGGTCATGTTTCACCACAAATCCAAAAGAAAGAAAATGATTGTGCATAAAATTATTATGTAATGTAGAAAGCACATTTTTAGTACCCTTGATATTTCGGTATTATGACAGTTATTTCATTTTAATGAAAGATAAGTGCATTTGCCTCCCAAATTCTCATTAGCAAAAGTAAAAAAATAAATAAAACACTTATACTCTGTACTCACTGACCACTTTATTAGACACACCAGTTAAAGTACTCGTTAACACAACTATCTAATCAGCTAATCACATGGCAGCAATTGACCCTTCACAAACAGTTTGACTGACAGGCGATCTGACCAATCATAACCCCGAATCAGCCATTTTGTCTGACAAAGCAGTCAGGGGAGTTAGTAGATTAACATTGGTGAACTTGAACTTGAAAAATTGTGTGTACTCACGTCTTTCTGCGCTTGAAACAACATTCCTTCTGATGTCCATTCATGTTTATTTGATGCTATAAATGAACTAGTATGAAGAGATGGTTGGTTCACGAGCTGACTGAAGGAGCTACAGCGATCTGTCACGACACATTAAAGAGCCACTATACTGTTTTTATTGTTTAAACTTCTGTAAAAAATTACGATATATTAAATATGAAACCGTTTCATATGTCTGGTGACACATTGTCAGTGTCCTCTTTGCTCCGGGATGTATTTTTTTCTCTGTGTGAGAACATGATGTGTGACTAAAGGGGGCGGGACTTTGCAAAGGGTAAATTAGGCATGTAGTCATGGTCAAGACGATCTGCCTAAACTGAATGCATCTGAATAGGGAAGAAAAGTGATTCAAGTGACTTTTAACATGGCATATATCTTCTTATTTGAAGTGAAACCTGAACGCCTGAAACAGATTGATAGGGAAAGAAACTGGCATTCATTGTGACTGTTAAGTCCTATCTTGTATCTTAATTTATACTTTATATTAAGGTATCCTTGTTACAGTGTAATTATACATAAGTACTGAGTAATTATAAGTAACTACATGTACTTACTATAGGGTTAGGGTTAGGATCAGGGTTTGGTGTAGGGTTGTAATTATGCATATTTTATAATTGTTATTACAGTGAACGTGTAACATAGACACTGTAAAATAAAGTGCTACCAATTCACTCATATCAAAAGCTGTGGATGAACAGAAGAATATATGTTTGAACCAGCAATGTAATGGTCAAGTAGAGCTGCTTGTACACCAAAGACAGCACTGTCAAAACTGTCTGCCACACAAGCACAATGAAATGGCCATCCACTGCAAAATGTTCTGGCAGAAATGCAGGGCTCACAAAAATAATAGAATAAATAGACTCAAAATGACATTTCACCTCTACCGCCTATTGACGGAGACAGATTTCTGAGTCACTGAAGTATGTTGAGCACAACAAAGTACAGAGATGGCTAGAGCCTGAGATAAGAGCCATATTTGCCATAGGGAATCAACTGTGATGTGTACTGTGAAGACAGTATGCGCAATATGGCAACTGCGACGGCAAAGCACATTTAAGCATGTTTTGTTTACATTAATTCAGAACCCAAATACATTCTGCATTCTGTCACTCCTCACTTTAATGAGATAGGAATCTTCCCAGACAGCATACATTATTTCTGAGAGAGCGGAACGTCTTTATATTTGCAGAATGCAGCGTGTTTGGGATTTTAACATGTTGCACTTAATAGACCACATCTGTTGCCATTGCAAATATTTACATTTTGTCTTTAGTCAAAATCTTCTTGTGTTTTGGCCAGTCACAAGTTTGTATTTGTTTTGCCGGTGAATCTAATCCTTCATTTGTCTGCTGCCAAATCAAGTCTTTAGCAAGCCTCCTTTTTGTACTGGAACTTTGAAAAAATTTTGAGCATTTTGCTTTGTTTTGTGCTACTCATGGTGGATGTATCTGCCAAGACGCATGAATTTTCTTCCCAGCCCGCAGATTTGTGTTTGGGCCATGGTTATGCAGCGCTTTTGGGTGTCAACTATGTTTTTCTCTGGATGTGTTTAGTAGAAATCGTTTTAAAAGTGCTTTTACAGATCAGATAAAGAGAGATTTTTACCCTCCAAAAGTGATGACATTTTCTGTGATCCTTGTGAGAATTTAAAACAAATTCTGAATGCTATTTCACTCAGATTTCAATTTCTCATTGTGTAGCAGGGCATTGTTAATAGCTGAACTACCTCAGAAAACTATTTTAGCTTGAAATTAGACATGTACCTAAATCATAGGGTGGAATCCATTCCCTTGATTGGAATATGAATCAGGTTGTCCTACCGCTGCTTATAAAATTGGCATTCTCTGATGGGATCAATACAGCCAAACTGATATCAAATTGCTGTGCCTTAATGCCTTGTTCTTCTCTGAGTAAATAAGCACCGAATCCCTGAGATTGGAATTTTATGAGATGTGCAATTTCTTTTTGTCAAAAATGCTTTTGCTTATCATGTCTGAGCAATACTGCTTGTGATAAGACAGAGCTAATAGCCTCCGGTGCGTTTGACTGAGTCAAAGTCCATTAGAATTTTGTTTGGTCAATTAGCCTAGCTGAACTTGTAGGGAAAAAAGGGGCATTTCTCTGTCACATCTGTTTGGGATTTGGTTCCTGTTTATTGGTTAATGTTCATGTCTTGTGATTCCCTGTTCCCCTCATGTGATCTCTTCATGTGGTTCCTATAAGTGTGTTCGACTTGAAGTGACGCTGTGCAAACCGATCGTTGTATGGCATCAAAATACTGCTAGAGCAATTAGCGAGCAGACGCTTCTACGCTTTCGAATCACTCTCGTGATACTTTGATATCATACTCCGATCGGTCTGCACAGCGCCGCTTCACATCAAACACACCTTTTGTTTCATATGTTATGTTTTCATTTGTTTGTCTGGTTGCAGTGTTATTGTTACACATAAAGTAACTATAGTAATCACTATAAACTGTGCATAATTACATGCAACTAACATGCAACTACATAAATTGAACTTGTAAAAAGCGTTTACGTCCTCGTAGAACTCATAGTTAAGCTGGGAATTTTCTGAGAGTTCCCACCTCTGCCTACTGACCGCTGCAGATTCATATTGGCGTTGATAGCGTTGCCATAGAAACGCATAATTCCCAGTCTGAGGATGTGAACATCATGTGATGTCATCTTGATATTCCTGTAACTATGGCATGGAGTGAATGCAGCAGTGTAGTGTATAATTTTTTTGATGTTGATATTTTTCTTAAAGTTTAGTATAGGGAACACATATAAACTATTAACTATGACTTTTCCCTTAATAAATGCCTAATTTACTGTTTATTAATAGTTAGTAAGGTAGTTGTTAAGTTTCAATATTGGGTAGGATTAAGAATGTAGAATAAGGTCATGCAGAATAAGGCATTAACATGTGCTTAGTAAGTACTGATAAATAGCCAATATTCTAGTAAACATTCTAGTGTTTGCTAATAAGCAACTAGTTAAAGGACCCCAATTAAAGTGTTATTATTTTTTCTTAATGTTTCTTATGCCTTTTTAATAATAATTAGTAGGGTAGTTATTAAGTTTAGGTATTGGGTATGGATTAGGGGATGTAGAACATGGTCATGCAGAATAAGGCATTAATACGTTCTTTATAGATATAAAGTACTAATAAACAGCCAATATCCCAGTAATGTGCATGCTAATAAGTAACTTAATAGTGAGAATTAGACCTTAAACTACAGTGTTGCCTATGTTTTTATATAATAGTAATCTTTAATCAAAATATCATCTCTCTGCTTATGTTTGCAAGGCCGTGCTGCATTTAAATCAGTCTAAATCAGATTGCCTTCGTTGAGGTTTTCAATGCACTCTACAATCAAGAACTGATGAATGAAATAAAGTCCTGTACATTTTTTCTTTTCTGGTTTAACAAGTCATTTAAGTCAGAAATGCATGACATTATGACAATCAACTCACATATCTTTCATGTCAACTTTAATATGCAGAAACAGTTTCCAGAAAAGTGTAAATACTGACTGTAGTGCATCAAATGACCAATGGCAGAACGAGGATGTGTTTAGGAGACCTATTTGCAAAATTAAGTTTAGTGATTTTAACTTAATTGTTTGTGAATTTAAGTTCAGTGCATCACACTTTAGAAGTTTATACCTTCTTCCCTGCATTACTGTGACTTACAACATTACATGTTAAAGTGATTTTGAAGCCACTCTGTCAAATTAATTAGTGACACTAGCTAAACAATGTTTGAGCATTCTAATCCTCCAGGCATGGCTTTGAATGTTCGATACATTTCTTGCCCAGGACTATGACAGATGTGCTACTTTGAAGTACGGTTGGGGTGAAAGAGGAGGGGACGATGGTAGCTCCCTAATTACTTCTGTTTTCCCATTATGCCATTCAAGGCTTGAAGTCGCAGGTACATTTAGACGAGCAGTTCAAAGCCAAAGAAGCAACATGAAAAGACCGTGGGTGCAGCATTTCTTTTCTGATGGCCACAGCTGAATTAAAGCTGAGTATGTCTTCCTCCTAGCAGCACGATAGAACAGTGAGGCCAATGCACGTTTTTGTTCTCTTTATGAGCTTACTTTTCTTGATTTTTGTTAAAAAAGGAATTTGCATTCCAAGGCCCTTTAATCTTGTCTCTCTGTCTGCAGAAAGTTGCCCATTTTTCATTCTGTCATTAGGCTAATGGTGTGCATCTCCTCTGCCAAGATTTTACATGTGCCTAGCCCCTTTTTTATGGGACCCACCAGTTTCGTACACACCCTGCTAGCAGATGGGTTATTTGGCCACGTCGCTTTGCAGTCTGCTGTTTTACTTTTCGAAAAAAGAGCTACAACAAAGCTTGATTTATATTATTCACATTAGCTTCTCAAAGTTGTGTGCTTATTCAGAAAGGGATGTGTTCACACTTCCTTTCTGAATAATCCAGCATAAACCAATATGAATTCCATGTTGGTCCAGGCTGGTTTATGCTGGTACATTGCTGGTCTACTTGGTGGACCAACATAGTCATGCACCAGCACTCCTGCTTCTCATGCTGGCGACCAGCAAACCAGTAATCAGCATGCAAATTATGATGGTGACCAACAATGCAGAATTTTTCAGCAAGGTTGGCATTTTTCAGCAGGGTTGGCTCGATTTAAACGAACTCTGGTGCAATTGCTCTGTTAATGCGGTTCATTTGAATAAGAAATGCTGCCATCTTAACCTTTATGTGCTCCAAACAAGCACTTTGTAATGAACTCTGTTGTGGTTCAAGTGAAATATGAATGCAAGGGCTAAACAAACCAAAAACAGGATGTGATGTCATAAGTTGCAGCCCTAAAAAAGACAGAATTCTCAAGCGTACCTCGTGGTTCCTGTCATAGGTGCTACTTTGTCAATTACAGGCACCGGAAACGCTGTCTCGGCAACAGATCTTCGTTTGTGTGCAACAGAGGAATTCTTGTCACTGTTTCGACTCATTTATACTCTTAAAAATAAAGATGTGATTTAAAAAGAAAACAAAAAAATATGCTTTTCACAGTGATGCCACAGAAGAATGAATTTTGGTTCCGCAAAGAAACTTTTAGTGAACAGTTCTTAAAAGAACAATTTTCTTCTTAATGTAAAGAACATTTTAATAATCTAAAGAACCTATTTTAAATACTTTAAAAGTTTCCATGGATGTTAAAGGTTCAGGATATTAAACCATCAATGCCAATAAAGAACCTTTATTTTTAAGAGTGTAGACATTTTATAAGTTCTCTAAAAATATGATCATATGTACACAAATACAACAAACGCATTTGCACTTGCATTTTTATTTTTATTTTTTCCCCATTTGTATCTTCGGGTCTTTTATTAATAATGACAGTGTGAACACAAAGTGAAGCAGTACTAAGTGTATCATTCTAGTTTTTGGTCCAGACCAAAAGAACCAAGGTAATCAAACTACTAGTGTGAACACATGAGAATGCTACTTTAGAGGCAGCAAACAGAACTGTGACGGTAATTAAGCAATTCCAGTGTACTGAATATCACAGACAAGCTGTGTTGATTCCACACAAAACTCCCATGAATAAGATGTAAATATATTCATCTTAAATTTTTCAATGAACAAAAAATACTTCCAAAAGAATCTAAAGCATAAAGCATTATATTACCAAGTGGAGTGACAGCCATTTTCCCTCCACACTCAAAGTATTCTGCAATTACTCCATTCCAGCTCCACTTCAGGCTTTCCATTTTATATACATTCCCCACTCTGAACGATTCTGGAACAAGACGAAATCTGCTCTTTGGAATCAGATGGTGCAGTTATAGTATACCGGCAGAGGCTAATCTGAGCAAACCGTTGTGCGGTATAGTTTCTCTCTTTAATTCAATTTTATTTGAAGTGATATAAACATTTTGTTAGCTTGCGTGTTTCCTGGAAATCAAACCTGCACTGTTGCCAGTGCCATGCTCTGACAGTAGAACTATAGGAACACACGTTATTTGTGTTGTGAAAGGTGTGATTTTTAAGAATGTTTGACAAACTCTTAATCTCTCTTGAGTGGCAAGATTTTTCTTCACTGTCAGTCAGCAGGACAGCACAGCTTGTACTACGATCAAACTCTCAGCTGCAAAGAGCATATGTAATGATAGGTTGAAAGATGAAAGACTCTACTTGTTCTGCCACTTTCTTTCTGTCTCTCGCTTTTACTTTAACATGAAATTGTGAAGTCATGTATGACTTTCTCTGACAGATGCCCTTGACAGTCCATGGAATGGTCTTGGCCCAGCACTGCTCTCATTAGCCAGAGCATCGGTGCACCGGAGGTGTTTTGTCAGGTCATTCTCCCCCTCGCAATCTAAAGCCAAAAAAAGCAACTTATGCCTGGGTCTCCCATCAGAATGGTTGTGTCCAGCATTGCTGGAGTCAGGGGAGATCTGTCAAATGAGAGGGAGGATGTCTTCAGGGCAAATGGACAGTTGCTGTCCCACCATGGATCAACTGTTCAGGCATTACGAAGGAAGAGCTACTCTAAGGACAGAGCAGAGAATCAATACGTTGCTTCTCAAACATATACATAAATACTCTTCATGTACTCGGGAGAAAGTTTCTCCTCAGCTTATTTATTTATTTATTTGTTTGTTAATTATTATTTTCAATAACCTACCTGGCACATTTGTCTTCTTAAAATATAGATTTTTACATTTCCTAAAAGAAAATATGAGTGCTGATTGTCAGGGCTTTATAATGAAGTTTCTACAGAGTTCTGGGTGGTCACTAAATAGCTTCTTTTGCCCAAATCAAAAGAGCTGACCTTCTGGTCTTTATAGATATTGCAACATAGAATCGTTAGAAAAAGGATCTCCTATCTACATTTTTCCAAAACTCCATATAAACAATTCACTGCAGTTTTGCAGCATTGCAGGAAGTAACATAATGTTTTGCACAAATGTGGCCTCGCCTCCAACAAAATTTTCAAAAGTGGCTTGATTGAGGTATTGTTCCTTAAGTTATGCATTGATGTACGTAATAATATGAAAATGATGAACAATATTGATGCTAGTGGTAAGCACTACTAAGAACATAAATACCATACTTTCATTAACAAATGTATATCTTGAGAGACCTCCATGAATGCCTGCAAACATTGTCTTTGAATATCCAGTTAAGTGTTATTGGTGGCAATAAATTAATCTTTTCATATCTACAACAAAGTGAGTTTACCATTCAGTGTGATTATTTGTCCGCAATAATCACATCGCACTTGCTTACCTGTGTACAGAGGCTTCATTCAATCTTACATGTGCTGATCAAATCATAGCCATTAGGAGATGGAGACCTTCATCTGTCCTCTTCTCCATGGATGTGCTTGAAGAGATCTGAAAGTAGGCTATGCAGACAAGTGCATTTGATATTCAGCTAAAAGAAAACAGGATGGATCAAGGGCCCAGGGCAATTGGCATTTCATTTGTATGCTTTAAGAGGGATGATATCTTCAACAGAGAACAGTCAAGGGTACAAATAATGTGCTGTGAAAGAGGATATAGACAGAGAATAATAAAAACAAAGCTCTATATGAAAATTGTAGGCACAACATGATAGTAAATCTACTGTTTAATAGTACTGCATCTACTAATTATTCAGTTATTTCTTGGGCAAGCATCAGTATTATTATTACATCTCTCATGCTTAGTATTCTCCTTAAAACTTCCACACATAACTTGTTCTGAATCATTTACGATACAGACATGGATGAAACCTCAAATCAAGTTTTCAAAGGTTTTTCAAATACCATATATTGGATACCCAGTTATGATGATCCCCATGCAAGGGACCACAATCCAAAATATAAACGCATCTACATGGTTTTTTTTTTTTGGCATGCGCTGGGCTGGCTAGATGTGATACTCCACAAAAGATGCCAGATGAAATCACATTTAATAAACATCAGGAACCATACATAGAGACACCAGCATGGAACTTCAATACAAGACAATGACCAGATGATTACTGAGGGTTTAAATACACAAGATGATAATAGGCTAAATGAAGGACAGGTGTTGGTGATTAGTTGAGATGGAAACAAACAACAGGAACAAAATCATAGGAAACCAGAAACATCTAAATAAAAGTCCTTGAACACAGAGACACAGGGAATCGTGACAATGTTGATGTATACAGATTCATTTATTACAAAATTATATATTGTCCAAATTATATTTAAATTCTACTCATTATTCATTCTAGTTGAATTTAGATTGAATATTTTCAGTTGAATTAAAATTAACTGTATACTGATTATTTACTGTTAAAAAACATTTTAGAGTGTTATTGTTAAAAACAATGTCAATCAGTGTTGGCATGTTGGGCAGTACTGCTTTACCATAATAACAATACTTTTTGCAGTAAATATAGTGTAATTAATTAATAATAAGACTTTAATAATATTATAGCTAACATCCATAAAACAGCTTGTTTGACTCAATCCCTATGATCTAAAGTCCAGCAATCCAATCAATCCTAGATTAGTTTTTGTAATTTTCATGTAACTCCACCATTACTGCAAGCTAGCTTGGAATATGGAAAAGCTTACATTCAGCAGCTGGAAAATTGACATTACTGATTTTGTTGGAAGAAAAGATGATAAGAACACCATTGTCAAATGTAAGTTGTGTCAAATTTTGCTCTGGCATTACATGTCTTGTCCATCCACATATCCCTTTGATTCGTTTAAACATTGTACCTACCTATTATCAAAAATCTTATTAGAAAGCAAAACATTTTCTTACAACTTTACTTGATATTATTTTGACAATATATATCATGACATATAAACATATCTGGGTAACAGGTGAATTATAGCTACAATTAGCATCAAGCTACACATGACAATTTATGAGATTAATACTACACTTTAATCAGAATTCATTGTGAACCACCATCATGTGTTTGTAATAACTTGTGATCTAATGTGGATTTTGGTCATATGATGAGGCAGAAATATGTTGTTTGTGGCATTTTACAATGAGCTAATCACTACACCTGCTTTGCCTTTCTCACGCTTACATTCTTTATTCTTATAAAAATATCCAAAATCACATTAAAATCACATACAAATCATATGCTGTTACAATCATGTCTATAAGCTTCATGTTTCATTTGTAGAAACATTTCTCTGGGTTTATTATGTTCGAAAAAGAACACAGAAGTGTAGAGGAACTTCGGAAGAGACAGGACGGGTTATGATCACGTAAAATGAGTGACAGCAAATGATCTTCCTCTGAGTCAATCGCAGAAATGAAAACAAAGGTGGTGCGTCTGAAATCACGTACTACAGTAGGCACTACATTTGTATTTGAACTTACTTTGCAACTGTTAAAAACGTATGTCCTATATGTAACCCTGGACCACAAAACGGCTCAGGTTGCGACTGTAACCCTAGTTCCCTGAGAGAGAGAACGATACGCTATGTCAAATGACGCTTTGGGAACGCCTTCAGCGTGATTGTGTCTGATGCATGAATGTCAACTAGCCAATGGTCACGGGCAGGTGACGTTCATGACCAGGAAAGGATAAAAGCACATCCGGAGCGATCGCTCACTAGCTTCAAATAGCCGAAGCAAATCGATCACAGGTATGGCTGGGTGACGCAGCATCTCATTCCCTCTCTCAGGGAACTAGGGTTACAGTCGTAACCTGAGACGTTCCCTTTCGAGGGAACTCACGCTGCGTTGAATGATCCTTTGGGAACGATATATCAAAACGCCATACTTGCAAATGCCTGTCTGTGTGAAACTGCGGCACACAAAAACCTAAGCACCTGCAAACCTGGAGCAGCATTCAGGTCGAGATTAAAGAAAAACCTCACAAACATGAGCGAAGGGGAACAGCCCACTGCATCACATATTTGAGGGTACCGCCGACAACAAGGCCGCCATAATCCTAGTGGAATGAGCTCTGATAGCAATGGCAGCTTACCAGAGACCTCATAAGCAAGAGAAATAGCCTCAACTATCCACTCGCTAGCCGTCTGTTTGGATGCAGGCAATTCAAAACAAACAGCTGATCAGCTATTCCTGGTCCGGTTCTGAGAAAGGGCCACGAAGGAAACGGGTTATCAAAGGGTTTCTCTCCACAGTTGTACCATCCAAAAGAACATGGTAAGCAACATGGCACATATTTTTTCAGAATAGATAGGGAAAGACCTGATAAGAAACGATCTTGTAGGAACTCTAGCACTGTACAGACTGGGTAGTTTACTGGATCCAACTGTCTCATATTACACCAAGGAATCAAAAGTTTCCACTTTAGAGTGTACAGTTTCCTTGTGGACGGAGCTCTGGAGTGAAGTATGGTCTCTACAACCTGAGTTGAGAGACCAGATTCTATGAGTTTGGCCCCCTCAGAGGCCAAACCCACATGTTCCAAATCCCTGACCAGGGGTGAAATATCACACCTCCCACCTGAGATAGAACGTCCCTCTTGACTGGAATCTCCGAGGGAGAGTAGTCGAGGAGAGTTAAGGTTCAAGAACCATATTCGACTCAGCCAGTAGGCGCTACTAGCAGTAGACTTATTCCTTCCCGGCGGACCATCTCCAGAACTCCTGGGAGCAGAACAATCGGGGAAATGTGTACAGAAATAGCCTCGGCCATGTCTGTACCATGGCATCCAGTCTCAGAGGAGCTGGATGTGTGAGGGAGAACCAAAGTGAACAGTGCGTTGTATCCTGAGATTGCTTGGCCATAAACTCCCATATGAACTTCACCATCTCAGGGTGAAGTCTCCATTCCCCTTGCCTCAGCCCTTGTCTCAACAGGATGTCTGCTCCTATAATCTGGGCCCCTGGAATATAGATCACTCCCAAGGAGAGCATCTTCCCCAGGGACCACAGGAGGACCTGGTGCGCCAGTTTGCAAATTGGACGCGAATGTAGACTTCCCTGACAATTTATATAAGAAACCAACAATCATCTCCAGGCAATTTATGTGCTACCAAAATGATGACCCCTCCAGAGACCTTGAGCTGAGCGGGCTTCCATAACCACTCCCCAGCCTGTGAGAGAACATCTGTGGTCAGTGTGACTCGTCGACACTGAGCTACTAACACAGGACCCTTGGACAGGAACCAGTTCTCCTTCCATATAACCCCTCGGGGAAAAACCCTCTGGTCCTGAGCCACCACTTTAAGGGTCTCATGTACAGCAGGCCAAAAGCCATCACGTTGGACGCAGCTGACATCAGACCCAAAAGTCTCTGAAACTGTTTTACAGTGAGTGACTGGCCTAGCTCCTTTCCTTCACGACTGAGAGAAAAACAGCAATTCGAGTGGGCGAAAGAACAGCCCACATTGTCGCTGAATCCCACACCAAGAAAGGTGGTTCTCTGTACCAGAGAAAGCACACTCTTTTTGGCGTTAAGTCTCAACCCTAATTCCTGCATGTGAGTGAGAACGAGATCTCGATGCTGGACCACCATCTGCTCTGACTGAGCTAATATTAGCCAGTCATCTGTATAGGTCAGAATGCGCATGCCTTGCAGCCTGAGTGAGGCCAGCGCTGCATCTACGCACTTCGTGAACATGCGGGGTGAAAGAACTAGTCTGCTGTGACAGGAACCAGTTCTCCTTCCACATAACCAAGGTGCGGAGCGCTTGCCACGTGATCTTGATCGTATGGAATGGGTTTCCCCTCAGGTAAAGCCCTCTGGTCCTGAGCAACCACTGTAAGGGTCTCATGTACAGCAGGCCAAAAGTTATCACATTGGATACAGCTGACATTAGACCCAACAGTCTCTGAAACTGTTTTACAGCGAGTGACTGGCCTAGCTTATTTCTTTCACTACTGATAAAAAAACAGCAATGCGGTTGGGCGACAGAACAGCCCGCATTGTCGCTGAATCCCACACCAAGGAAGGTGGTTCAGTCTCAACCCCAATTTCTGCATGTGAGTGAGAACGACATTTTGATGCCGACCCGCCATCTGCTCTGACTGAACTAATATTAGCCAGTCGTCTGTATCGTCGCCCTGCAGCCTGAGCGAGGCCAGTGCTACATTTACACACTTCGTGAATGTGCGAAGTGAATGAGCTAGGCCTAATGGAAGAATCCGATATTGGTTCCGAAAGCGAACCTCAGGAACTTCCTGTGTTGTGGAAGGATGGAGACATGAAAGTATTCGTCCTTTAGATCTATTGCGACAAACCAGTCCTTGGATCTGATTTGAGTCACGATTTTGACTTAATGTCAGCATCTTGAATTTTAGCCTTTTTATTGCCCCATTCAGATGACTAAGATCTAATACAGGACGCAACCCGCCATCCTTTCTTGGAACAATGAAGTAACGGCAGAAAAAACCCGACTCCCAGTCGCCTACAGGGACCCATTCTATAGCTTCCTTTGCAAACAGGGTCTTTACTCCTTGTTCCTTCACCAGAGCCTGCTAGGGATGCGCTAATGATAGTAGCACCCCGTTGATTTGAAGTGGATGCAAACCAAACTGGATTTTGAACCCTTTCTCTATTGTCTGCAGGACCCATTGAGATATATTTGGTAGACGTTACCACTCTGCCAGAAAATCTACTAAGGGAACCAGCTTCCCAAGGCTGACCTCTGCTGTATTTAGAGCAGCCACTTCAGTGACCTGAAGCATACTGGCAGGATGCAACCGATTTGACTGCTTTGACCCTCCTCAGAGGGTGCAAGCCTGACGCAGCGTCGCATGAGTGGGGCGGGCACCGTATGCTGAGGTGTACACCACTCTGAACCACGTAGAGCTACCCTCAGATTCCTTTTCAGACAGCGCAAGCCTGACGCAGCATCATGTGAGCACTGAATCGTAAGCTCGCTGGAAACCGCTGCGCCCCGAAGCACCAAGGGTGGTGGGGTTGGCAGAACGGTTCCCCTAGGGCAACGAAGTGGCACAGACACCGTATACTGAGGTGTACACTGCTCCACCCTGCAGGGGGCTGCCCTCAGAAGCCTGACACCACCGGCATCAAAAGGCTGAACTAATACATGAATCTAACTACTGAAAGTCCGATGTATCATTTTAATTCCTCAAAATTAAATCCAGCTAACTGCATACTAATACACCTAATCTCATTTAATTTCTCAAAATTAAATGCAGCCACATATCAACCAGACAAGAAAAAAGGCTGTATGAAAGGCTAAATATAGAGTATTAATGCAGACATCTAGCTTTTAAAAACCAAGCAGATATTACATTGAATTCTTCAATTTAAATGCAGCCATAAATCATCGAACAAGTGTACACGGTCTGAATGATATAGGCCAAATATTCATAATATTCTGCAGTATGCACACCCATAATCTGCGTCGCCTCGGCAGACTCGAGATCAGAGCCATAGTTAATCTTTATTGAGGTTTGCAGACCCAAAATCTACACGTCGCCTCGGTAGACGCGAGATCAGAGCCACTAGAATCGTTATTGCAGTTTGCAAACCCGAAATCTACGCACTGCCTTGGCAAATGCGAGATCTGTGCCTAAGACTTTATTCCCTCGAGAAAAAAGCCAAGAGGAGCAGAGCTAAAAGTCCCGATCTTTCTGCACGTCGAGCTCAATCTTTCTCTTTTAACAAGAGCTGACTCTTGCATGCTCTTCTCCCGACAAACAACACACGAATCATGTGTATCCCCACTCGTAATAGAAGCGAGGGCAGGGAGGAACACACGACTCAAGTTGCTATTTGCTCGCCAATAAACTCCTGTCTAAATATAATATAATGCTTGAGGACAAACAACAATAAATAGACAGGGACAGTTTTACACAGAGCGCTTTGCTGAAAAAAAAGGTAGTGAGTGATCGCTCCGAATGTGCTTTAATACTTTCCTGGTCATGAACGTCACCCGCCCGTGACGTTCATTCTCGCCATTGGCTAGTTGACATTCATAAATCAGACACAATCACGCTGAAGGCATTCCCAAAGCGTCGAAAGGGAACTAGACATAAGGGTTATTTTTTGAAATTGAGATTCATACATCACCTGAAAGCTGAATAAATAAGATTTTCATTGTTTTATGGTTTGTTAGGATAGGACAATATTTGGTCGAGATACAACTATTTGAAAATCTGGAATATGTGCAAAAATCATTTTATTTATCAAATATTGAGAAAATCGCCTTCAAAGTTAGTAGTCGTGGCCTAATGTTGAGGGAGTTGGGTTTGTAACCTGAAGGTTGCTGGTTTGATTCCCATGCCGGTGGGGATTGTGAATGAACAGCACTCTCTCCACCTTTGATACCATGACTAAGGTGCCCTAGAGCAAGGCACCTAACCCCTAATTGCTCCCTCTGTAAGTTGCTTTGGATAAAAGTGTCTGCCAAATGAATGAAATGAAAGTTGTCCAAATGAAGTCCTTAGCATATCCACTCACTAAAATACATTTTTATATATATTTATGTTAGGAAATTTACAACATATTTTCATGGAATTTTCATATCTTCATGATCTTTACTTAATATCTCAATGATTTTATGCATAGAAGAAAAATTTATCATTTTGACTCATACAATGTATTGTTGGCTATGGCCACAAATATACCCGTGCGACTTATGGCTGGATTTGTGGTGCAGGGTCACATATAGTGTTAATATAGGCAGTACAAATGAAATTCAGACATAGTGGTGGATCCATGTTGTTACCGGCAGGTGACCTACCAGTGTCACTTGCATCACTTCACTGCCATTCATAAATCCTTTCTCCTACAAGTTGTGCATGGGCAGGTAAAGATTTAGTTTTTCATTATATTTACCTCATGTAAATGAGAAAATTCTGCAAAATTTTAAAAATAAATAAATAAATAATTGAAGCAATATGCTGGCACCATGTGGCAGGAAATATATGCAGATATATGCAGAGCAGTATGCTGAAAAGGTCCCACAGAGACAGTCATTGTTGGCAGTCATCAGGGGTGGTGGTCAGTCAATGAATTTGTTGGGGGATTCCAAGGCCATTTCCATGCTATGCAGGCAGTTTCGGATTTGAGGTCCCAAAGGGGCAACGGGGCAGTCACATGGTGTGGGCTGGACCCATGTGATTCTTGTCAGTAAAGGGCACAATGTAGTGCACAGCAGTCAAGCCTTCCATAACTTCATGCCCTATCCCTCCTCCAATGCATTTTTATATTGTTTGTGTTGCTGCTGCCCTTGGTCCTGAACGACTGCCCTTGCCAAAGCGACTTGATCTCACAGGCCTCGCCGTTACACGAGAACAATGACATCATCCTGTGGAGTGAGGCGGTGGTGGGCAGTGTTATGAAATCTGGTTTAATTAAGGCTTTATTTTTCAAAGAACATAACAAAACTCGTCACACTTGCTGTTCCAAGAATTGAGCTCTGGAGAGATCCTGCGAGATAGCTTGGGGAGGACAGGGGGCAACAAACACTTCACTCACTTGAAGGCAAATAAAACACAATGAATTTTTAATGGGAATATCAAAGAGAACCTGAGGAGTATATTAGCTGTGTCTTATTTATCCTGGTATAACTGGCGCTCGCAGATGTTGTTTGATATTCAAGTCTCTATTTTGAGGAGCTGCATACACTATCCACCCAGCTGAAGTAGCGCTTTGACCATTTTCAAAACCAAGGCGACGTTTTGACAGCGTAGCAACGATGGCCCCGGTCGGGCATGGAGTTCTTATTAAATAGAGCGCTGCTCTTATCTGCCTGTTGTTTTCGTGTGACCATGTTTCGAGAGGTTCTTTTCCCTTAAATCACTTTGAGGCAGAAATCAACAGATGACAGATCTTGCCCTTGCTGTTATTGAAGATGATATCAACATGATGATATGACAAGAATGCACAGCTGACCATAAAAATCACCAGTAAACAGAGGGGGGAAATAACTATAAGAGTAAATATTCCCACACACTCATAAAATCTCATTTATGCTTTGAAAACGTTTATCTGCAGTGCAAAGCTGCAGATGGTTTATGGCGAACCTTATGACAAGCTCCTGGTGTGCACAATCACACAAATGAAAATGACTTCTTATTATGGACTGTTTATCACTCATGCGTCACAGCTGTGGAGGGAAAAATGGCCTTTGTGATTGTGACAAACCAGCAGTAGGGTTAAGAAAAGCAGGGATGGGATTCATAGAATAGTTCAGAGGAAGTAAACAAAAACAGAGACTGGAAAGTCTTCAACCAATCCATCAGCTGAATCATTTAAAAATGAGCTACGAAGGCAAAATCATTATCATACATGAGCATAAAGCTCCTCAAGTGACTGTAGAAGTTTTAAGACTCTATAAAAATGGAAAGGATTTACAGGACAAAACCAATTTTGAGGTATAAAATTAAAATTTGGTATATAATTTGATTTTAAGTCACATTTATGAATGTTAAATGACAGAAGTGGTTTCATCTGAATCAGCAAATTCTTGTTTAATTTGACATATATATATCCATACAACTTATCATCTAAATGTAAAAAGCTAGAAATATCTTGGTTTATGTATTTCTTTCATGTTCAATTTTTATTATTATTATAATTATTATTATTTTGATGTTGTTTGTTTGTTTGTTTGGACTTTTCCGAAGTTTGTCTAGTTCAGTTCCTGATTCCTGTGATTCCCTCATTCCTCCATTTTACCCTTCTATGGTGTGTTTCGTTGGTTTACTCAGTTCTGTTCCCTGGTTTTCAGGTTTCGTGTGTTGTTTGTTTGTGCTATTATGTTAATTAAATACTGCAGTATCGCCCTCATTTCTGAATACTCCAGCATGACGAATTCCATGTTTACTATATGCATACAGTTTTGGTTAAAATTGGGTGATGGGGTTTGGTACAACATTAAGTATAATTATTAAGTTCTATTAAAATCATGCAAAAATTTTTAAAAATCTATGTTTTGATGTTATAACTTAACCTACTGTTGTTCGGTTGTAACAACAACACTCTTTGTACTTGCTGCTAATTTACACAGTTTATGAATAAATTATGTATATCAAAACTACTTTAATGTTCGGACACATTCCCCTCTCTCACCTACCTGACTACTTCAAAACAGTATCCTATTCCTAGTCTGTTAAAAATTATTTTAAATCTTAATTAGTTTGAAAAGTTCCCACACTTTATAATATCAGTAATTGGCTATTTCTATGCTGTATTGCACACATTTTTTCCGGTGTATTTTTGGCCTGTTCTGTATTTTTCTCTCCCACCAACATGTTAGGTCTGTATTTCAGCTCTGTTGTGCTTCTGAAGGTCAGAGTGACGTCCTTCAACTACATTGAACACTCTGTGGGCTTCAGCTGTTCTCCAGGAATAATGGAAAAAAGTTAACAGTGTGCATATTTTTTTATAATCTACACTGGTGCACCAGGACCCCTCTATTGCTCCTCGCTATGGCTTTGTGGAACATATATTTAGGAGGCAGAGGAAAGGCACAAAAGATGACAAAAGTCTCATTTGAATTGAGCATTCAGAACTAACACATGCTTTCAGATGGTTCCCATCCCAAGTTTATTGAACATGATTTTGGCAAGCTTTCAGCAGCCTCTGTGTGGAGAACTCACATACGTCTCCAGACCCAGTCAAGATTAATGAAGATCTCTGGATTGAGAACTGATCCTACCGATCCCAAGGCCACTGAGAGCATTTAAACCATTGCCCTGCAGGAAAGATGACATCATTAGGGATGAAGTTAGCATTTGGTCTAGCTTAACCACATAAATCTTCTAGCTTTCCAAGGATATTATGTGCTGAAATGGACAAGATTAGCACATGTCCTATGTCTGCACCAACACCTGTCAAGATCATACCTACATAGGCCAGAAATATGATGAACAATAATTCATGACCCAAGCATAGAATGCAATCTTCCATCAGCTAGCTACAAATAGAAGATAGAATAAGCTTTTATTGTACCTTCGGAGCACCGCCAATGCTAATTAGCTTTGGTTTTTGCAAAGAAATATACTGTAATTCAAACAAGCTATTGATGTTTATCCTTTTATTCTAAAGAGGCCCAACATTCTCTGAGGTCTTGCTTTAAGATGCAGTGCCCCCTCTGTTCTCAGTTACAGTACATAAAGCAAATTATTTTATGTTTAAGTGGTTTAAAACACCAGCAAGCACAATACCACAGGTTAATGCAGCTGGCAGTAGTTTTACACAAAGTAGGGCTGGACAGAGTGGGGTATCATCGTTTACCATTGATCTTTAACTATGGTGTCGAATAGACTGGTCAAATTGATCAAGATTCGCTAGCTAAAGATTGCTTTAACAAAAAAAGAATGCAGAACCACAATGAACATCAATAACTTCTAGCAGTTTTGATATCCCAGCTTTTTATTGACATTTTCACATTTATAGAACCCCCAACCCAACTGTGTTGTAATTTAAATAATTTTTTTATTGATTCCTCAGTGTCAGTTGAAGAAATGGAGCAGAATAATACTGCTTACAGCAGTGTTTCATTATTGTAGGCAGTTATAAAACAACAAAAAAACATGTAGTATATTGTGATAATGTCTAGCTGACTGTGCATTATCCATTTCTTACTGCATGTTGGCGTTTGTGGTAGTGAGCTAAAGAATCCTAATTTCTACTCTCTCATCCATGTTCTTCCCATGTTACTTTGGAAATGGTTCATTTGAGTAGTTGTTCTCGCCAGTTCACGCATCAGGAAACAAAAGCTGTGGGTAGATTCCATTGGAGGACTTCCCAGCTTGCCGTTATATGTCTGTGGCTGTTTGTGTGACAAGCAATGAAATATTAAGTCACTCTCAAGTCAATCTGCAAATGCAAGGCCTGACACATGGCTCCTATTTATAACTCACTCTCTCTTTCATTGTGTGGGCTCTCGCTGCTTTCCCCCAAAGTTCCTCAGCTGGATTGTTTTCTTGATAGGCTTGCATGTGGATCAGAAAGTTCACCCCAGGCAGAGATGATCCCTAATCCCGTCCAGCTGCAGACTGAAAAGACAATCTGGAGCGATTCCATGCTTGAACCTCCCGATGGTGCATTTGGCTCAGATGTCCTCTATTTGGAAAAGCAAAAGAAAGGGGGAAAAATGTGATCTGTCAGAAGTGAAGCACTGTTTAAAGACATTTGAAAAGGGACAATGGCTCCTAAGCCTGTCATTGTGTTTTTATGCTGGCTTGGGTGACCTGGAAACTTGGTTGCGCAAAATAAGCAGCACAGACTTGCACTGCAGCCAGTCTTTCCCTTCTGTTCAAGTTAGTGGCTCTGAAACTCTGGCTGTCTCAGCGCTCGAGTAGCTGCCACTTCTATCACCTGTGCATTCCCTTTTGGGGCTCTGACCCTGGCTCTACGTTAACCTGAGGGCCGCTTAGGTAATATTTGGACCTCTCATAGGCATTGTGTGTTTTTTTCCTCATAGCTGACATCTCCAGTGCTGTTCACACTGGATTGCAGCTTCTTGTGAACACACCGCCTCCTCTATCTCTATTACTGTCTTTCGTTCCTCCCTTTGCAGCCCACTGGTATCACAGGTTCTAGGATCTGCTGGATGTGCAAGCATTTAATGAAGGCCAGTGTCAGTGATGAGAGGATTCAGAGCTCTGCCGACTGCATCTTCACCCCACCGATAACTTTTACTTCCCAATTTACATACTATTAGTGCTATATAGCAGTTAGATAGATTTGAAGGAGAGCGAAGCGGATTGGTTAGGAGAAATGTTTCAAAGAGTATGAATTTCTTTACCACTATGCTTGCAGTGGTTTTAAACAAGTAGGACATCCTCGTTGCTTCTGATTTCAGAGTTATGACAGGGGTTGGATTATGGCTCCTTGTCGACTGTCTCTCAAATTTAGGAGTAATTAGTGGTTTTGGATAGTGCATGCACTTTCCCATCATCAGCAAAGTACATTAGTGTGTGGTAGTGGTATGCGAATCGGGATGCAGCCCACATCCCTTTCATGGTCTTTGGGTACTTTACCTCAAGTCACAGAGCCGCCCCTAGAAGACACATCTGTGGGCTGTCTGCAGGCGAGGCATAAGAAATACAGAGATGTTTTCATACTGCCAAGCTCCGAAATAAAGGGATTCTGAAGCTCAGCCTGTAATGAAGCAGGCCCTCTTTACTTTAGAATTACAACATCTGCAAGGACTCCTGAAAGCTGAGATAGGAAAGTGAACTCTTTACTCTTTAAGAGCGAAAGTAGGCTTGAGACTGAAGCAGAAAGAAGCAGAGAGCATTCTTTACATGATAGCTTCAAGGTTAAAGAGTCCTCTCCCCTCCCACCCGTGGCCTGTTTAGTTATTCTGGACAGTAACGCCAGAGCTGAAAGAGAGCGCCTTGGGAGACTTGTTTTAAATTCATGCCCGTAATCAAGCAAACAATGCAAATCCCTTTCTTGCTGGGATTGACTTTTTATCAGGCACTTCTTGTCATGAATTCCTATATATCATTTGAGAACACCTCTATGGTGAAAGCTATATTACAAGAGCTGGTCAGTGGTTTGCAGGTTAGTATCAGTGAGGTGGAGGCGGCCGTGATGGATAGATATGTGGGTGATATGAGTGAGCTGACTCGAAGAATTCAGAGAGGCTGAAAAAGAGAAAAGCACACAGATAGAGAGACTGAATGGTGCATCTGAGCTGCCATTTTTTCATCCTGCTTTACAAGAAACCCAGTTGAAACACACACCACCCACAGTTCTCGTCTCTCCCCTTTGAAAATGGCCTCTCTTGGAAACTGCAGCTGAGTTACCCAGAGGAAGAGGCGATTTGCAAATGGCCTCCTTGACGACTTCCCCTGAGCTCTCTCTTCAACGAGGCTCGCTGCCCACTCCAGCTCCTGCTACGGGGGCGACTAGCATGGTATGCTAGAAATACAGAGTCCAAGGTCTCTGCTTTTTGTGTACGTGACTGAAAAGTTTTCTCTACAAGCAAGCATGTGTTTGATTCAGGGATTTCAGACAGCTTCTGATCTGTAAGGAAGCACTTGCTTCTTGAAAATGTAAGTGCTCACGCAGCATTTTAGCATATTTTGTTAAATACAGTAGTTTATAAGTGCCTTGACTCTTTTGAGGAAATTAGCACATTTGTTAGCTACATATAGTAAACATGTCTAAGCATTGCTAACATAGCTAAATGGTAGCATAGTTTTGAAACTGTACAGTGACAATACCATGCTCTCTGTTTATTTCAAGTATGTTTGGCGCAATTTAAAGTACATTGGATTACCAAATAAATACATTGGGAATTGAATACATTCATTACCATTATATTGCAATCTGACACCATGATACTGCAAAAAAAACATCTTTTTTGTCAGGCAAGTTTAGTGTAGCTTTCTGTTAACTATCATCAGTCTATGGGAAATAATAACTGGTTCTCAATGTCAGTGTCATTTCACTGTCTTCATTACCTGGTACACTATCTAGTGGATGTGAGGTTAGGTTACATGATAGCATGTTCTCCTTTGTACTTTTTTGAGATTAGCTGTTTTTATTGCATACCCTGTAAAATGTGCTGTGTTTTGTCAAATGCTACAGTAAATCCACAGCACCCCCTCATGCCATTTTACAATGGCATCTCTGGGCTGCATGCTTCCATTGCTCTCTACCCAGCTATAGGAACATGCTCAGTGCTGCACTGCTGATTGGGGATTAGGCAGTTGTGGGAGACTTTGTCAACAGCTTTCTGAAAATCCAATTACAGAATATCATAAGCTGTACATGCATCAACCCCAGTCATAAACCCCCAAGGGGGAAAAGAAGTAGAAGGAGATTGTTGCAACCATTGCCCTTGTAATACATTTCCTCTGTGGAGAATGCGTGATTTGTTGGATATTGTAGCAGGAACAGCAAAATACTGCAACAACAGTGGACTGCAGAAAATGCTTAAGTGAATTAACAGCATGCTCACAATTCTTATTTGCTAGAATTGGTGGTCATTACTTGTATGTTCTTTTATGCAGAGACGCTTTTTTCTACCAGGCAAAGATAACATTTAAAGGTTATTTATGCAGTCTTTGGATGTCAGAATTCTTTGTTCTATCCATGTTTAATGTGCAGAGACAACTATAAGTAAGTCATTCATAGGTTGATTTAAGAGTGTAGACATTGTAACACTATGGGTCTATGCTTTCAAAACATTGCTCTGTTTGCTTGAGTGGCTTGACCTCTCAACCCCTGGATTAACCAAGAGCTTGGGGAAAATTTATACAGTTCAGCTTTAAAAATTGGATTCAGATTTATGTTACCATAAAGCTGCAATAGCTGTCGTGTTTTGAAGGGCAGTTTGGTACAGTTGTGATGCTTTTCTATTATATATATATATATATATATATATATATATATATATATATATATATATATATAAAATGTGCACAATGATTTGAATAGGGTTATGAAATGTTTTATGTGAATCTTTTAACACTATGCTGCCTATTAACATTTTAATAGGTGCCAGTCTGTGAAGCTCTTCATTGTAAAAAGTGGTAACCTAGCTACAACTGTTACCTTAAAGGATTTGTTCACCCAAAACATGAAGTTTCTGTCATTAATTACTCACCCTCATGTCGTTCCAAACCCGTGAGACCTTCGTTCATCTTCCGAACACAAATTAAGACTTTGTGATGAAATCTGAACCATACATAGGCAGCAACATCTTTGCACTTTTCAAAGCCCAGAAAGGTAGCTGTCTATGTGTGGTTCAGATACCTCTCAGATTTCATCAAAAATATCTTAATTTGTGATCTAAATTTACATCTAAATTTTTACAAAAATGAACGAAGGTCTTACTGGTTTGAAACAACCAAATAAAATATTTTATCATTTTTAGGTTAGATTGTATAGAAATCATGACACATTACCATGACTTGCTGATCAGTGATGGACTGCACCAATTGGTAATGTCACATGTTGGTTGAAGGCTCTAGAGAAGACTTATGGTACATTGTGTGTGTGTGTGTTTGTATGGAGGGTTGGAATTGGTGTGTTCATGACCCTGCCAGTGAGAAAGACATGATGACTCTATTCTAAACCTTGGTGACATGCATACCTAGACAGCATTGTTCATCTAGGCACACTCCTGACGCAGAGGCTGTTGTAAACAATTAAATGCAAATTCTAAGAAATGTATCCTTCATGGATAAACCAATCCCTGAATGCTTTAAAGGGATAGTTCACCCAAAAATGAAAATTCCTCAAGAACAATGTGCATTCACTTTTTAACATATTTAGATGAGTTTAGCAAGTGCAGGATGATGATACATCATCCAAAGTGTTATTATGGATAATAAACAGAAACATTTGCTAATTCAGTTGTCATAGCACATAGCATAGTCATAGCAAATATACAATTATTCAATAAGCCCATCTTACCCCAATACTTGTGGTCCTGGGCCTCCATGTGCAGGGCAATGGTGACAACAGCAGAAATATATATATTTTTTTCCCACTTCTTACCCTGCTGTTTGTGTCCTATGCGCGAGTGAATGTATGGAGTTTGGCTGGAATGCTGCCTATGTTCAGTATGCAGTGCAAATTGCTATTTATGTGTTGTAGTGAGCCAGTTTGTAACCCATAAACAGCCACAATACCATCTGAAGGCTAACTGATGCTCCAGATCTGAAATGGCCACAGGACAAAGGATACATTATGAAATGGCCATTAGTTTTGTGCAGGGTCGCTGCTGGCTAAATGGGTTGCCTAAGCAGAATTGTATTGTTGTATCCTTCACATCTCTTCCAAATGTTATGGAAGTTTAGACAAGATAACATTAAGGGTCATAATAGAACTTTAATAAAATATTTTAAAAATAAATAAATTGTAATTATTTACAATTGTAGCTTTACAACATAAAACATAAAGTATGATTTTATACATATTAAATAAAAAACGAATGATTATTTTGGTAATCAAGTACTCTGATGATTATTTTGACGATTTATCGAGTAATACGAGTTTTGGTGTTAATAAAGTGAACAATAGACTTTAAAATGACTTGTTATATATATATATATATATATATATATATATATATATATATATAAAATAACAATGAGGCAATAATAATTGGTTCAAAGAAAGTATAAAAAATGTAATTTTATGGTTTTATTGAAAAACATTTTTAAAATACATAATGTAATATACGTAATATAAATATTTAACTTCTTTTCATTATGTATTATAACAAATGCCTGCAGAGGGTGCCAACAGCATAGTGATTGTTGTTGTTACACTTTACAGCATGATAAAATCCTTATTTAATATTGGCCAAAAAACATTTAATTTAAAAGTCCTCTTAATATTTCATATTTGGCCACTTCTTTATGATAGCAATGCTATGGCCCCTACATCCATTTCTAAACAAGAATGTGTGGATATCAATACATGCAAACTCAGAGCAAGGGTTTAAACTTTTATTTTGAAATTGAGGTGAACAACAACAGGGATATTTAGAAACATATTGATGTATTCACCTGTGTTTGCATAGGTGTATAAATGATAATATATCATGCCATATTATGATTTTTAAATTGTTTGTGCAGCTTTATATAATGGTCTAATAATACAGTTTATTGATTCTCATCCATAGAATTCGCCACTTCCTGTATTGTACTGGTTAATTGACAAGGGTAAATAGCAATCGAGGATTTTTTTAAAAATTTAATAGAGAAATTGTGACAGCATGGCACATTAAAATAATTATATGACATAAATTTCCTTATTAGATGCATTATCAGAAATCAGATGCATTGGTGGTCAAATTATTAAACACATTTAATAAATCTCAACAATTAACTTCGAAAACCAAAAATATAAATATTTTTCTTTTTTGCTTCCCAACGCCAGACTGTTGTCTTTTCCCAGGCATAGTTTTTATGATCATTTTATGAAGTGGGGGTGGGGCGGATGTGGGAATGGCTTGTCACATGATCGTTCACAGTAAAATGCATTTATTAATATATTTGTTTATATTAATATTAATATAGAATGTACTTCTTTTTTTAGCTCTGCGTATAGGGAGCGGCGGGCGGTACTGGTTTTGTGGTCAATTCAATAAATGTGGTTCAAAAATATATGTCTGTGCATGGAATCTGAAAGTATTTGCCTTTCAAAGACACATGCCAATTGCACGCTTCCTTAGGACAGGGATTCTTGTTTTCAGCTGGCATTTTGAAGAAACAGTTAGAAGGACTTCACATGTCTCCTCACAAGAGCAGATACAATTACTTGCTCAAACCCCCAGAGGACTATCATCCTTGAGAGTGTTGTGTTCGGGGGGAGGTGTTTGTAGGGGTGGGTGGAATAGCAGAAGCGGCAGGACGAAGAGAGAGAGGACTAAGGACAGAAGAGGACAGTGAATACCGAAAGCTTGATGATCGAGTCTGACATTTGCAGCGATGTGCTCTAGGTCTCTGGGCCATGTACAATCATGGTGGTGAAAGATGGCTTCAAGTGCATGACACTGCGATTACATTATTTCAGTCCGAAACGCAGCCGTTGGTACGGAGTCTTTTCTAATGGTTCTTATCATTTCAACACCAGTGGTCTCACGGTCATTTGGAGCAGCCAGGCATGTGGAAGTGCATTGTTCCTGCTACAGTGCAGAGAGCATCCTGATTAGCAGAATGAAGGCACATTTTGACGAGTACCCTGTAATGAGACCGCTAGTTGCTCGGGGGTGAGAAGGTAAAGATAGAGGGGTAGAGGAAGGATTCTTCAGCCATTGAGAGAGCCGTAAACATTGCTCAGCACTGTTCCCGGAGCTGCAGTGGGCCCAGCTGAATGCCCCGCGCCCACCAGAGTAAACACGTTATCAAAATGTGACGTGACATGCCAGGACTCTCTGCGTAATGAAAAGCAATGAGGCAATGTTTGCGCTACAGAACAGGGCTTATAGTGACTTCAAGCCCTGAGATTTGTCTTAATCTCATGGAATTACTTTAAGGAATGATGCAAGGCCAATAGTGCAAACATTGTACTTCACATTGATGTTCAAGGATGTTAAAAAAGGGCCTCATTCACTCAGGCTGGGTTCTCAACAATGTTACGAAATCTGCCATTTGGATAATCTTAAAAAGATAGTTTACCTAAAAATGAAATTTCTGTCATCACTCACCCTCATGTGGTTCCAACCCCATAAGGGTGTTGTTCATGTTCAAAAACTCAAGTGAAGATATTTTTATTTAATAAAATCTGAAATATTTCTGTCCCTACATTGAAAGTCCATTCCACCTATTCCAGCTCAGAAAGTTCCTGTAACAGTAATCCATTTGAATATGTTTCTTGACAAAATATTTATAGTTATAATCAATTGCCAGTTATTGTCAATTATCATTGTTTTGAAAATTCAAGACTATCACAAAGCGTGGACATGAAAAACTTCTCGAATAAAATTCTCGAATATAGCATACAGTTGTCTTGCAGTAATATTTTCGACAATATGCATTCCTATTGTACAACTGGTTATTCTGGTTATTTTTTTGCTCGTTTAACTGTGAGAGCATATTTAATTGCAACTAATGGTCTTAGAAGTGATCAAATATTGATAATTAAAGTAGCAAAATTGTATTTCAACATAGCAACTTAAATATTAAACACTATTTGTTTGCACTTAGTGCTTTGGAAAAACCAGACTTAGTCTGTAAACCAATTGATATTGAGATATTCAGGAAGAAAAAGGTGCCAGGCCTGAAACAAGTAAGCTTAGGGGAACATCCAGATGGTTGGGGTAGACAGGCTGACACAAACAGGCTTTAGTTGGAGTTGAGAGACTATTGCAAGCAGAGGCATCTGACATAATTTATGTATTTGGTTTGAGTTTGTTCAAAGCCTGTCCTAATAAGTCCAGGACAACTGATGGAAGGGAAGCAGCCAGCTCCTATCCCTGGGGACGAAGGCTGTGTCAGAACTGGCCCAAATTAAGAGTAAACTGAAGGAAATGCTGCAGACCAGCAGAGCCAGTGAGGAGACGGGCAACTTAACTAGCCCCTTCTCAGTGTAATTGTCACTCCGCTGCAGGCCTGGTATCGCACATGCTTGCCAGAGTAATGCAGCTGTATGGATGTCCAGCTGTTGAGAGGGCATCTTCTAGAGCAATAGAGAAGACAGGGATTTTGGAATCACTAGTCTGGCCTAGATACACTTTTAATTATCAGCATACGATCTGGTTCACTTACTAGCATATTCCAGCCAAGAATGGGCAGTTTGTATGTTAGGGCTTTGGGTAAATATTTAATCCATGATACCAATAGACTGATTGACCTGTTGGACTAACAAGGGGTCTTGGTTTTACTGGTCAGCATGGCCCGTTAGTCCCTGATGGCTGATCTCTCAGCTACACCATCTGATTCTAACGGACCAATCTGGTTGGAGCTTGAGATTTTGAGTGCAGCATGCATTAGACGGCATTGAACAGCAGGGAGTGGTCTGTCTGAGATCAAGCACTATTCCACAACCATTACCAAGACACCAGAGCACCACTGTTCAGAGATTGTAGTTGCACATCCAAATTGTTAGGAGAACATAAGAATGTTTTACAACTCTTCAAATGACTAACAAATCAATTGACCCTTCGCAATGACCTGCCCCCTTTAGTTACTAAAGCTATGTCCGACAAGCCATTTGATCTGACGCCACACATCAATTCTCACACAGTGAAAAATACATCGCAGAGCAAAGAGGACACTGACAACGCGTCGACAGACAAGACAGAGCAGGTTACTTTTCATATGAAACAGTTTCATATTTAAAATATTGTAATTTTTTAGTTTAAACAATTAATACCGTATAGTGGATCTTTAATGTGTCGTGACAGATTTCTGTAGCTCCTCATTTCAAGCAGCTCGTGAACCAACCATCTCTTCAGACTAGTTAATTTATAGGATTAAATAAACATGAATGAACATCAAAAGGAATGTTGTTTCAAGCGCAGAAAGTCATGAGTACGCAAAATTTTTTAAGTTCAAGTTTAATCTACTAACTCCCCTGACTGCTTTGTCGGACAAAATGGCAGATTCGGGGTTATGATTGGTGAGATCGCCTGTCAATTAAACTGCTGGCGAAGGGTCGATCACAAGATTGCTATATTGGTAACACTTTACAATAAGGTTTCATTTATTAACATTAGTTAATTTATTAACTAACATGAACTAACACAATACATTTGTTACTGTATTTGTTCATCTTTGTTATCGGTAGTTAATTAAAATATAGCTGTTCATAGTTTGTTCATGTTAATTCTCAGTGCATTAACTAATGTTAACAAATGCAACTCTTGACTTTAATATTGTTTTAGTAAATGTTGAAATAACATTAACCTGGATTAATAAATGCTGTATAAGTGCTGTTCATGTTAACAAAAAAAAGTTAATTTTTTTCCTAATTAATGTACACACAGCACCCCGTATTGATAGAAAAACACAGAATTCTTGACATTTTTGCAGATTTATTAAAAAAGAAAAACTGAAATATCACATGGTCCTAAGTATTCAGACCCTTTGCTCAGTATTTAGTAGAAGCACCCTTTTGATCTATTACAGCCATGAGTCTTTTTGGGAAAGATGCAACAAGTTTTTCACACCTGGATTTGGGTATCCTCTGCCATTCCTCCTTGCAGATCCTCTCCAGTTCTGTCAGGTTGGATGGTAAACGTTGGTGGACAGCCATTTTTAGGTCTCTCCAGAGATGCTCAATTGGGTTTAAGTCAGGGCTCTGGCTGGGCTATTCAAGAACAGTCACGGAGTTGTTCTGAAGCTACTCCTTTGTTATTTTAGCTGTGTGCTTAGGGTCATTGTCTTGTTGGAAGGTAAACCTTCATCCCAGTCTGAGGTCCTGAGCATCCTGGAGAAGGTTTTCATCCAGGATATCCCTGTACTTGGCCACATTCATCTTTCCCTGTGTCTTGCACTGAGGAGAGGCTTCCGTCGGGCCATTCTGCCATAAAGCCCCGAGTGGTGGATGGCTGCAGTGATGGTTGACCTTCTACAACTTTTTCCCATCTCCCGACTGCATCTCTGGAGCTCAGCCACAGTGATCTTTGGGTTCCTCTTTACCTCTCTCACCAAGGCTCTTTTCCCCCGATAGCTCAGTTTGGCCGGACTCCCAGCTCTAGGAAGGGTTCTGGTTGTCCCAAACGTCTTCCATTTAAGGATTATGGATGCCACTGTGCTCTTAGGAACCTTAAGTGTAGCAGTTTTTTTTTTTTTTTTTTTTTTTTGTAACCTTGGCCAGATTTGTGCCTAGCCACAATTCTGTCTCTGAGCTCTTCAGGCAGTTCCTTTGACCTCATGATTCTCATTTGCTCTGACATGCACTGTGAGCTGTAAGGTCTTATATAGACAGGTGTGTGGCTTTCCTAATCAAGTCCAATCAGTACAATCAAACACAGCTGGACAAAATGAAGGTGTTGAATCATATCAAGGATGATCAGAAGAAATGGACAGCACCTGAGTTAAATATATGAGTGTCACAGCAAAGGGTCTGAATACTTATGACCATGTGATATTTCAGTTTTTATTTTTTAATAAATCTGCAGAAATGTCAAGAATTCTTTGTTTTTCTGTCAATAAGGGGTGCTGTGTGTACATTAATGGGGAAAAAATGAACTTAAATGATTTTAGCAAATGGCCGCAATATAACAAAGAGTGAAAACTTTAAGAGAGTCTGAATACTTTTCATACCCATTGTATGTCTACTTCCTATATGGTATTTACAGGTCAGTATTTTCTTAATTAGTTGTAGCTTACTTTTTCGATTGTCTGAAATGAAAGGCATACTAAGTCTCTCCTACATTAACACGCCCATTAAAGTAAAGCAGAGAGAGAATAGCAATTCAGAAATGCTCTCTGTCAGTGAATAATTTTGGACATTCTGGTTGGCTGACATGTCTGGAGGGTGGGGCTTTAGAGAGAGGCCTTGGTTGAAGGAATGATTACAGTCTAATTCAGAGGTTCAATCTGGTGGGAGTCAGCAAAATGGCTGAAATTGCTTAAAACAACTTTAACAGATATCGTTAGAATTTGTTTAATAGGCTTTTTAGAAGTACTGTTACAACATTACCAGTCATACCACTGTTGAAGTGAGAAGTGCAGAGATGTTAGTGTTTTGTAGGAAACCACTTGCGGCTGCCAGAGTTGTCGATTTATCAGTTTTGATTAAGATTTAAATCAAATTTCACTAGATTTACTGACTCTCACTAGATTTAGTGACTCCCTTGCACCTTTTGAGAATTTTTTCTAAAGCCTAGCGACAAATTTTATCTAAATTCTTATCTAACTCACTGATCTATATTTATATTTATATAAATTATTGAAATCACCATTATGACGTCATCTAGTTACATTTAGCTATCCGATTTAGCTACTTTCAAGTGAAAGCAATTGGCAACACTGGCGGCTGCATGTGGTAACATTTTTCACACAATTTCATCAGCCAACAGTGAAGTATTAACACAGGAATGCTGAAAAGATCAATATTACTGGTTAACCTCTTTGGATGCTGGTATCCTCACCATGGTTCTTCACTATCTTGAAAATGTCTTGCTAACATTCTATTAACTCAATTAAGCCACAGATTCCATAATTTCCAAAAATTCTGAAACTGTTGTCAGAATGAACTTTTGTAAATGTCTTTTAAGGGTTTTCTAAATTAATATATTGATTCTAAATTCATATTATTTCTTGCATACAAAACTACCCATGTTGTTGCCCTTGGATAAATATTGTAACGCAGATGAGCAGAGTTTTTTTCCAAATCGCTATCTATGTCAGTAATTAGATGTTATTGGTTCATAGAGATGTGCATAATTATGCTCCATTTGCTTCAAGTGCTTTGGGAGAATAAGGAACAGCCAATCAGACATGAAGTTGTGTGTTTTGTTTAAGGCAAAAGTGTGTTGATGGGTTCTCACTGTCAGACGCAACGCAGCACTTTCATCTGCTGGAAATAATGCAATTATTTCTCCGCTCATATTCATGCAGTCAAAACAAATTTCCATGTTTGTACAGATTTTCCTATTATTGCAATTACTCACATGGCAACATCATCCGATTCCATTTTGTAAGATTGGTTTACAATTACGAAGTTCTTTTTACTGTTTCTTGGTTGTAAACAAACTAAACTCGTCTTGTTCTGATTCCAGTTTGTTCGCAGTTCTCCAGAGGGGTGTACGCCATCTTCGGCTTTTATGATAAGAAGTCCATGAACACTCTGACCTCCTTCTGCGGGGCCCTCCACACCTCCTTCGTCACACCCAGCTACCCCATCGACTCAGACGTGCAGTTTGTCATCCAGATGCGCCCTCCTTTGAAGGGCGCCGTCCTGAGTCTCCTGTCTCACTACAAGTGGGACAAGTTTGTCTACCTCTATGACACAGACAGAGGTAAGTCCTCTTAGTTACCTGTGGAACTGCAAGCAAAGTGGTTGGCCTACTGTACATGAGTTAATGAGTTAGTGCTGATTTGTATTGTTTTTGCTGGGTTTGTAGCACATAAGGAGCAGGGCATGATGGAGGATGGATGCCCCATTTGAGTCCTTAGGGTCTGGATAGAACGCCTGCAGTACTGGTGCAAAGGTCCAGATATCTCTGGATACGTGATGAATTTAGAACTGATGTGCCCCAGTTCTGTGCTGCATAGACGAGTTTGGGGCCCTAAACTACTTCACTTATTAAATAGCTCACCTTACTTTCCTAAAACAGTTTATCTGCATTAGCACTGCACAGGGATATTGATTTTGAACCGTTCATAAAAGCACATCTAGAATGATTCACCCAAATAAGAAAAATGTATCTTCTCACCCACAAGCCACTCTTTTCATAATGGATCACAAAAAAAGAGATGTTCTAAAGAAGGTCCATGCTGCTCTTTTCCATATATTGAAAGCATGCGACCTGTGTCTCACAGGAAAACATAGCTATTTTACAAGGTGACAATTCCATATGAATTTGTACAATGTGAATCATACAAAATGTAGAATTATTAGGGGTCCACCCATAAACATAACTGTTACTGGGGCACAAGCAGATTGTACAAGTGAGATAGTTAGAATTGCCAAAATCTAAAATAGTTATGAACTGTCATGAGATTTTGTTGGTCAAGTTTTAAAAAGAAGAAGAAGAAAAAGAAACACCATAATGGTAGTCCATATTACTTGCACCCTATATATTCCAAGATTTCTGAAGCCATACATTAGGTTCATGTGAGGATCAGAAAAAGAAAAGAAAAGTTGATATTCATTGAAAAATAATTTGTCACAACAATCTGGAAGTACAGCTGAAATTTAAGAGCTACAGCAAGTAAATAATGACTTGAATATCAGCTACTCATAAAAAAAAGCTGCTGGGTTCAGAAAACTCACAACATAACCAGACATGATTTGATAAGATTCCAGTGAATCACAAATCACAGCCAATCAGAAGAGTGTGTGGCCAGGCTGTCCAGTTTCTTGCACTCGTGAACGAAATGGATAGGTACTTTATCAAATTCATAAAAAGTAAACCATTTTACCAATATTCAAAATGTCTTGCAGTCTTTGTCATGATATATGCTTGTTTGTTTACACAAGGTTCACGATTTAAACATTCTTTTATTCCTTTTTCAATTTACTCGCAAGATCTGATGTAAATTATTCATTGTGAATAATTCCAGTCATGCACTATGATATTGAAATTAAACCATTTTATTATCATTCAAAACTACATCAGTACCTGAGCTGTCAATCACAACGTTGCAGAAATAGAAAACAGTAAATTCCTGAAAAAACAATCCCCTGACGTCGTTACATATCGCTTTCACAACTGGTTATGACAAAAACTCTGATTAACTTGGAAAAGATCCCTTTTATCTTAAGTCGCTGCGTTGGGTCTGGTTAGGACACAGTGTTAGAATGTATCGCATGAGACTACCTTTATAGTGCTTTAGTATGATTTAATTGTCATTTTTTAAGTGAATCTCATTCACTTTCATTGTATTTTTTATTACACTGAAGAACAAAATCCATATAGGTTTGGAATAGAATTAGGATGAGTAAATAATGACATCATTTAAATTTTTGGACAATATGAGAAGTGGCAGTAAAATAATAGGATCCTAAAATGTCTTTGTTGACAAATTAAAATTCAGGACCATAACACCGCCAATGCCTCATTACCCCGCCACCCTCACCCCACTCCCTGGAGCGCACCTGTTCTTGGGCCATGGTTTGTGTTTACTAATCATAAAGAGGTCACAATCTCCGTTTGACCCAGACGACATCTGCCCAATGACTCTCTGTACTTTATAGATGGCACTGCAGTCGACTCCTCTCCCGCACTTGTCTAGTTACAACATCTGTGCTGTTGTTTTGGTGTGGACGCCGCACTGCCGTTCTACTATTCGCCTTTCTGCACCATGTCCTATTTAACCATTCATTTGCTCGCAAGGAACACATCATTTCCCATCGCTCATCTCAGACGGATTGAGCAATTAATTAAACTAAAGTGCTTTCTGTTGAGGAATATCTGCGATGAATCAAAGCGTCTCATGGCGGCACACAAGCTTGAGGCGGTAACACTGGCATTTCGGGTCCCATTAAAGCCTGCTAGCATCCTGCGGTTGAGTTCACAATGGTTTTCCCACAAAATGCATTGCTAATTAGATGAGACACAGAGCTAGCTCAGGGAGCTCAATGAGTCTTTCCCTCTTCCCATCCCAATGTGTCCTTCATAGCAGCTTCCGCCTGGATTTGTTTCACTGCGATTTAAAGGTCATTTCCTGTAAGTTGCCAAGGAGCTTCTCAGTTCAATAAAAGACAATGCAAAGAGCAGTTTTAGCATATCTCTCAAACTCCAGGACATGCAACCAAGGACACTATGTAAATAGACTGGCATTTTAGTCAAATTACATTAACATACATGATAAGATGTAGGACTGTCACAATATCAGATTAACTTTGTTTATTTTGTTTTATCCTTTTTTTGACAATGAATCTCAAACTACGAGTGTATAGAAGTGGAGTTTCAGAAAGACGCTGCTGAATGATTTATAATATTGCGAATTATTGCAACACCCCTAATATGAAATAATTGACCCTTTGCAAAGACCCTTTAGTTACTGTTGCTTTGTCCAACAAGCCAGTGAAAAATACATCGCGGAGCAAAGAGAACACTGACAACACGTATGAAACAGTTTCACGTGAATACCTTATAGTGGTTCTTTAATGTGTCATAACAGATCAATGAAACAATCATCTCTTCAAACTAGTTCATTTATAGAATCAAATAAACGAATGGACATCAGAAGGAATGTTGTTTCAAGCCCATAAAGACGTGAGTACACACAATTTTTCAAGTTCAAGTTCACCAACGACAATTATACTCCCCTGACTTCATTTTCAGACAAAATGGCGGATTCGGGTTTATGATTGGTCAGATCGCCTGTCAATCAAACTGTTTGCGAAGGGTCAATTGCAGTTAATCACGAAACATTCTTTGCTGAATAATCCCCAAAATTATGATCATTACAAGATATTACATTGCAGACAAATAAAGCTTTGAATTGGCAGACAAGTGTCTTTGGCTTTTGTGTCAAGTTTGAGTGGTACTCTAGGGTTGGATTTGCACAATGGCTTATTTAACCCTCAAACTGTCTTTTTTTACTGTTAATTAATCCTGTCTTTGGGGTCAATATGACCCCAAAATTGAAATCATAATTGTAGAAAATATATACATTTTCAATAATAAAAATAATATATCATTTTTTTTGTTTACTCCCCATCTAGGCATTAATGCTGTGTTTTGGGAGATTTGAAGAACTTTTGTTCACATTTACCACAATAATATGCAAGTACATAATTTTTTGGCATATGAAATATCATTTTTTTATGAAAAAATCACTAAAATTACTGTTTAAATTTAATTCAAATGGTTTCTGGTTATTGCTCTAAGTGTTAGGTGTAAAATACTGCCATCTGGAGGTGAGTGAAAAAACTAAGATGATTAGTTTTTAAGCAATAACTTTTTTTGACCACCAGATGGCATTGAAAGCCATTCATTTTACTGGATTTTGGAACTGGCAAAAGGCACACCTAAAGAACAAAACTCAAGAGTCAGACTGTAGTTTCATATTATTGAACAATTTAATGATTAAAATATGAAAAAAAAAATAAAAAAAAATAAAATAAAATAACTTTAGAATGTAAACAAATTTTTAAAAAAACAGTAAATAACCAACACCAACATACAGAAATGAACAGGAGTAAAACTATACAACAAATAATTTTTTTTCAAACACATTCTGAACACTGAACATAAAAGCAATAACAAACAACCAAAAATTTGTCAAATACATGGTGTAAAACACAGAAACTAATCATTCCGTGCACATATGGCACAAGAAAACTGCATGAGCAGCACAAATGGCTCTTTTGCACTTTGCACACTCTTTGTCAGTTTTTGTGTCTTTAGCCCGTGGACAAACCTGACACCTTGCTCGCTTTGATGGCCGAGGTTCAGTGGAGGGCCCTGGAGCGTTGGAAGGATCCAAATGTCTCTTGAGGATTGTCGCAGATGCTGGTGTATGAGGCAGGTGTTGCCGTCGATCCATGAGAGGGGACACCAAAGCTTTCCCCAGCTGCTCCAGAAAGATCCTCCTTTTTGTGGTGCTCCCTCTCTGCCATGATGGATTAACTTCTCTCCACAGCACAAAGGAATTTATGGCCGTGACATCCAGCATGGTGGAGAAGACAACCATAGGCCAACGATTAGTTTTGCGTCTGCAGCTGTAGCTTGCAACCATCTGCAATATTGCAAACATATACACAATTAGTTTATCTGCTGGCAAAAGAAATACCACTCACTCTATCACCAACTTTGAAAATGAACAAAATAGTGCATCAAATCATAAAATTTGTAAATACCTTGTCAAGGTTGTCAACTCCGCCTTTACATCGATTGTAATCCAAAATGACCTCTGGCTTCCTGTCCTCCCGGTCACTGATTTTGCCGTCCATGTGACACGTGCTCATCAGCAGAACATTTCTGTTCTTTTTGGGGCAGTATGAGACGAGACTGTGTGTCTCCGTGAATGCAAACGAAGATGAAAGCACAGCTCTATCTTTCATTGCCAAAAGTGCTGATGGGAGTTCCGGTTTGTTTTTGCGAACTGTGCCAACCATGGTCATTTTTCTTTTCAGCAGCTCCTGGCCAAGGGCATATGAAGTGAAAAAATTATCACACGTAACTGTGTGTCCCTGGAGTCCAGTAGTCAACTCAAGGACCACACGCATGCCCTGATTTCTCTCAGGTGGTCCATCCCGAGGCTTGCCGGTGTACATTTGCATATTCCAAGCATAACTTGTCTTCGCATCACATGCTGTCCAGAATTTTAGTCCATATTTTGCTGGCTTACTTGGCATGTACTGCTTGAACATGCAACGACCTCGGAATCCCACCAGGCACTCATCCACGGTTATGTTTGGGCTAGGGTTAAACATCATGGGGAGACGCTCAATCCACAAGTTCCACAGGTCCCGAATTGGTGCCAGCTTGTCATTTTGTCGTCGGGCACGTCTTGTGGCCTTGTCATCAAAACGGATGACTCTGGTCAAAATGTTAAATCTTTTTAGTGGCATGACAGCACCAAAAATTGCACGCCCCGTTTGAGCCTCCCACAAACTTTCCAGGATCTCATTTTTGGAGCGATAAACTCCAGCAAGAAGCAACAGACCAATATAGGCCTCCATATCAGTCCAGTCCACATCCCTCCAGTCACCACCATATACACGTCTTCCTTCTATATTCGTGTTCTCCACCAAGATGGTTTGGATTCTTGCAGGAAAAAATAATAAAAAAGTGGATTTTATGTCCTCTATGCGAGAACACGCATACCTAGTTGGTCCAGGTGTTAACTTCATCACTTTTGCAGCTGGTAATCTCCCTGGTCTCTGTGGAGGTGGAATGGTTGTCCAGGTTATTTCCCCATTTTTGGAAATGAAGGTTTGCTGTCCATCTCCCTCCTCACAGTCATCCTCCGATTCCTGATCATCCTCCTCCTCCTCAGGGGGATTGCAGTCCTCTGGCTCAGAGTCCTCAGGCTCAGGGTCTTCTGGGTTTTCTTCATTGTCACTTGAATCCAGCAGAAAGTCCAGGGTCTCAGCAAGTGTGTACCTCTCTGTCATGTTGCCAGCACAGAATGATCCATGTACAAGACACCAAAGGCACTCTTTTATACCTTTTGCGTGGGAACTATTACTTTGTTTTCAAAACAGAGATGCAGCTCTTACATCTCAACATAAACTTTCTCAAAGTGGAAAAGGTCAGTTGTCTTTCATCTCTGTTTGATCTCTCTCTTTCTCTCTCTGAATGTGTGTGCATGCATTAGGCCGTGTGTGCATGCATTAGGTGTGTGTGTGTGTGTGTGTGTGTGTGCGTGTGTGTGACAGAATGTGAGATGGAGAGGGAGAGCTTGTGTGCGTGTCTCTGTGTGAGTGTGTGTGTAACTGTCTTTGTATGTGTGTGTGTGTGTGTGTGTGTGTAGGGGTGTGTGTGTGTGTGTGTGTGTGTGTGCGCACATTAGGTCTCACCCCTTTATATCTTTTTTTTTCTGCATTTGTGGCAGATTTTATTTGACAAATCTTATTTGCCAAATTCTATACAAATGCTCTGTGTGGCAGTCGTGTGTGTGTGTGTGTGTGTGCGTGTGTGAGCATGTGTGTGTGTGTGTGAGCAAGTGTTTTCCACATTGCATTTGTGCTCAAGTACCAGGCCTTAATTTCTGTGTGAAAATTTTCAGATTTATGTTGCATTTATTGATTTTTTTTTTTGGACAAATGGAAAAAAACCACATTTTTTTGCATTTCCCATTCATTTCAATTGGGGTCATATTGACCCCAAAGACAGGATTAATAAACAAAATTTTTACAAACCTTCAGAACGACCGAATCAAGCCCAGTTTTTTTGTGCATGTATAGATAGATAATGTAGGAAAAGTCACAAAATTTTATTCCTTTGAGATGAAGGGAACCCGCTTTTTTAACGTGTTAAACGTCGTTTGGGGTCATATTGACCCCAAGGACAGGATTAGGGTTAAGGCCCACTGAAATGCCTTGGAACACATAGCATTATTCAACGTGTTGACAAAATATAAACTGAAACAGAAGACAGGGCTCTGCCAGAGCTGTTGAGCTCTGTAAAACCTCAGTTTCCTTCTAATCTCCTCCATATCGCTTTAAAATATAGCATTCTGTTCAAATGGGTCCAATACGCTCTTGTATCTTTGGACCAGAGCAGACTGTGTTTGCGCTGCTGCTGTCCTCGTGACACTAACGTGAAACTAGACTTCATTCGTCTCAATGGAAAGCATTTTTACACTGTCTTAATCATTCCCTATCCATTGTATAGTGCACTATGTGAAATTCACCATGTATAAAATAGTAAACATGTGAACAAGTGACCGATTTCAGCCGCAGCTTCAGCATCTATTTATAATGTAGGGGGATGGATGTTTTAGATTCTAGAGACCATTTAATTGGACAGAAGATATGATGAGAAGCTGAAGTTCGTGATGATGATGATGTCATGAAAATCCTTGATCCGATGTGAGTGTAAGTTTTGAATGCTTATATCTCCTAAATCCAAATTTTGTCATTGCTTTGGAACACACCAGGTTATTCATAACCTTAACGATAACATATGCATACTAAAAGCTAAAAAACTTACATTTTGATTTCAGGGGGACTTTTAGGAATATATGAATAGGTTAAGGGGCATGATGAAATGCATTAATGTTTTTAATAATTAAAATAACTAAATTAATGTGTTAAATTGACAACCCAAATTATTAACAATTACAACAGACACATGCATCTATTGCAAGACAGTCAAATTAAGTAATGTAGCAATTATGTTGCATTAAAACACTATAGCTTCTCGCTCAGATTATTGGCTCAGATTTAAGCTAAGCCTCATGCCCGGCCAGCATCCCTCCCTCAAAGGCAGCAGTGAAATGTAATCCTTATTACTGGAACCCCAGGAGAGGATTAACTGAGTTTATTAAAGCACTTCATCAGGAACCTTAAGTCAAGTTGACACTTGGCTCATCACATGGACACGTACATCAAATGACATGACCCTGACGCGACATGGACGGGTATGGCATAGAGATGCTGGCCAAAGATGTTTATTCGTTTTTGGCATGGATTGCTATTTAAATCTAATTTGGGGTGGGGTAAGGTTAGGGCTGGTGCTTATATTCTCATCACTTTGTCATTTTGATTGTCATCGTTAGCTTTTAGTTGGGGTTACAGTGTTTCCCACAGGATTTTGTTAATTATGGGAGGTGGACTTTGGTCCCTCTGGGGGGGTCCAGGAACATGACCACCACACCCCCACCCCACCCCACCCTAAAATAATAATTTTTTTTGGTTAAATTCATTAATCTGGTGCACTTTGAGAGTTCAAAATTAACAGTTCCAACCCATTTTCAGTATGCAAATTGAACAAAGAAAAAAGTGAATTGACTTATACCTAAACTTTAAAGTGATATTTTGTCTCAGTCTGCATACATTTAGGAAGCCAAAGATTTAGAATATAATAATACCAATTCTATAATATTATTATTGTTATTATTATGACAGTAATAGCTGTATGTTGTAAAATAAATGCAATGTAAAATAAATGAAAATGGTGCCCGCTACATTTCCAAACCCATTGGGATCAAAAGCTGATCACGTGAGCAAAGTGCATGCATCGCTTTTTAAACATGCAGCATAAATAGACTTATTTAATTAAATTTCAGTCAAATTTTGCAATTTGATAAGGGCACAAAGACTTGTCTGCTTTTAATTTTAGTTCAGTAAACAGACACTTTGAGAAAGCAACTGTGTAAAACAATTTTAGAGAGCTTTTATGTTATTATGAGAAGTTTTCAAATATTTTCGGTTCATTATGAAACTGTGGCGGCACAGATGGCGGGCTGCCAGAGTGGGTAATCAGTGGGAACACTGGGGTTAGGGCAGGATGTGAGATAGGCTTAGTACAATGCTTGTTTGACAGAAATATTATCTCAATGCCAACAAAGGATGTTGATCCAGGAACACACTCAGGCAAGGAAGGTGCTTCCTAAAAAGAAAATAATCAGTTTGCAAAGACAAAACATAAGGGATATTACAAAATATATGATCAAATAGTATATAAAACACCCAAACCTCCCTTAAGCACATTGTGCTCTCATTGAGTTCAAGCTGTGTGAAGTAAATATGAAGAGGGAATGACCAGATACAGGTGAAAAGTCATGTGAGAGGAGGCAGTGCCTCCATCACGCTAAGTTTAGCTCATCAGACTCCATGGACTATTGGTTCACTGGAATATTGGTTCACTGGCCCTGTCAATGTGATAATGCCCACTTCTTGTGCTCACACTCGGTCCCCAAATCATTCTGGATGGGTCAGACTGGTGGAGATGGACAGACTAATTACAAAGTAAACAACTCACCCACTCAGATAGCACCACTTAAAATCAAAATGAACTAAAAATCACTTAAAATTATTAATTGCAAGCATGTTCGTTTTAGCTATTAATTAGCCAGGTTAAATTAAAGCTGCAGATTTGTTCCTGGGATCATCATGACACTTTGCATTGTATAATAAAAACAATAAAAATGCACGAAAATATGATACGATTTTGACTTTGTTTTAATAAATAGTGTTGATAATAAAACACACAAAAATAATGTTAATATAAACATAACAAGCTTATTATAGTAATGATTTACATTTGACGAAAAAAAGGAGGGAGGCAGAGAGGGGACCTTCTCATTTAAAAAATCTGCCACATGCCACTGAATATGTCCATCCTGAAACCTGACAATATCTTAGTCATCCCGATATTATTGGTCTGTACATGTTTTCAGTTTCCCCCATTTTACCATATATACAATTCTGTAAACCCACTTAGCTTCATCTATGATTCTGCTAGGAATATGTCTGCGTTTCTGCTACAAGACCATTTCTAGTTCAGTCTTAGAGGATAATAGCAAACCCCCATCTGCCCCCGGCACCCATCAACTCAATAAAAGCAATTATTTTTCCCATGCAAAGGACAGATAGTGAGAAGACTGAGGGATGAAACGCAAAAGCATCTAGCAAAACAAGCTTAATTCTACAGTTCTTGGGTCAATAGTTTTCTCTTTCATGTGAACTACTGTTATGCTTGGGCAACGGTTCAAAGTCCTGTTTACAAGGTACTGAGCTGAAAGTCTAACTAATCCCTATTTGTGATTTACAAAAAAAAAAAAAAGGCCTAATATTACATAATCTGGTGATGCTGAGTTTTACAATTGTACAAAAATACAATAAAAACTTTCTATCACGTACAGTTTTTCTTGTTGTTGTTGTTGTTTTTGTTTTTTTTACAAAATAAGAATGAAGATTTTTCAAGATTCTAACCTTGAAATCAGGATTAGGCTTAAAATACTGTCATGTGAAAACCAGCAGAAAATTGAACAAATGGTATCCTGGCTCAGAGGAAGATTGTAACAGTTTACTTGGTGTTCAAGACTTCTTCACCTTACAATGGGGTCTCTTGATGTCTCAAAAATTCTACAAAATGCACATCATATTTTGTGATAAAGTGTGATGTGCTAGAGCAAATCAGTCACTATTTTAGGAATAAGCATTTCAAAATTAGTTGGAAACAAGTATTCCATGCAGCAACAAGCATTTCCTTCAGCAAATATGATGCACTGAATATATATTTCTTTCTTTCTTGATTTATTTATTTATTTTTCTTTTTGCAAAAACATCACTACCATTATTTATTTATGTATTTATCATTTGTTATAGGTCTATGTATTTCCTATAAAATCAGCAGCCTATAAAATCAAAACCAACTGACAGGTTGCTTTACATGTCATCATACCTAAATAGACGGCTTTTGTAACGATATAATATATAAGAAGACTTTATGCCATGAATGGCCTTGCAATGCATTAGCCTGGCATTCATGTCAGCATTTGCATACTTGTGTAGACTATGTTTCTGGCTGTAAAAATCAAACGGCTGTAGAAGTCTTCTTTATTTCTGCAGACTTTGAGTTTCTCCTTGACATAAGTTGAGGAGTGAATACATTTATCCACTGTATGCATGCAAGTAAAAGAGAAGAAGTTGTGTGTGTGGGAGAAATGGGAAGAAGTGAGATGGATTTTGCCCTTTCTGAAGTGGCGGTCAGGTATGGGCAGATAATTGCCGGGCTTGTGCAGCAGAGACGGATGATTACAGGGTTTATTGTCTCTCGCAGGCACAATCAACCTTACCTCATGTCCCTGATTCAGCACACTCACTGCCACTTGATTTATGGGGTTCGGTGGCTCTCTCTCCCTCGCTCAGGCTTCATCATGGCCACTATATTGCTTGAATTCTCTCTCCTATATGCTTCCTTCCTCTTTTCCATCTTGCACGTACACTGTATTTCTCTTTGTTTCTCTGCATCTGTTGTTTCTCACTCAAATAATCTGGTGCAGATGTACGTACATCTCTGCTGGACACAGGGTGATGCACCAGGCCTGATTTGATATTAACATAAATTTCAGGTAGCTATAAGGATTTTGTACATTTACACGACAACAATGTGCTAAAAACTGAAAAGTTTTTCATGTGCAGACAACAACAAAAAGAGCCAAGATCATATGGATCCATGAACACAACTAAAAATTCTGTATTCTGTTGCCAGTCCAGTAGTTGGCGATGTCACTTTGTAAAGAATTAATACACGCCTATAGACTGAACATTTAATATGCATGCACATGACGCCACCGTTTGCGCAAATTTGCATTTTTGTAGTTTCCACAGAGACGATAACGGTAACACTTTGAAATTCGTTATGTAAATGAACGGCCAAAACGCATTAAAAGATTTCAGATTTTATTTGAAAACGGTGTTGTGTACAATCCCTTAAATAACATTGTTTGCATGACCCTACTAACAAAATATGCTAAATCTCTTTCAATTGAATTCAGTAAATTCCTCTTCCTGTCATTCTGTCCGGTGGGGGGTGGCCAATTCAATTCCAGTTGAATTCCATTTCACGAACTGTGAATCTCTTCTAGAAACGGAAGAGGAGAAAAGCAGCCCAGCATGCCACTCTGACTGTATAAAAGCACTTTTTCTTTCATTTGACATTTGTGACTGGCAATTTTGGAAAAGAAGTAAGAGACATTCCATGGAAGAGACCCACCAGCCATCCATTTAGGTACAGAACAGCATTTATACCAGCAGGATCTGTACCAAGGGAGAGACTGCAGTCCAGCCATCAACCTCTGCACCCTGATCAATGCTTTTGATCATACTAGTCAATGATATGCAGGCTAATCAGGGCAAGACTACAGGTTCAGTCCTGAAAAACTACATCAATAATTTTAGCCAGCAACATGGACACACAAAATGGTGTATGCAACATGCAATTCCACTTGATTGATTTATTGATTGATTGACTGATTTATTTAGTTATTTAGTTATTTATTTTAAAGTCTTAATTTCTTACTGGGCCAGCAAGGGAAAAAATGCTAAATACCTGGAAGTACTTCAAAAGCATAAAAATACTGTACTGATGCATGGTTAAAGTAAATGTGAAAGATCTGCATATCCACATTTGGGTTATATATGACATCCGTCATGATTTCATGTGATTGTTTTCTCACTTCAAATGAATTTACACTACCCCTCGCATAAACATCTCCCGTAATGTTGTGTGGTGTTTGCGACTGATAAAGCTGGCATGAGAACATCTTCAGTTTAATGAATGCAATCCATTACTAAGTGTGTGTGTGTGTGTGATGTGCAAAAAAATCTGCATAATGCGTACATACACAACTACTGAGCGCTGAGGCACTGTCAATACAAGGCTTGTTCAATGAAAAAACAAATTTATCATTTTTCCTTTGCGGCAGCAATGGAGAAATAATATTTCACTGGCCCATGCTAAACCATGCCCACACCGATTAACTGTTTAACAAATGACTGATACTGGTATGACTAAATGTGAAGCGTCTTTAGAAATAGATCATTCACTCCACAGGATCCATTGAGCTGGGATCAGGATCTGTGTTTGTTTGGAAAGGAATAAATTAGAAGGTTTACATACAAAATATTCTAGAATGTATATGTGTGTGAAAATATCATAAAAGTAGTCTGAATAAATAGTGTGCAGGCCACTCCATTAAACTAGAACATAAATTGATGGCTGCATCTGAAATCACATGCTATCCTGAGAAGGTACTTATTTCAAATAAGCACTTTGTTTGTGAGTGCTAAAAAAGTATGTTATTTAGTATGAATATGTGAAGCATGAATGTAATCCATACGTACTACATTTGCCATGCTGTCATTATCATGTGACCTTCACTGCCATTCACAGATCCTCTCCCTTGGCTTCATGGGATAGTAAAAAGTCTATTATATGCACACTTGGTACTTTTTGTCTACTCTCTTATGAATACTGTGAATTCGGACATGCTTCTTCTGTCACATACTGTTTTTCACTGACTATATAGTAAGGCAGTATGCGATTTCGAATGCAGCTGAATTTAAGCTATCGTATGTGGAAGTCTTATGGACTACTTTTATGATACTTCTGGAGTTTTTTTTTTTTTGGTCAAAATGATGTTCCACAAAAACTAACTTTTGTGTTATGGAACGGCATGGTGAGTACATGACAAAATGATGGTTTTGTTGTTGTTGTTTGTTTATGGTAAACTATCCCTTTAACGCTACTATTTCAATGTAAAGTCTGGTCAGGCAGAAAGAAATTGCATTCAAATGGCCAGCATTTTCTTCAGAAGCCTTGAACCATTACCAAGCCCAAGACAACAACATTCAATATTGCATGGCAGGACTTGTAAGTGAAGATGGTTTGTCATGTGTGTCAGGCTAAATCCAGCAATATCCTTCCTTTATTGACTAAAAGCTTTTCATTAGGGTAAATAAAACAGAGAAGCCAAGTCCTCCCACCGTGAGAGCTTTATCCACCCACTGCAGTGCACAATTAAAATCCATATTTCACAGTTGGGGAAGAAAAAACATCACAAATGTTGAACAACAAATCATTTTTGTATATAAAAAAGATGCACAGAGGAGAAATACATCAAGCAGATGATATTTCTTTGTTTTTATTCCACTGGTGGGATTTTTTAATTCACTTTTATTCTTATCAGGAGTAAGATACTCTCATACTCTTATGACACGAGCGATGTAACAGCGTATGGTGTGTTTCATATATGCATAGTAATCAGAGACGAATTGGCCCCAAATTGGTGAGTGTCCTTCAAATGACCCAACCACCCGTGAAGATTCGTGAACATACCACGAATCAATATGTGTGCGATTCCTGAGTCTGTGTAATCAGTGACCTGACAATGGCATTCACTAGATTCATTCGCAAGAAAAACAACAACAATGGCAGAGCTGAGCTGAACATATATAAGAGCTTTGGGGTGTGGGTTTTTCACTGGTCTGTTTGTGGACACAATATAACACAACATACCTCCAGCCCTTCCTCCAAGACCAGATGTCCTGTGACGGTAGGGATATTCTCACATTAAAGTGGCAAACCTAGTCAATGTATTTAATAAATGAATAGTCATTTTGGTAACACTTTATTTCGATGGTCCACATTCTACTGACTACTGTATAAGTAACTTAACAACTATTACTAACTCTATTATCTTGAGCATTATATACATTATATCTCGAGTATTAGTAGACTGTTGTCAGGGTTTAGTCACTTCAGTCGAGTATATTCTTAGAGCACTGACCCTCATGTATGTAAGGGTGGAACGCCTACGGGGGTTCAAGCTGCAGGGTTGCCGAATGACTTAAGACATATTATCAGCAAGATGGTAGAAAACTGTACATTTCTTGTCTATTACCACCCACTGCAACTTATACCAACGACGGAAATAAGCGCAGTTATAATAGCTATATATGTGGGAGAGCGTTGTTATAATGTGACAATATTAAATTGCAATAAGTAGCACATCAAAGTTAATACAAAATCAAACTAGTTAGCACATTATTTGTAGTGAAAGAGTTTAATGACAATATCTGTTTATGGTTACAAAATAGATGTATGAGATGATACAAACTTATACCATTAATCGTACCCAGCATGTATGTAAAAAGTTACCTGAGATATAGAGAGAGTGAAAGAGAATGACAAAGAGAGAGAGAGAGAAGGACAGAGAGTGCCCAAGTAAGAGAAAGCAGAGCGTAAAAAGAAGAGACCAGAGCAATAGTTGCAATCTTCTTTTATCTCTTCCCTGACCATGTGACTGAAACCCAAATGTGAGACATTCAAACTGACCAATCGGAAGTAAAACTTCCCCCACTGTACTAAAGATGTGACAATTCATAGACCCCCGATGCACAGGCATCTTGGCCTACAGGCCTTGATCACTATCAGCACCTTTGTGTCTTCCAAATGGCCATTGTAGGAAGAGAGAGGGGGTTGAAACAGCAAAGCAAATGTCTCTTCATTTTAAAATATCTTTGGATATTTTCAATCCTACAACTATCATTCTGTCTTTGTGTGAGCGTGGAGCTTTAAGCTTGTTTAGGTCGTTCAATCTCTTGTCCACGTGATATGTTGAATGTGTGGAGGATGGTGTTCGGATCCCAGCACTTCTGTCTAGTTCAGTTTCAGTTCGTTGCCGGGGATCGGACATTCATGCGCCATGTTTGGTCTTTCATTGTGAGCGCATGGTGAGGAAACAAACTGTCGGCCTTGTGTCTCGCATGCTTCACCTTGTGTTGTCATGTTCAGTGTAGTGCACGGTTTGTGTTTTTCATCGGCCACTTCCTTCTATGTCGTTGTGCTTTGTGGGACTCATGGCCTGTGGGAGCTCTCATTGGCCGTTTGTTCTCATGTTGTGTTTTGATTTGATTTAACTTGCGGTCTGTGGAAGCTCTCATTCTCTGCGTGTTCTCTTTTTATGTTTTGTGAACACATGGATTTTGTGTTTGTTGTGTCATGTGTTTTCCTGTATATTTTCTAGCCCCTCCCCTCTTGTTGTCTGATTATTGGATTATTTGCCCCACCTCTCCTCCCTCATTCCATGCTTTGTTTGCTCTTCTATTTATTCTCCCTGTGTCCTCTGTCCTGTGCTGATCCGTCATCTAATTCATGTCTGATGTTCCCTTACCAGATCCCGTCTTGCATTGTTGTGTCAGCTACTCTGGGCTTGTCCCCCCATGGAGTAGACTGAGTTTGTTTTGTTTATTATTTATATATTAAAGAAAGAACCAAGCATTCTGTGATTGGGTCTTTTGTTCATTCCTTTATTCACATCCTGATAATTGTCTGCTTAATATCGGCTAACACTTTATTTTAATGCTTCCCCAACGGACATTCTGCTGACTAGAAGTAACTTTCCAACTATATGTCAACTCATTCTACTAACCCTAACCTTAACCCTAACTGTCTACTCAGTGTTAATTTGTAAATTCTGAGGTGCCGAAACAAGGGGAGGTGGCGGATCCAGCTATTAAGTGGGGTAGGGAAAGGTAAAGGAACAACTGCGCAATACCATTTGGGTTTCCATCTAACTGTATTTGATGCACATTTTGAAAAGAAATCTTGAATGGAAATGGATATTCCACATTGGTGGAGAGTGAACCAACTAAGGCTAAGGAGATGCGCTCCCTTTAAATAGATTTCCATGGAATCCCAGCATAACTGCTTCTGATAAATGATTTATTAAATCATCGACGTTCACAAATCACGGTCAATTTTAAAATAAAAGCAAGCATGCTATAGGCCTATGCGTAATTTGGCATGGCAGCCAATACGAATAATAAATAGACATTGCCTTTACCTAATGCAGAAAAATCCTGCTTTATTTGGACCAGGCCTGGTTCCAGAATCAAATCACTGAGACTTAATGCACATCTATTTTGACATATCATATTTTTTTTCCTGTACATGGTTATCACTAGCTATGTCAATCTAAGCAATGTATGCAATTAATCTTGAGAGTTAATCCTGTATTTGTATGTGCAGCATTTGTGTGCCTGCTGGTCAAGTATGAAAAACAAAAACAAAAAAATTATATATTAAAATTTTATATATATATATATATATATATATATATATATATAGCATACAAAGTGTGCAAAGAGCTCCCTTTATAATCACTAAAAGCTGTCACTCAGTTCATCGCAATCTTACAAAGTTCTGTTATAATCAGTGAAGCTCTCTACATTGCACTATGAATTTCTTATTTACATAATGTCTACATAATTTTTGTTATGATGATATGATTCAGAACTGAACAGCAGTGAGTGAATTCTAACTTAAACACCTCTGATTGCCCATTGCGTTTAAGAAATCAATAGATATGTCTGTGATTGGCTACTGCTCAAAGCTACAACGTGTTGTAAATAGAAACCTTTGATGCCAACAAAATAAATAAATAAATGGTCATGTACTGGATCGTTTGCTAAATCTGTTTAGCCATTATTATACTATTATGGAAAAAATTGATACTAGACAAGCAGTTATGGACAGCTCCCTCTAAAATCAATTGGCAGTAGCAGTCAGTGGTTTGAGTGAGAAAATTCTATAGTCTCCGTGGCCAGCCAGGGGAAGGCGAACACATGCTCTGCCTGTACTCTCAAAATTGACATAGAAATTTTAATGCGCTAGATACAGATTATCTTGTGATTTGCGTTAGTTCAAATGTGAGTTTTGGTGTTGAAAACAGTTTGTTCACATGATACTGATGATGTGTTGTGACCTTTTATGCATGTAAAACACCATTGCATTATGCATAAGCACAAAAATGGTCTGACCAACATAGCCCTTGACATTCTTACAGAATTCTGAAGTTTAAACTAGTCATTTTGCACGGGGGCAGTTGAAGGTATTTACAGAGATAGGTTTCTTAGCGGCTGTGTATTTCATCAGTTCTTCTGCGTCTTCTGCAGAATATAATATTATGATGTCCAACAACACAATTAACTCTCTCTGAAGCAATGGGCTCCATCACGACAAGTTCACACTAGATATAATGTGTAATACCTAATAATCATGTTCTCAGCTAGAAATTGAAAAAGATGAAAAGGTGGCACAGCAAGCAAAAATTTATAGCGACTTTCATAGATAAGTTTCAGAAAATCGTTTTTTTATATTTTTACATTATATATATATATTCTCTATATGTTGCTTGTTGGTAATGCGAACAAAGGTAAAATGGTAAAAATCCAGTAAATTGTCAAAACATGGTGTGGATCACTTTATAGCTGCATTTCTTCCACTTTTCATTATTTTTTATATGGTTAACACATCAGGTTATTAACAATATTATCTTTCATATACTGAACATGTACTCAGGTCATAACATAAATATATTTCAGAAGTGTATGAGATGGGGGTCTCCCAAATGAGGTGCCATATCCGCATCCGGCTTGTTTCGGCACAAATTAAGCCTACTGATTGAGTCTACTAATAATTTAATGAGAGTTATTTGAAATGTAGTTTCAAAGTTAATTGTATTTAGAAAAATGTCTAAAGTGGACCATGTAAATAAAGTGTAAACGTCCTTTAAAGAAAAAAAAAAAAAAAAAAAAAAAATATATATATATATATATATATATATATATATATATATTTATATTGTTTAAAACATTTAAACGTCTGAAGCAGACTTATTGAGATCACATGACCAGGTGACTATAACTCATTTTTTCTCAGTAACCCACTTGCTCTAGGACATATTTGCTCACAGAATAAATAATCACAGTGCCGGGAAATGTTTCAGGTTATGACTAAAACCATTATTCCCTGAGAAGAGGAACGAAACATTGTTTGATGGAGTTAAAGTTATGGAAATGCATTGCATGAGCTGGTATTTGAAGGACATGTGTTACAAGCCAATTTTGATAGGCTAATGCCGCTAGGTGACGTCACAGGCGCTCTAGCAGTATATAAAAGGGCACCTAATGAGAATGTCATCAACTACGTATTCTGAAGGAAGATATACAGGCATGGCAATGTGACACAGTGTCTCGCCACCTTTCTCAGGAAACCATGGTTAATGTTGTAACCTAAAATGTTCCCTTTCGAAGTGGAACTCAACATTGTGGTATGGGGCTGATGCTATGGGAACAAAATACCAATTAATCCATACTGACAAATGCCTGCTCACTGTGCTGTAGCCCAAAGTTGCCATACCAGCACCAAACTTGCCACACCATACCTGACCACCTGATCAGCTCAATACCCCTCTACTATTTACTGTGTTATCCGGGGATAGAACTGTTAAATAGATCACAGACTCGCTACCTCTATTATCAATAAGCAGGGGCATGCTCGAGGACTGCCGTCCAGACCCTCAGCTATGGTTCTGAGTGGACAACTTACTCCCGAGGAGCAAGTGATTTTTGCATCCCATCCTAAAGACTGGGAGCGGCCTTAATAGAGAAACCTGTCCTCTCAACTGCTTACTCTACCTAGGAAATATAGCAATGTTCTTCAGGTATACCTGGTGAGAGACCATCAAATTGGAGTGTCATAGCAACTCTCCATCGCCGATACCAAGAATCTTCGCCATCGAATCCTCAGGGAAATAGTCTATGCACAGTTGTCTGACTATTCCCTCCAGTATGAACCAGAGGGGCCACTGAGAGAACAGAGCTTTATATAGTTCAGCTCCACCTCTGTGGATCTATGGGTGGAGGGATAGAGTTATGGGTAGGGTTAGGATGTGGTTCTAGCTCTATCCATTATGGCCAAATTACGTTCAGGGAGGGGGAGCTGAACATCCAGAGAAGGGACAGCTGGACTTCACACTTCACCCATGGCTCTGCAGTGAGCAGCTTCTCATCTAGAGGGGGTCAGATAGCTACTCCTTTCCAAAGGGAAGTGCCAGCCCGTTACTCCAATATTCACGTGACTCAACAAGAAACAGATTAATACTTCTCATACTTCCATGGCACCAATGGTGACAGCAGAGGAAGTGGAACGCTAAAGCGGTATTGCCCAATCTCCTTGCACTGTCTAGCCTATTGAATGTGATCACAGAGGCACCACATAGCTAACACCTCTGCACTTCTAGTGGCAGAGCCATGACCAATGTTGGTGTGGGGTGCAGGTTGTGATATCTTGCCATCATCCACATTTATCACAACCTACTGTAACTGTCATAGATATACCGAATTCAGGAAGCCACAAAGAGGAGTCTAAGGGTTCAGCTTCTTACGTCTGGCTGAAATAACCTTGCTTAGATCCCCTTTTGGCTTTGATGGGGTCTCCGTCTCAAGCCTCTACTTCTTGGAGGTGAAGTTCAGGTAGCAACAGTCTTCTTCTGACTCTGTCTCCACCCAGGAGTTTCTGACTTAACCTTTGCCTCCTTGAACTTCTGGACCACTGTCTCTACAGCGGTGCCAAAAACATCAGTAGGCGATACTGGACCATCAAAAAGAAAAACTCTTTCCTTCTCCTTGAGCACAGAGAGGTTAAACCATAAATGCCTCTCCATAGCTGTGACCATGGTAGGAGAAGCAGAAAAGGAAGCCACAAAGAGAGCTCTTCGACTTCTTATGTCTGGCTGAAATAACCTCTCTAAGATCCCCTTTTGGCTTCCTGCAAGGTCACTGCCTCGAGGAGTCAGGAAGTGGGCAGCAACACTCTCCTTTTGACCCTGTCTCCAGGTGGGGCCAGCAACAAGGTCAGAAGAGGTGGATGTAGGACTCTTTCCTTCTCCTTGAGCCCCGAGAGGTTAAGTTATAAACGCCTCTCTGCACCAGCCATTGTGGCAATTGAGTGGCCCACACTTCGGGATGCTTGCTTGGTAGCATGGAGGGCAAGATCTGTTGTGGAGCAGTGCTCCAGAACTGCGTCCTGATTCACTCCTTTGTTCAAATCAAGATCCTTTAGAAGGTCGGCTTGATGAGCCTGCAGCACCGACATGGTAAGCAGATCTCGCACCCAGTTGACTGCCATAGTATTTTTTTTTTTTTATTCGCATTTTTAGTCAATTGGTTACTAACATTCTTTCAAATGACTTCCTTTGTGTACAGCCGTTTTCACATAATGTTTTTTTTATTATTATTATAAAATTCTCACACAATTTGCTCTCTGTGCAAGAAGTGCAAGATTTTTTGTGCATTTTTTTTTCAGAAAACAAATGGCTTTCAATAAATTACAGTTATTGACCATTAATATGCATGGTGAGTTTGTAAATAGAATTTAAATAGGCAAAAAAAGAATACATTTTCTGATTTTTATTTAGAAAAAAAAAGAGAAAATAGATGATCGAAAGAATCTAACACTTCAAACTTGAAAATTATTACATATGCTACATATGTACCCATATATTTATTATACACATTATACAGATACACCCACCAAATGTGAAATAGTCTCGCTTAGCCTCCTCCCAATTGTTATCAAAAATCATCCCAATTGCCTGTTTACTCCTTCAACATGTTTTTGTTTGTTTCTTGTTTGTTCCCGAAAGTGGCTGCCATTGGCTGATGAAATTACCACAATAACCCATATATTGCCAAAAAGCCCATGTGGTCTACTGTCTGTAGCAATTTGAATTATTACAATAGCAGATTATTCAAGTGTTACAGTAACATGAATACAGCTTGGTTGCATGTGTCACCAACAACACATACGGTTTTAAAGGGTTAAAGCAGGCTCTATTGGACTCCATAGTTCAAACCAGAGCACCCCTACACCAAACATTATTTGTAGCATGCCTCCCATCCAATAATCACAAAGAGTGTGATTTGTTACTTCTGATAAGAAACAGTCTCAGCTTTCAAATTCTGTCTATTTTATCATTTTATCATGAAATTCAAACAATAAATAGCATTTTGACGTTCGTAAATGTGACTCGGTCTAAGCAGCAGCGCAGGAAGTAAGTCTCTTCCCCTTTAATACAAGTTGCAGCATGAAAAAACATGCATGAACATCAGAAGGTATGTTGAAATATCCAGTACATCTTACTAAAATGTATTATGTAATCGCTCAATCAGTGTGTCAACTGTGAAACTACAATAAAACAGCTTGTGAACAATATGTTACGTAATGTTACATTTGCCTCTGGAAAGTTATCCAATGTTCACTGTTCGCTAGTTAGCAACTAAACACTACAGAGGAGCTTATTTACTGTTAATTATTAATGTGTTTGAATAAATTTGTCATGAAGACAAGTGTTTAAAGGTATGAAAACATCAAGTTGTATACAAACATTTCAGTTTTTATTTCAGCGTAATTATCATTTCTGAAAATAAATAGGAGTTAAATGTAATAGTTTGGGCTCTGTTGTTAACTTTAACCTCTAATATTATGGTAATGTACCAAATGAGAGGGTTCCCTGTATAGTTTACAGCATTAGTTAGTAGTTTTCTTTTTGTTTTTTTTAAAGAAAATCCAACTATCAGTATCGGCAGATATTCTGAATAATCGGCTGGGAAATTTAGTATTAAAGAATTTTTATTTTAATTTTAGTTTAGTTCAGTTATTAATTTTAGTGCTTTCATTTATTTCAGTTAGTTGCCAAGGTGACATTTCTACTTTTTTTATTTAGTTTACATTTTTAATCTGATATTTTGTTTTATTTCAGTCTTATTTAAATTAATAAAAATGTTTTTAATAGTTTTAGTTGATCATAACAACAATGGCAAGTCGATAACTATGGCATGCATTGCATTTCACTACTCTTTTTTTAGAAGTGATTTTTGTACACACCTCTTAATTAGTCATTCACACACATTGACTACAGTGACCTCTGACCTCTGCTTAATGGCAGATGCCACTGTATTTAATGAGTGTCAGCAGTTGTAACAGTTGCATTGTTCATTTGCATCTGTACTGACAGTTTTTGATGCTTCCGAATGAATTATTCCTGATGTGTGCTAAGTTTAGCAACCTACCGTGGAGACAGGTCAGACATCCCCCACATGAACTACATATAAAATACATATTTTATGGCCTCCATTAATGTACGTTATGCTGCCGCAGTACCCTTGAGTCACTTCATGCACTTCGTAGTGTGTCCAACGTCTGACAAAATCAATGGGAAGGCACAATGCAGAGTGATGAACATGCTTATGAATGCTGTGAATGGAAGGAAGCTATTGAATGGGTTTAATGTTGAGACACAGAGACCTTCCCTGCAGCTCACTGAAGAATCTCAAAAGGATGCTCTAAATGAAGGCCATTGGCTCTGCATTAAACTCCCATAATTCACAATAATGAGCCTGTTTAGCGGCTTTCAGTTTAACGCAGAGGATGAATGCTGCCTGGCACAGTTGGCAGAGATGGGCGGCACAGAGGCCAAGGCGCCTGTGAATGGGATGATTAGATGACCACACTTAGTTAGATCATCGCTCTATTTCATTAGTCAACCTCAGGAAGAGGAAATGGCCGTATCATGTTCACACAGTCAATGAACAGCTTTTAAAGGGACTGCCTTTTTAACCCTCGCCCCTTTCATCTATTTTTAACTTCCCTGTTCATATATGCACTTCTTTAGAGTGCTCTGGCACTCCCTGTCTCATTAAATGAGACTTTTCTTTTCCTTTTCTCTTATAAATTAAATATTATAGAATGGGATTCTATTATACATTATTACACTTATATTATACTATATCTATATTATATTATTATCAATTATCATTGATTTTATTCATTTTTTAAATTAGCTTTTATTTTTATATATTCAGTTTTCATTTTAATTTATAGTATAATTTACAGTAATTTGTTATGTATTTTATATTATCTTGTATTATTACTTTTTAATGTTTCTATTTGTCATGCTTTGGTTAAGTGAGGTATGTGCAGGAACACAAAGAATAAGATAAATAGAATTTATTAGCAGGGAAAAAACATCACCAAACTCACCTGGAACATTAAAAAGAAGTGACAAATGAGCGCTGAAAAAAGGGAATCTATATATATATATATATATATATATATATATATATATATATATATATATATAACTAATTAGTCCATAGCTGAGCTGGTGCAGTCTCAGACAGCCCACGGTTATGGAGGGAGGAGCCAAGATGGAGTTTTGGCCGACGACATCCAGGGGATGACCAACAGGAAAAGAAGCTGTAGTCAGTAGAGCTCTAGGCGCAGTTGGTGTCCGTGGTCCATGCAGGGTCATGGCTAACCTAGGTGGAGCTAGAGGGAAGAGGGAGCCTGGTGGAGCCGCAAGGCCGAGGCTGCCTGGTGGAGCCGAGGGAGTGAGGAGACAAGGTGATGCTAACAGGTCGAGATGAAGCGAAGGGATCAGTTGCCAGGAGAAGGGGCCAGGGGATCTATCTGCATGGTTGAAGCTGGCGACCGTAAAACCTGGGGCTTATACAAACCACAAGGCGTCCAAGGAGAAGGGAACCAGCAAAGATGAGGCTGAAGGACTGGCTGATGCTTGCAAGATCAGTGATGACAACATAATACTCTGGCCAGCAGCCATATCACCCTGTAGCCCAAGACCACTGAAGCTAAGCAAGGTTGAGCCTGGTTAGTACCTGGATGGGAGACCTCCTGGGAAAACTAGGTTGCTGCTGGAAGAGGTGTTAGTGAGGCCAGCATGGGGTGCTCACCCTATGGTCTGTGGTCCTAAGGCCCCAGTATAGTGATGGGGACACTATACTGTCAAAAAGCACCATCCTTTGGATGAGACGTTAAACTGAGGTCCTGACTCCCTGTGGTTGTTAAAAATGTCCTTCAAAAGGAGACATCCTGGCCAAATTTGCCCACTGGCCTCTGTCCATCATGGCTTCCTAATCATCCCCATATCCTGATCGGCTTCATCACTCTGTCTCCTCTCCACCAACAAGCTGGTGTGTGGTGGGCGTTCATTCGCAATATGGCTGCCGTGGCATCATCCAGGCGGATGCTGCACATTGTTGGTGGTTGAGGATTCCCCCCTTCCATATGGAAAGTGCTTTAAGTTCCCAGAAAAGTACTTTATAAATGTAATGAATTATAATTATTACCAATCCAGGGTGATGAATTGGGTCCTACGCTGGGCTAAACCTGGGGCAATGATGGCACAGACAATTCAGGGCCCAGCGGCAGTACCAGCGGTGATGAACAAACAATAATGGATGTAGGGACTGATGATGAAAAGGATTCCTGGGTAGGCTGGGTGGGTAGCACTACCTCCCAGTCAAAGTTTCCAGCTCCACTAACTCCCCCTCAATCACAGTCTTTGCCAGCTCACACACCTGGTCAGATTCTTGTGTTGGGGCTCAGACTCTGGGGCAGATGTGGCTCCAGGGTCCGTGTCTGGGGCGTAATCACCTTGGGCACTGGGCACTGACTTGTGCTCCGTGTGCAGAATGGGTGGTGGCTGGCTGGTCTCTGGTTCTATCATCTGGGAGTAGACGCTCTCCAGACATCTCAGAATGGCCTTCCTCCATGTGTATCCTTTGATGTCGGGGAGGTCTACTGGATGGTGGTAGTTCGCCCCCATCCTTTTTGTGGTTGGTGCTTCTGTCACGCTTTGGCTAAGTGAGGTATTTGCAGGAACGCGAAGATAGAATTTATTAATGGGAAAAACATCACCAAACTAAGCTGAAGCATTAACGTGAATCGACAAAGTAGCACTGAAACAAGTGAACATATATACACTGACAAACAAGGAGAATTAATTATACCACAGCTGAACTGAACAAACTGAGCAGTCATAGAAACACACAATGATATAAATACTACTTTTTTTACTTTGTTAACTGCTTAAAAAATGATTAGAGTGATTTTGTTTTGTTTTTTCTGTCACAAAACATTGAATGAATGAATGACCTGTATAAAACTGTTATTTACAGGCTTGCTAGTTTAGTTGTAAATAGTAACAGGGTTAAATGGTGATATTACTAAGGTAAGATATTACTACATATTTTACCAAGGGTTCTTTGTCTCAACAAAAGGATGTGTTTAATGTACACTATTTAACTTTTGGCCCTCTAGCAGTTGAAAAAAAAAACTGCATGCATTTTACAGAAGAACATTGTTTTGGTTGTGCTTCGGCTCTGCATGACTGTGCAGATGAATTGGATGGAAATGTTCTCAAGCTGACTATCTGAAAACGTTGCTGTAGATTTACCCATTAAAAGACACTTCCTTGAAAATAAATTCCACAAAAACCATGGAGCTTTCACAATAGATAATGCTCTCTGTTAGAGAGCTACATACGGCAATTAATAAAAAATAAAATACCTTACTCACCTGTTGAGTCATAAAAACACCATCATCTCCATGTGGCTTTCACAACATTTCAAATCCCTCAGTTCTCACTATCTCTGAAAAGCCAAGTCAGTGTTAATTCTGGTTTTATTATGAGCTGTCGTGTTCTCTTTTTGCCAGCAGGCTCTCCTCTGTTCGGCGTTTGTTTAAAACAAGTGATTCCCCAGAGGTTGGAGATTCAGCATCTTCATGTCAACCTTTCTCGCTCGTTGTGACAACTAATCTCTGCCACTCCCACACCAGACCCTCTCTATTTACAGAAATGACCAAGCACACACAGGCAAATGTGACGTATGTACGCAATTTACCGGTGAAAACAATCCTGTCAGGTTTAAAATATAATGCTTATAATAGGCTTTCTATAGTGAATCAAGGTAAGACAAACACATTTTGGAAGAAGGATTGATGTATTTTGAAATTTTGTTAATTTTGAAAAAAAAAAAAAAAGTACATAATGTACCTTTAAAACTAAGTCAGTAATTGATTGTCAAGTCCACTGATGTGACAGTCCAAAAATGATCAGCTGTACAGTAGATCTTTTACACCAACATCCCCTGTCTCGCTGCATCAGAGGATAAATTATGCACGAGGTGGAATTAATCAGCTGTGACACAATGACAGCTCAGGACACTTGGGACGAAGCCTAAGGACATAGAGAAGCTTATTTTTAAAAAGGACTGTAGAAAAACCTTTAATTTGCTCTGTGGCACCACAGTGGTCCTGATAAACTCAATGCAATGATGTGTAATATCGCCTCAGAGGACAAATAGCTAATTTTCTACTTTTCAGGTAGAAAAGCAGCTCAGAGCTATTCTAAGGTGAGCGCATGTGTCTCTTGTCAGAAGCATGTTTAGAGATGTATAGTGGTAACCATAAAGAGCCGTATTGCTTTGTAATGTCCACTGCTTACTGAACCTGGAATAAGGCCATTCACTCACCTACCCACTACTAGCTCGACAACCATGGAATTACTGCTGGGAGCACTTTTTTTTTCATTAGAAATGTTATACAAGACAAAATGACCTGCTCTTTGCTTTAAACAGCCAGTAACACGGATGAATACTGTGATACGTATGTATCAAGCAAACATGGAATGTTTGTTAGCAAACATGCAGGGAACATTACAAGGTAATGACTGAAATTATGAGGAGCGACTGCTTAATATGACATCAGTATGAAATTATGTGGAGCGACTGCTTAATATGACATCAGCATGAGGAGATGTGTACCAATCTGACATAATAAACATGAAAATAAGAGATTAATGAGACTGAACAAACACATTGGTTGAATTAATGTTGACATTTGTTCACATCACACACTGGGCAAACAATATTATATTAGATTTTGTTTTACATTGTAGATCCTGAAACCCTCCCTTCTCATGAAAATTATGTTTAGTTACTATATAATTCATTTGCGGAAAGGGAGTTTCTGCAAATTCACCACTACAGATCATACAGTATATATATATATATATATATGTATATATATATATATATATATATATATATATATATATATATACATATTATTGGTAACACTTTACAATAGTAAAATCATTAGTTAACAACATTAGTAACATGAACTAATGAAAAACTGCACTTCTACAGCATTTATTATTTTTTGTTAATGTTAATTTCAGCATTTACTAACACATTATTAAAATCAAGACTTTTATTTGTTAACATTAGTTAATGCACTGTGAACTAACATGAACAAACTATGAACAACTGTATTTTTATTAACTAAAGTTAACAAAGATTAAAAAATACAGTAACAAATGTATTGCTCTTGTCTAGTTCATGTTAGTTAATACATTAACTAATGTTAACAAATGAGACCTTATTGTAAAGTGTTACCTTATTATTATTATTGTTGTTATTATTATTATTAAGGAATCAGGTTAAGAAATTACACCAAAATATAAAATAAGTCCATGTTGTGTTATACGGGGATTTGATTGGTTAATAAGAGGATTTTGAGATATCAGCGGCCCCCAAAAATTCAAACTTGACAAGGATGAATGTCACAACATTAGACAACAAAATATCAAAGCAAGTGGCATTTACTTCAAAGCAAATAAATGTCCATACTTAATGTGATGGATCTCGCCTGTGCTGACTCTGCTAAGACACATATGTGACTTCATACCTACTTTATACAGTATGTCTATATTAGTACTGATTTTATATATCTACATTAGCAGCCGTGCACTGAGCTCTGTTTGAAGTGGAGCTAAATGGAAATAAGGGTATCATTTGTAAGTTGTTCCTCTTTAATGGGTTTTTCTTACTGAAGTGCGTTGATAATGATAACCCAGCATGATATTAACATTTTGTTTTGCTCAGGCTGGTTTTGTGTGTTTTGTCATGTTTGTTCCTTCCTAATGGAATATTTTACCATTACCCTTTTGAAACATTGCACTCCAGGAATCATGTAAATCAAAAATTAAAAGCATTATCTTGCTCCAGTTGTTGCGATGGGGCCTCCTCCGTCTGTTCAATTTTTAAACTTCTGATCGAATGTTTTGGGGTGGCAAAAGGTACACCAAGGTAGATTAGATATTGACTTGATATTTTTCTTATCCAGAATAAAAGTGTGCTCACATCATTTTATGAGTCATATGGCTGATGTAACAGATAATTGAATAGCATCCATCCACAAGTGTGGGCTATGTGTTTTTGCGGAGGTGTTTACTGTGTGTGTGTGTGTGTGTGTGTGTGTGTGTGTGTCTGTCTACCCACTGGCTCCAGCAGTCTGTAGGCTGTGCAAATGAAAAACAGTGCTGAGAGCCCCTACACTCACTGCATGTATGCTCTTTTATAGATATGCTTGACATGCTGCTTTGCATTTTGATTTTCGCATCGGCTGTCTGGCCGATTAGAACTGTACTTGGCTCGAGATGGTTTTAATTAGAATAAACATACCACATCAAAGACTCTCTCCCCCCTCAACCACTTCTACAAAGCACACTTTGGACACTTCCAATCTATCTTCTTTATTACAGAATGCAACAAGCACGGCACATGCACCAAGAGGTGGGGAATTTCAGTGATATTTCGTGCTGGTAGCTGTGCATTATTAAAGATGCGCTCTTAGTGTGAGGTGAGCAGAAGCAAACACTCATCAAACATTAAGATGGTATTTATTTTGGCTGTGGCAGAGGACTATGAAGATTAAGTATCCAAGAAACCGTTGCTCATTAATGTGCGCTCATTCAACAACCCAGGGAGCGAGTGTTCTCAGGAGAAGGCAATATCTGCCTAATGAAACATGAAGTATGAGTAAACTAACTGAAAGTCAATGACATTGTCTTTTCCTGTTCCTCCGGTGTTTGTGTGCCGCAACTAAGCATCAATGAAACAGGCATCGATGTGTCCAGAACTCTCTCTCACAAGTCCAATAAGATTTCTGGGGTAAATTCAGGAACTTTCCTTTTTTTGGAACATATTATCCAATGGCAAATCTGTAGTGCTCTTATCATGATGGATTCTGTTCATTTAAGTGGTGATTCAGCACCACGGACAGCAGCAGACATTTACATTTACACATTTAGCAGATGCTTTTATGCAGAGCAACATGCAAATTATGAAGCACACAACCAATTAATGTTGAATTATTCCTTATAATTATTGTGTGTAATTTCTGTGCCACTAATGATGCCAATCACATAAATAACTAGACTCTTATTTTTATTTATTTATTTTTTCCTGATGAAAATGTAATGTCATACAAAACTTGTATTCATTATTTCGGGGGTTGCTAAATAAATCTTCAAGGGATATTCTGGCTGGAAATGATCTGTAATATAATTCTGTGGCAACTAAAATGCCAATTAGTTTTAGTCATATTTTAGTCATCTTAACTGTTTTGGTCTAGTTCTGGTTTCACAGACAAGGCTCAGACTAAGCGAGGATTAAACTTTAGTTCAATTAGGGTATTTAAATAGCTTTTATAAACATACACTAGAAAAAAACATCACTGATTGCATCTTGAGACAAAACATTGGCACTGGCATATTTTAAGATATGTCAGTACAAGTTGCTTTCAGTTAAAACGGCTCAAACATGCATTTTAGTCTGGGACTAGCTTAAGCCTTGTCTGTGAAACCAGGGGTTAGTTTACTAAAATGTTATGGGTTTAGTTAAATTGTAATGCATTAATTAAAAATTTCTGTAAAATTTCCAAACACATTTTAGACTCCTGGAGAAAACATCTATTAATATGAATATTAAAGTTTGAACATGCCATACAGACAAATTTGGGTGAATTAAGGATTTAAAATTTTATAAAGATAATAATAAACTGGCAAAAAAAAAAAAAAAAAAAATTGGGGCTTAAACACTTGTGTGGGGAGTATTGTGTGTGAAATGCAATGACATGTACTCATTTTAAGAATATAATGAACCATTTTTTGGTGAATCAGATATTTTATGGGTAACGGTAATGAATTTTGTTGGCATATACACGTGTATTGATATCCATAATTTGAGTTCAACAAACAATTAGTGCTCAGAAAGCTACATTTTAGTCACAATTAATATAATCAACTTGGGATTTCATATAGACATGGGCTAGACATTGATTGCTGATAAGTCGAAAAAGAAAAAAAAAAGCTGGAAAATGTTTAAAAATGTTTAAAGACATAAAGCCAGAATGACATACTGTTAGACGGAAGGACATTCAGCAGGATTAACGTAAAAACCATCCTCAGTATCATTGTTTTACCAACACTCAAACTTAAAACAAAGTAAGAGACACTGACAAGCTATTAATGACTTAAAAATAGACAAATAAACTATAAAAACTATAAATAAAAATGTATACAATAACACTGAACTAATGAGATTGTGACCATATAGGAAGGCATGTTTCAAACCCCAGGCAGAGCTGGCTTTCTGTGCAAATCTGTATTCTAAACCTGCTGTTTTTGAACCACAGGGAATGTCAATGGAAAGAGTAATAAATATAAGTTCTGCTAAATAGACTTATTGTTCATAACCCTTAAAGCATTTTGCTAGATGATACCAAAGACCGTCTCTGCCTCTCTTTATTAGACAGATGGATCTGGAAGGACAGAATTGACCTTAAAACACCAGAAGCTATACTAAAGCTTTAATCAAGTGCTGCTATATTAATAAATATGATTACATTATTCATGATTTGACCAAAAACATTAAAAATTCACAAAATTCAATTCTATTTCATTACAGTTACATTTTCAATGGGTGGTAATTAAATTACAGTTACGTCCAAAAAGTATTTTAGAGTTTATTTTTAGTATTTTAAGTAATTACTTTGAATTTTGATGTCATTTAAACATTAATGTAAACTGTGACAGGCAATACATGTAAACAGCAATAAATGATTCTCTGACAGTCTACAAAAGCATCCTAAGCTACATTTCTGCTCAAGTTTCATACCCCTTGCAGAATATGCAGCATTTTAATAATTTAAAAAAAAAATAGGAGGGATCATATCAATTCTATTTTTATAAAGTACTGTCATGAATAAGCTATTTCACACAACTGATGAAAATTTATAAAAATTGCCCCATTCAAAAATTTGCATACCCTTGAATCTCAACGGACATGTGGTTACCTGGATGATCCACGGCTGTTTTCATGTTTTGCGATACAGTGAAGAAGGTTAAATATATATATATAATTGTGATTTTTTTTATCTCACAATTCTGACTTTTTTCCCTGCAATTGCTAGATATAAACTCACAATTGCAAGTTATAAAGTCAGAATTGCGTGATGATAACTTGCAATTCTGAATTTTTTTTCTTGAAATTGCGAGTTTATATCTCATTTCTGACTTTTCTCACAATTCTGAGATTTTTTCTCAAAATCAAGAGTTTATATCAAAATTCTGATTTCTGTTCTTTAAATTCTGAAATTTTCTAACTCACAATTCCAAAGTATTCTAAAGTATTTAGATTAAGTTACAAAACTTGGGTAATGTAACGAAATACGGTACACATTACTTTTTAAAGCATGTATTTTGTAATCTGTAGTGAAATTCAATTTAAAGGTAACCTACCCAGCCCTGTGTATATATATGTATATGTATGCATGTATAAAACCATAATTTTTAGCACCCCTCCCATCCAATAATCACAAAGAGTTTTGTGTCTTAGCTTTCAAATTCTGTACATTTTATCATTAATTTCAAACAATGAATAAATGTGGTGTGACAGATCACTGTAGCTGACTCAGTCATCTCTTCAATTCACTACTAGTTATAGCACAAAATAATTAAGAATGTATGTTGAAAGATACAGTACAACTTACTGAAATTTATCATCTCTCATGTAATCACTCAAAGACGTCAGTACAAGACCTTCACATATTTTTTCCTCAAAACCATCAAAAATTGCATATACACATCTCTGTGAATCTATGCAAAGTAAGTTTGACCAAACAGGAAATGACATCGTTAAAACTAGCACTTTCAGCTCCATGGTAGATCAGTTCAGTCATATCTTTAGCCTGGAGCCGTGAATGATTTCATCTTCATCATGCATTCAGAGCCGGTAGCGAAATCTCTCAGTTGTCTCGTCACAGAACGGATGCTAAGCAACCTTGCTCAAACGGCGCTCTGGAGGTGGCAGAGCCGTCATGGCTCGCATCACAAACGCGGCCCATACTGGCCGTGGCGTTTCAATTAGCCACCGCAAGCAGCACAGGAGCCGAGAGGAGATTAGAAACAACTAAATTCAATTACAGCTAAGCCTCCATGGGTAATGCTTCAAACTTCATCTTGTTAAGATCTAGTTAAGAGTACAGAGGAAAGGACGCTTACTTACTGCTGGATTCCCGCACTCAGGTTTCAGCATCCTTGCTATAGTGAGACATCAGAACATTATACAGAGACAGAGTTTACTGAGATATTTGAATGAATAAGCATAGACCAGCACAAACAACATCGAAACAACAAACATATGAGTTCCTTTTAAAACCTGTGCCCCAGAACTTTTATCTCTCACTACTCACAAGACTTGACAGATTTCTCAGCTATGGTTTAAATTGCAACTTTGTCTCAGATGTTTCTCTTTAGGCGAATTAGGAGACTAATAACCCTTTGCTAATCTCCACTTATTTTGGTTATAAGCTTTATTCAGGATTTTCAGTAAAATGCACTCTTAAAATAAAAACTTGAACTGGAATCAATTATGACATTGCTTTTATCTGCCGTTTTCTTTAAAGAAATTGTTAAGCACAGTAACATAACTAAAAACTGAATCAAAGTCAAGGAAAATGTTTCTTAAAGGTCACAGAAAAGTGAACTATAGTACTGTAAACTCTTTAGCTATTATAAACACTACAGTGTCATGAATAAATGCATTATTTTATTCATCCAAAAATTAAGTTTCTGTCATTTATTACTCTCCCTCATGTCGTTCCAAACCCGTAAGACCTTCGTTCTTCTTCGGAACACAAATTAAGATATTTTTGATATTATCCGAGAGGTTTTTTTATCTCCCATAGAAAGCAACGTTATTATCACATTCAAGGTCCAAAAAAATAGTAAAGACATTGTTTAAGTAGACAACGTAACTACAGCGGTTCAACCTTAATGTTATGAAGCGACAAGAATACTGTTTGTGCACAAATCAAAACAAAATTAACAATTTTACTCAACAATTTCTTCTCTACCCTGTCATTCTCCTATGCAGTTCACGTTGAGGATACATTGCCGAGCTTCCAGGTTCTATATAAGAACACGGCTCATTATTGGCCGACGTTGTTCACGTGAGCACCACAACACGTGTGTGATGCTGACGCAGGAGCCGGCCAATACTGAGTCAGCGTTCTGACTTAGAACACGGATGCTCTGCAATGTGTCTTTAACGTAAACTGCATAGGAGAATGACAGGGTAGAGAAGAAATTGTTGAATAAAGGTGTTATTTTTGTTTTGTTGTTGCGCACAAAAAGTAATCTTGTCGCTTCATAATATTAAAGTTAAACCATAATTGTGGCACTGACTATTTTAACAATGTCTTTACTGTTTTTTTTTAAACTGAGGAGAACAGACAGGATTCTCACATTAACACAGCTTAACATTTATGAGAACGGATGAAGACTGAGTGAGAACACAGGGACTAAATACATGTAGCAAACAAAAGAGCGTAATCAGATAAGTAACAGGACACAGGTGAATGAAATGACTAATTAAACAGATTGGGGAAAACTAGGTCACAAGGAAAAACAAGACACAGTAAAACCGTAACAGTACTTCTCAAGGATTTATTAAAGATTTGACCAAAAAATAAATAAATAAATTTAACTTAATTGTATTTTATGTAAAATTCTATTTAAAAATACTGAATCATACAGGATTGATTACTCTCTAAAGGGTTAGTTCACCCAAAAATGAAAATTCTGTCATTTATTACTCACCCTCATGTCGTTCTACACCCGTAAGACCTTCGTTCTTCTTCGGAACACAAATTAAGACATTTTTGATGAAATCCGATGGCTCAGTGAGGCCTCCATTGTCAGCAAGGTAATTAACACTTTCAGATGCCTATAGAGGTAGTAAAACAGTTCATGTGAGTAAAGCAACCTTAATATCATAAAGCGATAAGATTACTTTTTGTGCGGCAATAAAAAACAAAATAACTACTTTTCAACAATATCTAGTGATGGGCGATTTCAAACACTGCTATATTATAATATTAAGGTTGAACCCCTGTACTCATATGAACTGTTTTAAATATGTTTTAGTACCCTTCTGAGCATCTGAAAGTTAATAACCATGGTGGCAATAAAGGTGAGCCATCAGATTTCATCAAAAATATCTTAATTTGCATTACGAAGATGAATGGCGGTCTTACGGATGTGGAATGACATAAGGGTGAGTAATAAATGACAGCATTTACATTTGTGGGTGAACTAACCCTTTAAAATGAGTGTAAATAGAAAATCTGAGGGCAGTTTGACACATTGTTGAGATCCCCTCTGAAACTCTAGAGGAGACACTTATGGAATTACCTTATAGATTGTTTTCTGTTTTATCTCATTAACATCTCAAAGAAACCTGCTCATGCTTGTTGGCCATGCAACTTTAGTGTCGATGCAGTTTTGAGTCAAATGCATGAGTTAGGGGAAGGCAATTAAAAAAACAATAGAGTAATGCCAGACCTAGTGCACATTTGTTGAGAGAGACCAAACAAATCAGCCAGCAGGCAGCTGTACGGCCATTCGCTCACCAGTGCCGCAATGCACATGATTTTTACAGCGTATTAAAATAAACCAGACTCAAAGCGATGATTAGCACTTAGCAGCGCAATCAGAAGCTTCCCACACCGCCCACATTTCACCAAGCAAAAATTTATAGATGACAATACGGGAATCTTGTCATCAGAATTTATGTTCTCGCCAGTATTACTTTTGCCACAATCCAACCCAGCTGTGGCTTATTTACCTAAAGAAGCGGATGCAATTTATGGGGTTCCAGACAGAGGTCACTGAGATATCAATAAAACATAACAGCCATGCTCATGATATCAGTGCTGCCTGTTCAGCTCAACCAGATGCAGAGTTCTTCTGGTCCACTAATGCCCTAGATGGCGACTGGCAAGGGTAGAGGGCCGTCTGCTGTAAATTACCGCTGGCAGGGACAGGGCCTTTTTTCTTTTTGGCAATGACTCACTACAGGATGCATATGCAAATAGAGCAGGCGAGTCATAGAATCATTCCAATTCAGTTTCAAAGTCAATTAACTTTTCCACTCTAATTAACTGTCAAAAACAGCTAAAAGAGTGATAAAGCCATTATGTGTATTGATAACTGGTGCTCAGCTCAGCTGGGTCTCTGTTTATAGGTGCAGACAGCTTTGTCAGGGCTGTCAAAGTTCTGCGCTCCATCCACACTTTGTCCGTCTTGGGTTTTAATGTCTGCGGGAAACTTTTGTGCTGACTTTGAAGAAGTGAAAGTAGAACTCGTCTAATTCTTTGGAAAATGTTTAGTCAGATTTCATCTCTTAATTTCCATACAAATGTGGATCCAGACAGGCATGGAATCTTTTGATGAATCTTCAATGAATTCCATTGTACCCATTCAGATTCTGTCTGGCAGCCAATGAGAGATAGCGCTTCTATTAATCGTGTTTTTCACAATAAAAGACGTATAGCTGTGTGACAATTATCTAGTTTTCAGTAAGAATCGCTCCTAACATCTGATTTGACTTTAATGTGACTGTAAAACTACTGAGGATAGTCTTATTTAGCAAATTCTACACATGCAACTTTTCACATTCACACTTCAAGAAGTTCGATAAAAAATGTACTGTGTTGATATGAAGGAATTTTTTTGATTCAGGCCAGGTGTTTTAATCATACGCATTGCATTAGGTTGTGTAATAGGGTGGAAAGAAATGTCTGTAAACTGAATGTATAATATCCCAGGAAGAAAATACCAGTACCTTTTCCCATTTTCTATGGATTTATTCCTTACACTTTATAGGGTTAAGATTAAACCTCACTAAGTGTTACATTCATGTATTAATTTCTGAAGCTTTAGAGCTGTACAGCTGTTTGGACCAAGGAGGTTAAGGCATCATATCATTGGCAGTTGACTGGTTGACCAGGTTAGCATGGCCGAGTTAGTGCTTGCTGATAGATGCTATAACTACACCTTACTGCAAAGAGCATCTTTCTTTATTTCCATCCATCCAATAAAACATTTAAATATGCTCAACAATACCACTCCTCAACTATTTTTAGACAATGCAAATCATGTATCTGTGAGGTGCAAGACCTTTATTAGTGGACTCAAGAGTTGGAGTGTAGCTCTGCAGGATGATGAATCTCCAGGGTCAAGCATCCATTATAGGGTATATCCATGTTTAGCCAAATACTTGAAATTCCACACTGTTTTTGTAATGTCTAGCTTGAACAGTTTGCTTCCGAAGACCGTTCGGTTAATGCTGTGCAAAAAACCAGAGGTCTTTAAATGGGCTGCATTTTTGTAGTCAGTACCTTTGTAGTCAAAACCCATGAACGCCACTCATAGTGATGCATGAACAAAGACATTATTAATAGAAAAAGAGGTCTGCTGATACTTAGCGGTGCACCGGGGGTTCTTTGTTGTTTCTTTTAGGATTTGATGGTATTCCGGCACTGATCTTTGGAGATATCCTCTGGGACTAACAGCAGAATTTCTTTCCCTTGTAATCTGACCATCTCTTGAAATCCTCCTGTAACTCTTTACAGTCTAGTGAGCTTTAACAACTCTTCGAGAGTTCTCAGAAATCTCAATTGATCTGCCATATTGCACTTGAATAGAAATGCATTGTGCAGAGCAGGTAACCAAGACAGGTTTTTTGGCAAGTCAGGTCAAACGCCACACTTAAATAAAAAAAAAGAAAATTCGGTTCCACCTGGGATTATTCAAATGTTTTTTTTTCTTATCTCTTGTATAATCATTATTAACCATTTTTATTTATTTTAAATGAATCACAAAGCCACTCATCCAAGTAATAATGACTCATTAATGGTGGAGTCATGAGATCAGGTATGACTCGGAGTCAAGGTACGGTCTGTGAAATGGCCTCCTTAACTCCTCTCTGAAACCATCTATGCTCTTTGTCCAAAATCTTCATCTCACTGTCCTCAAACGTGTGGTCCGTGTCCTTTAGATGCAGATACACTGCTGTGTCTTGTCCAGAGGGCTTTGCCCTTCTGTGTGGTGACATACACTTACACAGTGGTTGTTTAGTTTGCTGGTGTGCAGCTTTGGATATCACACTCTGCTTCATGTGTGATGCTGTTCTGTTTCTCAATATTCTCAACATGTATGTATCTTGCGCTCCCTTGTTTTCTCTGCACTGCAGTACACTGAGAATCCAGCTAGCCAGAATGAAATTACTAGAACAGGCGTTTAGCACAATTTTTAACAAATTTACTATTGTTGCTGTCATTCTTTTGTTATTATGGTTGCACATTATTTTACAGTACATGTACTTGCAGTGTACTTACAATGTACTTACCTAAGAAAATACTTGGTAATATACCTTAATATACCTTATACATGGGTTAAACTATATGGGTTAAGGTTAGGTTAAGGGGTAGGTTCAGGTTTGGTACCTAGTTATTACCCAGTTATTGCAATTACTGTAATAAGTACATTGTATGTACATGGGGAACAGAACTGTAAAATAAAGTGCTACCATTTTTTATATATACAAAAATAGCTGTCATTGTCATAATATAAGCTGTCAAGTCAATACAAAGTGAAAATTCTCTCGATTTAAAAAGAAAAAAAATAGTTGCAAAAATGTAAATAGTGAATATCCTTTAATCGTTTGCTTTGACCTTGGTGCAATGGCAATATAAAAAAATACTCATATTATATTCAATTATAATATGATTCATGATTTTCTTACACAGTGTATACAGTAAAGGCCTTTATATATTATATTAAAATCCTGCCATATATTTCAGGAAGTGGTTCCGTGGCTTGAAAATCCCATAAGACCATTTTATTTTATATTAAAGCCTCTTCCACAGGCATGCATCATGCTGACTATAAATTAATTAACCCTTTAAGCCCAAAGTGTACCGCAGACGGTACACCACCTCTGTGAAAATCATAATCAAATTACTAAGCAACCACCGACAGGAATAACACAAAACAGGTATCTTTTTAAAGCTTAGACACTCATCTTTTTAACTCTTAATGAGTGCTGAACAGTCCCTCTAAACCAGAGTGTACCTCCCACAGGCGCCATCTAGCTCCAAAAATTAAAAAAATGTATAATCATATTTCTACTGCGTTGATCAACACAAAATAGGTGTCATTTGAAAGCTTAGAGTCTGAACTTTACAATGAATATAGCCAATTAACTCCTGAGTAGTGCTGAGTTATTTGCTGATAAATTAATTTAGAAGAAAAACATAATTTTGTACTGCAATATGTCAAAAACATCATACAGCTCTGATGTCATTTGAAAGGTCTCATGGAGTAGAATACAACAAATATAATTGTTTTGGGCTTTGACTAAACTTGAGTGAGTTTTTGTACGTGAAGCCCTGTAAGGCCTATATGAAAATAATACACGGATGCTGCATCTATGTCACGTTTTTGCTTGTAACTTCAAGAAACATGCCCTGATTTAATTAAATAACATAACATCTCTTGCGTCGATCATCAGATATTCAAGGAGGAATGATTTTTAACATTTTGGGTGTCAAGGTCTAAACAAAAAGATTACCTTTGTTCCAAATGCTGTAACTTTTGATTACCGTATGCTATCACCACAAAATTTGACCCAGATGCAGCTGACATAGAAGGGAACTTCACCAGAACTTGACCTCCTACCTTATTTCTTTCCTTAGTTATTATGTCAAAACAGAAAGATATGTAAAATGATAATAAAAAATTATATATTTGTTTTTTGTATTTTATCAGCGGTTTCTCACAATTTTTTTCTCTAAAAATGTAAAAAAAATTCTATCAAACAATTCCTACCGTTTGACTCTCCTTGCTATAGTTTTGGAGTTATTAGTCTTTCATTTTGTGTAAGTCACTCAGAAAAACAACTCTAAAAATGCCTTCAGGACTTAAACGGCCAAACTGAACTGAATATTCCCTACCGTAGCATATATATATATATATATATATATATATATATATATATATATATATATATATATAAAAATGCTGTGAACCCATTTCTCAAGTTCATTCTTCTATCAGAGAGCTGGAGAGTGTATGTAAATGCACATTACAAACCATTATTCTTAATTTCTAAGTCAATATCAAGTCAGAAAAAGCAGCGCTTCCCGGAGATTGCTCTGAGCATACACACGTACAGCCTCTCATATATTATGAACTGGACACATTGTGCAGATGTGGATGTCAGACGTGCTGAGCATCAGATCGATTCATACGGAGCTGTTCTGTGATGGCTGACATGTCTCTTCTTTGGGCGTCTTACTCTTCTGTATCAGACGAGTCATATAGTGCTTTTTCTTCAGCCATTTGCTTGGCGTTTTTCTGAAAAGTCATTTAATGGGGTGGGGAGCGGTACGATGACAGCTGCATGCTGGGAGAGCAGACACAGGGCTTTTCACGCCACCTGGGCCGGGCAGAGCAACTGAGCCGTGCAAAGCCTGAATAGAGGAAGTCCAAAGAGAAGTTCGAGCAATCTGCAGTACAGAGGAGTTGCCAAAAACTGTTGACTTTGTTGCATTCGTGCCTGTGTTCACTGCCTGAGATAAGGCTTTAGAGGGGCGACAGCACGTGATTTCAGCCCTGAATGAATGCATTTGCATAATCCGCAGTGAATTACTCTGGCTATCATCTTTTAAAATCAGCATTTTTTAAAATGTATGTTTATATCTGAAAAAAACAGACCGTTCTGCCATGAAGTACAGTTGGTCTTTTCAACAACTGTGACAACAATATTTTTTCGAAAGTTAATCACAGCACAGTAATGTGTTTAAAAATAAGGTTTTTGTCTTCTTTATAATGACATGCTTAAGCTGCATTTGCTGCCACTCATGCCACTATTTTCTTTGTGTTCTGGTCTGTGTACAGGAACTAAGTAAATCCTTTTAGTAAACCCCATACAAACCAATTTAGACCTGTCAGTCACCACTCATTATGGTGGATATGTCAATATGGTATAAAAAAAATCCAGGTATTCTACATGATCTTTGATATCTGAATGATGTTAGTTCATAAATTCTAATAATCATACATATTAATAGCGAATTGTCTATTTACACCAAGTGCAAATAGCCCACCTTGTTGGCAGAGGCTATTTACAAAAACCTCCACCCACCAATACCTGATTAAGCCAGACAAATCCAGAGGTGTAAAGAGTAAACCATACAGATATGAGTATAGATATAACAGATATAATGAGTAAAAGTACAGATACCTTACAGCAAAGATGCACTAGTCCTCAACACCTAAGAGGCATGCCAGTGAAAACAAGAAAGAGGTTATTTGTGAGGAAAGCAATCACAAGTTTATTTTCTAAAATTGAAATAACACCTCAATATTGCAATAAATCAATGTCGATTCAAAAGCCTCTTAAACGTCAACAAACACTCACATTCATGTAAAGTAGCCTTGTTGACAAGTTTGGGTGATGAAGAGCAAAACGCACAAGATATAGTTCCTTTAAAGACCTGTAGATGGCAATATCGCTGCTTTTGTAGCAAAAATAAGCTGCTGCAGAAAACTGCAAAATGTAACGAGTAATTGCATTACTCATCTAAAATGTATTGAGTAAAGAGTACATATACTTATTCAAAAATTTAGTCAAGTAGAGAGTAAAAGTCTTAAATAAAAATTAAGAAAATGTTCGAAAAGTGGAAATAAAGTATCTAACGGGTAATTAATAATGAGAAACAGGGCCCTTTCTTACACCTGGGCTCAATGTGACGCCAGGCTCAACCCAAGTGTTTTTTGCTAGTTTCAGCCCGACAATTATTTTCACATCCAGCTCCACGCTATTTAAAGGAAATGCACTTGCGCCCATCTGTTCGCCCATGAGCGTGTTCAGGCACATTGTTTGGCATGCTGCTATTTTGAGGCAACTGAAAATGACTTCGCCATTGATCAATAAATCCCTGGCGCAGTATTTTATTTATTTATTTTTTTTTTTAAAGTGCGTGTTAGTAATACGCACCTATAGGCAAGTACAGAATGCACGTACACTCTCCTTGTTACAGCAGCACACAAACATTTTTAAATATTACAAATAAAAGGATTTATCCCTGGAGATGTGTTCAGTCTTTCCGCTTGCAAATTCCACCATGTTAATAGCGAATCCGCCATGGTGCAATCACAACTGGCTTTTAGAATTAATGGGAAATGAGACTCTGATTAGTTTATTGCACGTTACACCTAAAACACACCTGTGACTCATTAAGAGACTAGGTACAACCCTTTAGGACCATGTGCCTGCTCTGCCATCCATTTTTTTTTCATCGCTAAACTAGCAAAAGAGGATTCAGACACCCCGTAAGTTTACCTGCGCCATGCGCTTCAGACCGTGCGCTTAAATCGTCAAAATATGGCCCTTAATGTTAAGGGTAGGGTTAGGGGAGGACTTTAAGGACAGGGGCAAGTTATATCCCAATAAGGCAGCATCCATGCATGATTTTAATAAATATAATCATAAACACTAAAAATGGCGTTATTATTACATACTCTTTTATTTATATACTACAATAAACAAAGGTGCAAATAGCATCTGCCACTATTTTCACTTCATAAATAGCATCACTCGCTATTTCCACTTTATTTAACTTTTTTAGCACTTAGTGCAAATAGCCTCTGCTTATTAATAATGAAATTTGCTCCAACTGTTTTATTTTATTTATTAAGGGCACAAATGCATGTAGCTGGACAGGTGTTTCATAGAGGTTACTATCTGTGTTTGAACTCAGCTGGAATGCTGTATCGACCGATGGTATCTGCTTTACATTCAACTCAGGTTGTATTGCAGATATTTTTGCGAATAATTTTTGTACTTTGTGCAGTTGTCTTTAAACTGCTGTAGGACAACCTAGATGTCTAATCCAAAATGACAAAGACACATTAATTCTCTTTGTGTATATACATACTGTAACACTTCATTTGTGGAAAATTGAATATGCACTCTGAATAAATTTTATATGACAGCATGTCAACACTTATGAAGCTCTGGAGTGTGAGCTAACACAAAAATTATTGTTTTCCTGCCAGGATTTTCCATTCTTCAAGCCATAATGGAGGCAGCAGTGGCAAACAACTGGCAAGTTACAGCGCGGTCGGTGGGCAGTATAACGGACCCCCAAGAGTTCCGGCGCATCATTGAGGAAATGGACAGGAGACAGGAGAAACGCTACCTCATCGACTGTGAAGTGGACAGAATCAATGTCATCTTGGAGCAGGTAAAGTCTGAATCTCCCCCCTACCTGTCTCATGCTCGGCCGTTCCCTTTTCTGCCTGTCTGGCCGGTTTGACGTCTCCTCCCTGCCCATAAACCCCTGCATATGAAGACTTAGCAAGAATCTCGTCCCTGATTTATTAATATTCCTGAAGTCCATCACTCTACCCTTGTCTTTTCCACATGGATGACCTGACAGATCCTTAGATGGGTTCTCAAAGCACACAATTAAACTGAATGGCTGAGCAGATATTTAAGCTCAACTGTCCTCTTCTCTTCGGTCTCTAATAGATCGGCGCGGCTCTTTGATGTCTGTCTGTGAAGGGTAATCAGCCCCTGAATTGGAATGTCCTCGTTAGCGCTAATTTAAATGTATTAGCTCCAGTAGCACAATACCTCCTCATTGAATTTTTTTGTTTCGCTTGCTTTTATGAATCTGTTCTGCAACTAAATTTAATCCATAATATATTTTTAGCATTCATTTACCATGACCAGCGTAATTCAGTTTTCTTTACTCTGGCAAATTGCACAAATGATGGTGTCGTTGCTCTATTTTTTTGAAAAAAGACCAAAATGGCTACTATAAATCAATAGAGTGCAACAGTAACTACCCATTTTTTTCAGCAGCCTTGGTTCCAGAGAGAATTTTTCCATTCATTTTCTCCATAGGGATTTCTGAGAATCTTTCAATAGAGCTCTAAGCCTCAAACCAAAGCAGACGGCTTTGAGATGAATCACAACATATGATTCGACGCAAACAAGGGCCCAAGACTGAGCAGATAACATGTTTTATAGATATATACATCTATTGAGAAAATAAATCGAAACAATTCGGCCTCGTTGTTCTCAAGTAAAGGATTTGGATATTGACTGGTGCTCTCTTATATGTTAATGACATAAATAGGGGGTGTTTGAAATCATTCATTCTCTAAATCACACGTACTCACATTTGAGAAATGAACATAAGATTAAATGAAGGGTGGTATCCCCAACAACACACAACAATGTCTCAGACTGTATGACGGCACATACGAAAAAGAAAAAACAGGAATTTTGAGACTTTCGAGTGGAAATTCAAATGCATTTTGTGTAATTGACCCTAATTAACAATGGTGTTGATAGTTGAGAGGGGCACTTTTGATTGACTTTTGAAAAATACATCATCCCTGCAGCACTCTATGATCTGCATTTATTCAAGATTTTACAAAGAGCCAATGAAATGCAGTGCTGTACCTCGTCTTTGCCTCCAGCAATACCTCTCCTGAATATTACAGGCGATTTATGGGTGAAATCGAGTAGGCTGGAGAGGAATTAGCAAAATTACAGTGGGAATCCTGTGTTATTGCCCCCTGGAGCACACATGTTTTTAATCCCTTTTCTGACCTCAGCATGTATTGGCTAAACTGGATCTAATTGAACTAATCTCCCCGGCCCTGCTGACACTGATAGCCGAGATAAGTTTCTGGACTGCGGTCCTTCAGAGACCTGCAGCAAGAGCTGATTCCAGACAGGAGAACTGCGCTATTGAGTTCTGCCCAGTGTAATCCCTCTGAATTTTGTGATCGTGAGCTGTTCAGCACAGACTGGGAATGGGAGCTGGCCTCCAGAGGGTTTCAACAGCTGAGTTAAGCTTCGCGAAGAGCAATGGTGACAGCTTTTACTGCCCTGCTATACTGAGTATGTCAACCCATCGCAATAATTTATAAGCAGTGCCCTTGCAGTGGGAACACGGAGGGGCTTGTGCCTTTTCAAGAGGAAAACTAACTTGTGATCTGGGCTTTACACTCAGGATGTGTCATTTTACAGTGTGAGTGCATGACGGCTTGTCATGAGGCAGTGTGACATCTCATGTGTCATTCTACTGTATCTGTGAATATGGTAAATCGTGCTACAAAATGCCAATATCTGCTTTGTAAAGGATTTGATGCAATTCCCAGGAGGATTTGTGTCTCTCTGTTCTGATTGCATATGAATGCCCACATTCTTTGATGAATCTCTTTGATGAGTCTTTGTTGGAGCATTGGCTCTACCTGGACTTTCTGTGCTGATGTTTCCATAAAGTCATCAACCTGTCCATCTTAATCTGGGGGTTACGGTGGGATGAATGAATGACATCTGGGACTACCTTTAAGATACAAGTGCTGCACACTTACCAGAGAGCCAGGATGTGACGGGAGTGTGGGAGGAAAAATATTAAAATGCATTGAGAGCCAATGCTTCACTGAAGCCTTGCTAGATCTGCCACCGTAGAGCATAAAGAATAGGTCATAAAGAATAGGCACTTTTGAAGTCATTCAGTCCATGAATTTTGTGGCGATATGTCTGGCTAAAATTATTTTTTACAGTAAAAGGCCAAACAGGAAATAAGTACACGCATATTTTAAAAATCCATCTAAATATGTAAACCAATAGTTATAATTACATAATGTGTTTGATATATTTATTATTAAATAGAATAGATAATTGATGGCACAGTTCGACAATATTGTTTAATAATATCTCAAAATATACCTAAATACCTGTGCAATAGCATTTGGCAAGGTTGTTAGTTGATTTTGTAATGGTCACAAAGGAAAGCTAACACAGTTGAGGTGTCAGGATTGAGGTGAAGGAGGAGCGAGGACTCAAAGATGCAGAGCAATATGGGCCTTTATTAATTAAAAAAAAAAAAAAACTACCCTGTAGGGGAAAACGGACCAACAAGGCATGGCAAGACTGGACTGGACTGGACACGGTAGGTCGTGACATAACAGGAGAACACCATTAACGGGGCAACAATTGACCCTTCGCAAAGACCCACCCCCTTTATTTACTGTTGCTATGTCAGACAATGTAGTGAAAAATACATCGCGGAGTAAAGAGGACACTGACAACACGCTACGGTTACTTTTGATATTAAACAGTTTCATATTTAAAATATTTGTAATTTTTTAAAGAAGTTTAAACAATAAATACCGTATAGTGGCTCTATAATGTGTTGTGACAGATAGCTGTAGCTCCTTCAAGCGGCTTGTGAACCGATCATCTCTTCATACTAGTTTATAGCATCAAATAAACATGAATGGACATTAGAAGGAATGTTGTTTCAAGCGTGGAAAGACGTGAGAACACAATTTTTCGAGACTGCTTTGTCAGACAAAATGGCAGATTTGGGGTTACGATTGGTTAGATCTCCTGTCAATCAAACTTCCGACAAAGGGTCAATTGTCGTTAAACTGGCAAAGGACAGAGAACACATGGAGATTAAATAGTAGAGCGAGCAAAGCAGGTAACAAGAGAGGACTGGTGGAGCAACTGAACCAATAAGATAACAAGAAGGGTGGGAATAGACAGGGGAGCACATGGCACATAGAAACAAACATGACAAGCCATGTGCTCACACCAAACATGAGAAAAACATTGTATTGTCTTCAAAAAAATGCAAGTCTAAGCCATGTGCTCAAAACAAGAACAAGAAGCACATGGCAAAGCATGTGCACAAGAAAACAAGAACACACAGATAGTGGAGCAGCCCAAGCAAATATTCATATCGTGTGCTCACAACGGAAGAAAAACTCAGAGAGCATGAATGTCTGATCCCTGACACTGAACTGAAACCGAACTAGACCAAAGTGCTGGGATCCAAATACTACACAAAACAACTCAAGCCGATGGAAGAGCGCATGGCCCAAGCAAACTTGAAACCGCACTCACACACAGAAACAAGACAGTAGGCAGTGGTTGAACTCACAAAGTCACAGAATCCTGACAGTACGGTTATCAGCAATAATCTCGAAATGGTCAAAGAGTCAATTAATCGGTCTAGTAGATATATTAGTCTGTCACTTATTCCTAATGAGCTCCTCACTTTCAGTTTGATTTATTGCAGGGGTCTCCAACCTTTTTGTGAGGGCTACTGCAAGGGATAAAATATTATAGAGGGCTACTTGTTTGTTATAGTCAAAAATATTTATTTTAAATATGCATGGTGTTTTTTGTTTTTTTATTTTGATCTTTTACTTTACTTTTAATCACCATGTGCAAAATAATAAAATAAAATGGTTCAGATTTGCAATACAAACATTTAAAATTACTTTTTTGTTCAACAATTTCTGAAAAATTATGAAAATATATATTGAAAGATGTATATTTATAATTTGCTCTCTGAAAATCACATTATTTAACTGGCACACAATTTTAGGAGTCATTTGCCATAGTGGCAACAATAAGTGTTTGATTTTTTCTCATGAAAATGGACAGTAAAACAATGAGTATTGTTCAAGTGCAAATGTACATTGGTTTAATTTAACTACATCTGTAAGAAGTGTAAAAACCTAATTTTGAAATATTTAAATATTCTGACAGTGCAATTGAGATGGGACTGGACAGCCCTTGCTTTTTTTTTCTTCATTTGCTCACTAAAATTTACCATTTGTTCTTCTATACAAAAAAAAGAAAGGACTATAGGTTCTCTTATTTGTTATGAAAAACAGTAGCCCAAATAATTAGTATAAATATAAATGCAAACTAAATAAATAAATATATATGCCAAAAAATGGCAAAAAATGGATCACATTAGGCCTACCTCTTTAACAAATTTAATACATTTATACTTGATTAATATAGCAACATTCGATATGAATATACACCACATTTCTGCCAAAATACTTCCCATTCAGTCGGTCACGTTCGATGTACCATTCTCCTGTGTTCTTCGCCACTTAAGAGCAAGTCCCTAAAAGAACTCACACGAGTAGTTTCATGTCTTTTTAAAGATGTCGTACTACTTGTGTGTGTCTGGATGCGGTCGTTACCTGGCGACTCGGGATGGTCACCAGCGCTGCATCGCGTGTTTGGGCTTAAAGCATGCTGAGGCAGCGTTTGTGGATGAGTCGTGCACCCATTGCGAGAAGATGACCATCGCAGAGTTGCGGTCTAGACTCCAGTTCCTGCAAGGGGGCGGAGTCCCAGTGCCACTGCCTCGGACCAATCCTCCTCAGAGGGTTGCTTCGAGTAGCGTTGATTTGAGCGCGCTTCCTTCGGGGAACCAGCCCCCTAGGAACCCTCACCCCTCCTGCATTCCGCAGCCAGTAAAGCTGCCAGGGGAACATGGTGGACCACCCCAGAGGTGTGTACCATCTGTATCCTTCCAGGCTCCCCAAGACGACCGGATGTTGATCGCTGTATCGGAGGGTGAGCCTGACACTTTTGAGGATGATGATTCGGCACAGCTGCATCCTTTGGGAGTGACAACTGTGCCCAAATCGGACCCAGAAATGATGGCTATGCTTTCCCGGGCCACCAACAGGGTCGGGCTCATGTGGAATCCTCCACCATGTCCCGAACCCTCGAGGCTGGACTATTGGTATCTCGGGGTGGCAAGGGCTGGTTCTCAGCCCCCCACCCCAGTTCCTTTCTTCCGGGAGGTGCATGAAGAGCTCACTGGCACGTGTGGATGGGCCTCCAACTGCATTGGCACATCAACTGCCTCGAGTTGTTAGCAGTACACCTTGCCCTGAGCCACCTCAAAGGGCCACAACGGGGCAAGCATGTACTGGTCCATTCGGACAACACTGCAACTGGTGTGTACATCAACCGTCAAGGTGGTCTACGCTCCCGTTGCATGACGCAACTCGGTGTCAGAAGCATCTGAGGTCACTTCGTGCCATTCACATTCCCGATGTGCTAAACTGTGTGGCCAACAAGCTCTCATGAGCTGCGCTACCCTGAGAGTGGCGACTCCACCCCCAGGTGGTCCAGCTGATTTGGAGAGAGTTTGGAGAGGCTCAGGTAGACCTGTTTGCCTCACCAGAAACCTCCCACTGCCAGTTGTTTTACTCCTTGTCCGAGGGAACACTCGGGACAGATGAGCTGGCTCACAGCTGGCCCTGGGGCCTTCACAAGTATGCATTTCCCCCAGTGAGCCTACTCGCACAGACCCTGTGCAAAATCAGGGAGGACAAGGAGCAGGTCTTGTTAGTTGAGCCTTATTGGCCCATCCGGACCTGTTTCCCAGAACTCTCACTCCTCGCGACAGCCCCTCCCTGACCTATTCCTCTGAGGAAGGACCTTCTTTCTCAGAGACGGGGCATCCTTTGGCACCCACGTCCAGACCTCTGGAAACTCCATGTCTGAGAGGCAGAGGTTCTAGGTGACTTACCCTCCGAGGTACTTAACACCATCACTTCGGCAGGTGCACCGTCTACGAGACGTGCTTACGCCTTGAAGTGGAACCTGTTCGTCGAGTGGTGTTCTCCTCGCCGAGAAGCTTTCCTTCTTTCCTTTTCGTGCTTTCCTTCTTGCAGCAAGGGTTGGACCGTAGGCTGTCCCCCTCCACCCAAGTCCATGCCGCAGCTATTTCAGCATACCACAACCACATAGATGGCAAATCCATTGGTAAGCACGACCTGGTCCATACCCTCTTGGGACTTGGCTCTGGTGCTAAGAGCACTCCAGAATGCTCCCTTTGAACCTTTGCGGTCAGCAGACTTAAAGATTCTATCGATGAAGACTTTGCTGCTGAATGCATTGGCCTCCATCAAGAGGGTAGGGGACCTGCAGTCATTTTCAGTCGACGAATCATGCCTAGAGTTCGGGTCGGGTAACAGCCACATGGTACTGAGATCCCGGCCTGACTATGTGCCCAAGGTTCCTACCACTCCCTTCAGGGTCCAGGTAGTGAGCCTGCAAGCGCTGCCCTCGGAGGAGGCAGACCCAGCCCTGGCTTTGCTCTGTCCAGTTCCCGCTTTGCAACTGTACCTAGACAGAACCCAAAGCTTCAGGACCTCTGACCAGCTCTTTGTCTGTTACGGATGCCAGCAGAAGGGAAAGGCTCTCTCCAAGCAGAGGATGGCCCACTGGACAGTCAAGTCAAGTCGGAGTCACCCCAGTTCTTCCATATGTAGCACGGCCCTACAGAGTAAGTCCATATGTTCTTCCACATAACTCCTTCGGGGAAGGATGTGGCTTCCGCAGCGTTCCTTTTTCCACGAAAGGGTACACTTTCCCAGTGTTATCCAATAGTCTCACTGAATGAGTTTTGGGGAACAGCAGTGATCGACACTCTCGGTGGTATCCCTGTCCCACCGTCCTCAGGCAAGGGGGTTCAGGTGGCTTACTTCAGAGCGCTGAAAGGGGGCAGCTCCTGTGGCACTTTGGTAGGGATTCCTATTAGTCGACCAGTCCTACCGGTTACAAAGGTAACCATCATTCCCTGAAGGAGGGAACGGACATGTACGTCCCGTCGCCACAGTCACTGTACCCCACTGATGCTGCCGTCTAGCCGGTTCGGCTCCTCAGCGAAAACATGAAGATGCAACGCACCTGCTGCTCATTATATACCCGCCCTGCGAGGTGAGCAGCTGGTGCATATGATTGCATGCCAGTGTGCATTTGCTCGTTTTAGTTACACTCGAAGTAGATTTGTCGGTCAGTCTGACGTACGTCTCCGTTCCCTCCTTCAGGGAACGAGGGTTACCTTTGTAACCAAGATGTTTGTTTTGCTGTCAATAAATGATTTGTGGGGTGAAATGTCTTCTAATTGGTTTGTTCTTGGAACAATGTTATAGTGGATCGCTAATGGCAAGTTGGGGCTGTGTATAGAATGTGCTTAGCGGGCTACTCACAGGCTCCACACGGGCTACCAGATGAAGATCCTATACCCATTCATTCAATCAATAGAACAAATTTTGAATGAAAAGCTACCAAAAAAGAAAAAGATCTATCATTACAAACTAACACAAACCAGAATACTACCCAGTTACTATTAATTAATAAATTCTGGTAATATAACTCACTTTTAGTCGGACTTGTAGTATATCACACATTAAAAATAAAATTAAAAAAATAATCATCATTATTTTAGACTCCTTGCCTTCGTGCCTACCTTGTTTCAAAGAAATGTTTCAGGGTTGAATTTTGAATGAAGGTCAGAGTATAAAAGGCTAATAACAGACTTAGTTCATCAAAAAAAAAAATAAATCTCATCATTTTCATTGTCATGGCAAAAGTCATTTTTGGGTGAACTACCTCATTAGACCTGCAACAGAAACAGGCTGAAAAAATAAGACTCAAAATAAAACAAATCTTAAGTCATCTGAGGTAAATCCTAGAGACTGAGGCCTTAAAATCTCTTAAAAGCTCACAGGCTCTGGAGAGCGTTTAACGTGTCACTTTAACAATCTAATGGGATTAGGGGGTTAGAGTTGTACTGCAGGAGGCAAACAGAGTGAGACGGAACGAAACAGGATTCAGGAACAGGCAATAGTCAAACAGAGTAAAGAGGGTAATCCAAAATCTTAATTAAAAATACACTAACAGTAATCCACACACTCTTCGTGTTTCTACTTTTGATAGTCCAGTGTGCTCAAGTTGCAGCTGCTGAATCAAGAAAAAGCCATGTTTCTCTACTCAGTCTTCAACCACAGGGATCTCAATCTGAATATGGAAGGAAACAAAAATAATATAACACATCATATATATTGAACTTAAACAAGACTGAAAGAAAGAAAAGCTGTGCACAATAGACATCAAGAGAGGAATGACCCTGTAGTGCCTCCGCAGATGCAGCAAAAGTAAAGAAAAACCACATGAAACCTATTTAATACCTCTATTGCTTTCCTACACAGCAATGCCATTAGATGGAAAGCAATGGAGACTTTCCTACCAAGAAAAACACTAATCTCATATAAGAAATAATCTAATGCTTTCTCTAGAGTTTCAGAAGAGAGCTCAACAAGACCTCAAACTGTGCTCTAATTCACCAAGATATCAAAGTCTGCAATCAAAAGTCAGTGATGATAAATTTCTCATCATATACTTTGAAGATATTTTATAGATGTATTTACACAGACTGTTTGATGCAGCAAGGAGATGCATTTATACTGCAGTTACAATTGTACAAATAATGGGTTAAACTTTATTTTAAGGTGTCTTTGTTACACTGTAATCATACATTTAAGTCCTGAGTAAAATTAAGTAACTACATGTACTTACTACAGGATTGGTTTAGGGTTAGCTGCATGTAATTATAGATAATTTATAGTTATTACAATAGTAACTACATGTAACATATGTAACAATAACACTGTAAAATAAAGTGTTACCAAATATTGCTATAAGATTAATGTTTTAACAATAAAATATATTGAATATAGAAATGTGAAATGATGGGAAAATGTAAATGTAAAACTATCTTACTGAGTCATTTATTGATTCATTAATTCAATAGATTCGTTCAAAATGGCTGATTAATTTAGGGATGAAGCGAGTGACTGTCTTTGATCATTGAATCATTGACTCACCAGATTCATTCAAAAACACTGAATCATTCAGGAAGGAAACATCACTGCATTGATCAGAGATGGAAATGTTCTTCTACGTGGACATATTTTTGTTGGCAGAATAGAGCAAAAACAATATTGTGTCTAAAATGTGTTACTTAATTTTAATTTAAGAATAGATTATTTTGTAATTTGGATAAAGTATAAAATATTGACAGTCTTAAAAGGAGGACAAATTAGCATCAAACTCAAGGCTGCCCCGTTGAAAAAAAACAGCATTTGCTGGTTAGGTACGTTTTGAAGCATGGCAGCTTGTTTGAGCTGGTTTATGCTGGTCCTTTGTTGGTCCTGAGCTGGTTTAAGTTGGTCCTGAGCTGGAGCTAGTTTCTTAGGACCAGCACTTTACCAGCTTAAACAAGCTCAAGCTTCAAAACGTACCTAACTAGCATATGCTGTTTTTTTTTTTTCAATAGGGGCGCTGTTAGGAGGACATGGTACTCCGAAACCGGACTGTCCTACCTAAAACCGGACAGATGATCACCCTAGTGATGTTGCTGAATTCAATAGGTTCCGGACACCATCGGCTGTGTCATCGCTCAGGTCAAAGGGGGGGTGGAGAAATGATCACAGAGCCCGAGAGCAGGATTGATTTTTGAACTTAGGATCTCACTCTACATCCTATAACAGGAAACCATGGATGCAAAGAGATTTTTCAAATCAAATTTTAGAAAAAAAAAATGTAACAGGGTTGATTGGTTTAATGATTTCAGATGGGTCAAAGCTTTTTGAAGCATATGTCTTAGATGAAAAGCCAGGTTGCTGTTGAAAAGCCAGCTATTAGTCTTGGTCCACTTGATACTTTGAAGATGGCTATGTTCTTCTTATTTTTATTTTTTTATTTTTATTATTTATTGTTTGTTTAAACAATCAAAAAATTATGATGTCTGAGGGCTTTCCACCTTGGGGTTTAGTAACCCAAGAGTTTTGCACCTCTCTTCATGCCAGTTCGTTCCTTCAAGTTCTTCAGGTCATCATCACCTGACTTTGTTTTATTAAACCTGAATCTTTTTTTATGCAGAGCTCATACAAAGAACAAATATCCGTCCATCCATCCATCCATCCATCCATCCATCCCTTTAAAAATGGTCCAGATTACTAGTAGTTCTTGAAGAGTGACTAGATAACTCTTGATTTGTAATGCAGTTTATGACCATGTATAGAGTTAAAAAAAGATTTGTACTAGTTATTAGTTCTTAATGAATCTAATCTCATTAAGTAATTATCGATTACCTAATAAGGAACAATCGTAGTCCTAAATTTGCTATTATTTACTGACTAGTTATCCTTTCCATATTAGTTAATGGTAGTAGCTGAAGGGTTAATGTAGAGCTAATCGTTTGTCCTGCATTACTTCCTGCATGGAAGTTACCTATTAATGACAGACCGTTATTCTAATGTTTCAGAGGAATGATTCCTGGATTCAGATCAGTTAATGTATTTAGTTTGTCTTTTGGAAAAGAGCCAGACCTGCTCAGCTCACAGAGGTTTAAATTCAAAGCAGCTGAGAGGACAGGAGAGGTACAGATGCTCCTGCCAGTTAATTAGAATGTATCCCCTCGGGATCACTCCGGCTTCTGGCCTGCCCACATAAAAGCTAGCCTGAGGGAGGAAAAATGAAGATAACTGAGTGTTCTAGAGAGCTTTTGGAAAGCATTTGGGGCCATTTGTCCTCCCCCAGCCTCAACCCTCAATGAGTTTTGAAGAACGCTTATTGATTGGTTATACCATGAGGTAAGTGTTGGAGGAGGAATTGATGATGCTGCAGGTTTTTGTTACCCGAGCTGCACCCATGCTGTGAGTGAGATAAGACCAGACCCGCATTTATACTCGCTTCCTGCTCTTCATTTTTTGTTTTAGTTACAGCGCTTATGAACACTGCATTGAACAATTCTGTAATTAATTTTGCAAACCAAACAACATACAGACAGCATTCTTTGTTTTGTAGCCTTAGGTGTGTCATATTTTAAAAATAAACTTAATACTTTTATACTTTTGTATATAAAAAAAATATCAGTAACACTTAAACATTAGTTAATGTATTAACTAACATGAACTAACTATGAACAATACATTTGTTACGGTATTTACTAATCTTCGTTAATGTTTGTTCATGTTAGTTCACAGAGGAATTAATTAATGTTAACAAGATTTTAATAATGTATTAGTAAATGTTGAAATTAACATTAACAAAGATTAATAAAAGCTGTATAAGTGCAGTTTATTATTAGTTCATGCTCACTAATGTTAACTAATGAACCTTATTTTAAAGTTTTACCAAAATATCATTAAATATTAAGAGGGATCATCTTTTGAGATAAAAGAGCTTGTACTGTGAAAGCATACATTTCTTTATAAACTCAAAACTTCCTTCCTAATCCACAAAAATGAGCTGCAAAAATGTTTGGTGACATCAAACAGATTAATAAATATTTATATTTTTCTTTGTCCGGTTAAAGTTTGGTATCATAAACCTCATTCCATATCATTCTGGACTAATTTAACACATAGTCTAAATAGAGCAAAGTCATGCTGCTTATGTCACATGTAAACAGGGTGTTTCTCAACCCATTTTATAGGCACTGCATAAATAAATAGATACATAGATAAACACATAAATACATAAATAAATAAATAAAGGAAAATTGGGCTAAATGTTACTAAAATCTAAATAAATAAAATAAAATAAACTGAAAAAACTATATAACTATATACAGTTTGAAAATTTCTCCCTAAATTACATAATGTACAGAATGTTTAACATTCAAATTTAATCAACACAGATGATATAATTGCAATATTTGTATTCAAGATTGCAGTTGATTCTCTTTTTAAACTGATTTGCATATTGACTTATGGTTAATTTTTGTAATATTTTTTTTTAAATATATATACTGTATTTAGCCATTCATTTACCATATTATGTAGTTCCAAACGTAGGTTCGGGAGGAGCCTAAACATTCAGTCCTAACATTCAGCAGTATCTTCCAGCATCCCTCCTCCTCCCCATCTCCTCCTCCATTTCTCTTATTCTCCCTCTGCGCAGTACTTATAGGGAGGTTTAGCTCGGAGCTTGAGCCTCCTTTGAGGACACCAAGCTTAGTTTGTTTACCATTCCCATTAAGACTGAATGGGCAGGCGAACTTGTGAATTGCATATTGATATCATATTACCTTCTCTCCATTTCTCTATTGCTATATATTTATTATTTTACCTACAATTTTCACACTGCTCCTCTGCTGCCATTTGCAAGCTCCCATATTTCCTCTAGGAAATGCAAATCTAGTTATTTTGTTCGTATCCATTTTTGCATTCTTCCATGGTACTATCCAATATAATTTTCTTCATAAACCACAAGAAATGAAACCCTAAGCGCTCACTGCAGGGAAGAGCAATTATATAATCCCTGCTATGCCATTTAACATCATTTTCCTAAAACAGTCAAACTGTTTATGCAGTTATTGCGCATGAGTCTTAATCCCAGCTCTGCGTGTTTTAGCTAAAGGTCACGCCTGAGCTGTAATGACCCAGCAGTCTGACGTCTGGTTTTATTGAACCTCTGGACTGAATGCTTTGCAATTGCTTTCATTTCTGCCCATGCACTGGGCTCTCTGTCAGACCTGTGTGAGTAATAGGTTCTGCCTGTGGGAGAGCACTGGGTCACTCCGGTCTGTCTTTGCCCATCACGACGGGGGGTGAAAACTTCCCTCAAGGACACCAAATCTCTTTCTGGCTAGCCAAACACAAAGGTGACAGTGCTAGAGGTGGGATCAATGTGTCAGTCAGGGAAGGAATATTACAAAGTAAGTGAGGAATCTTTGGGTATTTACTTCACATTAACTCAGAGCACAACTGTAATCCAGTCCCATAATGCCTCTCAGAAATCAGCCCACCTTCAGCCGTCTATATTACACGCTGGGATTTCAGTAATCTGCACTGTGAAATATTATCATATAACGTGCTCATATATTATGCTCGTTTACAAGTTCATAATTTTATTTTCATGAACACATTTTTTTATTTTATACTGTAGATTGCTCCAGCAGCTCTTTTTGCTCTCTGTCTTTAACAAATGAATGTATACTATACACTATGTACTCAACTAAATGAATTTTATAATGTATTTTGTCATCCAGCAGAGTCTGTCTGCCCCTCTCCTTTTGGCTATGTAAGGAAATCTTTGACAGTTGAGCGCATGAAATTCACTTTTTCTTGTTGTAATTTTTAGTGAACACGCTACTTGCACTATTAATACAACAAAATGCCTTAAGATAGTGCACAAGTATGCAAAATTCGGACTAGAGTGTATCAGTTTTAGTTCCTAAAGCCCATGGCTGGGTCAGAAATTGCATACTTCTCTACAAAATAGCATGTGACAAAAGAAGTATGTTTGAATTCACATTACTCATAAAATAGTAAACAAAAAGTACTTCCTGTGAGATTATGAAGTGTGGATATGATGGATATTTTAATATCCCATGAGGCCACAGAAGAGGATTTGTGACTGGCAGTGAAGCAACTCAACGCTTGTAGGTCACATGATAATGACAACATGGCCAATGTAGTACGTCCAGATTACATTCATACTACATAGAACATACTCCCATTATACTCCCATGCTAGAGCCCACCTTTTCAAAACTCCCACTCTGATTGGTCAGCTGGCCAAGTCTTAATTGGTCATGATTGGTCAACCGATTAAAGCAGAGCTTCCCAAACTTAAGAGGGGTAAGGCCCCCCAAAAACATTGCAAAAGCTCCATGACCACGCCGTTAAAAAATATATACCGACATTTACCTACAAATACATTTATTAACAAGTTTGCAAGAATTTCATGTGAAGTATGAGAACTATGATGTAAACATTCTTTACAAATATATTAAAATCCATAACACTAACCTTACATACTTTAAAAAAAAATCAAATTTTAGAACAATTGGAATATTTTGATTATTTTAATATATTGATTTGGACTAGCTACGGCCCCCCTGCAATACCGCTACGGCCCACCGGGGGGGCCACGGCCCACAGTTTGGGAAGCACTGGATTAAAGTGTGTTGGAGATGTTACGCACCTTATCATAATCGTGTTTCATCTCCCAAGGCTTTATGAGCAGCTGTAAACAGTATGATATCTATGGCAACTATTGGAAGTCCATTCAAATTTTTGCCCTAGCAGCAGAAAAAAATTGGCATCTTCTCAACATTGCACAATCACACGGCAAACTGTTCTTTCAGGACGGGTCAAAGCAGCCAGTAGGCGGGTATTATGCAAATGTGTAATATGGTGATGTAGCAAAGTCATGGAAATAATGACTACAAACAAGCTCTTCCAGGCAGGTGTTTTTCTGTTGAAGAGATTCACTCCCTTTGGCATGAAATTGGTAACTTTGCAGATCACAAACTATTATATTACACACTAAAGGAAAGGTTTTTTTTTTTTTTTTTTAAAAAAAGGATAATAGGTGCCCTTTAACATTACATATTATCTTGATGACTGTTATCCCTGGTTACTTAAAGCTAAAGGACTGGTTCACTGCAAAGGTAAACTCTTGTCATGTGCTAGCTGTGTTAGCTGTAGAGCTCAGCATCAGGTCTTGGCCTAGACTCTTTGAATGGATTCGTGTCATTAGGCCCTGGCTGTTTCCACATAGAGGTTGTAGAGTCATCCTGCTGGCTTGCAGGCTGTGAAGTTCATCGAGATCTCTGTTCTTCCGCCAGCTCTCGCTCAGGTGTGAGGTGCCTGCAGCAGTATTTGTCTGTGGGACAGGACTGATAACCTTACTAGCTCCAGAAACCTTCAGTGGAGCCAAGAGTCAAGGGCATCAGAAAAGCTACGGCTGCATCATTATATCACAGTCTTCAAGGTTTTTGAGGAGGATTAAATGTTCAACCAAAAATGAAAATTGTCATCATCCACCCACACTTATTTTGTTCCAAATCCATTGGAGGATTTCTCTTATGTAGACACAGATATCACTGATTATACTGTGGAATATTTCGTTTAGAGGAAAGGACAAGAAGGGTCCTTAAAAAGAACAGGAGTAACCCATATGAGTGTGCTGTATTCCATGTGTCCTGAAGACATGCAAGATCTTTATGTTAGATTGAAACTTGAAGATGCGTCATGCCAGAAGCCAAACAGCGTTAGCGTGTCTTGTAACTAATCGAAATTCGCATAGGTTTAAAAACTAGAATGTTTTTTAACAACTGAAAAGTTGGTCTATTTATAATAATGTTCTGTCATATAAACTACTTTTATTATGCTTTTCTTATTATGCTTTTTGGGCTTGACAGCTCCTAGGCGCTGTCTCCTGGTGTTGCGTGGAAACATTCTGCACAACATCTCATTTCAGAAGACATGAGATTTAGTAAATGGTGACAGGAGTTTCATTTTTGGCTGAACAAGTGGTTCTGTCTAGAATAGTGCATCTGCTCAGGTTATTGCTCACTTGTTCTCTGCTCTTTCCATGCACTTTCCTTCATGACCTTCTACTCAGGAACACTATGATATTATTTCCATTTCATAGTTTGATCTGAATTTGCAGTGTTGTAGTCATACTTCTCTTGTGCTACATTTTCCATGCATGGGGAAAAGGATCTTTTCTTGTGTTTTTAATATGTAATATGGACACAGCTCAAAACAGACTGAATGAGTGAAACAAACCAGAAACATTTCTTTAGAGTTATTTTTTTCCCCGAAAAAATTGACACCAATTCCAGTCCAAAGTGAGAATTACTATATCCTCCTCTTAAAGACCCCTGTGGTGAAAAAAAAAGGTTTTAATATAGTTTATATGTCTATGTGGAGTTCTTAATATACTTTAAGACAAACCATGTATAAATTCAACAGTCAACACCATTGCTGAGTTTTTTTTCTTAAAACTGTAGTGTACCAAAAAGGTTTGAATCTGCCCGTTTCCTTCTGAGCTGCTGAGATTGAGTGGAGGCGGGGACTAATTTGCATATTCATGGTTCCACATATATCAAATAAAGCAAACGTGTCCCTTCAAGCTATTGTAAGGCATGAAGAAATTATTTTCACAGGAAAAAAAAATGTATAAATATGTCATTTTGATTATCAAAGATGAGTTTTAAGGGATACAATTATTAACTGCAGGCTATTGTCAACCTGCACAAAGCCATGTGTCACAACTACTTGATTTTAATCAGAATGTTAGATTGATCAAATATTGTTCTTTACAAATTTACTTGGAAACAATTTTTACTGAGAAATTGCTACTAAATTTTACAAATACTTACAAAGAAATAACAGTGAAATGAACATGAAATTGAAGTAGAAAGATACTATTTTGCATAATCTTTGTTTTATCAAAAAACATTTTTTACAGTGTGTGAGATCTTACCTTACTTCAAAGCATCATAAGAAAAGCGGTCTGGGGTGAGGGTTGCAGGGCCAGATAGTCATCAGTGATGCACAAGAAGTCAGAGTTATGTGGGGTTTTGTCCGAGTGTATTCCCGTTGGTCAGCATACAGTAGGAAGCCACATCAAAGACTGTCAGTCGCTTCATGTGGAATCATCCATCAATGTTGAGTGTCTTTGTCACTTAAGACAGTGTAAATGGAGAGAGAAGCTCACCTGAGGGACGATATAAGGCCCTTGCGCTCTTCTTACATGAATTGTAAACTGTTATTGATTCTCTTTCCTGTAGGTTGTGACACTTGGAAAGAACAGTCGGGGTTACCATTACGTTATTGCCAATCTGGTGAGTTTCAGCACCTCTGTACACTAACTAAAAAAGAGAGAAATAATGGAAATTCATTGGCAAATAAGAATATTCAAGAAGATGAAAAGATACTTTATTAAGTGTGCAAAGCACATATGTATGTTTTCAGTTTTTTATATGATCACTTAAAATGGGATGAAATCATCAAATAAAAATTGATTTTCAGGCATACTTTAAATACATGTTCGTTTATTCTTCTCAGTCTTTATTTTAAAACATTATTGTAGTTTTTCGAAGTAATGACTTTGAATCAGGAATTTCAGTTTTCTTGGGATTCTACTAGTTTTACAACCTTGAAATAACTTTGTCATGTCATAAATTATCAGACATTCACTGACCTTAACGCAGGCTTGGGGATCACAGTGATCATCTCTGGGATACTACTTCTTGTTTTATGGTTTTATAATAATAATACTATGCCAAAACACTTTTTTTTCAAGATTTTCAGTGAGATAATACCTGTTTGTACTCATGGCCGTAATGATTATAAGGAACCCAAGGTTTGACCATATTATGCTTTTCCCCTTTTGGGTTTTGAACCAGAAACATTGAGTTGCTAATCCAGAGATTAGACAACTTACAGTCACGCTATACACACAAAGACACTCAGTTTCTACAAAATCGATTTTCACATGATTGTTATATAGCCATCATGTCATGGATCCTAACTTTTCTCATTCCACAGGGTTTCACCAATATCACTCTGGACAAGGTGTTTCTCGGTGGAGCAAACATTAGCGGCTTCCAGATAATCAATCCTGAAAATTCAGTGGTACAGCAGTTTCTCCAGAGATGGGATCGTCTAGATGAAAGAGAGTTTCCTGAAGCTAGAAACACACCTCTGAAGGTCTGAAACTACTATGAATATATATATATATATATATATATATATATATATATATATATATATATATATATATATATATAAAACAACTTTAAATCATCTGATCTTTGACTTTCTCTTTCTTTGCCTGTTTTCTATATTTCCCTCCTTGCAACAGTCGATATATTGACATTCAGTCCAAGGTGTTATTAAAGCTGTGGCTCAATTTACATCTAATTAAACAATGATCATGAGATGAATAGATTTTAAATGCAGCTTAATTAAGGTTTTGTTCTGGATGGATGGGTAGGAAATTATATCAAACTAGTGAGTAGGTAAAGAAGAGTTTAAAAACATCTAAATGCTCAATTTTTAGGTGATATATATATATATATATATATATATATATTAATATAAATATTAAATTTTACATAAATAAAATGAAACCTGTGTGTTATTTCCATGAAAATTAAGTACATTTCACTCCAATACTTGATTTTATTATTATTATTATTATTATTATTAATAATAATAATAAATGATTACATTTTGATTTATTCGGTTATACTTTACTTAAAGCCTTTATATATAATGCATTATAAAAAATACTTTAATTCATTAATTATGCTTTATAATGCAATGTATGGTCACATGAATAATTGTAAGGGTAGTTTCTTTCTATTAAATTCAGCTGAAAAAAAAACTTAGAGTTGAAATGTGCATATGCAGCCACATACACTTTTTTTGTGTGCAAAGTCTTTTCCAAGACAGTATTTTAATGAAGCCATCAGAAGGTGTTTTGAATTGAGAATGTAAATGTACAATGTCTCTTTTGATGTTACCTTTGTTATACTGCATTTATTTTAGTCGCTAAATTCCTTGCTATAGTCGCTTTGAAGAAATACAAAACAATACAATGCAGCTCACGGCAAATTAGCAGATGCCAGCTTGTTCTCTTTTCTTGGTTGAAATGGAATGTAATTACAGGTTGCACAACAATAGCAGCAAAACCGTGTAGAGTCTCACATAACTAAACATTTTACATATCTCTGTAATTAGAAACCTGGTTAACACTCTACATAGCAAGAAACAATGTGCAAGCTACATCCCTGAAGTGTGTCGTCTTTGGTTGCGTTTGCCAACTATGATTACATGCAGTAATGCATCGCAATTATCCTTCATTATGTACATCAATATATGCGTGTGGACCTGGAAGAGGGCAGATTATTTTAACCCTCTTCAAAGTGTTTACTTACAGATAATGTGTTTGCTTATTTTAAACTGATCTAACAAATAACTGGTAATGTGAGGTGCTTAATGGTTGTTGTGTACAGTATACTTCAGCGCTGTCTTACGATGCTATCCTGGTCATTGCGGAGGCGTTCCGGTACCTACGCCGCCAGCGAGTAGACGTGTCCAGACGAGGCAGTGCCGGTGACTGCCTGGCAAACCCTGCGGTCCCTTGGAGCCAAGGAATTGACATCGAACGAGCTCTCAAAATGGTAAACTTTCTTTTGCTCATTCAAGATTCCTTGAGTCTTCCAGCTTTTACAAAAATGACTGTTTGTATTCTCTCAACGTGTAATTCAGATCATCAGAGTGAAATACACATTGAGAGATACTCTTTACATTGACACATAGGCTTTATGTGTCTGTATGATTCAGTTGTGCTACTCTAACGCATTCAAATCTATTCTTAAGTTTCGATGCGAAATTATTTTGCTGGTTACTTTAGTTTTGGGTAATTTTTAAAGTTTGGTGGATTTTGGACTGAGCAGGTTTGTTGAAAAAAAACTTTTAAACTAAACTATTTTTTTAGTCAAGTCTTGTTTTTTCAGGTTAGTATAACCTTATAATTCTGACCAAATATTTCAGATTTCACATTCTATGGAGTCTGTCCACCCTGTTGCATGGCTTTTTTTTTTTTTTTTTTTTTTACTTAACATGGTGGATGTGTTCAGCTTATCAAGACTGTTATTAGCTAGGACAGAACAATTTGCTAACAGAAGATTTACATTTAGGAAGAATTTTAATATATATATATATATGTAACAGGGTGGTCTGGAGTTTCAACAACATACATTAATTTCATGATTTTACAAACTAAAAAAATGGTAACACACAAAAAAAATATTTCATGTCAAAGAGAATACGTAAATGTGTCTATACTAATAATCAAAATCGCTAATTTTGAAATATGTATGTATCCTGTATTCCAATGTGATGTTGAGAAATCATGATTGGGGGCATGGGAATGTGCCAAGTGCTTCAATTAATATTATTATTCCAAAGTACTAACCATTATGAATTTGTGTTAATTGGGGTACATCTATGCATGAAAAACCATGTGGCATAAATGTTGATTTTTTTTGTTTCATGGGGACATAAAATCCACCAAACTGTGGGAATGACCCTTTTGTTGTTCTTGTTGTTCTTGGCAGGTCCAGGTGCAAGGAATGACTGGCAATATCCAGTTTGACAGCTTTGGTCGTAGATCAAACTACACTATTGATGTTTATGAAATGAAAACAGGGGGACCAAGAAAGGTAAGTCAGCAGTAAATCTGTCCATTGCTGTGTAAGCTTTGTAAGATCAGTGTAAGGACTCAAATCATCGTCCATTTCAAGACTCCTATTCACCTGTATTGCTTTTTTCGAGACTAATGAGCTCAATCATTTTATGATAAATAGCATAAGAGTGGTAAAGGAAAAAAGAGCTGCACACTTCGGGGACAACAGCTGTGTTATCTAGGATGGGAAAAGGATTCATTGCCAAAATTACCCTACAAAAATAGCTTCTGTTTCTTAGCTCTGAAGTTATCTATATGCTAGTTTACTCCTGAAGTCTGACCAAAAAAAAGTGTTGATGACCATGCTCTCCATGTTATTAACTAGCAAATGCATCAGGTGAATGATACAAATCCCTCTGTAAAAACCTTCAAAATAAGTTAGTGTCTTGCCTTAACTGGTTGCAAAAGAAGTTTGGACAAGCCCTCCAATATGTCCTAACTTCCAGTTTCAATAAGAACTACATCAAAACAGAAATAAGAATAAATAATCACAGACATGCGTTCATTAAAGCACTCCATGGGTTCTTTAAGGCCACTATTTCTATTCAAAACCAATGACCCGCATCAGCTTCCCAGCAAACATTTGGACATTTAATGAAGGTTGAAAAGACGTCCCTCCTGCATGTCCCGTCATGGTTGAAAAATAGTTCCAAAATTAAATTTGAACAGCTGTCTTTGGCGTTATCTTATTACTTAATTAATCAATCAATTGATTATTATATATTGAACTACACATAGCTGAAAGTCAAAGTAGCAATTATAAATGCAACCCCAGAGAATTGTAGAGATGTACAAAAGTATCTGAATGCATTTTTAGGAAATGTTTTGTGTTACATATTTTTACCGATTTATGCCGTCCTACGCGACTATGTTTGGCCAGGAACATGACGTTGCTGACGGACTAATGTTTGCTGGGTTGAATCAGCATAATCAGTATTCATTAGCTTTCCTGCGAGCTAATAGCAACAGCCCTTTATAAAACAATATTCCGGTTAGCATCACAGCAACAATCAGAGTTTAGCCTTAGGTTAGATGGGGTCAGTGTCGGTAAGGAGACGTACATTGACAGTGACTGTCAGAAGTGATGTACAGGACTGTGTTGGACCCCTCTTCAGTGTCACCTCAGTGATGCCCTAGTGGCTAGTGCTATGCTAACGTTTCTGACACATGCCACTCAACCGTTAAACAACTCAAGCATTCAACAAAGAGGAAGCACACAGTGCACCTTTATAATAGAATGTGCTAAGCATTACAACCTAACCCAGTTGAGTTTTAGTTGAACAGAATTACATCCCAGAGTAGCTTCCAGATTCTGCATCCCTAGAAATTCCACCATAAGCATTTTTTCCCATTTAACAAATGTCAGCCAAGAATTTGCCTTTTTTTGTTTAACTCCAGGCACTAACAGCAGCAGCACAGAGATCTAATACTTTTTTAATGAATACAATCTTATGAGAGTACACATCCACAAGAGCTCCTTAGCTGAGCAGAAGGGCTGGGGTGGAGGTGGGATTGCTAGTTAGCATTGGTGCAGTAAAAATATCTGCTGTTTGATAATAACATGAATGTTTTCCCTTTACAGATCGGATACTGGAACGAGTTTGAACGCTTTGTTAATATAATGGATCAGCAGTTCACCAACGATTCCTCCTCAGTGGAAAACCGAACAATTGTGGTCACTACTATTATGGTACACGCTCCATGACGTTTTAAACGTGTCGCATATTCTGCCCATCAGGGTCATGGTGTTGACTTCTAGATTGATACATTCTGTCCTGGGCGGGTAGAAGTACATTTCTTTTGTGTTGCTTTCCATCCACTCATTACACGTTGAAACAGTCGAACGCGAGGAAAAGTGACGCATGAGTGTTTCAACTGTATCCGTGTGGGTGTCAAAGCATTTTGATTTTCCATATATCAGTGGCCTGTCGTAGCAGTGACATCACAATAACGGCATTAGGTATGATGGTTTTACATTGACATCATCAAAATAGACATACAATCCATATGTAGGTAAGACTTGTTTCCACTCATCAAGTAAATGGTCAATGACACATGAGCTAGAACAGCAAGCTAATGCTTACCGCAACAAAGAAGGGTTTGATGGTTTGCCTCTGGCAAAGTACAAGCGTATTTGAGCAAGGCCAGGTATGAGGCCTTTGCACAGATCCACTTTACATTGACCGGAGGACTGCTCAGTGCTGACGTATCACTTCATCTCCTGCAGTTAACGACATTAGCTTTAGCATCAGCCTCCAATTGGCAAGGCAAATATACATCTCTGAGGAATTCAAATCAATGCTCACAACATCATCCCATGTAAAACAACAATCGCTTGTAATTGTTTTGTTTCACCAAAAACCAAGGTCAGTCTTTCAAATGACTTGAATGTGAGCAATTAAACCAGCAGCTGTCGGTTATTCCATCAGTGGGATTCAGGAGGAAAACAATCTCACAAAGGATGAGGTGAGAGGATACATTCAGCACAGAACAAACAAACCATTGCTAACCCACTGGTACCCTAATTGTCTCTGACTCTAATGGGATGCGTTCTCTCTGCGAGAAGCCATATTGTTTGGTAATAATGATGTGCTTAAAAAAGCAAGCCGCTGCCGCAGTGTCTGAAATGGGGGCGAAAGAGAGGATAAAACCAGCTTGCACAATTTTCTTTGTTCAATCCTGTTTGTCGACAAAGTGCTTTTGAGTTTGGATTCTAACGATGGCTTTGTTTTTGCTTTGGTTTTGTTTCCCTACTGAAAAGACCATATATTGTGTTTTTGGATGCTGGTCCCCAGCATGACATGCTGGTGTGCTGCTGTAAATAGCTAAACCAGTACATCAGCCAGCATCACCAGAATGACCATGCTAGTCGGCCTGTGCTGGTCCACCAGCTAGAACGAAACAACAATACCTGGCATTAACCAGCTTGAAATTCATGCTGGTGTAAGCTGGTCTTTTTAGCAGGCCTATGTTCAATGTTCTTTCTGTTGGAATGATAAAGGCTCCCGGCGCATATAGGCGCAACGTGCTTGATAATGTCTGAACAGAATCAACACTATGATTCCTCTGCAGTCACTGCCATTTACTTCATGAATAGGATTCCTTCTCACTTCATACTTTCTTGCCTACCTCACCTGTCACCCTCAACTTATGCCAATGCATCTCAGACCCCTGGGATATTGCACCACGGCCGTGTGTGTGTGTGTGTGTGTGTGTGTGTGTGTGCGTGTGTGTGTGTGTGTGTGTGTGCACGTGAAAGAAAAAAGAAGAATCAATTATTTGTCATGAATGCTGCTTCGTGGTCTCAGACCTTGTTTACACCTGATATCATCCATCTCAAGTGATTCCAAGACGAAGATCAAAACTAGACCCAGCCATTCAAGAACCATGCTGCCTCTTGTCAATGAACCAAAACGTTGAATTTCTAACACTGTGCCACTGTATTTAGTGAATAAGCAACCATGAGTCTCTTGCTACATACTAGATACAGTGCTAACTAAAGCCTGTGACAACTGACCCTTCGCAAACAGTTTGATTGACAGGCAATCTGACCAATCATAACCCCGAATCCGCCATTTTGTCTGACAAAGCATTCAGGGGAGTTAGTAGATTAACTTTGGTGAACTTGAAAAATTGTGTATACTCCCGTCTTTCCGAGCTTGAAACAACATTCCTTCTGATGTCCATTCATGTTTATTTGATGCTTAAATTAACTAGTATGAAGAGATGATTGGTTCACGAGCCGCTTGAAGGAGCTACAGCGATCTGTCACGACACATTAAAAAGTCACTATACGGTATTTATTGTTTAAAGTTACGATATATATTATATATGAAACTGTTTCATGTGTCTGTCGAGGCGTTGTCAGTGTCCGCTTGCTCTGCAATGTATTTTTCACTTTGCGAGAACATGATGTGTACCTTAAGAGCGCATGGCTTGTCGGACAAAGCAACAGTAACTAAAGAGGGCGGGTCTTTGCGAAGGGTTAATTATCACCTATAATAAGTGAACTCAGACAGTTTTCTTGGGGCAATACGTTGAGTCCCAGATCGTGACAGAGAATGACAAGGCAGCATTTATGTGATTTCCTGAGATCTCAAGACCAAGAGCACAACATCCAGACTTTAACTCTCAGACTCTACACCAAGTGTAGACAACAATTTGTCTCAGTTGACAAATTGTGATTGGATCACCTGAGATGGTTGTTAATAATCAGGTGTAAAGAGGGCCTTAGAAGGGCTGGGCGATTAGCAAAGCGTTCCGACTATGGCCACATGTGGATCAATGTCCCGCAATCCCCTGTCTGCTGCTTCTGTCGTTCCTCTTGTATGTGTTCCAGTTTGGTGGATTATGTGCGTGAGAGAATGTGTGGGTATGAATGCAAAGTCATGATATCCCAGCATGCCTGCATGCCTGTGACTGATAAGCTGTCGGTGGGCTCTGGTGCCTGTGACACCGGACAATGAAAGCAATAAGCAAAGATGGTAATAAATGAGTGTGTGTTTGATTAACAGGAAGCACCATATGTGATGTACAAGAAAAACCACATGCATCTGGATGGCAATGACAAGTATGAAGGCTACTGTGTCGATTTAGCTTCTGAGATTGCCAAACATGTTGGGATTAAGTACAGACTGTCCATAGTCATGGACGGAAAATATGGCGCCCGTGACCCAGAGACCAAGACTTGGAATGGGATGGTGGGTGAACTAGTCTATGGGGTGAGTAGTGGATCTGTTGTAGTTCTCGCAGTGAAAAACTAACATTCCTTCTGCAGTTGTCTCTTTTATACATGAACCTTGCATAAATTATATAAAGAGAAATTGCTGTCAAATAAGGGGTTGGAAGAAGTGAATTGCCTTTATTTCTTCCGTTCATGGTAAAAAGCGTGGGGAAATTGACTGGAAATGTCTGGGTGTCATTCAACTATAACTGCAGCCAGACAGTGCTGGTGGCGACACTGTGTTTTAAACACGCTCTTTCCCGACATGCACTGCTTTGATTCATCTCTATGCTGTTGGATCTCAAAGGCACTTTTCACAGCAAGCCCAGGCAGCCCGCCATTTTTGCATTTGTCAAAGCGCTCCCCTGCTATAAATGGAGGAAAACCCAGCGAAATCACTTCCAATTCCCTGAGCCGACATTCAAGAATGAAGACCATATACAAAATGCATGAGGGTTAGGCTACCTCATCTGTTCAATTTCCTTACCATCAGCCAGAGAGATTGCCTGGTTTTGATGTGCTAACGTTGGAAATTATACTCAAATTATTCTCAAAATGAAAAAATGCATGCAGAGATAATATATATATATATATATATATATATATATATATATATATATATATATATATATATATATATAATGTATATATAATATATCACCCTCATGGAACCATCAAGCATTATAGTGGCCCCCTTTTCAGCTCAGATAGTCAGGACAAACGTTTCTGAGGCCCGTTGGACCTTTTGACAAATATATTTGATTTTGCTAGTCTTTTAAAGGTTATCTCAAAGAATGGCTTTTCTGACTTTCAATATACGGTCATTAATGCTAAGCTTTTTCAGAATAGCTTGTAGTGTAGCAAATTACTTTTTCAAAAGCTGTAGTTCTACTTTAGATTATGAGTAGCTTGTATCATGAGAAGCTACACTTTCAAAAACATTGATTGATACTATAATCATGTAATCATATTATAATCATATGATCCACTCCTGTCATCTGTTGACTCAAAGTTTTCAGACGGTAACGACAGTTCTGTCTAAACAATGACAGTGAATCCTTCTGCTTTTTATAAGCCGGATATAGAAACACTACAGCTTTCATGGATTTGTTTTCCGTTACTTGCCATTAGCAGATAAGAAAATAATGAATAGGACTCCTCTGGGATTCTTCTAAATGAAATCTAAGTGGATTAGTTGACATGGCGGTGTTATTTTATCTCTCTTTTTTGTCTTTCATGTTTTATCAACAGGTCTGCTTTTAATATCAATTGGATTTACCTGGGCAAGTTTGTGCAATACATAGATAATTTCAAAGCTAAAAAGATCACATGCAATTATTTATCTAGCGTGCAGTAGACGTTGAGAATTTTGAGGCATATTTCTTCCTCACTGATAAATCACTTCTGGTAGACTCTTAATTAGCTATTTATATGCAAATGATTATATGATTTATTGAGACAGTACACCGGAGTTCCATTCACTACAACCACAAGATAAAAGGATATTAATATTTGTAGAGGCTTTTATAACCAGCGTTCACCTGCAGAGTTTCCGTGACCTTATACTTCCTGATTGCATAACTAATGTCCTCCTGGCTGGGGACACATGTGAGATAAAATCTTTCACTGCCTTTTTATTATATGCTCATGCTAGAGTGCCTCTGAGGATTATGGGAAGTGGGAAGCGGCTGTGCTTCATATCTGCAGCTCCCACAGCTACATTATGTGAAGCATGAGAAGGGAAGCGTTCAAAAAAGATTTTCCAACAAAGTCTCCTGCTTGTTCCGATTACGCTCTGTTTGTCGCCTGATACAGCAGTGTAGGGGTCACAGAAATTAGCAAGACTCTTGCTATCTAGTCAAGTGAACACTCAGCTGTCACTTCTGCGCTACACGGTCAAAAGCCTTTTCTGTTATGCTTTGCATGTGCTTCTCTGAGGCAGTGAAAGTCCTGTCTCTATGAATGTCTTTTTCTTGATTTCCTTCCGCAAGCCAAGACCTGAGAAAGCACAAAATGTCCTCCTTTTAACTCTAGATGTAATTCTCTGTGGCAGATTGATCTGATTGATTCATCCAAATGTTGATAGAATGTTCCAGGTTCAACACAGCTTGGACAACATCTGATTACCTACAGAAAATAATTTAACCTGTCCGGTCCCTCAGTTTGTAAAAACAAAAATGTTGCTAATACATCTGTACTACATCACTGATCACTGTTTTGAAAGTAGTGCCGTAACATCTCTTTATGGCCTTGTCTCTGCAAATTATACTCAATCTTTCCAAAATCATGTGATGATTATATAAACACAGAAAGCTCGGAATGGTACGTGCAAAGATACACAACGCATTGTAGAAATTACGTCGGTAATGCATAACCAGACATGTATCTGCCTACGCTGAGAAATAAGAGCTTCGAATTAACATGATTTAATCATGTACATCAGTTTCACTCAAATCAAATGTCAATATTTTTCATTTTAGTTCAATAATAAATCATTGTCAGAAAACATAATTTGTTCATGTACTGTAAAATTAATTTTGAATATAAATTATAAATATATATAAAAATATTTTTACATGACCCAATTAAACAGCCTTGAAGTGATTTTACATACACCAACGTAATTTTTCACATTTTTGAGTCTCATTATGTAATTACAGTTTGCACATCTATGGCCTGAGACTATATAGATAGACTCCAACACACCCCTGACCCTACAGAAGATATTGATAAGATGTTTTGGAGAATGGATGGATGTACTATATTTTGTTTCAAAATATGTATTTATATTTAATATATATTTAATATTTTGTATTTTGTTTTATAATATTGTGAAAATGTGAAATATTTCATATTATTCTCTTATATTGATTGTGTTTCAGAAAAAAAAATAGAGCAAACGTATTTAAAATCCAGGGCATGGAAGGCAGATTGGTGCCATCTGTATAGCCATATATATATAAATATATGTAAGGCTGTGCATTCCCTATTAGCTGATAAGAGTATTTTCAGACATAATTACTCACTTTTATTACGTTTTGCATGTGGATACATATTTAGACATTATCAAAGACAACTTCGTCCATCATGACTGAATTATATGTTGTACCCCAAATTTTCATTTTTAACCATGAAGATTGCAAATGTCATTTTTTAAGACTATTTATCCTTTTCTAATAATTTTCACAAAAGTCACCAAGTTTCATTCGATTCCAATGAAGTTAAAAAAATCATCATTTAAAACTTTTCAGTCTAAAATGCTGTTATTGTGTCCTTTGTTTTTACAAACTGAGGTTTGATAGTGGTAATAGGCAACAGCAAGCCATCAAAGTTATTGTACTGAAACAGGAATATTCCATTGACTCTTTCACATAAGCATTTAAGCTGCCAGCCAGCACCAGCATTTTTGATCATTTTCACAAAACTCACATGGACCCCAGAGGGGCTCCTTTTTTACCTGTGTTTTGATCCAGAGATTCTCTACTCTTTCAGAAGTTGCGTAATAGCACCTGCTACTGTATAACTGTGAAAACACTGACAGCCAGACAATTCCATCAATGGCGGGGAAAGAGTTAAGACCCTTTGCAATATACAGCTTGAAGTGAATTTGCAACCAAACCTTCCTTCAGAGAAATACCTTGCTAACATCTGTAAATATACAGTACTTCTGCATTGCTTGTTTATTGCACTGGTGCATGTTCTGCACTAACACATTTTGTTCATGTCCCCATTTCCAGAGAGCAGATATAGCCGTCGCACCGTTAACAATCACACTTGTGCGAGAGGAAGTCATTGACTTTTCTAAGCCCTTCATGAGTTTGGGCATCTCCATTATGATCAAGAAACCCCAGAAGTCCAAGCCAGGTGTGTTCTCTTTCCTGGACCCTCTGGCATATGAGATCTGGATGTGTATCGTTTTTGCCTACATCGGCGTCAGTGTGGTGCTGTTCCTCGTGAGCCGCTTCAGCCCCTACGAGTGGCACCTGGATGAGACTGATGAAGCCAAAGACCCCCAGACCCCTCCAGACCCGCCTAATGACTTTGGGATTTTTAACAGCCTGTGGTTCTCTCTTGGGGCCTTCATGCAGCAGGGCTGTGATATCTCGCCAAGGTTGGTGCCTCATCCTGACACTTTATTGTCATTAAAAAAGGTTTCAACCCAGCCAACATTTCGTGGTGGGCATGATATGGGCTTGAGGAATGGACCCTACATGCGTTTGTTTATGGGTTCCATGTTTGCATTATCTGAACTAGCCCAAGTATGGGCTATAAATGATTTTGTCCCAGTATGGGCTAATTCACACAGGACCGACATGAAACCTGGGATATGAGGGTTAAGTGAACAGACACTTGTTCAATGAACATGTCTTTGAACAGGCACTGGGGTCCGCAGAGCAGATTTAACTGAAAAACATCCCAGATTTTCAATACGGCCTCAGACCAGATTGGAAAACTGGGATTTTCTTATTCATCAGTCACAAAAGATTATGAGAATTCATTAAGTGAAAATATGTGAAAACTCATACCATGGTACATGAATGTGGTGATTCTGTAACATTGTCATTCAGTACCATGCTATAGGCAACTGTATATCAATGATACGGTACATTTCTATAAGGGACGTTACCGACAAAGCACATTAAATACATTACAGCTCTAATTTTGAGGCTAATTCCAGTATTTCACGTTTGAAAGATTATGCCGACACAGCTCTAGTTTTAATTTGTTCTTTTGTAAAGGATTAGCTGAGCAACATATTCTCATTTGGCTCTTTCTATGAATTTCTCATTTACCTGATTCATTTTTTGTGTGAGAAGTCCTTCTGCAGCACTTTGTAGGCATCTGTGACGGAGATGTATGATTATTCACATTGTTCCGCCATTTAACAGCAGGAAGTTGATTAATAATAACTCCATTGTGCAGCTCGCTGTCATAGATCACTTTTCAGAATCCCTTATATTCCCCGCTGCCGGCTGTCAATTGTGCATTCAATAAAAAAGCACAAAAAAGATTAATACATTTCTCAATATCAGATATTAGACATTCAAAATATCTCAATAAATAAAACAGAGAAGGCTTATTTGCTGTGACATAAGATGAAAACATTTTAACTTTAAATTCAAATTAATGCAATTACATCTAATACTACACTATCATAGCTCTAAAACTACACAAATGTTTAGTTTTTGCACTAGGCAGATAGATTTTAATTTAATTAATCATTTCAATTTTCTTTTGCCGTCAGTGCAATCATGCCTGCGGCTTTTAACTAGCATTTAGCCCTGATCTGTAACACTAGTTATGTGGAACACTATACAGCATTGATTGGTTATTACATCTTAAATTACTGTATCGCTGCAGACTAGTTTTCAAATGGCTCCACAGTGTTATTAAAAGTCATGTTAATCTAAAATTCAGTAATTATATTACTTAAGTCCATAAGAGTTTCTACTTGTTATTTGCATTCTTTATGTGTATTTAATAAACCTGCATGTTTGAGAGTGAATACAGTCTTCTAAAGACCAAACTGCTCTACAGCCCAAGGCAAGAAAATTCAATACTTACATGTGAATATATTGCATTTGCAAAAAATGGCTTCTCCAGATAGATAAATAGAAGTTCAGGATGCAAGTCATGTATCTTAATGAAGTGGATGAACGTGGAACAAATACAGCAGCAGTGCTGGACTACAGTTGAGATACAGCAGAAGAATAAGTACAAAGAATAAGACACATCACTTTGGCACTGCAGTTGCTTCCTCTGAAAATCAAATACACCAAAAACATTTTAAATTGATTTGTAACAAAAATCCTAATCTGATGTTCTTTTTAGGTTCAAAGGGAATGTTTACTCAAAAACAATCATTCTTTCATCATGTATTCTCCCTCATGTTGTTCCAAACCCATAAGACTTTGATTACTCTCCAAATTAAGACATTTTAATGAAAACTGAGAGGTTTTTCTTTTCCATTGAAAGTCCAGCTAACCAAAATTGATAAGACTCAAAAAGCTCATAAAGACACCATAAAGCAAATCCATATGAATCAAGCTGTTTAATCCAAATCTTCTGAAGAGACATTATCACTTTATGTGCATTTAGATGTGAATTAAAGCCTTCTAAATTTTGGTTACCTAGACTTTCAATGGAGGGACAGAAACCTCTCAGGTTACAGTTTCTTTCGAAGATTAACCAAAGTCTTATGGGTTTGGAATGACAATGATCTGTGTTTCACTATGGTGAATGTAATTTCATGTAGTACATGTTCCTGGAACAACATTCCAATCAGCTGATCAGATTTGAGGGACAAGTTTGCAGTTTATGTCAAATTTAGGCTTACAACCAGGGTTAAGTTGTTTCTACATCACCTATAATTTCCCTCTGATTTTAAAGGTTAGGACTAATTTTTCAGACAGGAATGTTGTTCCGGGTTCAGCAAAATATGTTGGCAATATCATGGTGACCATTTCATTATATGTAAAGAAATGCATGTTTGTGAAGTTGATAAATTGATTACAATTGAGTGAAATATCAGGAAAGTATTCAAAGGCTGAATGTTTGTGTTTGCGCATCAGGTCCTTATCGGGCAGAATAGTGGGAGGCGTCTGGTGGTTCTTCACCCTCATCATAATCTCGTCCTACACGGCCAACCTAGCTGCTTTTCTCACAGTGGAGAGGATGGTCTCTCCCATAGAGAGCGCTGAAGATCTAGCCAAACAAACAGAGATCGCATACGGAACCTTGGACTCAGGATCAACCAAAGAGTTCTTTAGGGTGAGTCTCCTACCGCTCGAGAGAGTTACACTTCTACATTGATCTTCAGCTGAATTAAAATTTATCAAACTTCAATGGCCGTGCAAGCCTTCAGGTCAGAATCCATCCTTTAGTTGCTGCTGTGTTTTTTTAGTAACAGTAATCACAAAGAACTCAAAGAAAAAAGGTTCCCATTTGTAGTGCCTCAGTCTTTGCCAAACATTTCTTTCTTTTAATTATTATTTACGTGTTAGTTTTTGCTCACATTCCTTTTGATAAGACCAGCATGACAGTTGAATAGCATACAAAAAATGATCTAGACACTTATTTTTTCACATTTAACATTTCTAAATGTCATTGCGTTAGATGAAATACCAAACCAAGTACAATTATTTCAAATACACATAGTTCAAGCATAATTTACAAACAAAACATGTCCCCAAAATGAATGTGTTTATGTTTGTTGACATGACAGTAGTGCACTCACAAATTTCTTTGTAGTGCTTTTGTGTACTATCAGTGTTTTTTGTTGGATAATTGTGATTCACTTGTTCAAGAGTTCAGTTGAAGAGTCATTAGGCTTGTTGGAGACGCATCGGCGCTGCACAGACCAATTGGCATATGACATCAAAGTACCGTGAGAATGATTGGAGAGCATAGGACTCCTTAAGCTTTTGAATTGCTCTCGCGGTAGTTTGATGTCCGCGCAGCGCCGATACATCTCGAACAAGCCTGTTAACAAGCTGAACAAGCTCCTTCATTCATGTGAGATGATACTTTTGCAAACTTTGTATTTGTAGATTAAGGGTAAATATCTATTTCATCCAGTACTCATTTGGATCCTGTTGTTTTAGAGCATGAGAAACCATTCCAAACAAATCAGAGTGACAGCTGTCCGAATGATTCACACTGAATCACAAACTGATTGAGACTTTGCTAACCAATTAAATTCATTGCAAGAAACTGAATAATTCATTCATAAAATGGACATCGCTATTTTTGGATTCTTAAAAGCCGACAGAAAATTTTCAACCTAAAACTTAACTGTTGAAGTATTGCCAGAAAATTTCAGAAAACCTTGCTAATTAATTACTATTAAAACATGATTGTAGCAAAGCTATAGCGCAACACTGCTGTTAGCATTCCTGTTTATCTCAGTGCAGGCTCTTGACTGTGACCCCCTCAAAGGTATTTTCACACTTTTAAGAGCCCTCAAAAACTCACTTACTATTATATAAAGATATATTTGAACTTTATATTGATATGCACTGCCCAAGGTCAAAAAAAAAAAAGTCGCTGTTTTGATTTTAATAGTCAAAAACTTAAAGAGTCTGACTGGATCATTATTACAGTGATTATTATATTTCTAGCATGTTTCTAGGAACGGCTGCTGCCCCTATTTCAAAGAAAAGGTATCGACTTTGTTTTTCATATTCATAACTCCTGAGGCATATTAACAAATTACGGTCACTATACGATATTGAGAGTAAAGCAGATTAAAAATTGAGGCTTGAGTCTTGGATCTTGTTAATGATGTATAGTTTGTCAAGGTAATTACATTGCATGTAACAGTAAATTTGAGATAATTTAAACAAAGAAGCTTCAATGCGTTGGTGTCCTGGCTCTAGCTAACAGATTAAAACTAAAAGATGAGTGTAGCTTTTCATGTCTTAAAAAACCATGTAGGAAGACTTATCATGGCCATATTCCTGGATGACAATGCCAATATTCATCAGAGTCAAAAGTTATCAGTTAGAACTTTTGTTGAACTGCTAAATATGGAGAAAGAAACCTCCTTTTCCCCCCATTTTTTAAATTTAATGAAGGTTTGTATGAACCCATTAAAACAACCTAATAGAAGCTGTTCTGCATTGCCATCCTATGAGTCATACACAACGATCAACCCCACAAATTATTACACCAATCTTACTGGACCTGTGTGAATTTTATGGGGAACTAATTTCATACATCTGCCTGAAACCCCAAGGCTCAATGGAAAAAAACATTGAAAAACTCAACAAAACTGACCAATTCATAAATTTGCAGATCACCAGCTCCATATACACTTTTCTACTGTAGTAAACTTGCTCTATAGCTCACCTAGTACTGCATTGCATTACTGATGAAACGAGTCACAATAGAAGCTAAAATGCTTAAATGGCATGGTTTCTTCAGCAAGTGTGTTTTAATCTCACTTTTGCTTTTGTTAACACTTTTGATTATGTTCTTCACATTCTGAACTGCTTTTTTTCTGAACGTACAACAAGCAATGTAATAAACATGGCCAGATTCACGCTTATCTCTGTAAGATAAAACTGAACAGTTTTTCCAGTGAGCCTGGGTTGTAAATTGACTTATCCATGTTCCATTCTGGATGCTGGTGCCTTGGGGTCTCAAAGTTTAGTAGTGGCTTAACCAGCAGTACCAGTTAAGTAAGCCTGGATCAGCATGGAAATTCATTGCAGCAGGGTGGCCACCTGGAGCTTGTTGTTGGAGAGCAAACAAAAAAGAACATTAGCTCTGCCAAGAGCAGCAACCATTCCTTTCCCACAACTGCTTGTTAGGGAAAATCTTCTCTTTTAGCTGACAAAGTCAGTTAGGTCTGTGTTATGCAGCCCTTTTTGATGAAGCAGTCATTAAGTCAATGGAGATGATTGCTGTAGGTGCTGTGTACAACCTCGAGTTAGCCCGAGCTGTCAGAGTGAAACCAGGCAAAGGCAGACAGCCGTCTCTGTAGTCTAATCAAATCTCACATATAGCCATAGAGGTCAGCTCAAAAACCCTAATTAGTTGCTTTACCTGGGCCTGCAAATTGTGTGTAATGAAAAGCGGCCCAGAGGGTCAAAAAGTACACTTGAAAGATATTGAGAATAAAGTAAGCAATTCATCCATGAGCACATCGAGACTGACATTGCAATTAGGGCTGAAATGAACTATCTGTGTGATACTTTAACACATAAACTGCTTGATCTACACACACATCCACCGGGAGGAATGTTTGCTGTCCTGTCGGTTGCAGGTTTGCATGGCGGCATGCGTTTGATGTCATTGAAGGTTTGCAAGTCAACAACCCAGGCGTTTTGGGATCTCAAGTATTCTATATAATGAGTGTCCTAGTTACACTCTACAGCTTTCAGATTTCCAATGACATGTGTGAACGGCTATTCCAAGGGATCTTTAATTAAAATTACAGAGACCTGACAGGGGGGAAAAAACCTGATTAATGGAGATTCAAGCTCTATTTTAGATCTGTTTTCAGGAAACACATTCCAGTTTAATTAGAGCCATACGGCAGAGAACAGCTGGATGTTCCAAATTATCCACAACATTTGGAGCGAGACATATGTCATCATCTTTGACACAAACCCCAAGTTTATTATTTCCTTTCCAAATATGCTTATATTTACTTAATTTATTTGGTTGGTTTACTCAGTATTTCCTATTGAAGTTGTTAGTCTATATTGGCTTTTTGTGCACTCGGAGAACCAGCCACACATTGTTTCAATATTAATGTACTGATACAAATAATATAATAAATACTAGGTTTATAAAAATCCATTGATGCAAGTTTATAATTGAATTGATAAAAATTTAAGAATTGATTAGAATTACTGTCATAATGTGTTCATTTCTTATCAATTATTATTCAATCAATTCTCACTTTTAAAAAATCTTTCCTAGTACATTTGAATCTTTAGCATATTTTTGGAAAACAATTATGAATTACCAAAATAATGTGTTTGCTACCTTTTAAAAGGGCTATATGTAAGAATTTTCATGTGTCATGCAAAGATCTATATAGTATTCTCAAATATACTTTATTTTAAAACTGTCATAACAGTGTAATTTTAATAACCTCGTCTGTCGACGGTGAATAACAGAGCTGGTGCAAACATATCCGCATCGTTATGATCAGACGCTTTCTTAACTGCTATTTTCTCACTGCTGTCATTTTTGTTGTGTGTTTATTTTGTTATTGAGGAAAGCGTGCAGCACATATTTACATATTCATATAAACATCGCTCTCAGCAGTGTGGATGGCGTTAACAGTAGGCTATATTGCTGCAAAGGTATTTCCAACTTTTTACTTCTAAGCAAAGAATGAAAAAGAATTTCACCTTGAGTATATCAGGGCCTTGAATCACTTTCAGTCTCTTGTATGTGTACACAAGAGTGAGCATGAGCAATAATTTGCTGGCTGCAGTTCGCTTAACGGCCACCAATGTCGTTAATAACAACGGTTTCTGAATCCTACATGTAGCCCCTTTAACAGAACAGCACTCAGTCCAGGCTTACTTTATTGAGTAAGGACGGTCCAGTCACATTTAACGGAGAGCTATCTTCTTGAAGAGATAAAATATTACATTTATTAAAAGCAGATATGGTCATGAAATCTTTTTTAATATTTAAAACCATCACTGTGCCTCTGGCCCCGAGGAATCTGTAATGATTGAGAGCGTCGGTTCAGGTTATTCCTGCGCTGGAGTGCTCAGCTGGCTGTTAAAATGCTATTCTTCATTGACAGTTTTTAGAGCAGTGGAGAGATTGTTAAAATCTCAAACAGCGAAATGACATTCAGTTTGTCCTGCTGACAATGAAGATGATTCTATTGACATTGATATATATTTATTCTCTAAAACACAAACAGTTCTATTGAAAGTGTGCTGGCGGTGTGATGTGGTGGTGGACAGCATGTAATCCTTGATCAATATCTTTTCAAGGTTCTTACATCTGTTTCTCACATAAAGAAAAGCAGCTGACTCACTCAGGAGATGCACTTCACTACATTTACCACTCATATACACACAGCAGTTGGTAACATTTTATTTCGATAGTCCACTTTAGACATAGTAGACTATGTCTACTAACATAGTAGACTTTCTACTAACGATAAGTAACAGTCTATTAACAGTATACTACAGTCTACTAATACTCTAATGACTGCTATTTGACATGTAGATGCAAAGTTAATCATAGTTAGTAGAATGTCTAAAGTGGACCATCAAAGTAAAATGTAACCCTTCAGTTTTTGTAGTAGTATTACACTTGTGAAATACTATTGTAATAAAGGTGTAATTCTACTACTGTTCTACTTTTCCTTACATATGTTAAACAGGCTGCATAAAAAGAGTGTCTTCAATGTCACAGTGTTAATTTAGCCATGTAGATCATTGATTTCCCAAGGGCACGCAAAAACAGAGAATTACCTGCCGTGACATTTTTGGACATGGTACCATACCATTACTGTTGAGAGAGAGAAAAAAAATGGTAACACTTTATAGTAAGTACACATAAAAAAGCACTTAAAAATCATTTGCAAACTTTAGTTAATTCATAGTTCATCAATTATAGTTTCTATATTGTTATTACATTAATAGGCTATATACAAAGTGAATTCTTTGTTCATTGACACTAATAAACAAATTATTATTGTTTAATTAACTTAGATATAAAGAGTTATTTTTTAACAACTTCTTAAACTTTTACTTTACTGATGTACAGTATTTTAAAACAGTAAAATGTTCTCACTTTAAATCAGGTAATGGTAAACAATAAATTGGCATTAAGTGCTTTAAACCTAAACCTTTAAACCTTTTATTAGACAATGAATAGTAAGTAGCTCACGAGCTGAGACACAATATTGGGTTCACGAGACAAGATAATATATTTTTACACTATTTTCCGGAGAAGTCCAGACACATGTAAGGTGGAGACCTAGGTAGGAGCTGAGAAGATAAAAACCTAGGTTGACACAAAAGGCCTGGAGGGCCAAGGTTGAGTCGCAAGCTCGTGGGGACTGAGGTAGAGACAGGGGCTGGGTGGACACACATGGAGGCGGTGGAAGGACAATGGCTAAACCGGAGGGAAGGAGGAGCCCAGTGGAGTCATGGTGGAGCTGAGGAAGCGTAGAGGTGGAGTCGATGGGTAAGAGATGCGAGGTTGAAGAGGTGTGAGGCTCAGAGGCTTGAGGAGAAGCCAAGGACCAGTGGCGATAAAGGAAACTTGAGGCTGGGTGGGACCAGCGGTGATGAAGGAGACTTAAGGCTGGGCGTGGAGACTCGAGGCTGGGTGGGACTAGCGATGACAAAGGAAACTTGAGGCTGGGTGGGACCAGTGGCGGAGAAGGAGACTTGAGGCTGAGACCAGTGGTGACAAAGGAGACTTGAAGCTAGGCAGGACCAGCCGGGATTAGAGAATTTAGGGAATGACATCATCCAAATCATCATAACACTCCCTGTGGCCCAGGCACAGCACACCCTCAGTGGTGGGAGAATGGGTAGGACTCCATTCCGTGCACTCAAACTCCTCTAATACACCCTCTGGGATGGACATTGGTGCTGGCACTAGCATTAGAACAGACTCCGTGATGGGCTCAGGCTCTAGGACAAAGATGACCTCTGGCATTTGATCTAGCTCTGGCTTCATGGAGGACACTGGCTCTGAGTCAACAGTCGACTCTGGCTGACGGTCCCTGGTGAAATTTCCTTCCATGTATTTTAAACTTTTATACATGTTACAACAATTGAATCCTAAATTAAGGTTGAATGCACAGGAATGGCTCAGAAAGTCTCAGAGCATATATATTATTTCTAATCCAAACCTGTATATCATGCATAACTCCACAAGCTGCATCCAAAATGTTTGCCCAAAGCATGGAAACACTTTCACAGCTGAGGAATTATGGGACAGGGGCACTAAACCTTATACATTATACAGAACAATATGCCTGCCCGTGAAATTAAATGCACCTCACGGATTGAACTTTCAGGACCTTCTGGCAAAAACTCCAGGAAACAGACTGATACGTCTGACAGTTGTGAGTTAATAAATAAGACACTTTTAATAGTTTATCTAATGCAATGATATTCACACCTAGTATACACTGAGTAGAGCTTCCCAGTGAGTAACTCAAGCAGTATACTGCAGAAAAAGCACTGTGCACTGAGGAGAAATATGTTCCGTCTCCAAACCAAATCATTCAGAAATAAAGCTTTAGTGGAGAGTGAGATGGAGCAGGCGATATGAGGTGGATGTGAACAGCACCATAATAAGCTCGGTGGCGAGGACAGAGATATGAGGAGAGGCTGAGAGAGGGGCATGATGAAAGCAGCCTGCAATGTGTGGAATATGTTTACTCCGGACATACAGCTACAGTATATAGATTAATACACTGATAACAGAGCAGAATTTGAACCATGTTGTTATGACTATACTCTAATTATTGTCTGTCTAAATTATATTTTGTTCAGATCGGTCGTCTGTCCTTTCATTAATTACTTTAAATGAATAAAGTGACACATATTCAATGAGAAACCTTTTTCATCTCTAAATAACTATACAGTATAACCAACTCGACAACCTTATGCATCTAAAACTTTGATGAACTAAACTTACTGCAGAGATCCATTAAAGAATGTGTTCCCCTTCACAAAGGAAAAGATCCTCAAACTGTCGGGCATTTTCTCAGCTCAGTGGCACGACAGACAGCAGACTTTAGGAGCAGGGTTGTCCTCCGTAAGACAGAGACAGCACAGCAGCTCGTGTCATCACTCTGAGAGCTGTTTAATTCTGCTCTCTAAAAACTACCTGTCTTCCTGAAAGTGAGGTAACAGTCTTCAAAAGCATTGCTACTCAACCTCTCACGGGCCTGTAGAACAAGAGAAGCGGTAAACACTTTCTTTTCCATCCTAAGCGACTCAGTAAAGTTTATATGCTAGGCTGCGCTTCTGCAGTGCGGTGACACTTTCATTTTTCGAGCTGAATGATATGACCCCTAGCTCGGCGCAATGTAGGCTCCGGTAATGCTCACCAAAACTGAAGGGAGGAGAGGATGGTTGAGCTTTCGACTTCACGTCACTCTCGCAGTCGGTCAGGAGCAGTCACCCTGTCTCTACTCCTCTATCTCAGAATTTATTCCCACATCTTCAGTAGTTGAAGTGACATATTGAAGCAGAATGGAGACAGTTTCAGAGCAACAACTCTCTTTTGACCCAAATTGCTATTGTAGGACTGTCTCGCCTCGAAGGAAGGTTTAAACGCTTCCCTTTATAGTTGAGGCAGTAGGGTTTGGATTTGACCGCATATATCATATGAAACATTTTGTCATGGTACAAAAATGGTATTTGTATGGTCCTTCAAGGCACCCCTTGTAAAAAAGAAGTGTGCTTAATTGTGTAGAGCGTGCCCTCAGAGTGTGTTCGTTTTTTTGTTTAGCTGTACTTGTCTTGTAGATAATATTATTGAAATAAAAGGCTACTTAAGTGTTCGAGAGTACGCTTCCATGACCATTTCTTAACACACTTTGTGTGTACAGAAAGAGCACTTTGTAATAATGTAAAATTAAAAGTTATACTTTACTTTTTAATCAATGTTTAAATAATCTTCCTTTCTAAGCTTATTTTGATGTTGACTAACATATTATGAATATGAATAACTTATCATTTTTACTGTAGTGTGTTATACAGTATTACATTTAAAATAAATAGGCTATATTTAAATAGGTGACATAAAAGCTTCAATAAAAAGCTTCATTGAATTCAAGTTACCATGAATGCTTGATAGTACATTTAGCAACACATTTTAATCATATTTCAAAGACAATAGAAGTATTACTAAAATTACATATAGCTACAAATCTTACTGGACTAGGTCAAAGCATTCTTAATGAATTAGTTAACCCCCAAAATTAAAAAGTCTGTAATCATTTACTAACCATCATGTCGTTCATCTTTGGAACACAAATAATGATATTCATTCAATGAAATCTGAGCAATTTCTATCCCTCCATTGACAGCTATGCAACTACCTTTTTAACGCTTCAAAAAGTTCATTAAAAGATCGTAAAACTAATCCATTTGAATTGAGTGGTTTAGTCCAAATTGTCCGAAGAGACAAACATTTTATGATAAATCGATTGAATTTAGGCTGTTATTTAGATATAAACATTCATAAACTCTCACATCAGTTGTGGTAAACAGAAGCTCTAGCATGTTCTCGTGCGTCAAGCAGGTTCGGTTGAGCTGGTTTAAATTCGCTGATCAATGTTTATATGTGAATAAAAGCCTAACTGAAATCTGTTCGTCATATAAAGCGATCAAGTTTCTTCAGATAATTTGGACTGAACTGCTCAATTCATATGATTTAGTTTTACGATCCCTTTATGAACTTTTTGAAGTATCAAAGTGGTAGTTGCATAGACTGTCAATGGAGGGACAGAAATCTCATTCAAAATGTCTTCATTTGTTTTCTGAAGTTGAATGAATGGGTTTGGAACAATATGATGGTGAGTAATTGATGACAGAATTTAAATTTTTGGGTGAACTATCCCTTTAAGTTCAACTAATTGTATTTAATATAAACTATAATACATTTTCATTTCATTGAAAGCCACATGCAGTTAAGAGTTGAGAACATTACATTAAATTCACATTTAAGATATATAATTTCTATAATAAGTACTTTTTTAAATGTATGCTAATGTGTACTTTTTTTACACAAGGGACATCAGAGAATACAATGTTACTACTATGGTAAATGTCCAAAAAAACACATGGTATTACCACATAAACATACAATATAGTTTAAAAAGAAGAAGATACTTTGTACTCTTGATTACTATATTCAGCTTTGGTTATACCCATGGGAAAGTTTATACTTCTGAGTGTTAAGACAGTTTTGGGGCACATCCTACACCTTTGACACTTTTTTCAATGTGCTATGATTTATGAAGCACCAATTATCATCTTGCATACAATTTAGGACAGATGGAATGCCTGTTTGGGATGCAGAACTAGTTTTGTCATAATCACTAATGGGGAAACGCTCTTCAGAAAATTATCTTTTTAATGTCTTTGACTTGATTTTGAACTTTAAATGAGTGACGAACAGTCTCAAATACTAGACTTTCGTAAATTACCACTATTGACATTCTACTCATCGATACAATATTTATTGCGCTCACAGAAAAATGTGATGTGTATTCATATGATCTAATTATTGAGTTGCCAAAACTGTTGGTAGCACAGTATATAACATTAATCTGAGTATGTTCATGATAATTCAGTTGTTTATAAACCTTGATGCTTGTCTCACTTAATAGTAGTTTAATTACGGATAGTGACGTATCCATTATTAATGCAAACCATTATGTGAAAACTGTGGGCTTTGTGTTCAGTTGTTGTCTTGATTCACAGTTAATAGCACATTTTTATTTCATATAATGACAAAATCCCACTATATTTAATGCGTTTGGAGTTCCCAGGTGTGACCTTGTTGGGTTTGACTCATGTTTGTCCTAAGATCTTCTTCCAAAAGAATCTGGTTTGTACAGAAAGAATACAAATAACAGACACCTGCCTACAAATTAGTGTCCCTTTATAAGCAAAATAATACTATCTTCTTTGGAGATATATATATATATATATATATATAATGAACAGCATGTTGCATGTTTTGGTGTATATTGCACTTTTACCCTAGATAAAAAGGTTTCTACTTTAGATCCAGAACATCCCATAAGAGTTTAGTGATTATATGTAATGATGAAGAAGGCCATCTTAGAGTTTATTATATAGTCTCGATGTGTATATGAGGGAATATGGGAATATCATGAGGGAATAGCGATGCAGCAGTAAAAACAGCCTCATATTCTTCAGCTGTTATATGATCACACACAACAATCATTTGATATAATGACTCCCATGATAAAACAGCACATAATGTTGCACATTTAACAGTTTCCAACAGATACAATGGGTTGAATGCATCCTTTGACTTTATTTAAACAAAAGTCAGTCCAGATGTAAGGACAATTTTCTTTCAATTGCCCAGGTTTAATTCCCCATTCACCAGATGTGTTTCCCCATGTCTTGGGTCTGAATAATAGCCCTGCCATAAACTTTTTTAGTTCTTTGGTGATTTTTAATGCTCTATTATTGTGCCATTTAGCAACGATCCTACGAAGTGCCCATCTGTTCCTGTTGGTGCTCTGGAAGGAAACCGCTGTGACTTTTTTTGCTGATGCAGTTTTCTATGTTGGCACATGCTGTCATTATTTATGTCCCCCTTGACGCATTAAATAATTCTGCAGTTATTGCACCTTCAGTTCAGTCACTGACTATTTGGCCTTGCTGAAACCCTGCTGCTTTGAAACTGGACAACTCTGCATTAGGGCTACAAAGCTGCTTCTTTTAACTAACTGACTTTTTTTCAGAAAAATAGTGGACTAGTTAGCAAGTATCATCAGTGATGGCTGGTAGACAATGTTACAGATAAGCTTGTATAAACAAACATATTTTTCTGTCAGCCTCAGAGAGAGACACATGGTCAGTTTTAGATTCCTCCTTTGGGTTCGCAAGAATTTCGTTTTATACATGAACTCTGCAAATCAACCCAATTATCCTATAAATGAGATTTACTGATCTGCTTATCCACCTTCTTCCAGAGCAACCATGACAGATTCCAACGTCTTTTGAACTGTTGTCCAATTCCAGTCTCCGTTAGAAACCCATGCTAATAATGGGTGAAAAGAGTGTCTAAATTAATTAAACTTTTTGAAGACTATTAAAAATTAACTCAGGGTCAAGCTGTGCTGTTGTTGGCTGACACAGCAACGGAAATAAACTGAAGGAATTGCATTCTATGGCAAAGACTGATGAGAGAAAGTGAGCATGGCTTGCAGAGCTTCCATTTAATAAGTATAAGGGTGCTCTTATCATTTTTGGACAAAAAGTCCTCTGAACATCACTACGATCCGGAGCTCCCTGATGAAAAAAACAGCATATGCTGGTCAGGTATGTTTTGAGGCATGGCAGCTGGTTTGAACTGGTTTAAACTGGTCCTTAGCTGGTCATAAGCTGGTTTAAGATGGTCAAGTGCTGGGTCCTAAGCAACTAGCTCCAGCTCAGGAACAGCTATTTTCCGGGATGAGTCAGGTGAGACTTCATCGTTCAGGAAAAAGGTGGAAGGGAATTGTGAATGCAAAGCGTTTTGGTTCACTTCATTTTCACATTCACACAATTGCAAATTGAATTTGTATTTGGTTAGTATACAAAGCTGATGACAATCTAATACACTGGATGTGCTTCCCAATTTGTGTACTGCTCTTGACATTGTTTTAGTTTAAATAGTGTGAACAGTGTGTTCACACTGTAAATTCCAACAAGAAAAAGTGCACTTCAAATGAATTAACAGGGGAAAAAAGGGTGGAATGTTGGGCACTTCATGCGCTCAACTGTCACAGTTTTAATTACGTAGCCGAAGGCAGTGGCTATCAGACTCCAATGCTGGATGACAAAATAACATTATAAAACCCATACACATCTTCTTGTTGTTGACAGAAAAAGTTATAGCAAGTATACCACACTCTGTATACTGTTAATTAGCAGCAAACTTGTGAACTAAACACATGATAATTCTGTATCATTTTGCTGTTTATCTGTCTGACACGATCTTTGTGCTCGTCATGTGTAATGATATACGGGCGTATGTCTGTTTTCTTGTCTCCTTTGCACAGCGTTCAAAAATAGCAGTGTATGAAAAAATGTGGTCATACATGAAATCGGCCGAGCCCTCCGTCTTCGCCAAGACCACACCCGACGGAGTGGCACGGGTACGAAAGTCGAAGGGCAAATTCGCCTTTCTTCTCGAATCCACCATGAACGAATACATTGAGCAGAGGAAGCCCTGCGACACCATGAAAGTGGGCGGCAATCTGGACTCTAAGGGCTATGGTGTGGCGACCCCCAAAGGCTCAGCATTAAGGTGGGTGGAATAATATAACAATATTCTCCATGTTGTTATAGTATTCCACCTACCCTGATGTCCTGTGTTGTCATTTCCTCCCCTCCCCCTATCCCCTCCCTCCCCCTCCCCAAACCCCCTCTATTTTGACAAAGAGGTAACGGTATAATGCATTTTGATTGTTATTTGATTCACAATGATGCTTCTGATCAGTTCTCTCTTCTTTAAATGTTTGTCTTCTTTTCCAGTTTTTCAACCAGATTTTTATCATTTCGAGTGGCAATCATTTCACATTTGTGTGTGTGTGTGTGTGTCTGCGTCCCTTCCCGTCTCTCTGCTGTCTTTTTTGTCCTTCGATCTTTCTCTCGCTGTCTCGTGTGGCTGTCCTTCCTGACTGTTGTGTTGTCACTTTTAATTTAACAGTTCAACGGTTTTTCAATTTAGCTTGTAAAAGCTGCGCTGTCACTTGTGACGAATGTTAATTGCATGATGTTTGTTGTTGTTACTTTTCTTCTCAATGACAATGTCCCCATCCCGCACACTTCAGTTTGAAACAGCGTAACCCTCCATGCCACCTTGAATATTTAACACTTTCTTTACTCTGAGCGTCTCTTACCTTCATATTTCGTGAAATTTTTAACCAAATTGTGCTCTTTCAACCATTCTGATTACTGCTATAATTGACTCTCAGTAGTAGTAGCTCACCGTATTCAGTAACGTTACCATATTACTACTACTATGCTAATGCAGTAGATTGCTCACAGACCTGTGCATTTTCTTACAAGTTATGTTTTATTGTTTCAAGAAATGCTGTTAACCTGGCAGTTTTAAAACTGAATGAGCAAGGCCTGTTGGACAAATTGAAAAACAAATGGTGGTACGACAAGGGAGAGTGCGGCAGCGGGGGAGGTGACTCCAAGGTCAGCCTCAATGTCACCGAAATCGGGTACCATAGTGCAGAGTAATCGGCAAGCCTGTTATTCCTGAACTGAGCCAAACCAAATCCTAAGAAAAATGCATCTTTTCAGTGACCCCACATTAATGTGCCATCTGAGAGCAAAACCAGAACCCTGACTTGGCTAACGGAGGAGAGAAAATGACCAGTATGATTTTGTCCTACTGAGGAGAAGTAATCTTGTTTTTTTTACACACTAGAGCTTGCCCACAGATGTTAGCGATGCTGTCAGTGTTGTTCGATTAGCAGCTGGAGCTGCGCTAGCTCATTAGCCATATTAGCGCTGAAACTGGAGAACTGTTCGTGTTTTAGGAATCAGGCGAAACATCCGCCTAGCAGACAGTAAAGAGAGATTTCAGATTGCCTTCTCGCTTTGCTTCTGCTAGGCAGCTGTAAATGGATGGTAACCTAGTCTTGTTAGTTCGTTTTCCTTTATGGCTAAGGTTAGCCTATTATAACTTGGGTAGAATAACATTGCTAACTACCTATCACCAATTTATGCCAGACGTTAAAGTGGAAGTGTGTAAAGTTCCTTTCCAAACCAGCAGTGTGCTTACACTTATTAGAATCAACCTACCAATGATTATGTATGTACTGGTTATATATGTAAACTTCAGCACACTTCAGCTTTAATGTCTGACAGAAACTAAAAGACTATAGGTTTAGTCATCAAGGCTGGTAAGAGAAAACACTGACACAAACAATGTGATCTGAGGCTTGAGGGGCTAAGAATAGCACACATACAAGAGAATTCCCATCTCCACTCCAGTCCATACACAGGATCAGGAATCCATTCCTTCATTTAATCCTGGTTGTTTTTCCTCCCTCCACGAGGGCGATGTTAACCCACACAGCAGGATACATGTGGAACGTGTTTGGCCCTTATTTTGTACTCGTATGGAGGTGAAGATTGACTGATGTGCTACTCTTAGACTTTCCAGTTCATTTCACATCATACAGAAGGGCAATTTTATATATGGAACTGTTCTTGTTGTTTGTTTTGGGAATTATAGTAAAAATGGGGACACACATGATGAGGGCTAACAGTGCTTTTTCATGTGTGTCCCAGACTTCTCCATGAAAGTGTACAACGTTGAAAGCCTCATTTTCAGGACCTAAAATTTTGCCGAAGTGGAGCACGGATGTAGTTTGTATAATAAATGCAATATAGAGCAGAAATTTTCTCGGCGTGTAAAAAGGATTTATGTAACCACTAAAAGCATTTCAATTTAAGTGAAATTTCTTGCAATCTACCAAAATAGTTCAGTGTACATTTGCATAACATTTAGGATTGTAAATGCTAGCTTTTCACCACTTAAAATATAACAATTTTTTAGTGCTTGAATAGGTTGTCTAATCTCGGTTTTGGGGATTTTTCATTTGATTTAAAGTCAACATGAAATGGCATTTGCCACATTGTACTTCTGTATGTGATATTTCTGAGTGAAATTTGGTGATTATTGATAGTTCAAAAAGGAAACAACTATGTAGGGCTGTTGTTATTTGCTATTCTATTGCTATTATATCTTTTAACACATCAACCAGCATTAAATTACTGCACTGACTATTGCATTCTAAGATTTTAGAAAGGCTAGATTACTTATTACTTATATGATTACTAGAAAAGGGCAACCCAGGCTCATTGAGAAAAATGTGTCTCTAGCTACATTTTTTGCAAAACTGCAAAAACATACCAATACATAACATTTTGCTTCATATGTATGGCTTTTCTTACTTTGTAAACTTGCTCAGAAGCTCACCTGGTACAGCAATGATGGATGTTTGCTTTTGTTAACACTACCGGTTAGGTTTAATTTAAATGGTATATTTTCAAACTCAGTTGAGCTTTAAAATGTTATTTTTATTTACCAGACTTATGATTTCTGAACTGCAGTGATACGTACAACAGCCAACATAATAAACGTTGCCAGATTCAAATTCATCTGTTTCAGATGAAACTGAATATGCTTTCAGTCCCACTCACTGGATATTTCTCTTTGAAACACACAAGAAGCAACGGTATATCATTTTGCACAAATGCCATTACACAAACACAAAGTCATGTTTTTCCAGTGAGCCTGGATTGGAAAAAGGCAAACATGCCAACATAGCAAGAATGGCCTAGGTGACTTCATCCAAAAACAAAAGCCATTTCTGAGGCGAGCAAGTCTTTACATTTTGATCAAAGATAACATGCACTTCTGAACCGCACCCATTTAGACCAGAAATGTGTATTCAGCCAGAACATAAGGCCAGTTTGGATTTCATGTTGACTTAAATTGTAATTCCTGGGTCTTTTCCATAGTTTTCTATTTCCTGAAAATGGGGCCTAAAGTCTTTCGAATAACGTCTGTGCTAATTATTAGGGAGCAGGTTTTTCAGTACGATCAAAAGCATTGTGCCCCCTGCCTGTGGATGAAGGTGAAAGGTTATGTGAGCTTTCATAATCACCTTCTTTGTTCCAGCTCTCTGTTTTTGCAGTTTGCAGTGATTTGAAGCCCCCATTAGTCGACACGCAGTGGATGGGCTAGCTCTAATGATCTAATGCAGTGAGTCTACAGTGGCACGTCTGGACCCAGCCGCACAGCCAGCTGTGGAAAAACAGAACAAAAAGAGAGAAAAACAGGAGAAAAATCCACATTAAGCCACCTGCAACAAACAGACATCATGAGTCACACAACCCGTTCTCCTCTCGGCCCCTGGCAGCCTGCTGCCATCCTTGCTGCTGATAGGTTTCCCACTCCAGTCGCTCCAAACGCTCCGAGGATAATTACGTTGTTAATCAATGTCTCTCCCCAAGCTAAAAGAAATGTTAGGACCACAAAGCTAAATCAGTAGCAGGCATGAGAAATGTAAAGAACATTTAAGCAGCTAATTATGTCTAGACGAGTGATGGCACGGCTTTCTATTATAGTTTAAAAAAAACAATTAACAGTGTATTATATTTTTTGTAAAAAAAAATCAATCAGCAGTTTTTTATCTTTTTAGAAAAAATGTCGTTCTGCAGCACTAATATTTAGGATATAAAGCACTTAAAGTCAACATGAAACGGTAATCGCAATTCGACTTAAATGTGATATTCCATAATAAAAAAAGATTCTGGACTTTATTTGAATCAACAAGGACTGGTTGCATATTGTGGAAAAGCGATATGCCAAGCATTCATTACACTGAAAAAAAATGCTGTAGGATTTATTTTGAAACAATTCTCACTCAGAAATTGCTAGTAAATTTCACAAATAATGATAAGGAGATGGCAAGTACGTCGAATAAACATGACATTTTGAAGTAGAAAGCTTGAAATACTATTTTCTTTTACTAATTGTTGCATTTTGATGAAATATTTTTGTAAGAAAATTTTGATTTCATGTTGACTTTAATCATCTGAAACATCTACTAGCGTTACGCTAACTGTATATAATTAAAGGGTAACATTACTACCCAAAATGGCTTCCACGTTAATTATTGATCACAAGCTGATTGTTTATTTACAATGGTCCCTACTTCTTAGCCTCTAATGCTAATGTCATTTACAGGACCCGTAAGTTAGCCACGATTAGCAAGACGTAGTGTTTGGGTTTGGGTTAATGCCGCGTTAACTCCAGAACACAGTTAAAAGTTTCCTTGGTAAATGCTTTCACTATTTGTGTCCGGTCTTGTTTACTTTTGAATGTGTGTCTGCTTGTTTGGTTTCTTTGTACTCTCCGCCTATAATCCGTTCACAGAGTCCTAACGTCAACTCTCCTCAGCCTGAGCAAAATACTACTGGTAATTTTCGTTGGTCTGTCAGTCAGTCGAGGGTTCCAGTGGAGATCTACATTCTCAGATGATCAAATTAACCAAGAAGCTTCTCTGCTTTTATAGTCACGCAGGCGATCTCTTCAGAAACCTGCCCGTTCTTCTCTTAACAGTGTATGCCGATTACTCAAAGCGATACGGGTAGGTCCTGGCACACTAGATTAGCCCTGGTGAATGGAAGGTACTAGTCAGAATGCCTGCCACATGTGTGTTGATAATGGCCAGGAGCCCTGCTTTATCGCTTTGTAAAGTATGAAGTAGTTAAGACTTGAATAACATAAAATAACATAATATAATGTTATTTATGTTATTTCCCACGTGAAGAACTCCTGTAAACCTTGCAGTATTGAAACTCAGTGAACAAGGCATCTTAGCCAAGCTGAAAAACAAATGGTGGTACGATAAGGGTGAATGTGGAACCAAGGACTCGGGAAGTAAGGTCAGTCGCTGCAGGTCTTTTGTACTGATTCAAAAAATTGCATTTTGACATATTGTTCATATGCAAAGAACAAGTCAGTAGTCAAGTAGCTTGATTTAACTCATGTGTAGATGTAATGATTCATGGCCACAAATAAGGAAAAAAGGGGGCGTGTGGCCTACAGTTTTGCATAATTCCCCATTATTTCAGATGATCAGATAAATTATAAGACATATTTTCTGTTTCTTTGTGTTTTTTTTTGTTTTTTTTTAGTATTTCCTCCAATGAATGCCCTCATATAAAGCCGTAATGATAAATCTAATGGGGAATTAGTTAAAAGTACAAATTAATCAACAGATTAGATTCATTTTTGTATACCAATTGTCTATCTTGCTTATTTTTCACTTGATATAAATGACACAATAACCATTATGCTGCAGTTCTTACTCACCAAACTTCGAATTTAAAATTTGATGTATTAGTGTTGTTACTTATTTGTCTTTTACTCAAGAAAAAAGGCCTATTCAATAATTGAGCCTCCTGTGGCATTAACCATGAACATCGTTTCTCATCGTGACAAATAGTTTCAACGCAACTTTCATTAGAGGAGCAAAGGTTGACTCATTTTGTTTAGAAAGTGAAGATGGAAATAAGTTTGTTTTAAAAGACAGAATAGTCTTGTAATGTAGAGGTAAAAACCAGCTCTATAAATGGCAAATAATGTAATACTAATGGACAAATTTTTAATGGACAAGTTTGGGGGGTAAACTGCAGCAGAATGGTTCGACTGATTCTTAAATTCAGTACTCTGGTGTAGAAAATATGTCAAAATATTAATTTGAAGGTTAAAGGATGGAAAGGCAGTTGTTTAAAGTAAGGTTATTAAGTCAGAGGTCTGACCTGTACGTAACTGACCAGCTTCCTCAGATACATGAAGAAGCCAATGAGAAGATCAGGTTAGAGAAAATATCTACATTCACCAGTTATGGTCCTAATTGACTTTAAATTACATTGAGCTAGAACTTTAGATGAGCCATATCATAGACTGATATTTTGGCTTAATCTCTCCATTGGAATCTAGATTCCTCTGGTAGCAGTAGAAATGTATTTTATAGTCAGTAGTCCTGCTTGATAGAACATGTGAAGAGCTGTATAGTTTGTGCTATCAAATGATTGCCACCGCGAGCTATGCTAACTATGTCCCTCGCTTCTCTTAGGACAAGACAAGTGCACTGAGCCTGAGCAATGTTGCTGGTGTCTTCTATATTCTGGTTGGTGGACTAGGGCTGGCCATGATGGTGGCTTTGATAGAGTTCTGTTACAAGTCACGTGCAGAAGCCAAACGGTTGAAACTTGAAAAGAATGCCCAAAGCTATAAGCCAGCCCCACCAGCCAACACCCAAAACTTTGCCACGTACCGAGAAGGATACAACGTGTATGGAACAGAGAGCGTTAAGATCTAACGGTAATGCTTCTATGCCGCCTGTGTGTGTGTGTGCTGGATGGATGGGCTTGTGTGCCAAAGCGGGAGATTGTGTTTGTGCTCGCAATGTCATTAATTCCAGATAATCGAATCAATTGAGAAATGCAGTAGCGTTCTGGCTGATTTTCCCCCCCAAATGCTGGCTTGTTTTCAAACGGTTGCATCAGTCAGACTGCGCTACGAACTGCGATGGAAACACATTCTGTTAATATTTGTACTCTGGCAGAAAATAGTGAAAGCTATCCATGTTCTACATGTGTATCGTTTGGCACAGAAAAAAAAATGACAACCCAAACCAACACAGTAGAAATGGGACAGTCAAAGATTGGGGGAACAGACCCGCTATCATTATATGAAATACTGACAGACTCATCTGAAATGAATATCAAATCAGGACACACTCTTGGCCATATATATTTTTTTAACATTAATCAGTGAATCTCAAATAAATTGGGTCATATACCCCAAAAATCAATAGTATTTTACAGCCAGTAATATGTTTTACATTGAGACATTATTTTGTCAACTAGGATATTAAAATTATAATTTTTTCTTTTTAATTCAGCCCAATAGATACTAAAATAATGTATGCATAGTCATACTACCATTCAAATGTCTGGGGTCCGTATTTATATATTTTTTTATGTTTTTGAAAGTCTCTTCTGCTTAGCAAGGCTGCATTTATTTGATCAAAAATAAAGTAATGCAATTTAAAAAAAACAGTAATATTGTGAAAAAATTATTACAATTTAAACGAAGTTTTTTTTTTTTTTGCTGTTGTTTGAATATATTTTAAAATGTAATTTATGCATGTGATGGTAAAGCTGAATTTTAGGAGCCATTATTCTAATATTACTCCATATTTCTAACATTTTTCCCTCCAATCCTTAAAACATTAAAACATTTTTGCAGCAGTGTAAAAGTCTTTACTTGTCACTTTTCAGTTTAATGTGTCCTTGCTGAATAAAAGTATTTCTTTAAAACTGAACTATATTTAAATAGTATTTTCACGTCATATTAATGAGAATAGTATGGAGTGTTGTATTTTCATAAGTCAAATGGGAAAAAAAACTAAAAAAAAACTTAAACTATCCTTTCTTTTGATTTTGGTGTGAAATATGACCAGGATGCGTTCTTGACACTATTCAGTCTCATAGCAGCTGCTGAAGGCTGTGTTATAATGAATCAAAGAAATGCATTATAGATTTTTTCATTATTTCCAAATGTTCCACTGATTGTTAAAAATCAATTTAAAATGTTTTAAGATGTAATGTAACATTTTACAAGATCTAAGGATAGATGATAATACAAGGTCGAATGCGAGTGGTACTCTCTGATGCATATTCATAGAGCAGTGAGTCTCTAACGTGTGTGTGTGTGTGCGCGCATTTTTGTGATTTATGAGGACACAAATTTGTATAATGACATGGGTATGACACTGGTATTACAACTTAAACGTGCAATATGAGGACATTTCATGCGTCCTCATATTTCAAACAGCTTTAAAAACACTAAACAATGTTTTATTAAAAATGTAAAAATGCAGAATGTTTTCTGTGATGTGTATGTTATGGAGTAGGGTTAGTGTAGGGTTAGGATAAAATGTACAGCTTGTACAGTATAAAAACCATTACACCCATGGAATGTCCTCACTTTGATTACACTGTGTGTGTGTATGTTTATGTGCATGCGAGAGAGAGAGTGTGTGAGAGTGTACAGGTTTAACTATACTTGTTCACTTATATAGTGCACTATTATGACAACCAACAAGTGAGGACATTTTACTGGTTACTCACCAGTTAAAAAGGCTCATAAATTGGCAAAAATATGTTTTTATTTAAATCTAGTGTTTAAAATTGCATTTAAAAGCAATGGTAGTCTATGCAAAGTCCTCACTAATATAGTGAGGAAAAAAAACGTGTTTGTGTGTTCGCAGACTCACAACCTGGCAGCGTGGTGTGACGATTACGACAAGACACCTTACAGAGACGGCTGGATCTTCAGGAGGGGTCACCGCCCCTCTCGCCCACTCTCTCCATACACATCAACTCCAGCCTCTCCTGCCCACGCAGACGCCACAGCACGCTAATCAACGACCACGGCCGCGTGGACTGCCGCGAGAATTGGAATAGATTTCTTCAGTGCCTTATGGAATATTCAGAGTCTCACACTGATGCAAACTTATCGCAGAAACATTGCATCACTCCAATCAATGCCATCATCATATCTGTGAAATAAAAAGCGAGAAATAAAGCCATCACTTGCGATCTTAGCACACCGAAAGAGCCGATCGGACTCGATACGTCCTCTCTGGACATTGTGAAACCTGGTGGTTGAGCTTGTAATACTGTAAATTTGCTTTCACACTCATTCAATCGGTGTATTAATTTATCAGAAGATCAGGATCTTTGTGAGTCGGTCGGATATGTTGCAGTATATCGTGTGCTTTTCTTTTGTCTGATGATCTATATTTCTCAGAAGTTCAGAAGCTATAATCCCCATTTGACCTTCAATAATGGCGTTCTCACACGTGAGCTTCAAAAAACCAAAAATCACCTCAGAGTCTCACGTTTTCATTCATTCGCACACGCTTGAGATGAACTTCCAAGATTTTGTAGTCATTACGGCATACTGTACAAGAAACAGAAGCTATAAAACGGATCACATTAATGTAGATAAATCGCAATCCACAAAAAGGACATGGCTTTTACGATGTAGTATTTGATTACCTCACGGTTTTCCGAATATAATTCGCACATGAAATCAAGCTTTGAGATTTAGTTTTATTTGATGAGCATTATTAGTGTTTGGTGAATTATTTAGAAAACAAGACTAGGATTAATAACATTTACAATAGATTTATAAACGGAGCTAACGGGAAGCTTAGCACATTTACACTTACATTTTGCTGTGACATTTTTGTGTTGGAGAGAAGGAAAACAAACTGTGACTCCATGGGGCTGGAGGATATCGCTGATCCTGTGACCATGGACAGATAGTTTTATAATGAAAAGCTTTTAAAAGACTACAACGTGGAAAACAAATCTAAACGAACTGTACATTTCTAGTGAAGGATTCACAAACGAGTGACTGAATTCCCAAATTTTCTATCTGCATGCGAAAACTTGTGATTGCCAAGTAAAGCCCTGCGACTTCCATTAGATTCTAGAGGGTCGGTAGAAAGTCGGTTTCAGCATTCATATTTTGACCTGTTCCTAACTGTAAAACTGCACTTCAGCCCAGAGTACATGAGCAGGCGGCAGGCTGATGTAAGACATGCATGCGTGGGTGTCCTTTCCCGAGCCCTGATAGTGAGGCCTTGTACAAAGAATTTTAATACATTTTGTAAATAAAGACCAAAAAAAAAAAAAAAAACTGTATAGAAGAATGTGTGGGGGATTTTTTTTTCTTTGCTCACAATGAGTCTGTGCTCCTCAAATTATTAATGCAGGGTATTCATGCTGAGAAGGTTTTGGATTACAAAGAAATCGTCAACCACGCGAGAATGGTATTTTCCAACTATACTAGAGTTTTCACACTACTGAATATTTTTGTTTTAACATTTTTTGTTTCATTAAAAAAAAACACATTCATTATGATAAATAAATGAAGTCAGCACTATGTGTACAAAACTGAAAAAATGTTGTAAAATTGATTTTATCCTCCATGAAGGAAATTTATGGAATATTCTGTTATATATTATCTTTAGGGTATTAAAGGTAGGGTAGGCAATTTCAGAGAGGCTAGCTATAGAGCACTGCAGTGATGACGTAAACCCCATAGGATTTTTTTCATTGGCTTTTGGATTACAGCAGAGAGTAAGCTCTGTGACTAACAAGTGCTTTTGATACTTACACGTTTTGTTCATTATGATAATTGGTAAAACTTTACAATAAGGTTCATTAGTTAACATTAGTTTACTTGAACTGATAATGAACTGCACTTATACAGCATTTATTAATCTTTGTTGATGTTAATTTCAACATTTATTAATACATTATTAAAATATTGTTAACATTAGTTAATGCACTGTGAACTAACATGAACAACTATATTTTCATTAACTAACATTAACGAAGATTAGTAAATACAGTAACAATGTATTACTCATGGCTGGTTCATGTTAGTTAATACTTTAACTAATGAACCTTATTGTAAAGTGTTACCTGATAATCTTTACAAATCAAGACAACTTTATGAATTTTGAAGCCTAAATATAATCGGTAGAAGTAAAAAGCTAAATGTATAGGCTAAAAACGACCTACACCATGGTCACACGAATTCAACATCACCATCGCTAAGCTTCCGATAAGTCATTCTGTCTTTAAGAACATTTTCCTTTAAAGTTTGAGTTAATAGTTTAATTCATTTGAATGATTTTTTTTCAAACAATCAGTAAACGTTCAATGATTTAACTTTACTTGTTTCATAACTGGATAAATCAGTGTTTTTGAATTAATCTGTTGAATGAATGATTCAATGACAAATGCACCTACTGGTGTAACAATGTAATTGATACAATCTTTATTTGAAGCATCAAATTATGCTCATTTACTCTTTTCATCACTACTGTAGACATCAGTGTTTATATACGAAATATAAACTTTTATCCCAGTACTTCTGTGATAATTTGAATTATTGTGACAGAGAAATAATGATACTGTATGGTTGAAAAGACCGTTTCATACATGACAACTGCTCTCTCTGGATCAGCGGCAGTGTCAACACAGATCTGAATGTTTGCTGAGATGGTACTTGTCAAAGGTACATAGCCGAATCATTGTCAATTTGGAATAAGATCGCGTGGGTGTTTGAATCAAGATTGCGATCTTTTACCAATTATTCATGCAGTGCTACAAGGTTGTGAAAGCGACTAGCGCATAGATGCATTTACCTGTTCGACTGATGATGTTTAATGTCCCCAATGACCTCTGTAGCTCCATTTAGCCTTTTTCAAGACACAAGCTTTTAAAAAATAACAAGAGGGTATTACTGATGTATTTTATGTTGTAGAATAAAACATGAACATATCTCGAACTTTTGTTCACCACAGACCTTATTTCAGGCATTTAACCAAAACCCCATTAAAACACAAACAAACAAAGATACAAACAAAAAACATGACTTCAGGACAATGGAACCTGGAAGCGCTACAATGCAAACTCTTTTTGTGGGTTTTGGCCTACAAAAACACTTCATCCCTGCACCACTCTATAGCAAACTAGCTTTAAAAGCATTAGGCCCCACCCTCCCTTCAAATCGCTCTCCAAAACCACACCTCCTCCAAAACACACGAACGCGCACAGCCAGAGCAGAGTCGAATATCACAGGTTAGTATTTCTCATTTACGACATGGCGTGAACGCAGCATATATTGTTTTGGTTCAGGAGGAACTGTACAAGATGGCTGTTTGTTTGCGGCACTCCGTGACCATCTGTCCACAACTCTGCACAGCCTCAAGGAAGGCACTGATGGCATGCGATGTCTGCGTGTCATTGCATCATTGCATTCGGACCAACTGAATGGACGAACGTTTTTTGGTCCTGTGACTTCCACAGAAGATATAGGTACATTTCTGAACATTTAGACCACTTCTATTTTTTATTGCTATCAGGATGTGAAGAGAGTTTCAACCAGTATAACAAAGTGTTTATGAAAAACATTGCCTACCCTGCTTTTAATCTAGAATATATTTTACAATATTTTTCTGCAATTAACTGAAAATTAATTCTACAGTAAAATGAACAGATGGTTGAATGGTTTGTTGGATAGTCCAGACACTTCCTCACCTCTGATGTGTTAAAACAAGCTACTTTTTGTGCTGTTCAAGTAATGTTAGACAATAGTTTATCCAACCGCTTAGATAATAACAGCCTGCGAAAACAGTTTGAACGCTGTGATTTAACACAATGACACAACACCCCTTAGCTGAGACTGTACTCACGATATACAGTAACAGCCTTCATTGCCTAAATGAAGCATTTTAGCTATTCAAAATGAGACCACATAATTGGTGTATATTCACAATAAAATCTATTTTATAATATGGACAGTAAATTTGAACAGAATTAATATGATCTTTTCATCATACTCTGATGTATTTAAACATTTAGGTCACACTTAAAAAGTAATACTGTACATCAAAGTGATTGTCGATTTACTTTAAAGAAGAAAAGCAAAAGCAAAGAAAAACAGAAATAAAAGACGTTTGTGAAATGTAAATGTTAGTGGATTATGATAATATTTAAGGAGAACTGACTTCATACATCCACTAAAACATCAGTTGGGGTGTATTTTAGAAAGCAAGGTTAACTCATGATCACATATACCCTGAACTCTTACTTGAGGTATGGTGGACTTGTTATTGCAGTGCATTATGGGATTGAATGAGTGCACTTGATAATGTCCACTATGGTTTCGAACACCACTACAAATGGCTGTCCCCTCAAATAGTGTCAATTCAAGGGGCAATTTTGGACAGCCGAAGTGTGGAACGTTGGACGCTGCATGCACTTAACTCTCACATCTTTAATTACGAAGGGGGGAGGGGGTTAACAGACTCTAATGTTGAATTACAAAATAACCTTTTAAAATTCATACACTACATGGTTGAGTACATATAGTGCAGGGGATTTCAACATTTTTCAGGGCAAAAGCCCCTTAGGCGATAAGAGACATATTAAGCATATACACAAACAAAATGTTGCGATAAAAATCACAAATCATTATTCGATTGTAGTTGTTTACTTGAGTTGTTTAACTTTAGCTTTCAGATGGGCAAATGACTGATATCTGAAATGAGTGAGGGTTGTCTAGTAAAGCGCAGATGTAATGTGTAAGCAACAAATCCATAATAACAAGAATAGCAATGTCCAGTGAGACATTTAAGACAATTTGCAAGTCATTACATTTACAATTAATTCAAATGGAATTTCAAAAATATATTGATACGAATAATTTTTTCTAGTAATCTATGCCTAGTCTGCATTTATATTGCGAGTATCAATTTTGACACGCAATATTTTGTCCTGGGCGAATTACCATTTTGTCAGTTGCAATTTCGAGAGTGAATCACACATTTATATGTAGATGGCTGTCGTTCCTATATTGCCTGGAAATCACTTTACAATCACAATTAAAGGGTTAGTTCACCCAAAAATGAAGTTTCTGTCATTCTAAGTACTCATCATAATGTCGTCCCAAACCTGTAAGCAGTGGCGGAGCCAGGATCTTTTCATAGGTGTGGCCAGGCAGGTGTCTGGGGTGGCACAGAAATCTTCAATATTTCAACATAAAAACAAGTCTATAATGTACTGGACGTTGCCTACAACACAACTAAATACAGTTAATTTGTACTTAATTGTAATTGAGATAATGAATTAGATCATTATCTCTTTAAAAAATATAGGCTATATATATATTCCTCACCTGCAGACATATTAATAAAGGGGCTTACACTATAGCTAAATTTCAACTTGTTCAGTCAGCTTGTTCTGGTTCTCAAAACCCCCAATAGCTTGTTCTCCATTGTTGCATCTTCATGGATGAGACGCACAGGTATTACATACTGTAGTTCAAAGATTATCGTTGAAGTTTATGAATAATTAATGAACTCTTCAGCAAATCTGAGTTTGTCTTTTCTAAAACTACTAAAGCAAACACGAAATGTTTAACTTTCTATATTGTCACATTGTCATTTGCAAGAACGTGAACAAGGGCAGAAGTCAACAGCCAGAATGTAAAATTTATTATTTTATGCATTTAAATGTGATACATTTTTGTTTGTACTGTATAAATTAATGCAAAATTACCATCTTCTAGTACAAATGCACAGTGCTCACATTTATTTATGCATTACAAAATTACATATTAACTTGTGACTTATATTGTGATATACATAGCAGAATATTTTATTCTAGAGACGTGTGTTGCATATATATAATAAATACATACGCGCATGCAGTTTTAACGCAGCTTTTATCACCTTTTTGGTTATTTCATGACTTAAAGAACTGACAGAACTACGACGTTGCAAGCCCGTAGTTTATTTTGCACTTTAGTGAAGCGATATACAGCGTGCCGTATTTGCGCTTTATTGAAAAGTGCGCGCCGCGAGCACAGTATAACGGCTGACATGACAGGAAAGTACTTTTTTAGTAGAGCTTTACTGACATATAGCCTGACAACATATAATCTGACCCCAGATACTGAATAAGGACAACGCGTTTCTCTCAGCATCTGACAGGAGTGTCCCCGGCTTTCACACACGTGTTTCAAAATAAAAGTGTCATCAGAAAAACAATAGGTTACTGTAGTAACCCCGGTTCTCTGAAACATCGAGTGGAGAGATCCACCTATGGGAAGGGCATCCGTACCTGACCTCTGCAGAAGCATCCAATTGCACCAAGTCTGGCTAGACAGACAGCAGCGCGCAGCCAATGGCAAGTAAGGCCCCACCCCTCCGCCGACACCACAGGGCCACATTGCTGCCGCAAACAGGCACAGGTTCCCCGTCCGACCCGGACACGGGTCATGCTGAGTGCATATAAGGCTAGTGCGCGCTGTTATTCCTCAGCAAGTATATTTGCTTCTCCTGTGTCAAGCGGGGCAAAACTGGTGGATCTCTCCACTCGATGTTTCAGAGAACCGGGGTTATGACAGTAACCTATTGTTTTCTTTCATCAACTCGTGTTCGAGATCCACCTATGGGAGAGACATGGACAGCTCCCCGATTGCCCAATACATTCACACTGAGGTTCTGCAAGCCAGAAAAAGAACGGTCACACCTAGGGGCGGTGCCTGACGCGTCCCATAATCAACCACCAAGCAACCCTGATACACACACATAACTGTTGTGCGCATACAGGACATGAAAATGTGTGAAGCACCCACATGTAAATGCTCCTGCGGAAAACACTCCTGTGGTCCTGGTTATATATGTTTGTAACGCACAAACAGGACACAGAGCATTTAACCTCTGATCCTCTGTAGAGGAAAAAGGTGGAGGGTGAAAGGTAGACAGCTCCAACACCTCTACTGTAAACGCAGGGAAGCAGTTAGGCATAAAAGCCGGGTTAGGCTTGAGAAAAACTTATCTCCCCTAAGAGAGAATCTATTGCACGAGGAATGAACTGAGAGTGCATGCAGCTCACTGACACGTCTAGCTGAAGCCAAGGCCCAGAGCAAAGCTGTCTTGAAAGACAGCAGCTTCAGGGAAATACTCCCCAGGGGGTCAAAAGGAAATTGGGACAGAGCCTCCAGCACCAAGGAGAGATCCCACTCAGGAACAGTTCTCCTGATGACTGGCAAGGAACAACGGGCCCCCTTCATAAATCTGCAGATTAGAGGATGCTGCCCGACCGTTGAGCCCTCAAAGCCCACATGACAGGCAGAAATAGCCGCCAGGTAGACCTTAATAGTGGAAAGAGACCTACCTTTATCCATAAGGTCTTGCAGGAAACACAAAATATCAGGAACTGAACACTGATATGATGTGAGACCATGCCCATCACATCACCCTTCAAACACTTGCCACTTACAACCAGACAAGGACCGTGTGGAAACGGCCCTGGCATTCTGTATAGTAGCAACCACACGCTGGGAAAGCCCTAGCACGTTTAAGTTTGACCTCTCACCGGCCAGGCCCAGAGAGCCATCCTGTCTGGATGTGGGTTATAAATTTCCCTGTTCGCCTGAGACAATAAATCTGTGCGGGGGGGAAGGCACCACAGCTGGGCACATAACAGAGGGATTATCTCTGCCAGCCACGGCACTTTGGGCCACCTGGGTGCGATCAGAATGAGAGACAGACCCCGCTCTCTCACCCTGGCCAGCATGGGAATTATCAGGCACAGGGGAGGAAAGGCATAAAGCAGCACTTCGGCCATGGATGGGCCAGTGTGTCCACCCCGAGGGGTGCGTCTGTGTCCTTTAGCGAGAAGAATATAGGACAGTGGCTGTTTTCGAGCGAAGCGAATAGATCTACGGCTGCCTGTCCGAATCTCATCCATATCAAACCCACTATCTGAGGGTGGAGATGCCAATCTCCGTAGAGTGGGTTCCCCCTCGATAGAAGGTCCGCCCCTCTGTTCAGAATACCCGGAACATGAGTCGCGCGACAGGAAGAACCCGCCTGCTCCACACTAAAAGCTTGTGAGCTAGAGCATGGAGTTTTGATGAGCGCACACCGCCCTGGTGATTGATATATGCTACTGCTGCGGTGTTGTCGCAGCGTACGAGCACATGATGTCCTTGCAGACGAGACAGAAATAATTCAGAGCTTTCCAAATGGTCATGAGCTCTAAATAATTTATGTGCGCTGAACGTAGTGTGTTTGGCCACAAACCGTTCACCGTTCTGCCCTTCTGGGTGTTCTGCCCTCCGCAGCCTGTTAGGGACGCATCTGTTGTCACAACTTTCCGCAACATCACCGCCCCCAAAGGGGTTCCCTGTGCGTAAAAGTCTGCGCTCCTCCAATGGTGCAGAGCCGCCGTGCAGGCGTGCGTCACTGTTACAGAGCGGGCTAAGATCGCGTAACGGCTGAAATGCAGTGACAACACCCATTTCATGAACGCCCTCATTCTCAGAAGTCCCAGAGGCAAAACCTGGACAGATGAAGCAATAAGACCCTGCAGTCTGAGACTGAGACCCTCAGCTCCAAGCCCAGGAAAATCACATTCTGACTGGGTAAAAGGTTGCTTTTGTTCACATTCACCCTTAACCCGAGAGTAGTGATGTGTGTGAACACACGACAGGTGTCCTGCAGCACAATCTCTTTCGATTCGGCTATGATGAGCCAATCGTCTACATAAGTCAAATCCGCAGACCTGACATTCTCAGGGGCGCTAAGCCCACCTCCGGCGTTCACAGTGACAATCTCCTTCCAAAGGGCAGGGGAGGGAGTCCCTTTGTCCAACTGCTGCCCCAAATCATCTAAAATCTCCGCCTGATAAGCGGAAAGGAGAGAAGATACATTCAGCCAAAGTCGACGACTTATAGGCAGACTGATGAATGGAGGCAGAAAAGCGATCCATTTTGCTAGGCAAAACCATTCTTCGGGGGAGCGAGCAGCCCACCGTAGACAGGGTTGAGGTGCCTGGCAATAGAGGGCTCGATGGCGGGGGGATCACCCATTCCGACAGCCGCCATATCCTTTACCTCGAGACCCGTGAGACCGTGCTTGAGTTTGAGGGGGTCGCCCCAATGATGTCTCATGTGCTTAGTGCATGCAGGGAGGACGGGAAAGAGCTTTTTTCTAGGGCCGGGTGGCGGTCCCAGCAATTTGCCATTGTAAATGGCCCTTTCCTGGTCGGTGGCGCTCTGAGAAGCCAGCCAATCAATGTTAAGGCGAGCGGCTGCTCGCTCACACATTTCCAGGAGAATGGACTGGGATAAAACAGCGCAGGCATTAGCCAAGAGAGTGCTAGAGGGCGGGATGGCCTCCTCGTCATCAGAGACCCCGAGAAGGCCTTCATCATCGTCGTCACCGGAACCAGCCGGCAAATGGGAGGTTATTCGCGAAGATGTCCTCTTCAGGAAACGCAGGATTGGGCTGGTCAGCCCAATTTAAGGGTGCTGCGCCCCGGGATGCCGCCAGTAGTGCGGCGTCCTCACCTTGTCCCCCATCCGAATCTGAAAGGCTGAGATCGACGCACTGTGTCACGGCAACTTTTAGACGGCGCCGCAGGAGCTTCTTCGGCTACGAGAGGCAATGACTACAGTTCTCCGGGATCTCCAAGGCCTCCTGCGTATGCTTGAGGCCCAAGAAGACCACGCAAAAGGGGTGCGGATCCTTGGCGGCGATTAGCGCGTTGCACGCGGCAGGGCAGGCCCGTGATGCGCAGCCACCGGGAGATGCAGGAGGTTTGGAAAGTGATATACCAGCGAAAATCCGTGGCGAGTAGCCGTGGAAATGAAGGGGGAGCAGGTGAGAAACACGGGCGGCTCAGGATGCAAAAATAGCCTGTAGGGCTGAAGCAAAACTGTCACATCTGGCGCAGGCTGATCTGACGATGTGTCCTCCTGAAGACACGAAAGGTGAGCAGTAATCCAACACGAGCTGTGCAGAGATCGCGAGAAGCGAATGTTGACTGAGGAATAACAGTGCGCACTAGCCTTATATGCGCTCAGGTAAGGGGGTGGGGCCTTACCTGCCATTACCTGCGCGCTGCTGTCTGTCTATAGCCAGACTTGGTGCAATCTGATGCTTCTGCAGAGGTCAGGTACGGATGCCCTTCCCATAGGTGGATCTCGAACGTGAGATGATGAAAGAGAACAGAGTATTACGTTGTATTATGTAGTTGTTTCTTTGACTGCACACAATGCGACCCACTCAAAACGATCTTGAAACCCATCAGTTGAGAAAACTGTCTCCTGTTTTTGTGTTTTTAAAAAGAAGGTTCTGCGTTTAGATAAACGCCGTTCATGTAAAGAAAAAAGCAGACAGATACTGCAGTTGTGAGCAGGGTGGCCAAGCTTAGGCCAAGGGTGGCTATGGCCACCCCCTAGCTCCGCCCCTGTCTCCTGTAAGACTTTCATCATTCATCTTCAGAACACAAATTAAGATATTTTTGATGAAATCTGAGGTTTTGTTTTTTTTCATTAAAAAGTAACTAACACAATGAATTACTTTTTTAGGGAATAGTACAGTAATGCATTACTTATAAATGTAAGTAAAAAGTAATCCATTCTTTCCCCAACACTGGTGACTACAGTGGTTCAACCCTTGTTATGAAGTGACGAGGATACCTTTTTGCGCAAAAAGAAAACAAAAATAATGACTTTAGTTTGGACTGTTGTCATTCGCAGTTGGCCCTTTTGTGTTGAAGTCCGAACGCAAGCTCAGTATTGGCTGTCGCTGTACACGTGAGCAGCACTACGCATGCAAGATACATCAAATCACCCTTGTTGCTGAAATAATTATAGTCACACAGGCTACAGATGCCACTTTAGAAAATACACATACATTACCTATCACGTAACTGGCATAAAATCCATAATGTTCATAATAGTATCTATTCAGTGTGATATCAAAATGTGTAAAGTATGACACAGTCATGAGGCTTGCTGCTAATACAGTAAAAGTTCTCATTGTGCCATAAGAACAAATCTATAATGTAGTTGACCTTTATAAGGGTGAGTTATCGTAATGTGACATGCAGTCTTTCTACCATGGTAATCTGTTTACAGTATCACATGGCATACATACACTGTATTGTAAAATACTGTATTTGTTGCCATCTGTCACTCTTTTTCTCATATATTTCTGATCAATCTGATGTTATACAGTCATTGACTGTTTCCCTGTTTTCCCTTGTACTCTGTCCTGCTCTGTGTTCACAAATTGCAAATCTCTCTTTCACACACACAAACACATACATTTTGGGTTTCCATGTTTTATGGGGACATTGCATAGGCATAATGGTTTTTATACTGTACGAACTGTATATTCTATCCCCTTACACCAGTAGTTCTCAAACTTTTTTCCCAGTGGGCCGCACTATGGTCCAAGTGCAAGTCTCACGGGCCGCATATCGTTTACAAATGACGTCACCAATAAAAACCAATCAGATTTAATATTATTGTATTAGCAGATGATATCATTATTATACCTAGATGTTGCACACAGAAGAGGCGGTGTTTTCTTGTGGCACGTGGTATTTTATTTCATTCACACTGCAAAATCAAAATTCGTTTTCGTTTCATAGTGTGTTGAAATGGCTGGCAGTGTGACTTCATATCAAAGTGAAACTCTCCTGTTCAAAAAACTCACGTTACACAACACTGAGCGCATTGTTACAATCTGACTATATCAAGCCCTCGCGCATTCGCGAGCTACCAGGAGTGCGCCGATGAGGTTACGGTAATTATTACTTTTTTATCGATTTAAAATACAAGTGCATCAAACAAACACATCGAATTCACGTAGGTTTTGCGTATGCCAAGTACTTCAGTACTGAGCAAAAGGCTCTGTAGATCTGTACATCTCGCTCATTGACAGAAAACTGATTCTTTCATTCTTCTTACCTTCGCTGCTGATGCTACGAATCTTGTTTGCAATGTGTTCCTTCATTGATATGTCCCTCATTTCATTTTTCTCCTCTAATAATAAATTTGTCCATTTTGAACGCTAAATTTACAAAAATAATGGCTACTATTGGAATTCTTCCAAAGCACGCGCTTGTACGTGTTCGTTAACGGAGTAGGCTATATATAGGTCTCCGCATGTCTGAAAATAATGTATGATCACCAAAATGATTTTATATGAGAAAAAACATTATAATTCAAACTTATATTCATTCAATCCATTTTAATTTAATTTAAAACTTAAATTACACTCAAGGAAGTTATGATACTTTACAATTAGATAATTATATTTCTCCTCCAATTTGTTTTTTTGTTGTTGTTGTTTCGTTTTTTTAATGTAAACATTAAAATGGTGCTGTCATAAAAACTTGGCAGATTGACAGTTTTAAGCAACCATGCATTAAATACCGAAGACTATTTGAGCCAGGATTAGGCCTTAATTCAATTAAGACTTTTAAGAAGCTTTTATAAACATGCCTTAGAAAAAACATGACTGGTGTGCATCTTCAGACCAAACAATGGCACTGACATATTTTCAGTTAAAACACATCAAACATTCATTGTAGTCTGGGACTAGGCTTAAGCCTTGTCTGTGAAACCAGGGGTAAAAACTATGAATATGGTGCACATATTTAGCAAAAGTCATTTAAGTTCATTTTCCTAGCTAACTAATGAGTTGGTCACTGAAGATGTTTTTTTCTGAGGTAAATGTTACATTACGTCACATTGTTTACAAGTCATTTTATTAATGTCTTTCCACGGTTGAAACACTCATTGAGCGATTTTACATGAGACACGATACAGATTTCGGTAAGTTGTACTCTATCTTTTAACATACTTTGTTCTTTCATATTTATTTCATTCATATATTATATCGAAATTGTAATCTCTTCCTCATTGGAAAGGGATAAAAGTATCCTTTCAACAGACACACCTTGTTCTGAGTCTCCAGTTTGTCCAGTGAGACATAACAGATACACTGGTTCTGAGTCTCTAGCCTGCGAAGGTGAGACAAAAACAGATACAAATCCGGTTCATCCAGTGAGACAACACCAGATTCCATGATCTGAATCTATAGCGTGTGAGGCAGCAACAGATGATGACGTTCTGAGCCTCCAGCCAGGGAGGAAAGAGACATTGACAAACACTACTTTCAGAGTTTTCATCCAGCGAGACCGTAACAATTCCAGAGACAAAAGCGGATTGATCAAGTTCTGAGTGTCTGGCCCAGAGAGGCAGAAGACACACAGAGACACTTGCAACAAGGTTAAGTTCAGGAGAGCAAACCTTTACTCCAAGGTACCTTCGTCTGCTTGTTCCAGATTGTTAAGGACCTTCTGCACCCACACCAGGGCCTCATCTGCGTGTTCCAGATTTTAGGACCCTTCGGTGCTCCAGGAGATCAGCAACCCACAGCTTCGTGTTCAAGGCTGTTGAAACAGATTCCAGCTCCTTTCCCCACTTCATTGTTACCCAGCACAACCAGTGGAAGATGTCACTGTCACCGGACTCAACCACGTGGAGCATAAATATCACTTAACCAAAACCTCTTTCCAGAGACCTTGGCATTGTTGTATATTATCAGTGTACGTTTTTCTAATTCACATTAAATGTAATATAGCTGATGTTAGTTTATCACAAATAATCTTTCGTGGTGCATAATAAGGTTCTCCACCTTATTACTCACAGAGAAACAGTTTATCTTTCCATAAGAGAACGTAACTCCATAGCCACACCAACTTAATCACTTGTATTTTATGTATCATATGCACTTTATTCCTTTATCATTCATGGTATTCATTTAGTAGTTATTCTTGTCTATCTTTTGTTAATCAAATTTATTTTATTACACGTGTGTCTTCCTAGTGCTGATAATACAGAAGAGGCCCTACAAGTTGGCAATCTCACCAATCTTTCAAATAAGTCAGCTGACCACTTTACATGAATTCCAAATTATTGAACAGCTTCCTGTTGGGAGTGTTTTCATACTGCGAAGGTAACAGACCTTGACTGGTGCCCTGAACTAGGAAGTGGTCACCTGATGTACTCATAACCACACCTTAAGTGACGTGTGATCCAAAAATCACAACGTCAGCAGTGATGTGAGTACCAATCTCTATTGTACATAACGTCCTTGCGTGTGCGAAGGTAAAATCACTACACAGGCATGGCTAACCAACTAGACAAGAGGAGGAGCTCCTTTTTTATCTTTAATATGCAGATTTATGTTCATGGTAGCATCATCAACTTGCACCTATTATAATCTTGATAGTATCAAGTGATAATATTCAAAGTTATTTTGAAGATCTTTCAGATCTGAAGAACACAGGATTTTTTTTTAAGTTTGATGTTCATCGCAACAGACATTAGGTCATAAAAAAACACCCACAAACACAGACATATGCACACATATTCCCATTTCCCACTGCAACCAACGAAAATAATAAAACATCTTACTTTTTTTTTTCTATATTTGCAGTGCATTGTTCTTTGTTACAGTACGTGTTCTTAAAATCTTCAATGCTAGAGTTCATATTGTGTTTGAACTCTAGCTCATAAGAATTGCATGTTTAAAATGACTCATTTTTTGTTGCTTCAGCCATGATGTCCATTGCAGAGGACATGAAAAAAATCTAATAAAAAATGAGCTTCACAAATCATTTTTACATTAAAGAGGAGCAAATATTAAGCGGATAAAAAATATTTTGCTCAGTGGAACAAAATTCAGGTCTGAATGGGTTAAAGCAAAGATGATCAGTTCACCAGCGGAAGCGGTATGGTCACGCCACATCAAACCGTGCCAAAAAAGCCTTATTTTTTGAATTTCGTAAATAAATAAAATGGGCAAAATTTTAAATCCAGCATCATTTCATATGAAAAGCAACAAAAGCACAAAGCTTCTTGCGATTTACTGGATGAAGAAGTGCAACAATGTTCCGTTCATTCATCAACTGAAAACAGACCAATCGATTATGGGGATTTAACAATTAATATCGGTTCGTAAAAAAAAAAGAATAAAGTAAAAACACAAATTATTATTTTTTTTTACACCTAGCCCTCATCCAAACTTATGCAATAAATGCAGTTACTTGGTTTAGCAAAATCCTAAAGTATCCAGTAAAGAAACGACAGACAGGTGATACACTAAGAAAACTATTTTATTTAGAAAAAGCATACACTTTGTAGATTTTGCCAGATAAAAACTCCATTAAGTAATTTGGAAAATCATGAATTGTTTCCTTTTTAGTCCACTTATTTACGGAGAACTCCAGCTTGCCATTCTTTATACAAATCTTTTAAAAATGTGATTGAACACACAAAGGAAACCAGGGAGGCATACAATTGAAATGAAAATAACAGCAAATGTCTTATTACACGGAACATTTTTATTTCTGTATACATAATATACAAATAGAGCATTTGTACTGCTTCAAACACCTAGTCTAAATATCACATGTGAATTAAAAAGGGAAAAAAAAGGTAGTATTCCGGAGTTTTCTTTTTTACTTAAAAAGAAAAAAAGGGGCAAAAAGAAAACCAAAGGAAAAGGAAGGTAATAGAGCGAGGTCATAAAAATGCAAGCATTTGAAAGTGACACCAATTCAACCTGAATCTGTTTGTGATGCAAGCAGCACATTGTGCTAAATATTTAAAGGAAACAAACTTTCAGTGAAGTACTGAAATTATCACAATAAAAATGGCAGATTAAAATACGAGCTACAACGTTTCTAGGCAAAACAACAGAAGTTTGGATGCAGGCAAAATTCCTAAGTGTGCGACGGAATCCTCTTTCCAGACGGTGATAGGAGAAGCGAATTAAGACGCTGACATGGTTGAGAAAGCTTGGGATGATGAATTCTGCAGCCCACAGCAGGGAATACCGCTGGAGAGGAACGTCAGGTCCGGAAAAACGTCTGCATTATTGAAAAGCACATTACAAATCAATAAATGCTCTTTTTCATATTCACTGACCCATTCCTCAACTCTTGATAAGAAATTGGTATTAAAAAGGAATGTGTCCTCAAATGCTCTTAAAGCACTCCACATTAACACTGAACACTCACCTTGTGTCAGCATACATTATCTGTGCTTTTCTGATGATTTATGAGTAGTGAATGTTAAGGAAAAACAGCGTGTTGATTGGCTCATCAGTGCAGCAGCCCACAGAACATCTCTACAGGTACACACTTCTGTTTGTGCTCAAGGCATCAAAGGATATTGTTTCTTCTCTTCTTTAGCGCCGGTGCTGTCTCTCTTCTTTTCTGATTTTTCTTTGTCATGCCTGGATTCCTGTTCCCAAGCAAACGCCGCATGCCCAGAAGAAACACAAAAGCATTTTTGAAGATGTGAACAAAACGGTTTAATATCACACTGGATCTACAATTAATGTTTAAATGATGCATAGGTGTTAAAAAGGTCTCTTGGGCAATATTGTACATTTAAAAAAATGAATACATTTATTTCAGTTTCAAAAAACAACAGAAAAGATTTAAACAAAAAATAAACGATTCTTGAAAAATGAGCTACTAATGAGCCCGGTTATTAATTATACAGTTTTATTTCGTTTAACCTTGAACCCTTAGTAAACAATCATGTTTATCAGTAATTTGATGCTGAAATATAAGGCTCATTCACACCTAGAATGATAACTATAAAGATAACCATAACACTATCGTTCTGTTTATTCTAGGCATGCTGTAGTTATCGTCTGCTGCTTTAAATGCTCGAGCTCTTTAGAGCAGAATGGATTCTGATTGGCTGTCTGTGTTGTGCTTTTATTGTTTTATCAGATGGAAAAAAAAAAATTCTGAAAAGTAATTCCAACAAAATTTCTGTGCCTTTATAGTTACAGATGTGATGTATGGATTATTATTTTATATTTATGATTTGTAGAATATATAACTATATTCTTAATCATTATTGCTACAATTATAGTCCTTGGTGTAAATGGGCCTTAAATGGATAGTTAAAATTAAAACAAATTCATACAGGTTTGGAACAACTTAAGGGGGAGTGATGGCTTTGTTCTGCTGTACGCAAAGGAAGATATTTGGAAGAATGTTTGTAACCAAGCAGATTTTGCCCCCCATTGACTATCAAAAATCTAGCAAAATCTGCAAAATCATTCTTCCAAATATCTTCCTTTGCGTACAGCAGAACAAAGAAATTCACACAGGTTTGGAACAATTTAAGGGGGAGTAAATGAAAATTCCATCACTTAATCCCCCCCTTAAGTTGTTCCAAATCTGTATAAATTTCTTTTAGGGTGAACTATCCCTTTAAAAGGCGCAGTATATAATACTGTATTGACAGACAGTGGCTGAAATGGGTACTGCATTCCAAATTCAAAACATTGGAGAGTTGTTTTCCCGGAGTTGATTCATCCACATTTTAATATGCTCCCATTCATAGCGCTTTTTTAGATTTGACGCCGCAGCTTTTTAGTCGGGTATAATCTGCGATCTCTGACCCAGTTTGTTTGCTGGCATCCATGGCTATAATGCTCTACCCATTTTTACACCAACTGGTGTTGGGTAAATTTGCAGCAGGCAGGTCCACACAGACCAAAACAAAAAAAGACATTCCGACACAATGCTCAACTAGTTATTCTACTTTGAAATGCGAGTTGTTTTTGAGAAACAAGTATGTGAACTTAGTATTTTTGCCTAAACACCAGCAAACATTTTATGGTATTTTTGTGCTTTAGTACAGCCACAAAAAAAAAATACACACAGCAACTTTAAAACTTTTGTCAGATCTCAAATGGAGATTATGATATTCTGCTCTCTAGGTATGGCTCTGTCACTCAATGAGATTTTTTTTCTGTGCACAATTTAGGTTCCATTCATGTACCCAGCAGAAACATGCAGGATATGCCATAGGTCAAGTTGAAAATTTAGGGTCAGTGGTTTGTTCAAGATCTTAACCCCTGGTATGAACAACAGTAATAGTGATGCTCGACTTGGAAAACAGGACAGATGTGGTTGTGGAGGTGTAACAGGACACAGTCACAGACCTTTTTGCCTCCAGAGGTCTTCTCTGGTTTGGCCAGATCGCCTTTGTCCTTGCTGGTGGACTTGGAGCGTTTACTGTTGTCCTTGTCGTTGGAGTGTGGCGATTCGGAGGGGCTGGCGCTCTTGCTGTGTTTGGAGGAGTCTGTGTAAAAAGAGAGAGCACGCAGCCATGTGAGGCAGATAACAAGAGCCGAAACGCCATGGGGAGGGCTTTCTGATTGCCTCCGCCTCAGAAAAAGAACTTTCTGGTTCGCTAGCTCGCCTCTCCTGCTCTCGGCAGCGGGCAAAACAAATTTAAAAGATAGGCATTATCGACTCACTCATTCCATTTTCATCTTTGCGGCGCTTGGCTTCCTGGCTCATCTCACGGTCGCTGTTCGCATAGTCCTAGATGAAGCGCAGAGGGGGGAAACCGCACAAATCAAAAAGACGCTTGTCGGTTTGACTTTTCACCTTTCACCAGGCATTCAATAACAGTTGTTTACTCAAAGACGTGCGTGTTGTGACTGAGAATAGTGCTTCATAAAACTTGCCTCCTGCCCAAACCCTTTTCTAAATACAGAGGGCATCACAGAAGGAACCACTTACTCGTTTTCTTTCCTTCCGGTCTTCTTTCTTCTCCCTCTCTTTGGAGCGGTCCCTGGATTTGTCAGACTCTTTCTTCTCGTCGTCCTTCTCTTTGCTCTTGGACAGGACTGTGCTGTGGTTAGGATGGTGCTGAGGATTGCATGAAGAGATAAACGAGGGTTAACACCTCAAAGGAAGAGAGCTACACCACTCACAGCAGCCTGCTGCCACTTCATTAGCATGCTCCATTAGAGCTGCACTTGCCATCCCATGAGCCTTCACACCTCACAGTGCTATCAGACACACCTACAGGAAGTCCAAGCACTCTATTAAAAGCTCAAGGTTCCTGCTGAACTTATATGCGACCCTTTCACATGCCTCGCATCAGGGCCTTAACGCAACTCAAAACAAGCATCAAACCTCCATGTGAAAAGTGTTACTTAAGGGAGGGGTGTGCGATAATGACAAAATTATGTCAATATTCTATGGGATTTTATCGATAATGATGATTAGACTATATCTTGCTGACTGTTTATTTTGCTGGTACTTTTGCAGGTTTAAGACAACCATTGACAGCTGACTCCTAAAGTTCTCGATTTTCTTCATATTCTGTGTGCTGCAGATGAAACACGGAAGCTGCATCTATTACTGCAATTTATGTTACTTAATATTAACTTGGTGATATTGATTTTATACAACAGTTCAATAATCAAGATCATATTACACCATCACATGCTGATATCTGGAGGGGAAAAAAACCTGACTCTTCTTGAGGTATATACATACACACACACACACCCACCCCAAATAGAAGAAAGATTTTACTAGCTTGCTTGGTAGCAGGAAAGAGGGAAGAATCCATCTTGATTTTGATTGCCGACAAACTACCACTTACTGATGCATCATGCTAATACAGTCTAGAAGTCAGTCACAGACAAGTTTCAGAAGCCAAAAGGATGAAACGTAAAACAGGTACTTGACACTTGGCCTGTACGTATTATGGAATCAGGGTAACACTGCAGCTTGATGTATCGATAAATTAGGAAACGTTGATACGATTCATGTGAAAGGCCTTCAGGGTTTTGACTGACCAACAACTAGTTGATGTCTCCAAACATGAAGTACTGAACAATATTGTTATGAAACATCATGATGCCCCTCAAGAACAGAAAATCTTCAAATAAAATCATCCTTTTGAAATATTTCTGAGAAACAAAGCAAAGGAATTCTTTTGGAGAGCAATATGTGCTAAGTGATCAAATGACAAGAGAATGCAGCAATACAAGATAAAGCAAGATACAATGTTGTACACATGTCATTATTTCAGCCTTGACAACAATATCCCCACAAAGAAACTGACCAGGTTTAATGTTTGATTCAGGACCCACTTTGAACCTTCAGGGGATTGACTTAAGTAATAAGTTATAATTAATATACAGGGTTCCCACTCTTTTTCAGAGATAAATTTCCAGGACATTTCAAATTTCATTACGAGGAGAAAAAGACATGCTTTCTGGGCATTGAAAGTGTTGGCAATAAAGGCCTCACTGAGCCATCGGATTTCATCAAAAATATGTTAATGTGTTCCGAAGATGAACGAAGGTCTTACAGGTGTAGAACGACATGAGGGTGAGTAATAAATGACAGAATTTTCATTTTTGGGTGAATTAACACTGAGTTGTTGGAGTCAATGTTTCAAATGATTCATTCAAAAATGCTTGCTTATGAACGAAGCAAATGACCGTCTTTATGAATGGTCACTGGAACACTTTCACAAATGATTTGTTCAAATTTGTAGAGTAATTCAGAAACAAAACACCACTTTGTTGTTAAACATTCAGCTCTGGTTTTGTTTGGAACCATTTTTGATGGTGAATTTTTTTTTTAATAAAATGCAAGTTGCTTGTATAAACTTATTTAGTAAACTGTAGCTGAAAATCAGAATCACATTTGCCTGTGCGTCATGTAAATAACACAAGTTTGTGCTGCGATTCATGGTGCATCACGTCAGCGTCTCATGACTTCCCATATCGCTCAGAACTAAAATCTAAGGGAACTATGTAAACCTTACTATGGAAAACAATGTCATGGAGATGCAAGAAGATTCAACATTTCTAAAACAAAATAAAAAGACTACATATCGATTTGCTACTCTTGCTTCCTTTGCTACTCTTGGGCCAATGCGGTCATGCATGCAGTAGTTTGCCATGCCAAACACCGTATCAAAATTATTAGTTTGCAAGAACACAAAATGATCAAGGTTAACAAGGTACCTACATTTGTTGCAAATATTTAAGCACTTAATACCTAACTCCTGCAACCGCCAAAACAACACAGTGCCACTACATCACAGTAATATTAAACATTGTAATTAAAAAAATACTTCAGTAACGTGTCAAGACTCAGTGTCCCTGAAAATAGCACGAATTGTTTCAGAGCCACTGAAAGCAACTTCATTGAACATTTTTTTTTTTTTTTTAATTAAATAAAGATGTTTCCAGGACAACATTTTTTCAGACATTTCAAGATTTTCCATATATTTTCCAGGACACGTGTTTTTTAATTTGGATGAGAAAAAAAATATTTTACAAATCATATTTCTCCCTCCTCAGTGAATATAACTTTTCTTCGAGAACAGGCAATTCTGTTTAAAAAAAATGAATTGGTGGCCCATTTAATACAAATACATAATGACAGCCAAAGAGACACCATGAGGTAACGGACAATACCCAACCCTACCCAACATGTATTTTTTGCTACAAGTTTCTACATACAAGTTGCTACATTTCTAAAAAGCACTCGAGTATTTTTTTTCAAGGTCTTTAAAAGAATTTCAAAACAGTCACATTGTCGTCTTGTAATTAGTACATGCCTAATAGAGACTTAACTGGCAAAAAACTAGTCGTAATTGTTAGATTAGTTGGTTGTCAAAAACTTTAATTCATGTTATAAGATAATCTTAAAAAGTACACTAGACTATTCATCTGTGGTTTGCTGACAGCATCAATGGAAAGGTGGAGGTTAAAGATTAACCTGTTGAAAGCGCATTTGCGCAAATTAATAAAGATGCATTTTCAGGTGGCACGGGTACGGTATATAGTCTAATTTTATCATTATGACAACAAGCTGCCAAACGCAGTAACTGAACTGCCCACATAATGTCCAGCACTCCGCAGAATAAACAAATAAAATAAATATTATATATATATATACCCTATAGCAAACTGTTAAAGCTGATCATTAGCAGAATATACATGTTCCAGCTGGAACTGAGGCATACAGAATAAAGTAACTCAAACAGATGATCAGAGCAAACATTTGTTGAAAACAGGTTAAGTCATGCCAAAAAAAGTGAATAATAAAGATAAAGTACTTTTTATGAAGAGTGGCATATAGGTCCATAAAAGCACAGATACAATGATTATTGCTTTGATACGCAACAATAGTTGGTGGCATGTGGTTAGTGTTGCTTGGAAAATTGCCATTTCTGACTCTCCAACCGATCCAAAGATGCTCTACTGATAAGTGTGGGGGAGAGAAACAAACTGAATCTTGGTCCTGAAGGCGGTGAGAAGAATCTTGAGCAGTTAATGATTGTTCTTCACATGACCTGAGGATTCTCTTTAAATCTGGTCCAGCTGTTCTATACGAGTTTACTGAACCCTCTCAGACTCCTTGAAGAGTTTCAAAAGACCTTCCAAAGAAGTGATGTCCGATTCGTGAAAGAATCATTCTATTGAGTTAATCAGCTGAACTGGTACACAAAACCAGCCTGCTAGATCTAAAAATATATACACCGCGGTCATGGTTTCAAAAACAAACTATCCGTTATACAGTTCCTGCAGTATGAGCCGTTTTTTTGTCTCGAAAAAGATGGAAAGTTGAAGGAATCCCTGAAGTTGTGTGCAGTGTAGAGTGTAACACGACCCCTCCCCCCTCCCCTCTGTGGTTGGTGCAAGCAGTCAGTCACCTGTGGGTAGGGACGGCCGAAGGAGGTGAACCCTTGCAAGGAAATGGTTACTTGCCAGTTGCCCAGTAACTATGAATTTTGACAATGCAAGGATGTGAGAATGAGATAAGGCTTACTAAGATCATCAAATTGCAACAGTTGTGATGCAGTTACATAAATATATAGTCTGAAGCGCTGCATGAAGTAAAACACAGCTTTCAGCTTCTATTCACAGTAAATGCTTCTCTGCAAGTGTTGTGCGTTTGAGTAACTTATAATTTGAATTTGGGAACGCAACGTGCACCAACCATCCGTAATGAGAATCGCTTATAAATCCGTTGTGAACAAAGAAACCTCCGTGTTTTCCCGGCAAAATAAAAGCTTTGGTTAAAATGGTTTAATGTTTGAAAGCAAGATATCCATAAATGTTAAAGTATAAAAAAAGAAATGCTACTACTAATAATTATTTCTCAGAAGCAATCCATATGTTAAATGTAACATTATTATTATGAATGGATTATAAATACTATAAACTAAACTTTAATTTATAGTACACCAGTGTATATTCTTGCAATAATATTAGAATAGTTATGTCTTAATTTCATTAAAAAATTTATAATAATGTCAGAGTGGGTTAGGTAGATTTTTCTTTTTTGTCTTTAGCTGATCACATGCCTGGCACACTTACATGATGTACGTTTTTTTTCCCCAATTATTTATGATCTCATTAATGGTGCTTGCCAAAGGCAAAGCATCATTGTTATCTTCTGGACAAAACTTCGGCGCATAACTTGTCCCGTGCCATCTGTCCTAGACCCATGAATGAGGTGTCAAACCGACCGTCTCATTGAAGAGAGGTGTGCTATGACTTTTATAAGCGATCAGACGATGTTCGCATAGGGGACGAAAAAGCGGCCAAAATGTCCCATTGACTTCCATTGAAAAATTCAAATTCACGAACATTCCGTCAGTCTCAACTCTCACTTTCTCACTCAAGCGCACACTCACGCGCACACACAGGCGCACACACACAGGCGCACACACACAGGCGCACACACACACGCAGGGCCTGAAGAACCTTTTCTCTCTCACTCATTTGACATCTGATCAAGCAGCCAATCAGTAATGATGACCTAAAATCTTCATCATAGCCACACCCTAGCAACCACCTCAGACTTCCATTGAAAAATAGATGAGATGGATTTAAATGAATCAGATCATCATAGAGACACGTGAGTAAGGCTCTTTTGATTTGGGCACACATGCAGTCTATTAGTTTAAGCCTGTTAACTGTCTAGCCATGCCCTAGCAACCACTTAGAGCACCCTAGCAACCCAAACCCAAAGAGGGATATATTCGAACCTGAACATCACACGGTTGGTTTACATCATTCATACTGGAAAGCAGCCTTTGGAGGATAATCACTGGCAGCTGCCAAGCCACTCCCTAGCAACCAAACAAAGTACCCTAGCAACTGTTCAGCAAGACCTATATCTCTGCATCAGAACATCGTACAGACATGGTCGTTGGCTCTTTTGACTCATGCTAGCAAACTGGACTTCCAACATGCTGCACATGCTAACAGTGAATAGCTATATGCTAATACTGATTAGTGCTAAAGTGAGCTGAGAACATGCTAAGAACTCTATAAAAACTCCATAGTAACCATCTGTGACAACTACCAACAACCTAGTAACACCATAGCAACCACCCAGGTTACCATAGCAACCGTCCAGAACACCCTAGCAACCACGAAGCAACACCGTAGTGACCACCCCAAGTACCTTAGCAACTGCCTAGCAAACACCCAGGTTGCCATAGCAACCACCTAGCTACCACCCAGAACACCTTAGAAACTGCCTCGAAACACCCTAGCAACCGAGTGCCAAATTTTGCCACTGCAAGCACCATTCACATTTTCTTCAGGAAATGTACATTCTAGTTATTGTTGAGCTGCAGGTTCCGTGAAACCATGATATTTTTTGATTAAAGTTTTCATACCATCAAAACATCATACCTCATGCCAACTTGCCTTTGAAATCCTGATAAATGTCCAGCAACATTTATATTATGTTTCTTGGTTCTGTTTATTTGTTCGGTTGCTTATAATTTTTATGCTTTAATTGATTGACAACTTCAACTTATGACTTCATAGTAAGTCAATAAAATACTAAATATTGTGTTCAAAAGCATTAGTTCTTCCTGAGTGACTAAAACTGCTATGAAGAATAGTAAAATCCTGCTAGTATTGCTATCACATACAGAGATTTTGGTGACAGACCTACATCGTCTTCTAATGTTTAAAACACTTGTTTTCCCAGCATCATAATATACCTCCGTTCCAAACGTGTACATCAGAGAATCTGGTGTGTGTTTCAACAACATATTAATAACACAAACTCCCAGAGAGGGAATGACAGAATGACAGCGGAATTAATCAAATGTATGAAAAGCACTTCAACAACAGAATCTCAACTGACAACTGAATTACAAGAACATACACACAGCTGACAATATCCTCCGAGAAACAACCGACTCCTGCAAGATAAACCCTGCTGGTTCAGGAGAACAACAGATCTTGCAACTAAAGATAAATACATCTATACCACGACTCCATAAGGACACTTCTCTTAATATCTGGATGATACTGCAGTTAATGTGGAGGAATACTTTGACAGTAGTCCTTCACAGAGAAAGAGAAAGAGAAAGAGAGAGAGAGAGAGAGAGAGAGAGAGAGAGAGAGAGAGAGAGAGAGAGAGAGAGAGAGAGAGAGAGAGAGAGAGAGAGAGAGAGAGAGAGAAAAATAGCAGGCTGCTCAAAATTCAGCTGTATTGCTTTTTCAGGTGGTGCCATCAGCATATTTTCAAACATCCTTCAGTGACCAAACTGCAAAAACACTTATCTCCCCGCCAGTTGACAGGAGCTGTTCAAAAGAGACTCGAGTGGAGGAATAGAAGACCACAGTCCAATCAGACTCCGAGGACTGTGAGAGGAGCCCAGGAGAGCGTAGCCAGGGGAAGAATGGAGGATATTGTTGGGCTGAAATTACATTAGCAGAATATAAAATGTCCTGGCAAAGGAGGAGAGGGATGTGCGAGCATAAGCGCACTACGCATGTTTCAGGGATATTCTGCCATCTTTTGAAGGGAAAAAGGGACTTTTTAAAAAGACCAATGTACCACTATAAAAATTCCACACCTGGCATGTGGCGCAAAATGTGCTATAAACACATTCTTGACATACCCCCTGAAGAAAGTTTTTGCATTGACATGAGATACATATTGGGAGTATCTCAAAAACTAGCGAGCTGCCTACCCACACAACATTTCTGGACATCCTTTGGAACGTTTGAAGGAATGCTGCCTACATAGACCGTATTCTTGGGCATCACAGGTGGGTTTGAAATGCCTAAGCAACAGCTGCCTACCTAGATGGCGTTTCTAGCATCAATGTTATATAATTAAATCTTTCATTTTTCACCAAATTCTAAGTTCTCGTTTTTTAATTTTTCTGGATTTAATTTTAATGGATTAATTAAATTAATAATCAAGGGATGTCTAATCAAACAAAAGTATAGTACATCTACCGACAAATAGTGTGCTATGAAGTGTTTTTTTTTCCTCCAGGATTCTGGAGAATTTTTATGGATTCTGTTTTATGATTTAAGACAAATCTTTTATCAAAAATGGTGGAAATGGAAAGAATGCATAAAATTTGAACATTCCTTTGCTTTGATATTGATTAATAGTTCATTAAATAATTTGTTATTTTCACTAAAGTACATTCTACGTACAATAGTAATTAGGGGTGTGACGAAATCTCGCATTATTAAAGTATGACTGTATTTCTCGTCGTGGCATATGCATTGAGTGTGGGTTGCTTATGAGGTTCCTCTAGGAGCGCAACGTGTGCCATTTCTCCACATTTGTAAAGTAAATCATTTATAAACCAACACCAGAGAATACATCAATATTCCATCCACGTTTTCCATTTCACGGAAATCATATGGTCTTATTAGGACACCACAGATGTGTTTAAAGTTTTCAAAGAAATGCAGCCTACCTCAAGCCTACCTATCAAATTCAAATGTTGTCTAACTACACTGCATATTTGGCCATCATAGGTAGACTTTGGGACAAATACTGCCTATATAACAGAGCCTTATGGGTATTTAAAAGTTATCGGCGAATACTGCCTACCTAGATGCCGATATCAGGCATCAGTTTATAATGATTGCTTGAATAGTCTGGGTATGCAGTTCACTAGGTTTGGAGACACATTCAGAGTTAAGGGTTGAAAAAAGTCCAAACCTTTGAAGAAGAGTCCTTGAGATCGTTGAGATTGTCCTGTAGGAATGAATGGAGATGACAGATGAGCTGGAGAGGATGGCACACAGCAGCAGAAAGGGTGGGGGAGGCTGGCCGTCACTCAACACATCCCCATAAAGACCTTCAAAGACTAGAACTTTCACATGGTTAGAGATGAAGAGACTGGACTATGGGAGCCTAACGTTAGTCTGCACTGGGCTAGCTCAACGTACATGTGCTTGGAGAACGTCACTGCACTTAGCATCAACTGAGCATTAACTTGTATCTTTGGTCTAAAATAGAGCATACATTCTGAAAACTAACTATGGGAGTTCTTGAAGATGATAAAACAAGCTAAACTCAGCTAGGATTCATAAATAAAGGGAATAGAAGGAGGTCATGTACACTTTGGTATGAGGCCTCGATCATAGAAAATTGCAACAAGATTCCTGGTCACGGACAGAGAGATCCCTCTGGGAAGGCCATGCCCACACTTTTTCCCTGGTTGCCTTTCTCTTTATGTAGTAGTTGCTGGTGACACGCCATTCTCTGGATGATGAAGAGCCGTCTGCTGGTCACAGGGATGTCTGCGGAACTCTTGTTGAAAACCCTTCCATGGCAGAGCGCGAATCGGGCACGGGGGGAAAAAAAGCAGGATGGACAAAAAAGGCAAGCAGTGGTGGTGAAGATGAGCATACTCTTGTTAAAGATCCCGGATCTGTGACGCAGCAAAACAAGGAAAACATTCCAGCTCCTCCAGGAGTCGCAGGCGTGAAGGACATCTGACTTGATTTCTTCCAGTGGAAACATTCTCTCGTCTCCATGAATAGTTTAAAAACCAAAAAGACTGATTTGTATTTACTTTTCTTACTTTTTGCTTTCTCAGCAAGTAATATGCTATGATTCAAAAAAAAATCTCAAAAAAGGGGAGGGTGACTTACAAAAATAAATATTTATATTTACAATCTTACAAAAAGTGCGGTATACAAAAAGGAACAACTTGTGAGGCACTTGGGTATATTCTCTTAGCATGTAATGAGCAAAAATGAAGCATGTGCTAGAATTTAAGATTTTGGCAAGTCCTTGGAATTTTATCATAAAAATCTGACATCTATTGAAAAATATTTTTCCAAAAAAAATAGTCCATAGGATGCAAAATCGCCCCCCCTCCCCACTGCTCTCCTACAATGGCTGGGCTCCAGAGGCCTTCTCTCAAACTCCAATGGGTGACGCGGAGGGACGAGGAAGGTTTGGAAAACACGTGATCTCCGACAGGTAGGGACAAGAGGAAAGAAGTGCACAGCTCTCCTCAGGCCATACTAACCTTAACTGCAGAGGAGTGCGACGGTGACGAGTGAGTGTCAAGCTTTCGTCTTTTTTGCTCTGCTGAAAGACAAAATTCAAGGTTCAGTTTCTAGAAACTTGTTTTGCTTCATATATTGTTCTTTGCTAAGAGCAAATGTAGCATCTACTAACAGATGGAAAAGACACCAGGTGAACTAAATCCAATACACAAAGTAGATTCTTTGCTGTGAACTTAAATTTTAACATTAACACTAAAAGTCCAAACAGAGGTCACAGAAGAGTAATGAACCATACAAGTTATAAGCCGTCTTACCCCGTTCAGACTCGACTCCCTCAGATCTGGGCACAAGGGACTTCAGGCTTCCGGCCCCAGTGTTCTTCTCCACCTTGCTGCTTTCCTTTGTCTTGCTGTCGTTGGACACGTCGCGTTCCTTGGGCCACTCTTTTTCAGCAGATTTCCCATCGATCTTGCTCTTCTCTTCCTTCTTATCATCCTTCCTCTTATCCTTCTCAGCCTTGGGCGTCTTCTCCTTGCTGTCAACGGGCTTCTCCTCCTTGGATCTTTCCTCCTTCTGTTTGTCCTTGCCTCCTGCCTTGGCCTCTGGAGTGCTTCCTGGGTTCTTTTCTTTCTTCTCCTTTTTCTCCTTTGTGGTCTTCTCTTTATCTTCCTTCTCTTTGCTCCCTTTAGTGCTGTAGAGAAATAAGGGATCAACTGAAGTAAATTGAAATTTTTTTTAAAAGCTTTAAAACCATTACAAATTGACATTCGAAGACTTTCATTCAGAAATGACATATCATTAAAGAAAACTATGCAAAATATTGTTAGAAAAAATTCAAGTTGGGGAATGACTTGTGGGAAATGCTACATATTTCAGATGTTATAAAACAGGTCTTCCTTGACTTTTTTTAAAGCAACAAATGCTTCAAGTCTAGGTACAAATCTTATGTTGTTTGGGGAAAGAGTGATGTTAGATAAACCATAATCTAATCTAAAATGAATGGAGGGAAAGAAAGCTTGTTTTAGAACAGAAAAAAGATAAGACCTCCCATAATGTTTTTGGTCTTGAATGCATTAAAACACAATCTGATCAATTTGGCACATTCTCTGTTTTCTGGCATTGTTAAAATATTAAATTACTGTAGTAAAGAGTGGGCTTTTTAAATTGTATTTAACTTCAATCAATTGTATTATTTGTAATATAAATGCAATTATGTTAAATTTACAAATTTAAGTCTCATATCATTCAGAAGACTGAAAACACAAGCTTATGCAAAGTTTTGTATTTCACTGTGTTCCAAAAGTTTAAGTTTGCTGCATTCTGACCTAATGTGACACCCAGGAAGTGACATCATCTGGAACCTTTATACAGCAAGGAAAACAAATGAATAAACTTCCAATTTTTTACACAAACTGCAATGCTGACTCCACTCAGTCCTATTACCAAAATTATTTTAAGAAACAGAGATTTCCTTATTTTAATGGAAATAATATTTAATTTAAAGTTAAACCAAGTAACTTGTTTTTGTACATAATTAAAGTTTAAATAGAGTCACTACATCATTCATTCTTCCAAAGCATGTTTTGTCTTCACCTGACTCACTATGGTAAGCCTATTATAAGCGTTTATATTTTAGACCTGACGGAATGGTTTTCACTGGGAAATTGGGTAGATACGTCACTCATGTCTTTTCATATCCGTAAAAAAGTAGTAGAGGTAAGTTGTCAACCTTTCTCACTCATTTAAAAACACAGAACTGAGGAGAGCCTGCTGGCAAAAAGAGAACGCAATAGCTCGTAATAACACCAGAATCATCATTGGCTTGGCTTTTCGGAGATGGCGAGAACTGAGGGATTTGTTTGTTTGAACTGTTGTAAAAGCGACACAGAGATGGCGTTTTCATTATTCAACAGGTGAGTAAAGTACTTTACAATGCTTCACAATGAACTCTGTTAAAGTATCTTTTATGAAGACTCATTTCATTATGGTTGTTGTAGCACTGTGCTGGAAGCCCGTGTCTTTTAATGGGTAAATCGACAGTAACGTCTTCAGTCAGCTTGAGATAATTTTCATCTGAACTGGTTTAATCTTTTAAGCCTAGTAGTGAATGTTCGATGTTTTATGAGAAGTAGGATAATTTTTCTCTTCTTTAGTTATAAGAACCAACCATATTTATCCGCACAGTCATGCAGAAGCGAAGCACAACCAAAACAAATATGTTGCATGCTGTGTTGTTTAACCACTAGAGGGCCAAAAGCTATATAGCGCACATTTAAAGTTGATCTCCTTTACTACAAACCAACATCCGACCTCAAATTAATTAATTATTTATTTTTTTAAATATACGTTTTGTTTTCTAGAAGAAAACAATCACACAAATAAGGTTTAATTAGTATTCAGACGTTTCACATTTTGGTACCATGTCAAATATATAGATACATTACATGAGCTCATTACGTTACTCCATCCTGAAGTTGACTAGCAGCATTTCTTTAATATTAATCACCTCCTTTCACTGCCCATTTTGAAGAAGAAAAAAAAAGGGGGGGGGGGGGGGGTTGTACCCCATATGTGGATAAGCAAAACAATATATCTAACCACAATGAAACTAAATGTACACATGAAAAAATGAGGTGAAGAGGAAACTGTAAACCAAATGTCTGAAAGCGAATATGACCTTTTCAACAAAAAGATGCTAATATTATGCTCTTTGTTTTCTCTCAAAGCCCCTGAACTCTTGAATTTTCTCGACTTTATCATTCATTATGTAAACAGAGCACATTGTGACCTCTCTGTCCTCTCATCTCAGGTGAATTACATATTTCTGACTATGTCACTTTCCCTGACCCCACCAAACCATGTTAAAACACTAAGAAATCCATTACAATCTCATTTCATTCACACAATTCCTGAATGGAAATTAATGGAGACCTTTCTTTCCTGGTCTTCCAGTGACTCCCATTGAAGTATTTCTTTCGAAATTATGTTTTACACAGCCAATTTGATGGGCCATCTTGCAATTGTGTGTTGTAACAGCCATGCCTTTCAGAGATGGTTCCTTTCAAGACATTTCTCTCCGCAATTGCTCAGTTTAATAGAATTGTAAGAGGATTCTTGCCTGGAACACTGTTCAATTTGATTACACAGTTCATAAGGAAGGTAGACTTTGATAAAGGATTGATTTATTTGGCGAGTAGTTTGAAATAATAAGCCCCTGCTAAACTTTCTCACCCCAGGGCTTTAACTTTTAATGACATTATATAAGAGATGAGAGCAGTACATCATTCTCGCTGCCTAGTGCAAGGGAGCTTGCGTGGTGTAGTGAGTCGAGTCCTGCCTTGGGTGCAGTACCTGTTTGGCGTGCTGCTTCCATTGCTGCTGCTCACTTTATTGGCTGCGGTGCTGTTTTTGCTGGCAGTTTTCTGAGCCGTCTGAGATTTGTCCTTGGATTTATCTGGAAATAGACAAGGCCGACATGGACGTCACACAGGGGCAGACCTCATTATTTTGCCCATACCTACCAAACGTGACAAACTAATTGACTGATGACAGAGCTGCAGAAATAAAGTCAAATAGAGCCAACCCTCTTCTGTTTGGTGAAATAGTGAAGTAGTTATGGAATTTGCTCTTGATTTAAATAAACACCGCTATAACCACTGATGTGTGCAAGCTTCCTTTGTGTGCCATTGAAATCTCATTAAAAGTGAATGAAACACAGATTGTGCTTCACAGAAAGTAAATTATTTAAACACACCCGAAAATGTCCTTTGAGATTTGAAGGGAAAAAATGTCAAAGAAAGAGGTTACACAACGGTCATTTTACAGCAGCGTACCAAAAGCAACATTTTACGCCAAATTTTTAGATCCATTTCATACACACCGAGTGCCAGTAAATTATGCTCAAAGCAATTAACTAATGGGAGTTAGAATTTAAGTGATGATGAGGGATTTTAACTCTTCACAAAGTACTGTAATCTTGCAATGGGCAGGGCCAGTTGCTGCTGAAACACATCAAGAAATTGTAGTAACACCATGTTTCATAATAGAAGTGCTGTTGCTTGGGTATCAGGCTGTATGTTTTTTTAGTGGACTCCATTTTAGTGCCAAACATAGTGGTTTTTACAAAATTTTGTCATACTGCTTCCAGCAAATCCAAGCATGACTTGGGCATTTTCCTAAAAGTGGATATACACTACTAGAGCAGCACAATTAAACGTTAAAAGACTGTGACCTTGATTCAAACACCTACGCGATATTATTCCTAAATGGCTAGGTCTATTAAAGCTTTGACAAGTAACATTCAAATGTGCGTTGACAGTGCCACTGAACCAGAAAGATCAGTTGTCAAGTATAGGTATGAAACGGCTTCATAAACAGTCCCTTTAAAGACACAGCATCATTTCTGTATTATAATAATTCAAATTATCACAGAAGTAATGGAATAAAAGTTTAATAATAATAATAATAATTATTATTATTATTATTACTACTACTACTACAATAATAATAATATTATTTAGGAATAATTCAAATTATTAATCTTTTTTTTTTTTTTTAATGGACTGCAGCAATTAAAATTTTTTCAGAAACCAAACTTTTACTGCCACATACAGTTTTTTTAACTGTTATTTTGATCAAATAAATGCAGCCAACTACAAGTTCCAAATGCATCTGCTTGGTCATCATGACACTAATTTCTAACCTGTTTCAAATGGGACCCCTCACATGGTCACTGATATTTATGATGTAATCAAAAATCATTCGATTTAAAAGGAACATGGGTTTGTACCGTTAACATGCTTAGGGCAATCCCACAATTGAACGCCTCATTGTTACAAGTAGTCACTACAGCCGTGGGGTGCACAAAATTTGTTTCTGAAGAGCCTGAAGTCATATGACCTGAAATGCTGTTGTGATCAATCCTCGTGGTGTGCTTGTTTCTGTGTTAATGGGTCTGTGTGAGGCTTTTCTGTTCTAATATCCTCACCAGTTTTACCCCAATTCACACAGTAATTGCAATTAACTCCCTCAGGGTGGCAATTCCCACAGAGAGTGTTGTACACCATGGCAACGCGTTTCATTTTAAATGAGTGTCAAGACGTTCTCGATAAATGGACAAACAAGTCCAGATGCTACCAAATCAATTCCTGAAGCTGCATAGACAAAAACTCAAATTATTAAAATAAAAATCACCTGAATCCTCGGCGGCCCCCTCCTCGGTTTTGCCAGCGCTGGCAGCGGCAGTGGTCGCAGGCTTGCCCGTGTTGCCAGGTCCATTCTGCAGAGTGCCAGGAGTGGCGCTGCGCACTGGCTGCTCCTTATGGTGGAACTCATTTTCAGGCACCATGTGCACTTTCCTGCCTTTCAATTGGCCAGAGTAGCTGCAAGTCACATACAAGGTTAAAATCATGGCAGATGGTAATTCGAAGTATAATACTTAAACAAAATAACTCAAAAATGGATGGATTCAAAAAGAAATCCTCAAGAGGGGTTGTGTTCATTGAGTCCAGGTTTCATGCAATATTAATGTAACTAGATTGGCATAGTTTTGAGAGGCTGAACACAAGGTCTGATTCCCCCCTTTCATTTCTTGTTGATTCCTTATGTCTACAGAGAAAAACAAAGAACAGGGCCCACGTCTGCCCAATTAGCTGAGGTGTACTGAGAAATCCCACTGGTGGCATGAACGCAACAATTACATGTCAACAGTTATTACGACTTCTGCATCGGAAGATATGCCAATTAAAAAGAAATCAGTTCCTCATTATGAAGGGAAATCTAATCAATTTACAAGCCCATGACATCAACATTTTCTGTAAACCATCTGAGCTGCTCAAACTAAACGACATTTTAACGCAATTTACAATATTGCTCAAAAGTTTGAAATCATTAAGTTTTGTTTGATTCTCATTCACATAAGAGATATTTCTGATAAAATTAAGTCTAATGCTCACCAAGTCTGTATTTACTTGTAAAAAAGAAAAAAAAATGCAATGCTGTGAAATATTATAATTTAAAATAACTTTTCTATTGTAATACATTTTAAAATGTAATTTATTCCTCTGATGCAAAACTGAATTTTCTGCTTTCTTCAGTGTCACACGATCCTTCAGAAATCATTCTAACATGCTGACCTGAAATATCAAGAAATATTTCAAACTATTATCAATGTTCATTAATCTAAGAATCCTGAAAGAAATTATGTATCATGGTTTATGCAAAACTATAAAAGTTAAAAACAGCAGCATTTATTTGAAATCTTTTGTAACCCTATAAATGCCTTTACTGTCACTTTTGTTCCATTTAATGTGTCCTTGTGGAATAAAAGTATTACTTTCTTACAGAATCTTACTGATCGCAAACTTTTGAATGGTAGTGTGTGTGAGTGTGCAACGTTATGCCACCTTCTAAAACACATAAGCTCATTTAAAAGATTGCAGATGGGAAATGTAGATAATAAATATACTTCATTCAGTACTAAAATATCCCCAACAAAAAGTTAACAAAATAGAGAATGTGTACTTTAGCTCGTGTCATTAGCTCAGCAGCATGCCAACATCAAAGTCTATTGGAATAATTTAGGTTGAATCTCCCATGCGAGTCATGAGGAAAATGTAAGTGGTGCGGAAATTCTATTTTAGGATGCCATCTTAAATGTAGCTGCCTATGTAGAGAGCAGACAACAAGGTTTTAGAAAAGAGCTGCAGTGTCATTCAGGAAAACAGCAGTTGGCCTTGGGAATCACTGGGGTACGATCAAGTCCTCGTCACTAATTTTAGCTTCAGTGGAGCAAAACAGCCCATTACAGTTGATAATTGATAAGATTGCCTTATCATGACTCTAAAGGCCTTCCGGTTGGCAAAGTCCAGTAGCTGAATGGACTGTGTTCATTAAGCAGCAATGAAAATGCTCTTTAAGAGGCCAAACCTACTCTGGCAATTGTGGTTGGATTGATGACACTGAATTATGAGCCTCCTCAACCAACCTCACAACAAACCTCATCTCTTTTCATGTGCCTGTGATGACCTGGACGGTCTTCAACAGCACCAGTCCGACACATCTAATCAATCCTACTGTGAAGCGTATGCTAAAAGCAGCAGAAAAGAGCAAAGAATAAATCTACCTATGGCTAACCTCTGCCAAAAGAGAGACACCCAGTAACTCCCTCCTGATACTTAAGGAACAGCTGATTGTTGGCATAGGGGGATTTCCCTCATTAATGATTTATTTCTGCAATTACCAGTAATGTTTTAAGCCAACCTGCACAAGCAGATTGTAAGGCTGAGTGAATTTATTTGGTCACAGCACCCCCAGCGAAATATTTAGGAAAAGCAGTTGAAGGCTATGAGTAAATATATGGAGAAACAGTAACCAGATTGCTGTGGGAAATAGACTGCATATACAACGTGTCAAACATTTGCGTAAAGGGACTTCATTAAGGTTTTACTTGAGAACTAGGTTGAATGAAAATAATAAATAAATAAATGACCTTTGTAGGCATTGGACTGAAAGTGACTGAGCCATTTTTTTGCCAACTCCCAACGTGGTAAGGAAAAATCGATAAAATAGAGGTTCACGTTTAAAACAAATTTCAAGCTATTACATCAAAGCCTTTCAAAAGATACAGCTTTACTTCCTTTGTTTGATCCTCCAACCAAATTTGATGATGTGTTACAAGCAAATGGTCTGGTAACTCAGAACAATTTTAACAACTTTTGATTATGACCATCTGTCAGAAATTTAGTGATGATCCAACAAAAATTGTATGACAGAAAAGTGAAATTGGCAGGGAATTACTAAATCATTCAGTTTGGCTCAAATCTTAAAATTGTAGGCCACATTTCACAACTTTTTGTCTAGGGGCTGCCAAAGAATTGGCAGAATTACAATTTCTTGATAACTTATTCACCCCCAAGTCATCCAAAACGCTCATGTCTTTCTTTAGTTAAAAGAAATTAAGGTTTTTGAGGAAAACATTCCAGAATTTTTCTCCATATAGTGGACTTCAAAAGCTACCAATGAGTTGATGGTCCAAATTGCAGTTTTAGTGTAGCTTCAAAGGGTGCTACATGATCCCAGCCAAGGAATAAGGGTCTAATGTAGTGAAAAGATCAGTCATTTTCTTAAAAAAAAAAAAAGCTGCATCTGCAATGCACCACGCATTACTTAATCACATTGGAAAGGTCACGCGTGATGTAGACGGAAGTACTGCGGTAGGGCGAAAAACTCATTTCATTTTCTCGTCCAACGTTGTTGTTTTACTTTTTTTGTAAACAGCGTTTGACTATCTTTGCACGTTCACTTTGTAAACACTTGCTCTGTACTTCTGCCTACGACATACGTAACTTTTTCAATGTGATTACGTCATATGAGTCGTATTACAGAGCTAGTGCAAGACGAGCATTTGTGGTTATCTAGTTATTTATTTATTTTAAAATGACCAATTGTTTCGCTCGATATGACTTATTCCTTGGCTGGGATCGTGTAGTGCCCTTTGAAGCTGCATTCAAACAGCAAAATGGACTGTAACCAGCAAATTATCAGGAAATTTGAATTCTGAAGTGAACTAATCCTTTAAGAAACGATGCTAGTAGATATAATAGATGCCTACACACCTTCAGAAAAGAAGCCACTAAACATTTCCAATAGCTTTAAACTAAGCAAATACAACTGAAACGTGGAAAACTATAAACTACCACCAGTTAAGACTCCTGAAAGTGAAAGACAACCAGTGTGGTGAAAGCACTTCAGAATGCTGAGGCCAGCCGGCTCTCGGCTCAGTTACCCCATGGCTAACGCATAGAGATCGGGCCTCTTCTCTTTCTCTTCCTGGCAGATCTTGTGAACGCGGCACTCCAGAGCCTGGCCCAGGTTCAGCACCTTGGGGTACCAGGGTAGGATCTTTGTGAGCACGATCAGGATGTTGCGGATGTGGGTGTACTCGCCGGTCTCCAGACAGTGGACTGATGCCTGAGGGAAGAATCAGAGCTTTTCTATATTGAGTCGATAACAAAGACACGTTTAGACAAAACACAAACCCTTATATAAATAGTCTGTAATACCATTAACATTCTAAATAAAAACTGCAGAGTTTTTGTGAAGTTGTGCACATGCATTTCGCATGACTCATATTGTGGCACAACACAAACCACTAGGCCATGGCTACAACACTATGGCACTATCAAACATTATCCTTTCAAAAATGAAATGAAAAGGAGAAAAAGGTCAAAAACATGCCTTAAACTAGATTTTAGTTCAATTTTGTGCTGTAGTTTAGCAGCATTAACTAAGTTAAAAGTGTAACTAATAAAATTTATAAACATTTATACATTTGTCGTGAGTGTTGAAATATTTTGAATCACCAGTTTCTAAAGAATGATATTATACACTGTTGTCTGAGGAGCGCAACACTAACTTTAGTCAACTTGTAATGCCATTTGTGGACAACATGACGGAAATTCTCATAGTCCAGCTGATCTGCTTTGTTCCCTCCGTCGAAACCACTGGCTCGGAAAATAGTCAGGAACCCAGGGTAATTGCCACACTCCTAGAGCAGGAAACCAAAAAAAAAAAAAAGTCAAAACCACCAAATAATAACAGACACATTTAACCTAAAACCTCAAAATATGTAGGGAGAAAGACTTTTAGCTGATAAAAATATATTATAAAAAAAATAAATAAATAAAAAGGTGAAATGGAAGATAATTGAGCTTTAAAGACCAGTTTACTCCTAATGAACAGTTAAACACTCTGATCCTTCAAGGAAGGGACGTACTGCCAACTCGTTTTCACAGATACCAATTTAGTCTCAACTAGGATACGCTAGAGACAGCATTGACAGAATAATTTAACGAGAGTCTAAACTGATCATCAGTTGTGAAAGCACACCATACCTTCTCATAGACGGCTCTGTCACTGTGCCATCGAGTCACAGTCTCAAGCATGCAGCACAAAAAACGACCGTAGCGGCGGGACTCGTTCTCCGTGCAGCTCGCTACAGTGTAGATGATGTCAGAGAACACCTAGATGAGGACAGAAACAGAATGACATAGTTGAGTAGGCTGTCATTAAACCGACTCAATGATTCTCTGAGCACAATGTAAATACTTTGAACACTTAGATAAAAGCACAAAAGAGCAGCACATTAACAAACAGAATACAAGATAAGCTTGTATTTCTTTGACTGTAGCAACTAGCATGAACACATGGCAAACAAGCCTCTAGTTAAAGTCAAAATGGATATATCTTGTTTTTATGGAATGTTTTTTTGTTTGTTTTTGTTGTTTTACAAATGATCTGTGTGTAAATTTTTTTTTCTGTGTGCAATTTTAGATGGACTTCCACAGTCCAGCAATATCACTTTCCAAGAAGAGATCAACAAAGACAGAAGTTAGGTCTACTGTCTTGTTTTTGTTTTTTGTTTTTTTTAGGTTAGTAAATATTTGCAACCTTGTTATCTGGCAAATGCCTGAGCAGTTTAAACAAAACTGAAGTCTGGATTAAAAGTTCTAATCAAATTAAAATACAACAGAATGGTAACAGGGTTTGCAGACTGAGGCTATTATGTTGTCACTCGGTAGGGAATAGATCATTTTGAACAAACGCTGGTTTGTAGTTATTGAAAACTACATTTCCCATTAAGATACATATATGTTTGATTATTTTTGTGCCAATAACTTAAGTAACAGTGTTTAAATGTGTAAAAACAGAGAAAATGGAAGTTAATTATTTTCTTGTGATCCTATTATGCGGTAGGTGTCTAAATCATATATTGAATCATTTATCTTTTAATTATGCAAGATTATATGGTAAAGGGGTTTTTACCTAGAATGTGACAGCTAAATATTTTTTTGGTAATTCAGTGCATAATTAAAACTTTCTACAATTTACTCAAATTCAACAAACTTATGATGCATAATTTAAAACGAGATTTTTTCACAACTTATTAATGGTTCTCTTTCTAAAGTACATTGGATGTGTTTTTATTGTTTTAAGAGTAAAAAGGAAACACCAATTTGTAGCCTAGTAATAGTAATAGTTCTGCATACTGCAGTGGACTCACTCTGTCGTAGCAAAGTAGGGTGCAGAAGTTGGGCGTCTTCTGCTGGTGTACCAGCTCCACGAAGCGAGCACAGTAAACTGCGTCAATGGCAGAGAAGACGCAGCGGGGGAAAATGCAAAGCTGCAGGAACTTAGTGATGGTTTCATTCTTAGTGGATTCTGAGAATAGAGAGAGAACGGGGTGAGTGAGACACAAAGAGCCTTTGAGCACTGAAGAGATTCTGAGAGAGTTATCTGAGGACTCACTGGCGAGTAACCAGTTGTCTTTCTCCAGTTTGAGGCGATGCAGAACTCTCTGCACATGCTCCAGCTGTTTCTTCTCCTCCTCCTGCAGCTTGTCCTGCAGCGCTGTGCAGCGTTCCTTTTCTTTCTTCTTTTTGTTCAGGGGCTGCAAAAGAGAGGACCATTTAATGAGCAACATCTGACTGCAGGACAGTCTACTGTATTGTGTATTTATAACTATTGTATGTATAAAACTATGTGTACATAAATATATAACTTGTATATTTCAAATGAGCATTGAGCTTCCACTCTGAGTTGGATGGTTACAGGATGGTTGATTTGACCATTGCAAATCTTAAACACTGCTGTTGCAGATTTAAAGCCATTCACTAAAAAAAACATTATCCATTATCTGACACAAACTTGTCAACATTGTGACTTGAGATAGTGTCGGGAGAACCAATTATAACAGCTTAAATGATAACCAAGAAAGCGCAACCTGTTTGCTTTCATTATTTTGCAAAAGCGTGTATACAATGAGTGCAAAAAAATAAAAGTAGACTCTTTTCAGATTCAAAAGTTGTATTACTCATATCTATGACCAAAAAGCTTGGTATAAACATTGTCAAATTAGGGTTGACACGTCAATTTGCTCGACGTTGTCTAGTTCCGTTTTGGTTTGTGATCCTTGACCCAGAATAAAACCTGTTCCTTAGCAGGTTAGCAGTGTAACATAAGATACCATGGAGATGTACGCTGCTAAAAACCAGTCCATGTTCTTAAACACAATTTATTTAATTAAACTCACTTACTAGCCACTGAAACTGGCTTTGTGAAATATGCCACTGATTTCGGTCTGTTTACAATCGCTTAATGCCACCCACACACATTACACTATTTTAGCCTTGGTTTTTCCATAGAAATTGCAAACAAAGTCCCAAAAGCGACAAATCAATGCTCTTTAACATGAGTGATGATTGGTAAGTTTGAATGACCAAAAGACATGTTATAAGACGAGCACTAATGTGTCGCTAATTCCAGAGAGACATTTAGCAGGTTAAATTCTAGACCTGTCTCCAATCCAAGTCCTGTAGTGGAAAATGTGTGTTGACTGGAACTGACATTGCTCCAACAACTTTTGAAAGTCATGCGTGTATGCATTGTAACAGTGTTCTTTAAAGAGCATGCAAGCAAATACATGGGAGAGTTTTTTATGACATGAATGAAGTGTCTCACCATCTCTGTGTTTTCATCAATCGCCTTGATCTGCATCTTAAGTTTATTGACCTCTCGGTCGTAGGCGTTGTGCGGTACCGCCAAGTCGTACATGGTGAGGGACCAGAAGGTGGCGTAGAACTGGGGTCGAAGATCATCCCACACTTTAGGCAAGTGAAGAGACACGACAGCCTCATGCACAGGGGCCATAATCTGCTCGCAGGCTGCAATGTACTTATGGACCTTCTGCTGCTGCCGGTTGCCCTTCTCTGCCTTCTTCAATTCGTCATACTTGGACTGATGGGAACACAAAGACAGCAGGCTAGCTTTATAATTCACTAAAGCACAACAAACAGACCTGAAGATGTGCATACACAGAGGCCTGCACGTGGAATTAGGGGGTGGTAAATCTTGTTAGAGGTGAAGAGAGATGGGGTTAACTTTACGCCACCCTGGAGAGCTGTAGCGAGGGTCTAGCGTAGTGGGAAAACACGAAATAAGCTCTGTATGAAATATTCATTAGGCAGCTAGTGTCATAAGAGTTATAATGCTGCAAGCATAAAAAAAGTCATTTTACGGCACTGCAAGATTTGTATTAAGACAAAAGCAAGATTTCATTTTTGGATCCTTCGCAGTTTCAACCACTATTAAAGACTCTCCCTGCTTCAATTTTTATTGTCTTACAACATTTTTACATTAATCACAGCCTCTGTTTGAGAAACAAATGATATATTGTTTGTTGAGAAATAAATACATGTGGTAATTGTAAAAATTCAAACCCAGGGTGTTAAATGTTCAGAGAACATGATGATGATGATGATGATGTATTGCATGCAACCTTGTGAGCTGCCATTTAAACAGCACTTAAAAGGGTCATAAAACCGTCTTTTTTAAAGACGTAAAAATATGTACGGCACATCAATTAAAACACTAAAATCACTCAAAATTAACCAGAAAGTGGAAAATTAGCGTTTTCTTTTAGCAATTTCATTCTTCCGGGTTGAAAAGGAAATGAGTTTAACAACACTCGCAACGTGGATCAAAGACAATCCTATACTGACTGGAGAAAGCATGTTTCAAGTTTTTATGGGCATATTTTATATACTCTGGTGCTCTAAACATGAACCAGCACCGTGTATGTGCATGCATTTAATCATGTCTTATTTCAAATTTATATATATATATATTTTTTTTTCTTTTCTTTCTTTTTTCTTAAAATATGTGCGCAAATACGGACACTAATACAGCCATACGTCTCATCATGAAGCCGATGACATGAGAAATTATTCTGATACACAGAAGACAATGATGTAGACCGAAAATTAGAAGAACAGTCGACAAAAAGAGCTCATGACATTTTAAGGCATGACAACTCTGTTTGGCTAAATTGCTAAAATTACACTGTTAGGGTCGTTCACACAGAACGCATTTTTCTATTCCAATGAGCAACCTTTCCATACTTTTTTCTTTTGCAGCGCCTCGCACGAGAGCTGCTTTTTTTTTTTCTTTAGAAGACGTGTCAAGTCTAAAGAACTCCAACTTTCACATGCAGCTCCGCTCATCAATGTCAGTTCCAAAACGGTGGACCAATCAGAAGAACTCTGAAGCGGGCCATCGTTGCGAGCTTCTGTTTACAGTAGCAAGCTGGCGTGGCAACTGTTTTATTTGTTTATTATTGCAGTCTCGAGACCCACGGGCTCTGCGCTTTTTTAAAAACCATTCCTGAGTGCGGCCTCTCACGTTTTTAGACGCAAAGACGCGTTCTGTGTGAACAGCCCCTTAATGTACCTATTCAGACCAACACAAATATTCCGTCAAATGCCCAGAGCCACTGCTGCTACATAAAACTACGGCCGGCGGTCACAAACAGACTATTGTGCTATGCGACATTGAATAGCAGATAAAGAATCTGAAACTGGCCCTATTTATCCAATTAAAAAATATGAAAACAAAACATGTAAATATGGTTTGACTTCCTTTCTTCTTTGTGACAATCAAGTCTGAGAAACAATGTTGTGAAGCGTGTCAAGTCCCAGAGTAACCAGAGTATTTCTGCACTTCTATAAGTGCCACCTACTATGAGAGTCATGCGATTCAGCATTTTCATTCAGATGTTCTAGGCACTGGACTGAACAATGCTAAAACAGGAGCGAATGTTAATGCTGAATATTCATGTCAGTGTGAACCAGCCAGTACTGCATGTATCCATTTGCAGAGAAAACATTCCCAGAATGCATTGCATCAAAAATCATACAAGATGGCAGAATAAATCTGTTGAATATAAATATAAGTTGTGTCCCAAATAACACACTATAAACTAACAAACTTACACACTAGACAGTTCAGTGCATAATATAAAGGTTATTTTGTCATCTATCATTGGCTTCTGATAGCACCTCCCTTTTTGGCTAAGTAAATAAATGGACAGTTGAGTGCATGAAGTGTCAAACACACTTTTTTTTTTCTTGTTAATCAAGTGTATCATCCGAGTATTTGAAGTGCACTTTTTCCTCACTGGAATTTCCAGTGTGAACACAATACTTACACTATATATACACTATATGGCAAAGTTTTAAGTATGCAAATTGGGACACACTTATACTTTAATTTTGCAAAGTAAAAACAAATAAATAAATGAAGAAATCAATAAAGCTCCATCTAAGTAAAAAGATATGTTTATGTTTGAAATATTGATTTATTCATTAGCTTAGCAAACATACTAACACCAAACTGCAATCAAATGGAAGTGTTAGAAGTACATGTCGTGCTTTATGTGAGAAGTGCTATTCATGTTAAGTGAACCTTAATTTGATGCCATTGCAGAGGGTTTCAAATCCGTTTGGGTTAGGATTCTTTCTTAAGATGGTTGCTGACTATGGTTGTGAACCACTGCACTAGCATGTGAAACAGTTTGGTTTGATCACTCACCAGAATCTGATGGGCATACATGGGCCGAGACAGGAAGAAGGCGGCGTCGTGTGGCGTGTGGAGCTGGTTGCAGAGGATGTCGACTGAGGGCACCCTTTTGATGTAGTCTTCTGTACTGAGGTTAGACGCCAAAAATCCACCAAACTGCACAAGAGTGTCGTGACACTTTGGAGAAGAAGCAGAAAGAGGTGTATCCATCATTAAACGCATCTCTCCCTCTGGTCCACGTTTGTGTCCCAGCCAAATGCAGATGCTCTTAATAAATCCTCAGGTTGCTCATTTATTTGGGGGAACTGCACCTCGCTTTATTAAAGCCATTCATCACAGGCTCTCCATCGGAATCGATGGGATGCACAGTAAAGCAATTTAGTGGGAGCGAGACACTGGGGAGAGATTCCTGAGGAAGAGGGAGGTATGGCCTGACCACTGGGTCAACTACCCAAACATTCCCGTACAGTTGTTTTACTACCAGATAAAGTTGAAGAGACCTAACGTAGAACAACGATGCCCGAGTTTCAGCTTGGAGTGTGCGTCGTGCGTCAATGTCTAAGACAGCAGTTTAGGGCAGGTAAAGGCAAAAGAGGTTTGACTACCAAGAACCAAATTTAGTCTGCATCTGAAGCATAGGTACAAAAAAATATTTGAAGGACTGGCTTTTTATATGTCTGCAAAATCATATACGCTGCTACAAATGCTTCCAATGAAGATCGAGTCCCGATATCAGAGACCAATTACTAGCAAGTAAACAAGCTTCAGCATGTATCTTCTGCTTTGTTTAAAGAGTGATATCAGTTTAACACATATGTAAATTATTGTTGTACATTTTCTGATTTGATTGCAATCTACAAGCTCTTGATTATATTTATTTTGGATTTGTATTACATTTGATTCACTTCAGACGACAGCTCCTGAGTCTTAGGTTTTTTTGAATAATTCACTGAAAGGACCTGCTGTTTTCAGACTCATTTGTTTATGGGTTAGACAACACTGCTTGTGTTGTATGTTTTTGATTTACTAAAAAGAAATCGTTTTTGACATTATTTCTCACACACCATTTTATCACATTCAATTCAGAGAGCAAATTTGGGTTAAAATAATTATTTTGCCATGGCTGTTGTTTCAGCAGCACTGACACTGAAAAGTAGTGCAGGAAATTAAGAAATATCGATCTTGGGCTAATAAGAATCAATATCGGGATTTGTTAAGCCAATATTTACAACCAGCTCCCATGGTTAACACATCAGCCCCTTCCTTTACTAAGTGCAGTTTCAGACCTGCAGATTGCTTAGTTCCAAAACAGGCACTTACAATTTTAAAAAGTGAATAAAACTGGCCTCTCATTGGTCAGAGTGAATCTGTTATGCTCCAAGATTGCGATCATAGCGTCATCCTTCTTACCACAAGCAAACCACTTAAATTTGGCTGAGACCACCTTGTTAAGGTAATCTCAGGCCGATTATTTTTGGCGCGGATTCAAGCAAAGTTGCCGCGTTCATATACGCCTAAGCAAACAGAACGTGCCTGGTACCAAAACAAACAATCCAAACAAGCTAGGTATGAAAAGCCCTAAATGGGTGGTTCTTGGTTAGAATATGCTGCAGTGTGGACCAGACTCTAAAGTCCATGCTTGTAGCACGGCTCAATCCTACAGCGTCTATTCAGAAACCTATGCAAAAGGCAGGAACAGGGGATACCTCTCTAAACTTAACTACATACCACAAAACACTATTTCTGCCCTGTGTGTGCCAATTACAAAACTGGACATCAAAGGAAGATGAGATTGATTTGGCCTGCTTGCAGTCCTCGAATCCGTTCAGACTGACATAACGCCGCCTGAGGAACTCGCTGTCACAAGTCGCACTCACTTTTCCACCTCTCATTTTGAGAGAGAAAATTAACGAAATGCATGAGTTGCTTTGAGTCATAGTTATGAGAAATAAAATGAGGTTTTTCAAACATTTCCAGAAGTTTCTTCCTTCTGAAGAGGCCCTTGCTCAAAGAAGGCCACAACCATGTATTGTGACAACACCCCCTCCCCTCTCATCTGCAAGCCACACTTTAAGGACCATTCATGACCATCACAAAAAATGATTAAATGATGCTTGCCTTTGCATGAACCACTAACAAAATATAAAACACTGGGATATATTAAGTGGCAACTCTTAAACACCATGCCAAAAGATGTATTACACATGCAAAATAAGGCAAATTTATACAAATTATTAAGTTGTTCTAATATTTTTCAGGGTGCTTATGCATAAATCATGCAATCATACTGAATGCATATTTAGTCTCAGAGATGAGTCAATCAATCTCTGTGGTGCATCAGAGGCGGTGATAGCCGGGCACAGGAGCCCCACACATTTCTGCTGATTGTAATGAGCAGCGCACAACTTCCTGCAAAGTGAGTTTTAAAAAAAAAAGAGCCCAAATTAATAATTAAAAGCTTCCCCACTGATGTCAGGAAAAAGCGTGTTTCTCATTCACACCATGAGCAATTATTTAGACAATTTGGCATCGCGAGAGGGAATTATTTGCTAAAGGCTCTAATTTGAGACATTGAGAGAAAGAAGATGAAAAAAATAAAGAGCAAAAAAGATCGACCGGCGGCATCATTTCGCAGTCCCACATAGAATGGAGCTGATGATGTTAGTTTTTAGCACCATCTGCTGTGAATTGCGACATGTCTAGAGAACATGGGGGGGAGAGAGGAAACAGTCAATTGGATTACCCAGTGAGTAATTGAGCTACGCAGCTGCTGAACATGAAAAGCAAACTGCCAGTGTATGTGGGTGGATGAAAATCACAGAAGTTCTGTACAACTCCCTCGGTGAGTCCTCCCATGGCTGATACGGGCTACTTTTACTTCCACACTGCGACACAATGACAACCATGGAAAGTTTCTAAAACTCTATCATTCAGTTTGGTTTGCTTTGGGAAACAGCATTTCAGTTAGTTCATTAAAAGGTCAGTTAACCCAAAAACTCAAAAGGAGACATTTTGCTGAAAGTTCACGCAACTCTCTTGCATGAAGTGAGATCACACAGTGATCAGAGGCTGTCAAGCCCATCATAAAAGTATTTATAAGTCTTGTTCGCTGTCAGTCTTCTGAAGTCATAGAATTTTGCAAGGAAAAGATAGAAATTTATATCCATATTCACTGAAAATATTCATTTTAGCCACAATTTCCCCAATCTGTTTATCATTCACAGGTATTCAAATATGGGCATGTTGCTCCAAATCTGATGTCAATTATGATGGAACATTAAGGAATCCCGTTTCTGCCATGAAATTAAAAAATAGCTATATTTTATCTCAATTATGACAGTTTCTGTGATTTTAAAGATTTTATATTGCAATTTTGAGTTAACTGTGAGAGCTCAGCACTGGGCAAATCAGTGTTTCAAGTCAACACCAACAGATGCATGATTTATTGTTCATTTAATAGTGAATGATGAATTCAGAAATCACTCGGATGCGCCAGTCAGGCAATAATATAAAGTAATAACAAGTAACGAAATAATGAGTGACGCAGAAGGCCAAAACAGTTGTTAGGTCACCAGGATTTCTCAAAGCCATCTTGATAACCAATCCAAAGCTGGTGACCCTAACCTAATTTTGTGCGAGACAGAGTCTGTCTGGATCACATAATACATTTTGTGATTGTGTAATTTTGTGCAGTAATATGAAACAAAATGGAATGTACCAAAACATTTTCACAAAGAAATTTTGTGCACAAAGCCAGATACATCCAGACAGATAATTTTGTCAACAAAATTAAGCATCCCATAAGAGTTAAAAATTTAAAAGCAATTAATTGAGTTTTATCAGAGTTTACCTGATATAAACTCAGAATTACTAGGACATAAGGTAAGAATTGCAAGGAAAAAGTCACAATTACCTTATCAGAAACAGGCTTCCACACAAAAGCATGAATACATGTGTGAGCTAGATTTTCAATGAAATAATACTGCAGTTATATACGTTGCCTATAAAAAGCAATGTTATGACTTCAGAGGACTTGGACTACCACACTAGTGACATGAAAGTACAAAATTGATTATTAACACACCATTAAAGTAGTTCATGGGCTTGGCAGCCCCACTATATGCTTTTGATGTTTGGAAATCATGCTAGATTGGAACAACCCGAGAGTAAATAACAGTAAATAAGTTTTGACTATCCCTTTAATAGTTTGCCTACTTATACAGGCTGTCAAAAAGGGTCATGCTATGTTTAACTCCGATAGTCATTAACACATTTTCTCATCTAATAGAGGCAACTTTACTAATTGGCAGTCTTTACCTCATTAAAATGTACAATTTTATATGTCGTTTCTTCCTGAACATCCCCTCCAGGAGCCCTAATGTGACTGTGTGTCTATATCATGTAAGCATCTTAACTTGTCTGAAAAGTAAACGGGCATCAAACTTAAAGTAAACAATTTTTAAGTGTATTATCAGCTCTACTGCATGACATGTTCCGGTGTATGTCATATTTAATTATACTCTTTTTAGAGATTACAGTGATAGTATTGAGGAGGACTGCATGAATCTGAGTCATCATGGTTTCACTCATCAGTTCATCATACCTGATCGTAAAGCTTCCCCACGAGTTTAAGATGCTTCTCTCCCCCCTCAGAGAAGACCACGCCATTCCTCTGCTGTGCCATCAGCAGACACAGTGGTAATGCCAGCTCATGGTCCAGAAGAGCATCCTTCAGACGCTGAGAAGACTTCTTAGTGTTCCTGATCTGCCCAAAGTAGCCACCCTACACACACAAAACAAAGCATGAAAATCAATCCATTACCATGCCCCTTCATATGGAGATCATTATGCAGAAGATGGACGCATGTTCTCACAGCTGCATCAAATTGGTCAAAAGTCATAACCAGGCCTGGCCAACAAGCACTCAGCAGAAGTTTCCTCAATAGAGGCTAAAGGTCAACCAATTGATCAGTTTTGCTGGAACAATCAGTTATCTGCAGAAATCCATACCAACAGTTTATCCAGGTTGCGTCCATTGCTGGAGGGGCTGAGAAGGGTCTGCTGTCATTATACAGTACGAGAGTGGCCTCTAGAGGGGAAATCATTGACGCCTTGTGGAGTTTGTTTTGACACAGAGCAGATAATGAAACTATGTATACAGTAACCTACACTATATGTTTTCATATCATTATTAAGTAATTATTTTGTTGACTAGATGCTGCATAAGTACACAAAAGAACAGAAGTATGCTTGCCATGAAGGTTGAGAGGATGCTAAGATTAGTATTACCTCAAGAAATTAAAAAAATGTGACAAAAATACACAAGTCAGACCCAAATATTGAATGTCATGATTGTTACCATCTATTTGCATTCGTTTATATCCAGCTGGTCACTGTTATGCAATGGTTATCTAACGAAGTTGCATATTTAAAGCTCATTATGAGAGAAAGCAAATTGATACATTCATGTAACTAACAGACACATATAAACAAATCAGGAACACATCCGATTTCAGTTCTTTAAAATTCAAACACATTGTTTGAGTGTGAACACACCCATGTTGCCCAGGTAGAAGTGTTCAAAATCCTGCCACACCACAGAGAGCCACTCATAGTTTTCACATTCAAATTTTGTGCATTTTACAACAAAACGTTTGCCTCTGTTGGTTTAATATAGTCTGTATGCTTCATATAGAGATTAATATTTAAATATTTATTTCATTTAACAGTTCAGAACTATTTCACTTAGAGTGCTATGTTTGTTTTAATTCAGTATCTAATTTAAAAACTATTGCTTGATTAATCGGTTATCGGCTAGTGCAGTCCAACTTAGAAAATGTTATCCGTAAAATCCACTACTGGCCAACCTCTAGAGGCAACTCCTGAGTTGATTCATTATGAACACCTACTGTCCCATGTGGCCATGCTTTAATTGCCTCGGTGTTCAAAGAGGCACTGTTATAGCAAACACCATCTGCGATGAGTAGACCTGGTACATTCTGGTTTGCAGAATGATAGGGTACATGTATGAACTCTAGCTGCATCTCATTACAAGAGCCTTGTTAAAACACGAGAGAGAAATACAGCTGCAGAAGAGGTTTTAAAAAGGGATCACTGATGGCCCAAATGGTTGAAGGGATAGCTCACCCAAAAATGTCAATTCTATCATCATTTACTCGACCTCATCTCATTCAAAACCTGTATGACTTTCTTCTGACGTAAACAAAACATGATATTTTAAAGAATGTTGGAAACAAAGTTTGTCACTATTGACTTTCAATAAATTGAAAAAAAAAAAAAAAAAAAAACATTTCTCGAATGGAAGGAAGTCATACAGGTTTGGGACAATATGAGGGGGACTAAATGATGACAATTAAAATTTTTGGGTGGATTATGCTTTTAACATTGGGAACAGTCAGTGATCAGCATTGCTGTTATATATTACAAGAATTAAAAGTACATAAAACAATGTCTGCATCTTGAACAACACTTCATTTTCTTTCTTTTCTCAGAAGTCTTCATAAACTCACTGGTTTAAGCTCGATGACTGTAGTCAAAATTTCATATCATTGAGATGACACTACTACCCACTTTCCTGGTCTATGAATAAAGTATCTGTGCCAGCGCTCTTCATACTGCGGCCCTTTGAATACTTAAAAATGTATGAATGTTATTGCCTTAGATAAATAATATAGCAAGTGGCATTTTAAATCAATTTTAAATAATAGCGCAAGCGCACTTCTAACACTTTCCACACCTGAAATGTTGGTGCAGCTCTAATCTTATGCCACATACAAACATTCGTAAGAGTGGCTTAAGTGTATAAATGTGCTCTGTTTGTTCAATAAAATGATGAATCTCTTTACAAAGGTGTGACGTACCTCTGCTTTGAGCTGTTCTCCACCTGTCATGGCCTCCAGCTGCTCCACTGTCATTTCATCTGTGATCTCAATTCCTGCCATCTTCTGCACAACCTCCTTCAGGATCAGCAGGTCAAAACTACCACAACACAAAGCGCATGAATAATTGAAAACCTTGATCAAACCAAAGCCACATTTTAGATGTTCTGCATCCTTAATGACACTGGAAATGGAAATGAATTAAAGGGGTGTGATTTATTGACGTTAGAGAACATCCTCAAATTTGGACTGGTGGATCCAGCTCTAGTGGGAATGTATTGGTTCCCAATTTTAATGCATATTTGGGTCGATAAAGCACGTCACCACTAGCAGAGCCATTTCCCCCTGCTGTCAGACCAGAAATCCATTTTTGGGTCACAACTTCAGCCAAAATTAAGACTACTCTAGAACAATTGGCCTGCACTGGCATATTTTAATGCAACATCTTGTTTGTTTGTTCTTATAATCAGAAGAAGAAAAAAAAACTCTCTTAATGAGAAATTGATCGGAACAGGTTTGTGTTTTATTTGAAAGCTGTAGTACAAAATGTACACTCAAAGTTAACATTAAGTAACTTTTGCCAAGTTCACCAAGAAAATCTAGACTTAAAGTTATGAATGTCTTCTTGAACTTTAAAGATACATATGTTAAGAAAAAACAGCAGCATGAAAAACCCTAATTTGGGTTGTGAAATATTTTCTGCTAGAGCACTGGCCATATTCCAGAGGTGGTCATTATATTACTAGAGTGTCATAAATTTGTCCTAAAATAAGATTAATCACATTTTTTATTTGTAATGTGTGAACAGCTTGTAACAAAACTTAAACTTTGACTTCCTAGGTTGTCAAAGAAAGCCTGTAGACTGATTTTTATGACTCGGGAAGTTTTTGCCAGGGAAAGCCTCTGTCCGTTCAATGACACATGAAATGAATGCTTATACAACATCTAGGACAATGCTGAAAGATTCTGTACTGTAATGTCAATGTGTCATGCAAAGAAAAGAAATTAAATCAAACTATAGTCACACATAGCCAGACCTATGATAGCATAATCAAACTATCATAAGTGTAATTTTAATTACCTCGTCTGTCGACATGATGTCGGTGAATTACAGAGCTTGTGCAAATAGATCCACATCGCTATGAACTGCTTTCTTAACTCTGGTAATTTTTGATGTGCGTTTAATTTGTTATTGAGAGGAAAGCATAATCCAAATTCATCTAAACATTGCTCTCAGCTGCATGGACGATATCCGGACTTTTCACTTCTATGCAAAGGAGGGAAAAAAAACTTTGCCGAGAGTATATCAGGGCTCTGAATAGCATTCAGTCTCTTGTATGTTACTTGTGGTACGAACAAAAGGTTGCAGGCTGCAGTTCACTTAATGGTGTCGCTAATAACAAAAGTTTCTGAATTCTACATATGCCTCTTTAAATTTTATATAGGTCTGCATGAGTATTTTGCTAAAATAGCAGTCTTGGGAAGTGCAAAGCTACATATTTTTGAAAGAAGTCAGTAGAATGGGAAAAAACTGACATTTCAACATTTTGATTTTATGCAATACATAATGATGACTATACACCAGATGACTTGAACAGCTCTATTTGAAAATAATTAATCATCTCGATTGAAGTGAATTTTTCAACCCTGAAAACTGACTTTCACTGAAGGGCTGAACAATTTAAGAAATTTGGAAATTTTAGGATGTTTACACTTTTATTTTAGAATAGATTCTAGAATATATTCTTTACGGCTAAAGTATACTTCGGTTTTTAAGCAAGGATCCAAGAACAGTGCGTGAAGCAAATTTCACCAGAATAGTATGTGCACCCCCTGATTATTCTTAACCTTGCATACTTTACACACACAGGTTGCAAATGCTCACTGAATTTGTTTTGCACTAATCAGTCGTTCCACACTACCACTTGTACCACTATGTTTCCAAACCACTGTTTCACAGTAGAAAAAAAAAACTAAAGAGACGGAACAACAACAGCAAAATACCAGAGACTGCAACAACAGACGCTCGCACTGACAAGTGCTTGTGTGAGGAGGTTATAAACTTTAGTTTAAAAGAATATAAAAACATTATCAGTCATACTTTCCGGAGAAAAAAAAAAAATATAGCAGACACAAATTAAACTTTCTAGAGCACAGGTGTTGACCGCCTGTGTCGTCAAATGGAGTATGAGTAAAAGTAGCAGCATACTTTGGGCTTTACAACCACCTACCCTTTTTTCAGGAACCATAACGAGAAGAGAGAAAATATTTTATTAAAAAGAATTTTATTTAAATTCTTTTATTTAAAGAATTATAATTCTTGTGGTTACTATTAAATAAACAATAAATATGCAGTTGCAGAGATAAATTTACATAAGGATAGTAAAAATTGCATGTTAATTTTATTTAGTAGTACATGTGGATGAATCACAACTTTTTTGTTTTGTGAAAATTGTTCAAGAATCCCTTGTTTACCCTAAGCAGTTAATTTCGTATAGTAACATGATCAGCTTTAATTAAGTATAATACAGGACAGCAAACATATATGCGTACCTCTTGCCTGCTTTCAGCTGGTTAGTCACATACTGCAGAAGACCAGCTAACTCAATGGGATATTTCCTGAATACCGCTCCACAAAGACTAGCGAGACCTATGGGAAAGACGTGATGATAAAAGCAAAATATTACCATAAGAATGAGCATTAGAATCTGTAAGAGGGCAAGTCAAGATTGTCACGCATTTGTGCTCCAAATTGGTTTCCGGACACACTCCAGCAGCAGGGCCAAACCATTTAAAGAAATGACATTTAACGTCCATTAAGAATGTCAGACGGAAGTTCAATTTATTCAGCATCTCGGCACATCGAAGAGGCGTTTTAGAGGAAGGGAGGAAACGCGGCACTCACTCTGCAGCCATGATGAAATGGTCGTGTCATCATGTTTCATCTTCTCTTTCTCTGGGTTGGCTAAAGCTTCAATAATGCAATCTGCCCACACGGTCAAGGGTTCAAACGCACCACGTCTCGCTCTTTAAAGATAACATTCGCTATAAACAGCAGAAACTGTTCAGACTATTACTCATACGGTCAGTCATTGTTTTGGCAAGTTCAAATGAAAATTAACAGTCTATTTTACTCTGCTGCTCTCCATACTGCAGGAATGCTTTTTTCCTCATTTTAAACACACAAAGCTGTCAGCTTCAGTGATGATGAAGTCAAGGTGAGCGATTACATGCTATTTTAATCACACGCAAATTACGGGAGATTCGAGGAGATCAGCAAGTTCCTGGGAGAGCTGTTATTAGCGGAGGGGGAAGATTATTATACAGTAGGAGTGTAATTATTACAGCCGTCTGAAAGGATACAGGCCAGCACATCGTAGTTGAGAGAAGTGAGGTATTTGAGAGAGTCCACCACTGGAGTTATCAGGTTGTCGTACCACTGGATCTGAGACAGAATCTGAAAAAAAAAGAGGGTTACATTATACAGGGTTCCCACAACTTGGTTAACTTCAAATTCAAGGATTTTCCAGTTCCAATACCCTCAAATTCAAGGACGTATTGTGGGGACATATTTCAAGTGAGAACAAGGTTACATCGTGTTACCTTGTAAGATACATTGTTACAGTTTTCATGCGTCAACCAAGTGTTTTTTTGGGCATACGACAACGATCTCATTTTATTTGTTGTATTTCTGTTTTGCATAAAACTGAAGAATATTCAGTACATCCTATACTGTATTTGAAAATAATCTGATATTAACTTTTACATGGATTCTATTGAGAAGAGCTTAGGCTCATGTAACTAAAAGTTTTAACATATATGAATATGCTTTTAAGTTTTTCTTGACTCATGGGTTTACATTATCTTAACAAGCAAAGCCATTCTTAGCAGTTTCGTGCACGTGAACATCATGGCAACATACAACACATAGAACGTCACGCAGGACACACTTAACCTAACATGCAAATGCTCGGAAATAGCGTAAATCAAGCAAGCTAGTATGCATAGGCCATGAAGTGTTGGCGAAATAACACATTCGTTGACCAGAGGAAATATGGAATTTCTTCTAGAAATTTCTTGAAAAAATAAATTAAAGCACTTTCAAGGAGCTGTATCTATGCGTGTTTATTTTCAACAACTATCCAGGGCCTTGAAATTTTTTAACTCAAGGATTTCAAGGACACATGGGAACTCTGATTACATTCATTACCGTAACAAGAGGTCTTCGCACACCTCTCTATTTTTTTTTTAATTAAGGAGTGAATCACTAATTCACTCCGTAATTAAAAAAAAAAAAAGAAATTGCAAATAAAGTCCAACCGTCCCCAGCCCATCCTTGCTTTTTTTTGTTTGTTTTTTTAAACCTGCATTTCCCTTAGGTCCACTTACACAAATTTTATTCATTTATTTATTTAGTAATGAAAACCAAAATGGACTGTTTAAGTAAAACAAAGTCCATTTTACCTACCATTTTCCACTCTTATTTAAACCAGCTGCTGTGAAATATAGTTAACTGCCTCACATCAATAACCATGTCTTTAAGTCAAAGCTGAATTACATTAATGAATTATTTCAATCCGTGCTGAAGTGTGTTGCTTGAACTTCTGAGATCAAGCTGAAATCAGAGAAAGTGCTAAAAATAAATTCTCTTTACATCACATCAAACATTTAACTTCTATAATGTAAATTTTCAACTGAAATAGAAAACAATGTGGAGCAGGACATGAATTCATCCATTTGCAATAGACTGGATTTTGCAACTGTGTCTATTATAGTAAATACCAGATTTTTTTTTTTGGTGCAGTGTAAAAGTCTCCTCCTCCTACCATACTGTTACTTTTGAGCTGCTAGGGTGTTACTAGGGTGATTGGTAGGCCGACTATTTAAGTGCAAGCTTTTTGTTGTCGTTTTTAATCATTGCCCTCAAAAATGAGGAATAGTAAGAGATCAACTGGTAATTGGTTTTACCAATGTTCTTCTGATATTTAAGCATTTTTCTTTTGATAACGATTTTGTAATATCGAGTCTACAAATAAAAGATTAACAGATATAATACACTAAATACATATCAGTAATTGTTTTGAATAACACTTATCAGACAAATAAACGTAATTGGTATCAGTAGTAAATAAAAATAATAAATATTGGTCAATGTCTTAATCTTTCGGACATCATCTAAGAAAGTGATGCCTGTCTTTGCACACACCACTTTTATGTTTCCAAAGCAAGTGTTTGTAAGTTCAGTGGCAGCAACATCAGTCAGTGGTCTCTCTCTCTCTCTCTGCATTCATAAATTGAGGAAAGGCATAAGAAAAGCACAGTCCTCTGCCAGTGATTGAATAACAGCCTTCGTCAGAGATGATCTTTTATTTCACCACCGAATCTTCTGATTTTTTCAAAAATGCTAATGAACTCAAAGGCTTGCCAACGTCAGCCACTTCCAAATCTTTTCTTCTCAGTATACGAGAGCAAAACTCGTTGAGTTTCGCATTGCTGAAGACGTGCACAGCATGAACAGTGACAGCAGAACAAGGCTTCTTTAGAACTAACCCAGCAGAAAGGAGCATCCAGATGAAATCTTTCTGGCACACATGAAGATCTGTCAGCCGTGGTTGGCCCAGTCATAAATTTCTTACATTAGATGGAGATGCATGTGATTACCGTTAGCTTGATGACTAATACAGTCTAAATTTAGGCTCGTGTTCATTCTTTCATTCTGATGTTGAGCATTAGGCCACTGGTCTGAGCTCATATACATGCTTTTTAATCTCAGGAGCAATGAAAATTGATGGCACACTGCAGATTATGAAGGAGCCCTGTAAAAGCACGTCATTAGTCTAGCGCACCATTATGGCCGTCACAAGCAATAAAATACTCACATAATCAAAGAGAATGGTGGGGTTACTGTGGCTTAACTTTCCGATCTGCCTTCCTGAGGGCTTCACATTTTCTTTAGTCAGTCGCCTGGGGAAGAAATTCATAGAGAAGGTAAAAATGAGAAAGAGTGGCACTTAAACACCAAACAGGGACAATTAATAATTCATACGCTCACAGATGACTAAAGAAAGACCTATAAATTAGCTATACTAACTAATAATTATGTCCACTTGTCCATTTAAAAACGGTCATGACATGAGAAGTCAATTTTGCTTTGATTTTTTGATATTTGTCTTTGTACCATTAAAACATCCTGCAAGTTTCAGAGCTTAAAACATCCTCCTCATTATAAACAAAACATCTCATTTAGACATTGCAAGATCTGTGACAATGTCTACAGCAAGACATCAATGAACAGTTACACATCACACCATAGGTCCCGACCACTGGCATTCAGTCGCGGCTGACACCTGACAATTCATTGTTTTGTTTTTTTTTTTTAAACGTGAGTGGCTCAACCAGGCATTGGTGGGCTGAGCTAGTGTAAATTGCATTTGCCAACAAGGGATGTTTGCACTTTGTGTAAACAAAACGCACAAAAATGATCGTTCTGATATCTGCATTGATTTTTTTTTTTTAAACTAACATAAATTAACCTTGACTATATATATATATATATATATGTATAAAAATCCATGTCATGTAACAAAAGTGTGACAGTGCTTAAATAACATGTTACATCCAGGCCAAAGCACGGTGTTTTCAAATAACTGGGTACACATCTTTCAAATTTAAAGCATTCTTGGTGATGGGCACTTTTGAAACACTGCTTCATAAAGCTTTGAAACCTTTATTGATCTTTTCATATCAGTGGTTTAAAGTAGGGCTGTCACAATTCCTCTATTAAATTCAAATACTCGTTTTTAAAAAAATCCTCGATAGCAATTTACCAGTGTTGAGTAACTAGCAAAATTCTGGAAGGGGCGAATTCCACATATGAGAATCCACGACGATCGTTTTCTAGGGCTGTATGATTATAATTGCTGGAAACTTAGTTTAGACATTAAATATCCATCCAACGAAAAACCATCGTTCACCACTAGTTAACATAGCTGCCCCAGTGTTGTGATTCTTGCATTAATTAGAATTTTTGTGCCATGACAAGCGACAGACTGGCGTCTCCGTTATCGGTGAGAGTGGACGGCTGTCCGAGACCCGTCTCGTTCATGTTTTATGAGTCTTCACGCCTCTGTGCTGATTTCTTATCACACATGCCAGCAGGCACATGATGGACTGTCACATGAAGCGCAGTGCCTCTTGGGCTGTTCTTTATAACGCCGTTAATTGTGAGCGCAGGGGGCCATGTATTCCTGCAGACCTGCTTTGTCTGAAGTGTGGCACAAAAGGGCCAATTAAAAAGTCAATTAATAAAGTAGCTGGGGGAAAAAAAACACACACACACACACACTGGATGAGGGCACAGAGCCAGCACTGGCATTGTGGAGTTTCCATTTGAGCTGGTGAGCCGACAGAAGCTGCTGTCTGCTCAGCCATGACGGTGTCATTGGTCTTAATAAGGGAGCAGTGTGTGTGTGTGTGTGTGTTCCTGAGCATTCCCCACGTCACATCAGGTGGACTAATTGGTTTGCTTAACCTTCAGAGCACAATGAACAAGCTCTAATGACATCTGATATCCAGCAGTCTAATAAAGCTCACATGAAGCACAGGATGTCAGCTGTCTGACTAGTATGAATCTAACATGTTTCTTAAGGCCCTGACATTCAACAAATTCGAAGAATGAAAAATTAACAAAATCAGGCCAAAACAATATTCACTTTGTGTTTGCTTAGGGAGTTTGAAACAGCTTGCCAAAGTGTACCATGGTGATGATGTAATAGGCAGGTGTGGCTCTGAGAGTTCTTTGACATGGAAATCTTCTCTAGTTCATTTCCTCGCTTCAGTCCATCGAGGTCAGATGTCCACATGAATACACTACAACTTGAGTTTCTATTATAAACGACTCCACTTTTAATAGACACCAACACTTTTTTTAATCATGTTTAATACAGTAAAGGTGCTTGCTTTAAAGTGATTATTATAAAACATGCAATATACATAAACATGACAAGACTTTACTGGAGTGCTGAATTACAAGGGTGGTGCAAACGTATCCTCATCCTGATCAGATGCTTAACTGCTGTTCTCACCTTTGTCATTTTTGATTTGTGTTTATTTTGTTGTTGAAAGGAAAGCGTGCAGCACATATTACATATTCATCTAAACATCGCTCTCAGCAGCGCAGACGGCTGGATGTTCACTAACAGTATATCTTTGTGAACTAGCTTTGGACCGGGGCGATTACAGAACAGTTAGATGTGGCTCTGAGGAGCTGTCTTCTGACATGGAAATCTTCTCCAGTTAATTTAGTCTGTTCAGTTCGTCAAGGTCAGACACAAGTAAATATATAAACACACTGCAGAGCCGTTTTAGAGTAGAAATTGAAAGATCTAATAGAAAGCGACACCAACTCTGTCATGTTTAAAGGCACAGTATTTTTCAACACTGGGGTCACTAAACTATACAAACAATAAGAAAGGCGAAGATTGAATGAGTATGGAATCACAGAACTTATTGTTAAGCCGATGGATCTAATAATGTTTAGGGATGAGTGAATGTATGTTTTAACATGACTGTGGTATGAAGCAGGGCAGGCCGAGAATCGTTGGCGCAATTACTACTGACAATCTAAATACAGATATCGGTGCCAAACGCGAGTCCCAAAAGATATAAAGAAATGACGACATTTAATTCGACCGAACTACTTGCAAGTGCTGAAACACTAATACAGGTCAGTTTATTTGACTTAAAACTGTGGGGTAACACCGTTTCACTTAGGCTAACGTTACACTATCATACTAAACTACATTTGAGTGTGTGGAAAGTTGTAATGTTATTCTATGTATTAGTTTGTTGGCTGTATGAGACTTAACAGTAAGCTAGATCAACATTAGAATATCATACTGATGATATTCCAACACTTCGTCGTGTTGAGCTATATAACATTGATTAGTCTTGTGACCTACATTTGCTTACCTTGCCTAATAACGTGCTAGAGCGCCGTCTTGATTAACTCAAAGTTAGTTGCAAAGCTCTCGCCATCTCAGAAATGGCACGCCAATATTGATCCTCGGTTTGCTTGCCGTGGCCCATAATGTTTAAACGAAACAACAACAGCGTACTGCTAGATGTTACGCAGCTGTTCATGTCTGTTGCCATGGTTACTATGCAGTAGAACCGGAAACCAGGGATAATGCAGATATTACGTCACTGATCGTGGCAAGGGAGGGACGAGGCACCATTTAAAATTGTAAATTTCTCTGAATTTATAAATTCTTGGAAACATTTAGGATAATGTAAGCACACAGCTGAACGAAATGTATAACACTGTGCAAGTGGTTTTTGGATATCTTAATATAAAAATTCTACACTGTGTAATACTGTAAATTTAATACTGTAAATCTGCTTGCTTTAAAGCAATCTACTGTATAAAGTGCTATATAAACTAATGTATCTAATCTTACACAATGTTTGGAAAGGCTGAAGTGAATTACAAGAACAATCATGGTTCTTATTGTGCAGTATATGGGTGGCGAGAAAGCCAGGTTTTTTCTTGATGTTACAGTGCTTACAATGTGTAGTTTTGCTGGCATTGGTGTTTTATTTCTGTTTACATTAATGTCGTTTGGAATGCGGCATAGACGGCTGTTTTCAAATACTCATGTCCTTTTTGTGATTGTTCTGAAGATCGCTCGTGGCATGAAGCTATATGGATTTTCGGGTAAGTGATAAGATTAATTTTGCATCATAAAAAGCAATTTGAGATGCAATTGTATAAAACTGAAGAGATGTCTTAAGGGGTTAAACTGACAGAACATCTAAAATGTCAAAACAGATCAGTGCATTAGTTTGAATGCAGCCATTAAGAAGCAGCCTATGATGTCATCAGTAATAATAAAACAGCAATAATGCTGAGAAAGAAAACACATCAATGCACTTGATTGGAAATTTTCAAGATACTTCAGATACTGTTTGTATTGTTCAATGCTTGTAATGCTTTATTCAGGTCGACAATTTGCTTGTGTGTTTTGAAGCTACAAGGCTCGAAGCTGCAACCATTTTGGCTGCATATGCTCCCTAAAATTTAATGTGTACAACCTCAAAATATATTTGGGAGCATTTGTGTGAGTGCAAATAATTGTTGAGGTACGACCAGTTTTCATTTTTCTACAAAACGTTCACTAATTACTACACAGTTTGTGCCTGCTGTGAGCTGATACAGTAACCGGTCAACCATTCTATCACTTAACCAATTAAACTTCATCTTCACGTTCTTACGTTTAAAGCAAATTGTAGTTTGGTTAACATTAGCTGTCAATCACTCCATTTCATTTAGGTTGCACTGCTGAGGCCCACGCAAAAACGAGCGCAGCACACAAAAAGAAACACAAACTGTTTAACTAACATTTTACAAACTGCGGTAAAAATTCAAAATGTGACATTTTTATATTTATAACATGACACAGTTAAGCAACATTTCACTACCAAGAGTGCTTTCCTGTATACCATCACGATTGAAAATGTGACACTGATTTCATACAGCAGTTCAATAAACAAGTACTTAAAATTAAATCCTTTACATTTTAGATGCAGTATTGACTGATTTGTTTTGACAGCGAAAATAGTTCCAAACAAAGACCAGAACCATACCGCATCACACGGAAACACCCGGCCGTGTCATTCTGAATGATTCAGCATTTGAATGAATCGGTTGAGTCAAATTCCATGACCCCTTCATGAATAACTGCCTTATTCTTGAATGAACCAGCTGTTGGAACGTACCGTTTGAATGAATGACTCAATGAGTGTGTAAACAAGGTAACGTGACAGCCACCCAGACATCTCACCAAAAGTGCTCGACAATATAAATTCATTTAGTGACATTCGTTTTTAAAAATTGATGAGGACTGTTTGAAATTCCTAATGATAATACTAATCTGAATCTGTCAAGGTCACTGACTAAAAGGAAGCAAAATATAAATGCTGCCGATTGTGAACGCTGTTTCCGGAAATAAAGCTTGCTCATCTCTGTTCTGAATGTTGATAAATATCAAGAACGTGAAGTATTTTCATTATTATTTATGACATTGCAATTCTAAGTTCATTTCCGAGCTTTTATTTTTAAATAGTTTTGTACGTTACTTTGCTTATACACTTAAGGAAAAAAATATTAATATCTTAATATCTTAAAAAGATATCTTAAAAGATTTAAATAATAATAATAATTTAATTGTCATTTGTTGTATTATAACAATGACAATTAAATTACTAATTATATTAAAATCTGTCCATCTTCATATCTGAAAACATGTAACATTAGAGACCCCAGCTCAATCACTTAATTTCCACTAATTTCATAACTTGCAGTTTAGTAAGAAGTTAGAACTAATTTACCAGTTAAGCGAGAGGAATACCAGTTAATTGAGGAGTAGGAAAAACTGCGACATGCCGTTATGTAATAATACGATTTGATTTTGATTAAAAATAAGCTACTTATTTGTGGTCGTCGAGTAGTAGACATTTGAACTTGAAAATGAACCGTGGCAAAGACTTTCTATACAGTCTTAAAGGAATTTTGATAGTGTTCAAGCCATTGAACAAACGTTTCTTGACCCATGTATTTTTCCTCTTGCTCTCTCGGTAATGCAGGGAGTCTTGATTGGTTGTCAAGGCAGCCAATCAGAATTTAGCAGCCTCATCTGTGATTGGCTGGAATTCTAGCATATTGTAACGCTGGGTTGTGTTGAGCAAGCGAGCTGTCGGCGTTCAGTGAGCACGTAGGGCGGGTATCAGGAGAGCAAGCAACTGAAACGTTGCATGTGCGAAAGAGAACGTTGGCACACATCCAAATGAACTTCTTTTAAATGCAAAACCGATTCGTTCTCTCGTAATACTTTCTTATTTGAGAGATGAACATTTCTCCTTAAAACGTACGTGAAATGCCCTTTTGGATTATGGATGCATATTTGGATTATGTATCCTATATGTATATATGTCCGAGTCATTATGTATCTCAGTATAAATATGGTCATATATATATATATATATATGTACATTTTTTCTTAAAAAGTAGTTAAAATCACTTCTGGTTTATTCATCACACTGAAAATGGAAGGCCAATTCAAGCACATTGAATTGTGGGACACATTATTGCACAGTGTGCTCTAGTTGTGTATTTATGACTATTGTCCAGTATACATTTTGAAGTATGTTATGTCGAACAAACCCTGTGAACACAGTATGAATGCATCAGAATACACTGAGCTCTTAGATGAAAGCCTAATGTAGATTTTGGAGAGTGTGCGAGTCTCTTCACCTCCTCCTGTCATCCTGCTGAATGAAGAGCTACTCCTCTGTATTTATGCCTCAGTGTTCACAGATCCTCCGCAGCAGCACTGCAGTCTAACACACCACCTGCACCTCCTACAATAACACACTCAACTAATGTCTGGCAGCCGACAGCACAGACAGAGTCATGCAAGGCCACTGAACGGAAATTCCTACTAGGAATTGATTGGATCTAGAATAATAGGCATCCCATTCGGTTGTTCTAATGGTTCTACCAAAGTTGTCGAATGTCTCTGATGTCAGCGACTGAAAGCCAAGCCAGAGGAGAAGTACATTTTCAGATTTTAATTAACGATTACAAAGACATTATTTATGTATTTATTTCATTTTTTGTGGGTTAACTTGCATGGATGATATGTTTACCACAAGACTAGTAAAGTGTGCCAACAAAGTAAAGAAAAATCAAAAATTTTGATTTCATGCAGACTTTAAATGGTGACAGAAAAAAACTTCTAACATTTCTAAATGTAATGTTCATGTTAAACCTAAATGTTTTTATTAGAGTTCATATGATATATATATATATATATATATATATATATAGAGATATATATATATATATATATATATATATATATAGATATATATATAAAATGTGAATATTAAATGTAACGTTTGCAGAGCTTGATGACGTTGTGAATAAGCATGGAATCATGAGAGTTGTCTTCACATCCTCAGCTGATGGAAACCAATCCGACGGGACTCAGAAATCAAGTTCGTGGTTGAGCAGGGCAGGGCCGAGTGCCTGGGAGATTTTACGTCGCAGTTTTTATTATGCTTGTATGCCGCAGTCGGTGCACCGCTCTTTACGTTTTGTTGTTCATGCATATTTTATGATTAAAGTAACGATTAAAGTTGTTTAGCGTCCGCCTCCTTTGTCCCTGAACTTGGTTACAGTTACAATAGATCACTTAAATTCACATTATTTTATTTTATTCTAATGAAACAGCCGTGAGTGCTGATTACTATAGCTAACTTTGACAAATTTTGTGTGGTAACGCAGCGCTGTTTTACTTCAAAACAATCACACTAAAATATGTTGGTGTGTGTTGAAACTTGATATAACATGACGCTGATGAGACACGGCACATTGAAGTAAGCTAGATCAATATCAGAATACCATAAAAGCTAGATGACTTAAAGCACTTAGCTTTAGAATATATTGTATGGTGGAAAAAACCCTGTATTACTGTTACTACAAATAAAGCTCTTTCGGATTATGCTGTGTTAGCCACTTGACAAAATAGGATAGTCTCTGAGACATGGTACAGAAGAGATTCAAACAATAAGACTAACTGTGTTGAACTATTGAATGATTAATTTTCTGTTGATAGAAGTATCCAAACAGTTGCTCCATATTAAAGCGTCTTTGGTGTTTCCATGGTTTCTATGGAAATCAAGGGTAGTGCGAATATGACATTGACAGGCGGTGCAATGACAAGTTCATCAGGTTCTTGACAATTTTTTGAAAAATATTTAGGATAAATCTGGCAATTTTGCTGCTGAATCTGACTAAATTGGGCCTTTTTGTAGCAGATATTAAGTTACTAGTAATTAGTAACTAGATCCTTACTAACCGTAAACCTCTGCCTTGACAATCCTGCTGTCCTTCAGATTTCTGTTTCATGGAATTAAACTACTAACCAGAACAACTTAAAGAAAACCATAAAAATTATTGCAACAAAAAAAACAATCAGTACACACAAAAAGCAATGAAATGTTCCCATTTTAAAAAGCAGAATAAATTGGATGGAGGTATCACTTGTGAGGCCTAAGCTTAGTCTGGTCATATTCATGAGTGTGATACGTTCAATTGAACAGGGGAAAAAACTACCACAAGCTACAAACAGCGTCCAATGAGAGAGACTAAACGGTTGAGAGCAGCCCTGACACATGCGAGAGCTTGACTCGGCCCGTTTGACAGGCGACCTTGAGCTTCCCCCTCTTTCTCCCTGAACAATTTTGACGTGTTTAGCCTCAGCTCATTCTCCACTCTCTCCCTCTCCATCCAATTATCTGCCAAAATATCATCATTTATTCAACACACTTGAAAAGAAAGCAAAGAATCTGATGCAGCAATTCTGCAAACCCTTTGAAAGAGCTCATCTATATGCACAGGGAATTGAACACACACACACACTGCAATATAAACCTTGTTCAAGGAGAACTGCCTTTAAAGTTGTACAGCTCAGTGACGTAACATCATACACAGTTTAAGGGCAATGGTTGCAGGCAGTAATGGGACCAGAGAGGTGAAAACACCAAAAATCTGAACTGCCATTTAAAATATTTGTAGAATTTAAGACAGACCTATCATGAGCTTGGAGTTTGTTAAATGATGGCACAAATCAGGGTGATTTCATATCTTAATTATCTGAAGTCAAAAACCACACTACCCATAATCCTGAGAAGAGAACCACCAATAAGAGCTGTTACCATAGAAACAGGAATTGAAGCAATCATCTCAGCATTGAGGATCTAGAAGTTAACTAGGTAACATTAACCTGTTGGTTAGATGACAAGTTACAGGACCACTCAAAAATGAAAATTCTGTCATTATTCACTTCTTTACTGTGTCACTGGGCGCTATATGCCAAAGCCTGCACATAGAAGGGCAAGATATTAAATGAAAAACTAAAGGCCTGTTCACACCAAGAATGGTACTATAATGACAACTATAACAACAACCGTATTAGCGCTCACACCAACACACAATATCATTGTTTATCCTAAGTTTTATCGTCTGTCGCCTTAAACGCTGGAGATATTTAAAGCAGGATTGATTTTGTTTGGCTGTTAATGTTTTTATCATTCATAAGCCTTTGGTCGAGATAGGGAATCCAAAAATCGTTTCACTGCACCGTTTTCATTATAGTTGTGGTGTGTGGAGTGGACTAATCTTTTATATTTAGAATAATTTTTAGAACTATATCTTTGCTATCATTATAGTTATTTTTGGTGTGAACGGGCCTTAACTTGTTTTTGACCATACCAAGCCATTGTAAAAGTTGAAATAGAGCCCAGGCGCATTTAGGCGCTTTACAGCCCAATTCTCAATGTAGTTCTATTGCATGGAAACAAGCCGTCGATAGATTCTACAGTATTTCTTCTTTCGTGTTTCAAATAAAGAAAGAAATTGTGGATTTAGAACAGCATGCGAGTAAATCATACTCTTATACAGAAGTATCCCTTTAATATAGAATGTTTTAGCATTAAAGTATTAAAAGACACTAGTGGTATTTTCTGACAAGAAAATGCCTTAAACCCTTACTGATTCAATTACATTCACAGTGCTTTGTGGAATCAGTAGTTACAGTAAAAGAGTCTTGTACCCTTGACTGTTTACCAATATTAAAAAACTTTTTTGCTCAAGGCCTTGGTTCCACTCTTTATGTAAAACAAATATGGAGAAAATAATTGGACAAGGAAGCTCACAACCGTACCTACACGTCATTCAAAAGTCTGGGGTCAGTAAGATTAACATTTTTGTGAAATATTCAAAATAACTTTTCTATGTTAATGCTTCAAAATACAATTTACTCCAGTCTTTACTAGGGCTCTTATGATTCACAGGAGAATACATCAAAATGCGAACTGTTCCAAGTATTGATGTTCACATATTCTTGTTCAAGACATTCAGTGGCTGTAGCATTTCTATCATAAAGAATTGTATTGTATCTTGTATTTGAACAGTGTTGTTCTACAAAACTTTATGATTTCTTTCTTTTGATACTTTATTAGAACCAAATATTATTGCCTCATTGTTATTATACATGTATATATTTTTTAAAGACTATGCTTAGGTCTGTTTCTAATATCAAAAAAATATCTGATTACTCGATTAATTGTCAAAATAAATCAACTGATAAACAAAATAAGCGTTGGTGACATCTGATCAACTTAATGCATCCTTCCTTTCTGAATAAAAAGTTCTAAGTTAATACTGTATCTGTAGTTTAGGTGGCTGAAAAACTAGAGTCACTGTTGAGTTTTTTGACCATTTTATAAACATGAGAATAGAAACTATCCCTGGGTTTTTTACTCCACAAAGGTCTCCGACTTATGCCACTTGGCATGTTCAGTAAACTCAAGATAATAAAGAATGAAAAATCCTTTAAAAAAAATAGGAACGCCTCTTCTCACTACAGGCCAGAGGATCTCCGTTTCAAGATTATATTGCACACCCTTATTTGAAGATCTAATTTAGACTTAGCTAGAAAGTAAACTTACTTCATGATGTACTTGGCTCGGTCTACCGTTTGAGCCTTGATCTTTACCAGGAGGGGATGATAGCCATACGTCTCATTCTTCCACTGCCCATAGAGGCGATACCTAATTTCACAAAACAGAGATTCTTGTGTAAGACAACACAAATATTTATATTTTACAAATATAAAATAAATAAAAATGCATTTGGCATGAGACGTGCTTATATATGAGTGAGTGAGTGAGTGTGAGTGTGTGTGTGTGTGTGTGTGTGTGTGTGTGTGTGTGTGTGTGTGTGTGTGTGTGCGCGCGCAGGGTTCCAGACTGCGACCAAAATGGCATATGCAACCTTTTTTTGAGAATGTGCGAGTTAAAATTTTGTGTGTTCGCATTTGTGCGAGTACATGATCATGTTATTTGTGCGTGTGTAACAGAATGAGGTATCAGCAGCTGCTGCCATCCATTTTTGGTTTATTTTGTCTGACCAACCACAACAAAGAAAGAAAGTAAACTGTATGTGAGAAAGTATAGTGTTTGCTTTTATATTATTAGTTACAAAAAGGCAAACTAAAGGCTAATATTTTCTCATTTACATTGAGCAAATACACATCTATATCATTAAATCTCTGAATATCTAATTAACATTTAATTTTACAGACCTTGCAGATTTATTCAAATACAAAAGTGAGATTTTCTGAAGTGTTTGTAGCCCGCAAGAACGCATGTATTCTATGCGTTACAGTTGGTGAAATGAATTCGCACTTCAGGGGGTATTCCAGAAAGCAGGTTATGTGACATACCCAGGTATGTTCAAGAGTAAGTAAGCCGATAACCTCAACTTTCGGTTCCAAAAATGGGGGTAACTTTCAGTGTATGTAAGTAACCATAGCAACTTACTCTCAAGGTTATGTTCCAGGGTTAGTTTGCTTAAGAGGTATTCAGTGAGAGGTATGAGTGTTATTTAATTAATATAGTTATATTAATGTTACTAAATTTGTTATATAGTCACATTTAGTTTATAAATAGTTATGTTTAGTTATACAGTATATACATTATATAATACAGTACATATATAATACATGTACAATAGTATATATATATAAAGCCCTGTTATAATGTTTATTGATTTCAAAAATATGTATTTATTTTATTGTAATCTCACACATGGATCTGCTTTTTTCCTTTTTATAACAGGACATTTTCTATACTTTAATTTCTATTATAAACTACATATGTGATATCTTATTAAATATTTAGCAAACAAACAACATAATTCTTATTCTCAGTGAATAAAGATTACTTATTCAATAAAAAGATTGAAAAAATGATTACACAACCACCAAATAGGTGGCAATGCGCACTAAGTAAGTTATGTAAAAGAAAGTAGAATGGCGCGTTTTTTCTTAGCGTCTGTTTCCATGATGAATCATCGATTCGTCGCTCGGTTGAGAATGACTTTTATGTTAACTGGGAACATACTCTGGGTTGGCTGAACTTACTCCCTGATGCGTTTTTGGAACCAGCATACCTTGAGTAAGCAAGGTTTGTGTTAATCAACCGAGAGTTCAGGGTATATGTGACGGTAAGTTAAATATACGGTAAGTTTATATATAGTTTATATAAGTTCATACTTTTCATATTTCTAATTTATTAAATATGAATTCAAATAAATATAAATTATACATATATACCAGATTTATATCTGCCATCAGCCACTGTGACTTAATATATTTAAGATTAAGACGACTATTCAAGCATGCATTGATTAAAATTGAGGTGTGTGTTTAAAAGGTGTGTGTGTGTGTGTGTGTGTGAGAGAGAAAAGCATGTCTCACGCCAATTGCATTTTTATTTTTTGTTCATATATTTGCTTATATTATACACTGTCCAGAGCAGGCAGACCTACAGGTTAAGGGAACACTACTTTGTAATGAACTGACCGTACCTGTGCTGGTAGGGGAAGAGTTTAAAGAAGCCCCAGAGCTCTTCCGACATGCAAGCGTTGCACTCCATGAGTGATAGAGATGGTAACAACACCTGATCAGCAATACTGAGAAAACAGCTCAGCAGAGAATCCTGCCAAAGACACAGATAGATCAATCACTTCATATACATCTATACAATCAGCTCTCACACAGGCTGGATATCAGCATATGCTCCCCATCACTGCTTTAATCAAAGACCTGTAATAGAAATCTTGACAATATCTTGCCTGTATGGAATGTCTTGGAACGGTTTTAAATCTCTCAAAGCTCATTTGGACATTACAAGAACATCCAGTAATTTCACAAACAATGAAATTGGGCTGGACGATTAATAGACAAAAAAAACTAAATTCAGAAACTTTAAACGACAATTTCCCCATGTCGGTGCTTTCCCCTTAAAAACATACTACCGCGTGTGTAGTCAAGTGACTCCGCACCATCCAGTCAGCAGCATAGAAGCAACATGGAGGCAAACTCAAACTCAAAAGTCGACAAAGCACAAACCCCGAAGTAAGAGCACTTTCACTTGCATCTTCACTAAAATTTAGTTTAGTTATGTGTATCATTGCATTGGTCTGCTGCGCTGATGCATTGAACGCTAATACAGACAGTAGCTCGCACATCACGTGAAGATCGCATGCACAGAATGGAGTGCAGAAACTTGTTGTCAATGCTGTCCTGCGATTCATCAATAAAGTAGCTTAGAAACTCAAAAGTTATTCTCATATACTCATATATTCTTCTACTTTTAAAGTAACTACTTACAACCCACAGCTTCACAATTAATAGAGAGACGGTATGACTAATTCCCACACACAATCACTCAATGCATTCAAATAAATGTACTGGTACTGTGCTAATATATCTGAATCAGATTAACAACGAGCAGAAATCTCTAAGAAATGTTACGAACCATAGATAAAATAACTGCTGAAAGTGAGAAGTTATGTTGGAGCACTCTTTCATTAGGAAAAAATATACCACCTTTAATAGTCAAGCATATTTATAGTACAAACCTTGTCTGTGAACTATGACGGCCAAAAAAAACAAACAATTTGTTCATTAATCGTAATCAAGGTAAAATGATTTTAGGTCATATCGTCCAGCCCTACAATAAAATCAGTAGCTGTATGTATGTATATATTATATATTATATATTATATATTATATATATATATATATATATATATATATATATAATTTAACAGTTTAAATTGGTGCCAAAAATGTCAAATACACTTTACAGTCAGCACTGATCTTCCAGAATTCAGCAAACAGAAAAAGGTTTTTATACAACTTTAGATTCCCACTTAGGACTTTCCATGACTCACCGTTTTGTCCTTGATGTCTTGTTTGCTTTCACTTTGGTACTGAGAGAGACAGAGACACACACACAGAGACAGAGAGTGATCAATAGAGGCTAACCGACAAAGTGAGATTACACAACTCAGACAGGTTGCATTAAAAGTGAGTAACCATCATTGTATTGCCAATATAGAGTTGAAATATTTGTATTTATGAGGTGTTGTAATGATTGTAATTGGGTTTTTTTTTGCATCAGCATTAAACATCCACCCATCTATCACCCAAACCGCTTGACCTATATAGGGTCAGGGCCATACTGGAGCCTAAATACTAAAAGATGTCAAGTGCAACAGGGGGACACCCACACACGACGTAAAGTGTTTTAGGTAGTTTGCATGCCTGTAACTGAAGGAGGATAACAGATATCAATATATACTAGTAGATGTTGGTTCTTAAACATTTCTTTTGGAATTTTCTTAAAAGCAGGGCCTGAAAATACATTTACTGTATATTTGTTCAAATAAATGCAGCTTTTGTGAGCGTAGGAGATTCATTACAAAATCATTACAAAAAACCTTACAGTAGTGTATGTGATTTAAAACAAAAGTTTACAAAAATACTATTTTCATAGTCAACAATGTCTGACTGGTATAAATAGTTCCCTCTGAGGGAGGGGAAAAAAAACCTTTAAACCAAATTATTATTGAGAAATATGAGAAATACTTAAGATATTATTGTAGCTATGTGTCATTCTTCACCTCTTTCATGAAACTCTTGCCAAGGCGCACAATCTTGGCAAACAGGATGGGGTCATGGGACAGGTGAGGGCCCAGGTAGCACAGCATGGTGAAGACATCCCTGGAAAGATCGTCAAAGGTTTCAGCTGGCCGCGGTGCCTGTTTGTTCAGCAGAGGCATCATCAAACCGCCTTTGGCACCTTTGGGGACTCCAGCCCTAAAAATACAGCACGTTCAAAGAGCTCAACACACGGCTCAGTCATATACAACGGCACTCTAATTTTCACTATTGCTTCCATCTCAGCTCTGGAGCCTGACAATACTGCTCAAAGCACATCTCTGGACTATGTTCTGATCTGTGTAAAGTGAGTATGGCCACATACACACTGGAAATAAATTTGGTGGTCAGCTCACCTTTTAGTGCTTAGTACACACATTTCAGTAATTTAGAGGAGTGACAATTGCCTTCAAACAAATTAACTCCAGAAAATGCAGGTAGTGACAACCAAATGTACAAATATTGTGTATATGGAAATGAACTGAACGACTATTTGTTGATGACGCATTTAAACCTGCATCAGGGATGCGTCTCTCTTCTAAGCCTCTCTAATAAGCAAAAAAAAAAAACAGGGAAAGCGGTACGAGCATTGACATTCATGTTGCCAGATCTTGCCAGAAAAACCAGCAAACACACTTTTATATCCCAGGGTTTTCCCTACTACATTGAAAATATTTTGGTGGCAGCCAAAATTAATATTCATTCCATCAAAGATTTATTTTCACTTTTAATGTGAAACCGGTACCCTCCGATAGCTGGCTTCTTTAAAATGCTACCTTATTTTTTTTAATTACGTTTTATGAAATTAATTCTATTAAGTTTAATGCATTCATTTGATTTCCCTTTTTGATAAAAAAAATTATATTAAATTATAAAACAGAATCCAGGAAAATTATAACAGACTGTCTGGGTAAAAAACGTTAAAAAAATCCATAAGGCACTATTATTGTTCATTTAAAAATTCTTAATATAACATTTATTTAAGTTGAGTTAAATTGATTAGACATCCTTTTCAATTAAAATTTAATTCAACCATTAAAAGAGAAACCAGTAAAAAAAAGGGGGGGGGGGGGATTTGGGGAAAAATAAAACTGGATTTCATAAAGTCGTAATGAGAGTAATGATTCCCTATTCAATTCAGAACTGAACATAAAAAGAAAAAAAATATATTGGATCTGCGATTCAGTGAGGCAGTCAGAATGATTCAGTGACTGAGTAGACGACTAAACGAACACTGAATGTTGTTACAGGCCCAGGAAAGAAGACGTGTCTGATAGGTGTACCTGCGGTAGAGCGGCTCCACGGTCAGGTGAAGCAGTTGGCACAGTGCAATGGCGATGGCCTTGTGGGAGGTGGCGTAGAAACCTGGCATCTGATCCATGATGCTCTGAGCATGCTGCCAGTCACCGATCCTCAGCAGCGCCTCCAGCAGCCCCAGCTTCTGGTTATCAGGAGGCTGACATGAGAGGAGAAATAGATTAGAGGAGCGGAGGACACACCTACACATACGGCATCATTAGACGCTCTTCTGTTCATTATCTCGTCTAGTGAGGAGTCAGAGGGGATTCTTATCTTCAGAGACAGATGACACACACAACATCTGTGTTGTTTCATACAGCTTACAAGTCATACTAATGCAAAGTCTAATTACCCACAACTCTACTGCAAAACCTGGATTTTCATATATTGAGTTGGAAGGGGACAAACTGATTAAACTAGGCTGCCACTAACAATACTTTGTTAATTTTGTTTTTTTATTCAACTGATATTCCACATCATGCCCAATGCTCTGCATCGACCGCACAGTAAATGCTCTGTGAAAGCACAAGACAAAATTAAACTATAGTCACAACAAACACACTTTGAATATCTTATTTAATCGTCTTCCTTCCTTTAAGTACTGCAAAAGTGACATCACTGACAAGTTTTTCATGCAAATTGTTCAGATTTTTCTTTCATTTAACATTCTTGAAATCAAAAATGATTGTAACCGTTTTATTCAAAGTTACAC